>CAXKWD010000001.1:39302534-40016534 GCA_964059195.1 Ectobius pallidus | reverse complement strand
GATCACTGGGTGCCGATAGCCGCGACTGCGAACTGAACCATTGTTGGCCCAGATTAAGTAAATAAATAAATGTATAAGAATTCTTCTATTAAAAGCGTGTTTATTACAGATTTTCTTAACTGACTTTTAATGAGATTTATCACGAATATAAAACTCTAATCTTCAAGAAATTGTACATTCATTTGCTGAAAGAAGTGTGTAATATTTATATGTAATTGTATTATTGTACTATTACTGTTTTATTAAAGATGTTGTTTACTGGTGCGTGACAATAGCGAATGTTTGGAAGTGGTAGAGAAAATTAGTTTCAGTCGTGTTGTATGACAAGGGTCTTTAAACGAAGGAAACCGCTGTACCTGTTCGGGGTTTTGACAATGGGATTAACTTTATGGCGCTCGCGGAGTTGTCTGAATGAATGCTCTGAGGAGAACTCCCAAACAGCAGTTTTTGGTGAAGGTGAAGCAATAAAAATTTTGCCCGATCATGCATGAAGTTATATGAACGCTTTCTTTGAATGAATTATATTTATTCCTGACGTTAATCCCTTTCGGAATTCTGTCTGACATGCTGTTCGCTGTTTGTACGCAACTTTAACCAAAAAGCAGAAAAAGCACGTGTGCACAGTCTTAACTGCTGAAGCTTTATTCACATTCACGAACAGCGCCGTTAGGAGCCGTTATGGAATTCCGAAAGGGTGTATTCATATTCCGTCAAGCAACTGGAGGTAACAGATCCTATAATCCTACCCTCGTCAACCACACTAAGTAGTCAATGTCATTCTCCTTCAACCCCTTCTACCAATTATTACACGCATTCAAGCTAGAGTTTACGAATCAGTATCTATTCACCAATCATTTTTGCCATATGATTATGTTTTTGCGGTTATTTTGACAAAATAACACTACAAAAAAAGTCACTAAATGTCATTTTAAATGAAAGTGTATTTAAATATTACATTTGAAGTAAAAAATTAAAATATTGTAAAGATGGATGTTGGTCGCGTTGCTTATATTTAATATACCTCCAATTAAAAAAAAAGAGATTGTCGGCACAAAAAATATGAATATCAAGGAATAACCAATTATTGTAAACATTATTAAAATGTCACACTTGTTGCAGAAGTTTAAACAAACAATTAAACAAACAAACTACAATATTATGTAATACTTGTGATTTTACTTCTTTGTATGAACACTTATGACAGAAGTGTGTCAATCAAGTGTGTCAAACAGGCATTCAAGATCAGGAATCTTTTCAAAATTCTATCAAATTGCACAACTCTGGTTGTTCTTTAACTCAAAATTGTTTTTGCTCTTCCAACTCAAAATTGTTTTTGCTCTTCCATACGAACTAGTACTGAGGTAAAGTATTTAGGAATAATTATTGACCAAAATTTAAAATGGGATAAACACATAGCATACATAACTAACAGACTTCGTAAAAGTATACATAAATTTGTGATCTTGCGCTCTTATATGCCTACGTATGTTTTACGGTCTGTATATTTAGCTTTAATACAATCTGTAATACAGTACGGAATAGTTGGTTGGGGAGGTACTTCTAAGTCTATTGTTACTCCTTTATTATTACTGCAAAAACGTATAATAAAGATTTGCTTAAAGAAACCTTTGGATTACCCTACGCAACTTATCTTCCCTGAATTTAATGCATTAGATGTTTTGAGTTTATATAAAAGAAATTTACTTATTTTTATCCATAAACATAAATCTAATTTTAAAACACATTTTCACCCTCATAACACAAGACGAATTGCCTCCTCACCCTTAATTGAAATTAAGTGTAATACATCAGCTGCGCTGAAACATGGGTTTAATTTTGGAGTAAGGCTATACAATAATGTATTAAGAAAGCATCCAGATATAAATAACATGAATCTGAATAGTTTTAAGAATAGAATAAGATATTTTATTGTTCTTAAGTTAAGTATGTATTTACAAGGGCTATGTCGGTAAACGGAATTGAAAGCTGTAAGACCCTTCAATAAATTTACAGTAAGCCTATTCATACGATATGTGTCTTGATATCAAAGACTGCATTCCGCACAAACACGTATTTACTGCAGTTCATCCTTAGAATAGGCGAAATCGTGAAACAAAATACTTTTGCGTAAAGATGTCAAAAAAATGCAATCTATAAATAGGCCTAAATGTATAAAAGAATTCTTCTTTTAAAAGGGCGTTTATTACAGATTTTCTTAACTGAACTTTTAATGAAAAAAGTATAAAACTGTCTCGATCTTCAAGAAATTGTACATTCATTTGCTTAAAGAATTGTGTAATAATTATATGTAATTGTATTATTGTCTGTTTTATTAATGCTGTTTACTGGTGATTGACAATAGCGAAAATTAGTTTCTTTTGTGCTGTGTGACAAGAGAGGAAGCCTGTTTGACATTTGGACAAAAGGATTAAGAGATTAAACCCTTCGGAGTTGTCTGAAAGAATTCTCTCTCGAGAACCCAGAACGGCAATTTTCTGGTGCTTGAAGGGCTATTAAAGTTTTGCACGATCGTGCATGAAGCAATATGAATACTTTCTTTGTATGAATTGTTTTTATTCATGACGTTAATCCCTTTCGGAAACTGTCTGCTATGATGTTCGTGAATGTGAATAAAGCTTAAAACGTACTGAAATCTAGAGGAAACAACACAAGTGACATTGCAACAAGGCCTGACCTGGTGACGGGGACCACCGCATATGTTTAGGGATGGGTAGACCCTAATAATATTTTCCAGATGAGGGAAGTGGTCCGACTTAAAAGCGTTCCGCCCGCTTTGTAGCCGACTGATCGTTTGAGCGCGAAGACTATACGAAAAATTGTGGCATGCATCATTAGTTGCTTCGATCGTTTAGTGAATGGTCGGAGGTAATTTGCATGGCTTATTTTTTTTCAAATAAGAGATAAAAAAGAAGTATAAAGAAAGAAGAGCGACGTCAGTAACTATAGGCCTACTTTATAGATTTTTTAGAAAAAAATGTTCGAATGGTTGTGTTCATTTTATAGGTTATAGCGGCGAAAGACGAAAAGCAGCCCTCACGTCCAAACAAAAAATGAGAATTTCGTTGAGATACGTCTGTGCCACTTTTTTGTGGCCCATTGTTAATATTCTCTTATTATTATTATTATTATTATTATTATTATTATTAAAGAAAATGAAAAGAAAAGAAAATGGCGGCCGATGTTGGCCATATGCTAGATACCAAAACAATAGAGATGAATACGATTCTTGACTAAATAGACGTACCTCAACAGCAATTCAAAAATAATTTTAATTTGTGTCTTATCACTTCTATTTATCACAACAAGGATTTCATTTAAATTCGCGAGTTATTGCCTAATACAACTATATCAGCTGATATGTCACACCATAATAAGAAAATAATATTTTGCAAGTATTAAGATTAATTTCCGGAAAAAACTACATTTAAATAATATCACCACAATAGAACATTATATAATGATAATAATTGCACTTAAGTATTGACTAAACATTTAACAAGACCACAACATTTAATAGGCCTACTTAGTATCTACTTAGGCTATGTCAGATGAGCTACTAAAGAAATCACAATACAATAAATAAACAAATAAAGTAAATAATCTCCCCGAGGGATTGTTGCCTTGTCGTGGCGGAGGGGCTCAGTACCTAACGATCCAGACGGTTGGGTGAGTGCAAGATCAGTAAACTATACGTGTTTAATCATAAGGTTTGACCATTTTCTAGACTGAGTAAAAGTTGGGAATTGCGAGATTTGGAAACTGGCGACGTCACACATCTCGCCTGCTCGCCGCAACCCCCTGTCCTATAAACTCGCCGGAATAGGCTACCTCTGTAGTTTACAAGCCTTGGGGTGAGTGAGCGTAAGGAAAGTGAGTAAGGAAAAGGGAAGCGAAAAACAATCCACAACGGGCAGATGAGGCTCAATAGTCCTGTAAGACAGCTCATCTAGGAGAAGATGACTCCGAAATATAGCTCCGGGAAGACGATCCTCGTGAGTCCGAAAGACAATCGTCTAAGGGAAGGAGACCCTAACAGAAAAACCCTGGCCCCCCAGGTTGGAGGTTATGCGAGGGGTTGGTAGCTGCTCCAAATAAAATAAATCTTACTCATAATCATCGCAAAGGAAATCAGCCGGACTGTTTAACTGATCAACGAACTAGGCATGTCAAGGACAAACGATTTGGTATTATGGAAAGAATGAAGATCGCTACATGGAATGTAAGAGGATTTGCAAATAAAGAAACAGAACTAAACGTTCTATTGAAAGAGAAACACATAGATGTTGCAGTGATAAGTGAAACTAAGAAGAAGATGAAAGGGACAAAAGAACTGAAAGACTATACAATGGTATTCAGCGGTGTGCCCCAGGAGAAACGTGCCTCTTTTGGAGTTGTAATATTAATAAATAATAAATGGAAAAACAAAATAGTTAGCTACAGCTATGTAAATGATAGAATAGTAACATGCACATTTTAAATTGCACGAGGACATATGACAGTCATAGGTGTATATGCCCCAGAAGAGGGAAGAAATGAAGATACTCAAACATTTTATGATGAACTGCAGAAAGTGGTAACGAAGGTAATTAGAACAGATCATGTCATCATTAGTGGAGATTTAAATGCAAGGGTCGGTAACCAACCAATACAAGGAATAGTTGGCACTTTTGGAGAAACCCACGTGAATAGAAATGGACAAGAATTAAGGCAATTTGCCGCATATAACCAACTAAAAATAATGAACACTTTCTTTAGAAAAAAAGATATTGACAAATACACCTGGAGTGCTAGAGGAACAAGATCATGACTATATTATAGCAAACGATAAAATAAAGAATCAAGTACAGATGTCACTGTACATAGAGGAAGTGATATCTGCTCTGACCACTATCTGGTTGTGGGAACCATCTCACTATGGACAAGGTGGAAACGCACAAAAAATAGAACAGAAAAACGTGAAGAGGTGTACAAGGCTTACTTAATACAGCACGAGAGTATAAAAATGCTATATCAAAATATATTACAAGAATATCTAATAAAAACAACAACTAAAGGAAGTATAGAAGAGGAATGGACAACCTTGAAAGGATGTATTATCATAATATAATATAATATAATATAATAATAATAATAACAAATCGGCAGGCCCAAACACCATAAAAGAAATCATCACTATCATGCAAGAGATTTGGCAAACAGAACAAATTCCAGAAGACTGGAAAACTGCAATAATTCACCCTTACACAAAAAATGGGACAGAACAGACGTAAATAACTACAGAGGAATCTCATTAGTATCAGTTGCATACAAAATTCTATCCCAGTGTCCCCTTGATAGAGCACAACAGCAAAAAGAACCCAAAATAGGAGAATCTCAGGCAGGATTCAGACCAGGCCAAATCTTGAACCTAAAGCTAATCCTAAGACATCAGAGAATTTGTAGCAATAATTTAGTCTGCACATTTATTGATTTCTCAGAAGCCTAAGACTCAGTTGATCGCGAATCACTCTTCAAAATATTAAAAGAACAAGGTTGGACCTGAAAACACTTGCAATCATTAAACAGACACTGACAGACACAAAGTCCAAGGTTAAATTCATGGGGGAAATATCAGATCCCTTTGAAATCAAAACGGGAGTGAGACAAGGATATGGACTCTCTCCACTACTCTTCAACTGCGTCCCTGAAAAAGTGATACGAGAATGGCGCAAAGAGAGATTAGTCCTCAAAATTGACCAACCAATCACTTTAGGCACAGGTAAATTAGCGAAAGATTGTCTAGCACTTGCGGACGATCTAGCAATCTTAACTCGCGACATAACAACAGCCCACTATCAAAAGAGCTCCTAAAAGGAACTGCAGAAAAAGTCAGCCTCCAGGTATCTTTTGAAAAAACAGATTGCAACAAGCAAGCACCTAAATTCATGGAGACGAAATATGGCGAAATTAAACGAGTTTCACAATTTAGATATCTCGGTGAAACACTTCAGGAAAATGGAATCGAAACAAAAGCCAACGAAATTAGGTGCAAAAAGATAAAGACTGCATATCGACTCACCCAAAATATCTACAACAAAAAATGTATCTCCAAGCACACAAAACTAAGATATTACAATACACTCATTAAACCAGATTTCCTCTATGGATCAGAAACACTAATTTTGAACAGGAAAGCAGACATTGAAAACATTGAGAAAAAGGAATGCAGAATCATAAGAAAAACTCTAGGCCCAAAACTCGCAGACGAACGATACCGACTCAGAGGCAAACAGAAAATCAAACAACAGACAAATATTCACAGTGACATTAGAAAACGCAGAATCAGATTCTACGGACACAATAAAATAATGAACCCACAAAGAATACAAAACAAATAGTAAAATTCTACGAAAACAGGCAATATGAAGTGGCTCAGGGAAATCAAAACCGATTTGGAACTGACAGAAATTATACCAGATGATGTTCTAAACCGGGAAATCTTCAGGACCAAAATTCACAAATGGCAAATAGACAAAGATAAAAAAAAAACATTGAAGAAAACTGGAACAACCTGGTCTAAAGAGAGAAAGAAAGCCCACAGTAAAAGAATGAAAGAGATATGGGCACAAAGGAAGGCAAATGCACACCTCTAAGTACTTTGAGTAGTCTTAATGGGCATATTCGCATATTATATATACAGGTATACATAAACTAAACTAAACTCCTTAGAGTTACATCCCTGAAGGAACAAGGCCTACCACCCGACCGCTGCTTCATCTACCATAGGCAGATTGCAGGATTGGGGACATGTGGTCAGCATGCCGACACCCACGGCCGTTAATGGTGGTTTCCATGACCGGAGCCGCTACTTCTCTATCAAGTAGCTCCTCAATTTGAATCACGAAGCTGAGTGGACCCCTATCAGACCTCCCTAACTCAGAAAAATCCGAGGAGGTACCGAGGATCAAACCCGGACCGACGGATCTGTAGTTTATATACGTATATATAACAATAATATTATTATATAACATATAATAATAATAATAATAATGATAATAAATGTTAATCTACTCTAGATCGTATGTAACAGACATACCTACATGGTACTACAGGTCTAATAGATTTTACAATACCACGATATGAGGACTTCATAGCAAGAAATTAGATAATTTACAAAACTTTTAAATAATTTATTATAGTGTTATAGTATTATTAATATTAAATCCGCCGAACATTAATACTTTAGCTATTTATAATTATTATTGTAATTTTATAAATTTCACATCCAGTTGTAAGATCTCCTTTGCCCTGTGTAGTCGAATTTTTCACAAAAAAAGTGCGTAAGGCCTTGAATTATTAAAATCATACATTGTTTACGATCATTTAAAGTAATTATGAAAGACAAAATTACTATAGGCCTACCGAGAATCGAACCCGAGACCTCTTGCACAGCAGTCTAGCTTGCTAACACTGAGGTACTAAGGATGATTACTTGGCTTCGTGAATGGTGCATATACAAGTAAGTCTCCTTTGTGTCCCTCCTTCGCATTTTCATTTCGTTGCTGTATGTCAACGAGTCCTGTTCTAATAATGTTTTTACACTAATCGGTTCGGAAAAACGGTATGTACACATGTATATACCCATGCCATTTTGATGGAGTTGCATTGCTTAGGAAAAGAAGAAGTGAGATAGGAAAATGGCTGCACTTGCAGACTTCTAGTTTGGAAACAAATTCTACACATACCGCCGGGGGCGCGGTAAGTCCACGTTCGTTGCGCTGATTGGTTAATTTCGTCAACGATTGGCTGGAATTAGAACCATGTCCTACATGCCGAAACACTTAACCAAATGTTTGCCCAAAGGGGAATTTGACCATTAGCAAAAGCAATTTGCTGAAAAGTGATAGCTGTGCAATAAATTTAACGAAAAATTTGACCGTGAGCAACAGCCATTAGGATCCCTCGCAGCTTGTGGGGAGGATCTCCGCCCTAACCTTCGAACGTCTTTCACCAATTTTTCCAGATTTCTTAGTTTCGGCCTGCCCAGCCTACTCCTCTATATTTGAATTTAATTATACAAATCCTAGTTAGGATCCTATCCTAACCAATCCCCTCACACTTATTCTCTTTCCTTGTTCACCCTATTCTTCACTATTCTGCTACGATACTAGCCACCGTTCTCAATTCTTATTAATGAATTTTCACTACTGACCCCCACTATATGTTTTCAACCTATTGAGCATATTATTCCCTGGTCTCATTACTCTCATTGCTTCTCTATTCAACCTAAATTAACTACACTTTAGGTTTAACTTCCTTTCAATTAATGAATTTAACTTCTTTAACCACGAAACCTTTTACTTCTTTTTTCCTTTTCCTCGCTTTTCTTTTTCTTCTTTTTTCATACCTGAATTTTCCGCCTCTCATTTTAACCTCAAATTTAAGACTTTCTCTAAGTTTTTAACCTGCTATGGCTGAATTATTTACACTTTGTTGGCTACCTTTCTGAACTATTTTAGTTCTATTCCTATATACGAGTATATACTGAAATATTAATTAACCTCTAGATCTTCAACTATGCGAGAGGAACACTTTCTCCAACAACCAGAAGGCGCTATATACACTCATAATATACTAGCACAATGCCCACTTTCATCTCACAGGCCCAATGCCCTCTTTTAACTACGCACAGGCCTCATGCCCAACATTTATTATACACACGCCCAAGGCCCAAATTTTATTTTCCAGGCCCAATTACCAACTTTATTTCCTAGTCCCAATGGCCAGCTTTTATTTCCCAGGCCCAATGCCCACTTTAAGTTTATACAGGCCTAATGCCCACTTTTATTTTACACAGGCCCAATGCCCAACTTTTACTAACACCTTTAACCTCAGAGTCTTCGACTCTCAACACAACAGTTAAATAAATAAGTACAGTACTTATCAGTTACGTGAGTCCTTTCGTCATCCGTATGGTGAGTCTTGATTCCATTGCTTCTTAACGTACATTCCGCTGCTCGGTATCCAACATTCAAATGTTCCGTTTATGCCGAAGTTGTCCAGTAGTCTTCCATAACTCCTTAGGGATGTTAACAATAGGAATGAATATTCCGGCGGTTCTCCTGCCTGCACGTTGCCAGTCTAATAGCTTCCGTCGTCTTCAGCTCTGCAACTTAAGATATTCTAGACCAGTGGTTCCAAAAGAGGGAGAGGTCCGCGATGGTGTTTCAGGCGGTTTAAGAAGAAATAGGATATCCCGTAATTTTGAAGTGCTTAACTGTGTTCCGCACTACTTATCTATGTGAAACAGTATGCTCCCACCTCACGTACTTGAAATCAAAGTTGAGAAATAAACATGAAGTTGAAAGTGACGTAATATTGAAATTATCCGACATTAAACCTAACATTGCAGAGCTAATTAATCAAAAGCAGCTTCACTGTTCACATTAAGGAGTAAACTCTGTTCGTTACCATTGATATTGCTATTTTGTCTATAGAATTTAATACATTTGAATCAAAGTTTTTATTTAGTTTTTTATTTCAAAGCCGCGAAATTTTAAGTATTTTCAAGGGGTCTCGCGGACTGAAAAGTTTGGGGACCACTGTTCTAGACTGTTTCAACTCGTCTCTCGTCGACCTCCTTCATTCGCCTGTGCTTAGCGACGGTTTTTCGTGACACTTTTTCCATTACTAGTGTTTAAGGTACATGTGCACCCCCTTATGGGGAGCACCTCGCTCTTCCCTTGGCGGCTGCTGTTGTTCGACTATTTTTAATTTCTCATTTTCTCCTGAATAGGTGCCTGTTCACCCCTTACTGGGAGCACCCAGTTCTGTTGAGCACCTCGATCCTCTCTTGACGACGGCTGGTTTTAGACTATTTTTCCAATCCACTCCTACCTTCCTCACTTTCGAATCTTCGCAATGGAAATTTTTCAAATTGTCCTGCGTGTGCGCATGCGCTATCACACTCCTTGCAAACAATACTGCATAAAGAGCAAATTATGTTCAGAAGATTTACTAGTCCTATCCATTTGCTTTCTACCATCGTTGGTTTTTTGTTCGTTCCAGCTACTACGTCACACATTAACATTATTAGATTTGGAAACCCACGTACAACAAAGTTTCAATTTTTGAGCCACCTACTATCAATGTATTACTGCAGTCCACTAACTTACAGATATTTATACTCAACTTATTTTAAAGATGATTCCATGAGAATATTCTTACCTTTGATAAGTCCCACCACCTCCGTGTGCGTCGACTGCGTCACGTTGACGCCGTTAACCTGAAGACAAAACATACAGAATTATACACTTTAAGAGAATGTCACCAGAATATAGCCTACTACCCACACCACGGATGAATATGAGACCTCACATAAAGATCCAGTAGAACCACGACAGAATATTAGACAACATTAATATTAGAAAGAAAAAAAAAACACCCAGCTTTAGCTTGAGATTTCTCTTTATCAGATCTTCTTGTGATTGACTTGGTAAAATAAAGTGAAGTTATCTGAAGAAGTTCAACTAAATAAGTACAATATAAAAAAAGACTAATTAAAAATAAATAAAATTACACAACCAAATTTATTCCAGCCTCAGAAATAAAATTACTTAACCAAGTTATTCCAGCCACAAATTGTCTGAATTAAAAGTGTTTTTTTTTTTTAAATTCTCGAGCCTCATAATTCACATCAAGAGAAGAAAAAAATTGGCTGACCTTGAGATTAAAGCTATTTGTACAGGTTTCGACATTTATGCCCCTTGATTCAACATGATACAAAAGTCTCATTGGGTCGTTGGTACGTGTTGAAATTTAAGCCCTATGCATCGACATGACACCAAACTCTCATGAGGACAGATTTTATTAAGTTAAGCCTATTAAACACTTATGCAATGAAATTTAGGCCTTTTGTACTAGTTTTGACATTCAAGTCCTTGTACCTACGTGACACAAAATTGTCAAATGAGAGCAGTATTTTAGTGTTTTGTAAAGCCTAATAGACTGTTATGAATGATATTTATTTACGCCCTTTGTGCTGTCTTGACACAAAAATCTTATCTGAGGGGACTATTGAAATAGGAACCGAGAGTGTCGCAATTTAAAACCGGAATCGGAAGTGACATTTGATATAGGAACCGGAAGTGGCGCCACTTTCGACTTGAACACGAACGACCGGCATCTTGGGACGTCATTACTCCCACCCCTGATAAATGACATCTAGGATGTCATCCCCACTACTCCTGTTTCCCTTACCCGGCCGAAGCTAGACTATAACTACTTATCCACACGGTGCACATTTATCAGATGAGGCTCGGAAGTTGGCAACAAAGCCTTGCTAAATAAACAATCTGCTTCCTCGTCAGGACAGCCCTTTCTAAAGCACTTTACCCCATCTCCAACAGCAGTAAAATAGCGTCTACTTTTCCCCAGTTATGAACTGAACGCATAAAATAAACCAACAAGCAACAATCGTTTTCAAATTATTTCATCCTTTGGTAAGCAGAAGTATGAATTATCCACGCCTTTTTATCATCTAAGTTTCGGCAAACGGTCACTGCACACCTTAATCCAGGCATTTTATGCTTGTAATACACCTCACAATTGAAAACGTAAACAATAATCACATCACAAAATACGAATATCTAATACTTTTGAAAACGAACTAAATTAAATGGGCCTTTCTTACGGATGGATACGGCTGACGTCACTCTCCCATCACTCCACTTGCCCCGTACCAACGAACCCCCGGGTGAGACCACATTCTTAGTTAAAGAACTTTGGTCTTCCCCATCCATATTTAATGGTTTAATGATTAATCAAAGGTTTTTGTTCATACATACTGAAGTACGATATTTTAAAATATCCCCACATACATAAAATAATTAAAACACAATGCATCTGGCAAAAACAAACAGAATGTCTGGAAATGTGCTGTACCACTTTCACATCATTTCACAATGACGTATGCATGAAAACCGGCAACAGACATCGTAAGAGACCATATGTGATTAACGAAAACTAAGGAACTAAGGAACTAAGAACCTGACAGTGTATATTACCTTGATGATCTTATCGCCGCTATGCAAGCCAGCCCTCTCGGCCGCCCCACCTGTGAAAAATATGAAGAAAAACATCAACTATAAAACAAACAAAAAATGTAAAAAATGTGATCAATTCAGAATCTACAACACTACGCTACGTGCTATTAATAATCGTACATGTCCACTAATAAGGTACTTCCGGAGAACGTAGACCCATAGTGCGTTAAACCCATCTTCAAGATTTACTAACATGAGTTATTAAAACATGCAAAAACCAACACTGTTTAGGGGGTGATTTATGAATATAAAGTGAACGGGGCCCATTTTTTCTCGATAGATCGCAACAGAGTACAGATGACATAATGGGACCCCGTATAGGCATCGAGAGTTATATACCCTTTGTCTTATAAAAATATCGATTTGCTTACAAGTGTTAATGCATTACTAAAAATGGATTTCCTCAGAACAGACTGTTGACGGTCGATTAAGAAGGCAGTGAAGAAGACTTTTTCTGAGATGAAGAAAAGTAAAGTTACTTTTAGTACACGCTCTCTAAAGCAGCTGCTTGCCAAACTGCTTAACAAGCCGTAAAGTAAAATGTTTGTAAAGTAACCCCTAGTGGCCTTAGATGTTGTCTCTACAGAGTTAAATCAATTTTAAAGGTTACTTACTTATTTCCTCAATGGCAATAGACAATTCCTAAGGAAGCTAAAGGAATATTATCTATTTGATGGAACCGGATATTCAATGCCGCGATACCTGAGCCCACCGTTCAACCCTATTCTGTGCTAACTCCATCCAATAACCCCTCGAAAATCCCAATAACCTTAAAGCTATGTTAATACTGCCATCTCACATACGTCTAGTTCTCCAAGTGGTCTTTTCCCTTCGGATTTCCCAGTCAATATTTTTGAGACATGTCTTTCCTCCTTCATGCGCGCAACATGTCCAGCCCATTTCATTCTCCGTAATTTAATTACCCTTACTATACCCGGTGAACAGTACAGGTTATGAAGCTCGTCGCTGTGCAGTTATCTACAGTCCCCATTTTAATATCCCTTGGGCACAAATATTTTCCTAAGCACCCTGTTTTCGAACACACTCAGACTATGTTCTTCCCGAAGTGTAAGCGACCATGTCTCACATCCATATAAGCAGGATAATTGTCTCATAAATTTTTATTTTTAGATTTCTGACAGAAGACAAGAAGATGAGTTTCTGAATTGCATAAAAACAGGAATTTCCTCATTTGAGTCTACACTTAACTTTCACCATAATATTATTTGTATCTATAATTATTGCTCCGAGATGTTTGAATTTTTCCATTTGTTCGAACGATTTACCGGCTATTCTAATATTTTGTAGCGCATCATTCTGACGTTTCATGGCCCTAATATTTTGTAGCGCATTATTCTCACTTTTCATGACCATTCATGTATTTAGTTTTTCTGTAATAATTTCCAATCCAACATTCTTGAAGAAATCGAAAATAATTACATTTCTCTGAATTGTGTTTATGACATCCCAACAGAAAAATATCACTTCCATAAGCTAAAATCGGCTGACTTAACATTTCACCTTAGTAGTATTAGACCACGTTAATTTGCTGCCGGTGGGTGTAGTGATGTCACGGAATCAAGATAGCGGCAATTCCGGCTCCAGAAACAAGATCGCGGGTGAAATCAGATGGCGGTTGGAAACAAAATGGAGGTAGTCCTGTCCGGAAAACTGCAGGTATCAACATTTTGGCAGGAATCAAATGGCGGCAGGGATCAAAATGGCGACAGGAATCAAATGCCGGCAGGTATCAAAATGGCAGCATTAATCAAAATGGCTGCCAGGAAACAAAACGGCGGTAGTTCCTGTTCTGGAAACAAGATGACGTCTGGGAGTAAAATTTTAAAATTGTACGTTTTTCGCGTTCTTTTCGAAGGGTGGGAATTCAAGATGGAGACTGGCGGGAGGTATGAAAAATTTTATTTTAAACTTTCTGTTTTCAGAATGGGGTGAATTCAAAATAGCGACTGGCGGGAGATATGAAAAAATTGTATTTTTAAATGTGTACCTGCATCACCCACCCAGAAGTGAGGTCATCCTGGAGGGAGATATTTTAAAATTGGCGGAAATTCAAGATGGCGGAAGGCGGAAGATATAAAGAAGTGTACTTTCATTTTCTGTTTCAAATGAGGATGGATTAAAGATGGAGGATGGCTGTGAGTTTAAAATGACGTAAGTTCTTAACTTTCCATGATTTTGTTCGAAAATGGTGTCCATAAAACATGTCTCTATAATGATACATTCTCTGATTCTACGTTCCGAGGATCGAACGATAGACAGTAAAAATACAATTCTTGTTAACCGTTCGTGGCTTCGATCTGTAGACTCATAAGGAGTTAAGGTTAATTTTAAATCTTGAGCCATCTTATAACAAATAATACAGTGAAGGACCTCAAACAAATGCCAAGATGTAGGATTCGGTTACACGGATTACTTCACGAATTTTATAGTACATACAAAATTGTCTCGTTCTTTTAATAATTACATAAATGTATTAAAACAACAACACACCCTGGTTATTTATTTCATCTGTTACACAATCATATAATCCTAATGTTTCCCATGATGCTGGAACAGTTTGTTTATTTACAAGATTCTGCATTAGAACGTACTTGGTCACAATGTTAGTTATAATATTAGTGTTTATAGTCAGAAAATTAATTTCACTTCACTTTAGTTGAATACGTGTGTTCTCGTATTGTATGTCAAAGTTGAAGTTTAAACTGTTCTTCCTTAAACTGCTAAGGTTTTGCGATTTGGTCTGCATGGAACAGACGTGTACCCACTGCGAAGATTCCAATGAGAATCAGTGTTCACGGCGCAGTCTTTGCAGATATTCTTTCTGGAATAAATTCTTTCTTAGCTGAGCACAGACAGACCGTTATTTTAAAATTATCGTCATCGCCCATAATGCGAGAGCATTTGACCTTCGATTTATTTTTGACCATGCTGTTAAAAAATGCTGGACCCTAGATCTCGTCATTAACGGCAGCAAACATTTATGCGTTTTCAGCATTTTGTGTTTTTGGATAGTTTAAATTTCATCCCCTTGCACTCTGTGCTTTTCCAAAGTCTTTGGTATTGCTCATTTTGTTAAAGGATGTTTCCCCGCATTTCTTTAGCACCAAGGACAACTTAAATTACGTAGGACCTTATCCAGACGTCTCGTTTTATGGGCCTAATGAAATGTCTGTAGAAGACCCCAAATCTTTCATTGAATGGTACACGACTAAAGAAGACGAATGGTTTCATAATAAGAAAAAGTTAGAAAAGTATTGTCAGGCTGACGTCACTGTGTTGAGGGGCAGTTTTTCAAAACCTCTTTCACGAAATTGTTAAAATTCATATATTTTCCCATTTTTGCCGTCCCCATCGCATCTGCTTGTAACAGGGCGTACAGGAAAAAGTTTCTGGATCCCGACACTATAGGTCTGATTCCCAAGGGCGGATACAGAATGGGTGAGAAAGTCTCTAAGAAATCTCTAATGTGGTTTCCTTTCGAAGCAATGACCCGCGACATAGACATAAGGCACGCAGGTAACGGGAGAGAAGTCCGTCTCCCCGAGTTATCGCAGTTGAAAGTTGACGGTTATTGCTTCCAAACAAGGTATTCGAATTTCTTGGTTGTTTATTTCACGGTTGTCTCTGCTTGTCCAACAGGGACGTTCCTTTGATGGGATCCGGTGAAACTCTCGCAGAGAAATTTGAAACCATAATGGCTAGGATTGAAAGAATAACATCTTGCGGTTACATAGTACATGCCATGTGGGAATGTGAATTCGACAAAACTTTAGCAAATCATCCTGGTCTGCACACGCATGTTTGGATGCAGATTGCACCGTTGGTTCTCCGTGAAGTCTTTTATGGAGGTCGAACGAAAGCCTTCCTATCACAAAGTGGAGGAAGGAAAATAGAAAGTCTTGTACGCAGACGTTAAGTCATTCTATCCTTGGATGAGTAAGTATTTAAAATTTCCCATTGGTCATCCTACTATGTGCACCGAATTTGGGTGTGAGGATTTTGATCTAATGCTGAAGACGGAAGGGGTTGTGAAATGCAGTGTGCTGCCTCCTAGAAATCTGTATCATCCCGTGCTACCGTATAAGTGCATAAGAAACTGATGTTTTGTATGTGCCACACCTGTGCGGAGATGGCATGCCAGGAAGTTTGTAGTCACAGAATTTTGATAAGGGGCATGGGTTGTGGATGAGGTAAGAGAGGCTGTTTCCATGGGGTAAAAAATTGTGAAAATGTTTGAGTTTTACGAGTGTCAAATCACCGAGTACGACCCTAAGACTAAACAGGGTGGTTTGTTTGTTAATTAGATCGATACATTTTTTAAAAAGTGAAACCAGAGTCTAAGGGGTTTTCTTCTTGGGTCAAGTCGGAAGACGTCAAAACCAATACATCAAATCGTTTCTTGAACACGAAGCAATTAAATTAGACAAGGAAAAAAGGTGAAGCAATTAAATTAGACAAGGAAAGAAGTTGAAGAACACAGGAAAACGTGCCATCAGTAAGCTCTGCTTGAATGTTTATCTGTTACAGTGTTAAAAAAAAACAGGATGTATATTTTCTAAAATCCATGATTTTAAACTTAAAACGTTTTGATACGCACATTTTGCTTCTGGAAAATTATGAAATGTACTAACTTCAATGCATCTGAAACAAATAGACCGTAGATCTCTACAGACAGAATAACATTTTGGAGAAATTGTTTCTTACGGAAACCCTTTACAAAACATGATGACAATAAAAAAAATTGAACACATTTTTCATGCGAACGTAATTTACATGATGGAAATGTTCTTAATAGTGTTTTCTCATTTCGCTTACAACACATGCTTTATGTTTCTTGAATAATAGATGTACACTGTTTTCTTCTCTCAGATCGCAAGAAGAAAATTCTTTTACTATAAACGCACCTGTAGATTGTTCAACAAAACCTTGTACATCTGCAATACATTCATTCCCTACGATCAAAAGAAAACAGTATATCAATAACATAACTCGTGCGATTCTTCATATATAAAACAAATCATGGCGTTTCTTATTAAAGAAAAGTTTTTAACATTCGAGCTATTATAATCAAGCTTGTTATACAAAATCACTATTTTCACTAATTAATTTCAAGCTATTCTTTCAAGACGTCTTGATCAGAGAAACATTATAAGCCTTTAAACCATTAAGGTTTCCATTATAAATTAAACCTATTCTACACTCTCCAGCATTTATAGCTTTAATGTCACTCTGTTCGAAATGTTCAGTATAGTTTCTTGGTAGAAATATTGATAAAGCCTCAGCATCCAGTTTCGTTTGTATCTCTAAGAACACTGATTGTCCATATCTGGTTTCTTTCGATTCCGCTGAAAGAACATTGTAGGTCGCACTTTGTACTAGTTAAGATAGAAACACACTTGCCTTTCTATGGACCGGTACAATAATATTCTCTTTCCATTCCTATATTTCCTCTCTCAAAATCATGAGTTTACGGATCTATGAGTTTAATCTATCCCCACCTGCATTAATTAATTCTACTGGAATTTGGTAAACGCCTGGAGTTTGGTTTGTACTTATGTTAGAGTCGGTTCAGCAACCAACGGATCTGCTGTGAATATTTAATTTTCTACACTTTGGATATCTCCATGTACATTTAATAATTGATTAAAGAAATTTTTCAACCTATTCAAAATATTATATGGATCCGCGAGAACAGTCCATTTTGGGTGGAGTGAATAAAAATTAAGAAATTACTATCATAAGTACTAGTACTAGTAATTACTTTCAGTAGTTACTTACAAGAACCAACTTTTACTCTATTTTGAGTGAATACCCTTATACTAGTACATATAAGTTAATACTGGATAAACATTAGTAGTTACTGCCTCTTTAGCTGTGGAAACTACATGTAGTGAGTGGTCCATGATTAATGAAAGTAATGCAATTATCTATATAATAAGAAAAAGTGCTTATCTTCCTGACTGTCTGTTTGTCTGAGTGCCTAACAAAAGTTTAAGACCACTAGCTAATTTCACATAAAGAATTCCTGTTCTTATACATTTACTACAGATATTTCTGTGATTTAAAAAAAATAAGTTGGACCCTTAGGCATCTTTTAACGTAAAAACATTATGCTGAGACATTTAGTTTCGAATTACGAATTTTTAATGAAAATTTTGTCGTTGAAAAAATCAAGCATTTTAAATTTTAGATTAATTTTTAGACGCTAAACCATTTTGTCTATCTTGGTGTTGATTTTTTTCCAGACCTGTATAAAGTCTATAAACGTTTTGGCACAATAAAAAAATCCCAAAAATGTCCTTATCATTTTACAATTCTTACACAGTTTTTGAAAATTAAAACCAGTTCACAAAATAATGAAATATGTTCCCGCAAAGCTAGCTTTGTCTTCGACCGATCTATCGTGAAAAAACAAGCAGCTCTCAGTAGTTCAGGTTTCACTCAACAGACGGGACATCAGATTTTGTTCGTTATTCTGCATCTGTTAGGTGGAAAGAGTATTTCTCTTTTGGTGTCTGGGGAAGCAGGAAGTTTTGATTGCCAAACAAAGATATAATGGGGGAAAAAAGGTGTCAGAAGCATTAAACTGGCAGATTACTGGTATGCACAAGTGCAATAAAACTCGAGAAATTGCATTATCGTTGAATCCCATAGAAAATTTGTGGAACGTCATCGGCCTCCGTGTAGCTGCCCGCCAGCCAAGAAATGTCCAGGAACTGCGTGAGAAGATCCCCGAAGTCTGGAACGAAGTTATGCCTCAAGAATGCCGGAAACTGATCCTGAGCATGCGGAAACGTGTTCGAATGTGTTTGAAACATAAAGGAGGCCATATTGATTACTAGAGAAACTAAGTTCAGTGTGTGTTTTCAATTATTATTATTATTATTATTTTTATTTTTAGGTAGATTTCGAAGAAAAATCTACCTATTGCAATGGATACCACTTTATGATTTCCGACAAATTCTTTCATATCTTTACGTTTCATGCTCCCCTAAGTACGAAACCACCGCCCGTTCAAAAAAAAAAATTGTGATATTTATATATATATATATATATATATATATATATATATATATATATATATATATATATATATCTTTACACGATAGCGGCCGTAATTTTGAAGATATTTGAACCAAATTTTAATATGTTATTTCTAGGCCCAATAGTTCGGACAAGTTCGTTAATGAGCAAAATTGGCCCAAGGGGGTGGTCGGGGGAGGGGGTTGAAATTTTTAAAAATGTATATCTCGGCCCCTATGAAGTATAGAGGGAAACTTTGTTTGAATAAATTAGAGTACTCCCTATGGAGTTCACAGTGACACCAACGATTCGGGGGTTCGAGTGAGGGTGGGGGTGGGGGATGAAAATTCGAAACTTTTGAAACCACGTCTTGTGGGGTATCGTTGAAAAGCTCTTGATGAGTACTCTACAAATCAATAAATAGTTTCTTGATAACTCTCATATGACGCGAGATTTTAATGTTTAAAAATAATAACACTTGAAAGAATTATTATATCATAATTTTGTCTTGTTTAGCGGCTTTGCTAATTTTATTCATTGCTGATCTTGCGCACGGCCTCCCAGAATATTATATCCTATTATTGTTGTCAAAACAATTGATTGTAGGCTCTTCCTCTTTACTGCAGGTTTGCCATGCCAAGGCTAAAGAAGAAGAGTGCTATGCAGCGACAATAAATTAAACCAAAAGCACTTCGAAATCTACCTCCGCCTGTAGGCCTGCCTAAAGGGATTTTTCTTTTTTAAACAAGATTTTACATTTTTGAACAAAATTACAATGTTAGTTAAAAGTGAGTGGATATGCCCTAAAATTTTAGAAACCTGCATGAAACTCTCAGTGGTGTTAGAAAACAGTCTCTTCCATGTACTAAAGTGATTTTCTTTTGTAAAAATTATTCCATTGCATTTTTTCATTAAAAATTATCATGTGTCAACACGGTCTTAAATTTTGTTTGGCACTGTAGTATATACAAGTAAATACTGGATAAACATTAGTAGTTAGCTGTGGAAACCACATGTAGTGGTCCATGATTAATGAAAGTAAGTAATTATATTATCTATACAATAAGAGAAAGTGTTATTTTCCTGACTGTCTGTTTGTCTGAGTGTGATACCCAGCCAAATCTAGGGCAAGATATTATTTTTTTTTACAAAATAAATTTGATATTTAAAAGCTGAATACTGCATACTATGGGCCATGCTGATTAAATAAAAATAAAACAAGTCTAGGCATCAGTCTGACATATTATCTTTCAATAATTTTTAAGTATTATGACTTTTGACTCTGCTAGCCTGGATTACTTAAAAATGAAAAATTTATATCCTCTGCCTGTTTGTTCATGCACCGCCAAATGTTTCAATATTTTCATCCATGAAATGTGAAGTAAGCCAGTCTGAAACTAAATAAAATCAGGTGAACTGATATAACAATGTGCCAGAATGCTTTTGTTGAATCAATTATAACTGAAATTATGATACGCAAAAAATAAGTTTTTAATTAGATTAAAATCGACCAGCGTCAGCAGAACTACAGATTTCTTACATCTTGACAATCGCGCACTCACATAAAAATAAAACAATAAAATAAAATAAATCCATATCAAATCGGCCGGCTCCGCGATTTGATCCAGGGACCTCCAGAATACGAGTCCAAGACGTTATCAAACTCAGTCAGTTTGACGGTCAAGTTTGATAAGCATATGTAAAGGAATAGGGTTATTTGTCAAATCTAAATGTATTGCAAATTGAAATTCTTAAAATAAGTTATGTCAACATTTCACAAAATTCAGTGGCAAATAACTCCGCTAATTACTTCACCTTCTGTATATAACAGTATTCATGTAATACTCAATTTCAACTAGATCAACGAAGTAAACAAACTTCTGACTGCATTGCAGACAAAGCCCTCAATGTTTAAAAATTCTGCATTGAAATATAGACATGATTTTAAAAAATAGTTGTTACTCTGGTATCGGTCAACCGATTTGGTCCAAAATAAACAAGATTCTTCACATGGTCGTTATAAATGCGTATGCCAAGTTTCATGAAAATCCGATAAAGCGTATTTGAGTTATCGCGCCTTTTGTTATAAAATACCATAAAAAGGCACTAAATTGGGCATTATTCCGGTACAGACCAATTGATTTGGTCCAATATCAACAGACGTCTTCCCATCGACATTATAAATGCGTATACCAAGTTTTATGAACATCCGATAAAGCGTATTTGAGTTACGGGCCTTTAATATAGACAATACTGGGTAAATAGGGTTTTACTCCGGTATCGGTCAACCGATTTGGTCCAATTCAAGAGGCTTCTTCACATGGACATTATAAACGCGTATACCAAGTTTCATTAAAATCCCATAAAGCATACTTTAATTATCGCGCGTACAGACACACGGACGAACGGACAGACATTTTCTCGTCCCCCACACATTCTCATAAAGTACCATACTGGCACTTAATTAATTGTGATCATCATCTTCTGGAACCTCCATTCACTCTCTGTACACTTCCTGCTTCCTAATTCTTATAAAAGCAAGCATTTTAGATCAAGGATTACAACTGCTTCCAATCTTAGGCAAGGTTTGTACTACACTTGGAAATTTCACAGTATTTACCGGTATAGATGAGTAAATACTTGCTATTATTCACATTTTTTGCAGTATGTCCTACTTGATCTAGAATGCACTGATTACTAATAAGCAATAGCATCTACTGAAATATTTTATTCACTAAAATGATAGTATTTACTTAAAATTTTGTAGTAACAGCATTTAGGGCTCTGTCTTTTATTCACTTCGCCCGATGTTCTGAATTATGTTTGTTCTAGGTTGAAACTAGGGCTGAAAATCGATTAAAATATTTAATCGAGTTAACGCTTGACTTTAATCGATTAATCGACCGATTAATCGACTGATTAATCGACCGATTAATCGACTGATTAATCGACAAACAAGTCGGTATTTTAAACGGAACCAAAGTGTACATTAAATATTGTTTTACACGTTTAATAACTACTACAATACAGATAATCAGAAGGAATCCTGAATTAATTAATATCATTATTAGTTAACTAGTGAAAAAATATATACAAAATTTACATTTCCAGTTACTTTTTCAGCCAAGACTTGAGACACACGAGATTGTTAACATTTGAATGTTCAAGACACGATCGTAGCTTGTTTACAATAATACCGGCAGCAATAAAAACTCTCTCACTCGGCACTGAGAAAGGAGTTTGGTCATGTGACCCATTTCTCAAAAAACGTTTTTCAGAATTCGACTAAACCGATTAATCGGAAAATATAATTGATCGGCGATTAATCGGTACAGCCCTAGTTGAAACCCTTTCTTGAACTCGTTTATTCCCTTATAGAGATCCTTAACATTTTTGTCTTTCCTATTTGCCTCTAATTCATTTACTCTCTCTTTGAGATAGTTTCTCTTCTTTGTTCTAATGGCTCTAGAGCAGTGGTTCCCAAAGTGGGGTCCGCGATGGTGTTTCAAGGGGTCCTTAGGCGGTTTAAGAAGAAATAGGATATCCCGTAATTTTCTCAAATTACATATTTTCTATAAGTTAATCAAAATGTTAAAACCTAAAACATCCTTGGCTTTAATAGTGGTTATGTTGTACCTATACTAGGTGGTGCCTGTGGCTTCGCCCACGATAATTAATTATTGAAAAATTAAAAATTAAGGGTATAATAATTAATAAAGCATTATATTTATTAATACTTGCACGCGAATCATTCATAAACTAAACCATTAGTAATTAATGAAACAGCTAAAATTCCGGCTTCAGAGTACATTCCACGATTAGAAAGCGCCCCCTGGGAAAACGATCTCAGATTCGATTATGCAGTTCCAAAGGAACCTGTGAACACATAATACGTATTGTTTGTCAGCTGTTTGTTGACAGATATAAAATATACAATGTGATGAATATGATGTGAATTTTATTTGATAAATTCAGTGTAATTTTCAGAAATTACGTATATAATTTTTCAAGGGAAGGAATGGTTTGTTTGGATTTTTATTGTCCGCGTTACTTCCTTGGTTAAACTATCAATATTTTACAGCTGGTGCCAGCGGTTTCGCCCGCCATTATTAATTGACTCCAGGATTTTTAAGAAATTTACACTGGCAGCTTATTAAAAATGTTTGTGATTCAGAGCTATGAAAATTGTAAGTAAAAATAAAATTATAATATTTGTTCATTGTGTTCATTTCACTTAGGCCTTATGTAATAAAGAAACAGTTTTCCTAGTTTTGTACTTTTCGTGAAAGTTTAGATTGAGAGAGACGAACATCGCCGAGTATGCCCGATGTTTCACGAAGCGGGCGAGCGAGTGAGCACGCTATTTAGGGTCGTTGAATTGTATAAGAGTAGATGTGTACGATCAGTCACAAAATACTACATGGATCTGGTTAAGCTCCAAAGTATAGCTGGATTTTTCTATAAGACAGAGGGTGATGAATAAAATAAAAGCAATTGCTAAGAGAAATTGATTTCTAGCAAAAGCAAAAGCTTACTAGGAATTGCTAGGAGCAAAAGCAAATGCTGGACCAATATATGAATAAAAATAATAGGCTTTTCCTAGCTTCGTCTAGGAAGTTCCAGCAATTGCTAGCTTCTTTTCCCTCCTTCTCTATCGGCGTCTTTAAAACTGGTGGCAATTGTTAACAATGTTGATTGGGTTTTATTTACTTGTACTCGTAGCTTGCTGAAGAGAGGAACATGATTAGTCAATCATGGATAGCGAATGTAGTGGGTCAGGCGATGAAAGGGAAATAGATAGTAATCAGGGGCACCGACTTATAAAAAATATTGGGGGGGCCCATACCGGGGTCCTGCCCCGGGAAATTTTCTAAATTTTAGATGAAAATTAGTGAGTTTAAAGTTTTTTTTATGTATTTTAGAGTCATATGATCAACATCAGAACCCCGAAAACTCGACTCTCTATAACTCCACACTCCGGGAAACTCGACAAGCCTGAAACACTTTTTGGCTTTGAAAAAAGAAACAAAACATAAACACGCACGGTATTTTCGTAAAAAGCTCATTTAATTTACAGTAATAATTATGCTTATAGACTATTACAGAGCAGTGAATATATAGCTCTGAAAAGACTGAAATTATATTTAAATAAATCCTAAACTATCATTAAAAGAATAAAACATAAAATATTGCTGTCGCACAGTAATAGCACTTTGATTAATAAGTGAAATAGCTAATTTAAGCTTACTTTGAATAAGGCTGAGGGTTCATTAAATAAAAACAATATCTCAAAGTTAATGCTTTAATACAGTTAATAAAGTTAATACAGTATGCCTAATACTTTCAGTCAAAAAGTATGTAAATAACGGGCTTTAATTGGGTCTTACACCCTAAAAATATTTAAGTATTTGAAAATAACTAATACAGTCTGTCTGTCTGTCTGGTACCCTATGATCCCCAGGTGGGGCGAAGGGGCCTCCAAGTGGAGGTTTCATTACCTAACCTAAACTAATACAGTACTATAGTAATATAGAAATACAGTACTAAACTAGTACTAATATTTCAAACTGAAAATTTAACATTCTGTATGTATTTAATTCTCTATTTTATAAAGATTTTTAATATTGCTCTAAATACCATTATTAGGGCTAGAGTGTCTTTAGAAAGGTGCAAATGTCGCCGTCTGACTGGATTACTGAATATGAAGTCGTTGATGACTGGTCGGATATCCAATTCATCCAAAACATCTCGGTGGGCTTGAAGAACAGCCAAGTTGTTCAATCGCTTCTGTCCCATTGTTGATCGGAGATATGACTTCAGACGTCTAAGGGCGCTAAATGACCGTTCTGCTGTTGCTGTCGTGATTGGAACTACTTGGAGAAGCTTAGTGCACTTCACTACTTCACATAACATTTCTCCAACTGCAGGCTCTTGTGTAATGTACTTTCTCACATCACGCATGTTTTTTTAAGACCAGTTGTTTTTTATTAGCGATATCGGATAGCATATTCAAGTGTAAGCGCAGTCTCTCAATGTCTAGGTCATTTTTGAAAAACTCAGTTGATTTTTCAAAATTTGTTTCACCTCTGTTTACTAAAAGCAAGCACTCTTGTTCAACTGCAATGACCTGTGTGAGTCCAGTTGATGCAAACCGCTCAGTAATGCAAGATTGCACCGTTTCACAAACTACAATGTAAATAGCTTTGTAGTATTCCTTTGGGGTTTTGAAAGTGTGCGGTGAGCTGGCTTCGTTGTTTTCATACTTCTTTGGTATACGTCGATTCCGAGGAAGCGAAGGATCATCAACTTGTGAAGGTTTTTCTTTTAAACACAATTCCCAAAAGTGTTCAAAACTATCACGCCTTCCATTCAATATACAAATCAAGCCCTCATATATTTTTTCCAGATCAGCAACACTTAGATGAGGGCATTGAATTTTTTCATTGACATCCTCTACTGGGTTCATTGCATGGCAATAAAGACGTAAAAAGAAATAAGTTTTGAATTGTAACATTGACTCAAGGTAGCCTGCACATTTGTAACCTGCCTCTGTTTTGTCCTCTGCAGAAAATGTTTCAAAAAACTCTAGAAGTTCTTCAAAGTTTTTCAATATTCTCAAGATACTAGAAGCTCGCATAGTCCATCGAGTCAGGCAAAGGGGTCGTAGACCAGCTTGGTCGTTGGTGCTCTCACAGCGTATGCTTCTGATAAGTCCCATCCTTTTGTTGGATTCCCTTACGGTGTTTATTAAGTCCTTGGCTAAGGCCATAATATCCCTCATAGACGTAAGATGGCGGAGACTGTCTACAACTGCCAAGTTTAAACTGTGAGCAGTGCAGTGCACATAACGTGCTTTTGGTTGTATATCCAAAACTAACTTTTTTAGTCCTTTGAACTTACCTCTCATATTCGAGGCACCATCATAGCACTGTCCTCTTAAGTTATCCATTGACAAATCAAGACGAGCAAATACGTCTTTTAAAATACTAAACAGAGTTTGTGATTCAGTGTTGGGGGTCTCGTATAAGCCAATAAAGTCTTCGTTGATAATTAAGGAATCATTGACAGTACGAATAGAAAATGACACTTGTTCGTGAATCGAAGAATCACTTGTTTCGTCAACCATAATAGAAAAATGTTCAGTCTTCTTGATTGAAGCCAATACTTTTCTCAACACAGACTTTCCTAGTAGATCAATGATCTCGTTTTGAATATCGTGGGACGTCCACTTATACCCCGAACGCCCTAACCAATCTTTTAACTCAGGTACGTCATTCTTTCGGAGTTCCAACAATTGAAAAAAAATTGAGTTTACATCTTCGTGCCCTCTAATTGCTAGGCCTTGTCGGCATATAAATTGCACGGTAGTAAAAATTGTCTGAAGAGCTAAACGGCCTTTCTTCATATCACTATCTAACTGTTCATTCAATTGGGAGGCCACACTTCGGTTAGTGATGGCATTTAGTTTCAGAACACCTTCTTTGTGCGTAAACGTATTTTCATGAAGACGGAATTTTTCCAAAGCCTTTTTCCAGTTAGAAAACCCTACGGAAATAAATGCATCTTCTTTTTTTGAAGAAAATTGTAATAGATTTTTAGCATCTGCCTCTTTGCAGGTTTTGCAAAAAACTTTTTCGGTAGATGCTTCATATTCTAGCCATGTATATTTGATCAACCAAGACTTCTGAAATGATCTTCCCTTACCGGATTGTCCAGGTTTTGGCTGTGAACAGTTCTCGCCTGAAGACGACGAAGCAATTGACGACACAATTATTGTCGGAGGTTGACCTGCAGTATCATCAACTTCCAAGCGCACCTTTTTGGTAACAAATTTATCCATTGCAAACTTAATTCACAAAATACTAAGAGACTAAAGTAAACGAATAAAATATAGTCATATAAAAGAGTCCACTAAACACTAAAGTCGGAACGCTAAACACGTCTGCAGCATGCACTGAACGAAACTATCCACACTGAATGACTGCTCCAGCAGGGTGGGCTTTATATAGCCACGGCGTCGTAATGTCTCGAAGCGTCAAGGCGACGCGAGGTGGAGGTTCCAGGCACTTCTGCTTCAGTCCTTTTGATGTCGCCGCGGCCGCAGCGCTGGCCCGCCAGACCTTACACGAAGGTTCGCGCACCGGGACAAATTCTAAGTGTGCCCGCAGCACCGTAACACTATCATGATTCACACCACTCGTTTTCAGTTAACCTGCTTACTACCGTAATAATTATTTGTTTTAACTCATTACTGAATGTATTTTAAAAGGTAACTATCGTCAAACAAGGAAAATAAAATATACCAACATAATTTTGTGATTTTACAAAGCATAATATAACTAATAATTTTCTTAAATTATTGGGGGGGCGGAGCCCCCCCCAAACGAATTTTTGAGGGGGCTCGGGCCCCCTCAGGCCCCATGGAGTCGGCGCCACTGATAGTAATACTAAAATTGTCATGATGTTAAAGAACAAGGTTTCATTCAGTAAATCTCAGCTTCCCAGCGTGAAAAGAGAAAAAGAAATTGCAGTAGGAAAAATTCTGAAAATGTATGAAGCGGAATTTGGAGAAGTTCACAGTGCCAAACAAATATCAAGAAATTAAGTAATATGAAAATGTAAGTTAAACGGAAGTTTGATGTGAATGCTATGGGGGGAAAAACTATATATGGGTGATTCTTCAAATACGGGAAAATTTGTGTTCCGGAGTGATATTTCCCTTCAAATTCAACTTAAAAATAAAAATAAAATAAAAGTTTGTTTCTACTACTTCCATACTACAACTATCACTTTGAAATGTCACTAACTTTAAATTCTGATATTCCAAAATCAAATTTAATTCAATGAAATGTCATCCACATGCCCTGTCCCATACCCCGGTTTTGTATATTCTAATGCATTTTTCCACAAAACAAAACGTTATTTCCTTTTCAACTTTTTTCCTGCCAATGAGTATGAATGTATGAAGAATATTAACCCCTAAAAAATAAAATGAAATAAAATTGTCACCCCACCTAATGAACATAAAGAATGTCCCAAGGGTTTTTGGTCATCCACATGGCTGAAAAGAATGGAATTTTTTCTGCCAAAATGAGAAATTTGTATAACTGGCAACAGTGTTAGATACCCAACAGGGCAGCTTGTGGTTGAATTGTAAGGTTGAATTTTGCTAGCTTACAAACAGTTTGGGATCATTGCATCATTTTCAAGGAAAGCGTTTTTATTCCCCGTCATTAACATGACTTCTAGAAAGTAGGCAAAAAGTGAATATTAATTAATTTTGATTATGCACTATGATAAACCTTCCAATTCAAAGTACCTGACTAAAGTTGAGCTTACAGAGGTTTAGAAATAGCTTGCTGAGACCACTTAAACTCCTTTTTTGTCATCCACATGCCTGATTTTTGTGTCATCCACATGCCTCATGAAGGGGTATGTGGATGACTCTCAAGTCATGTAGATGATAAATGTAGGGTAGGCCTAATATTGTGTTTGCGGTGTCTGTGACCTGTACTTAAAATCTTAAAACTGAATAAATGAATTTCTGCGTGATTCCCCCCTCCAAAACCATAAAAACACAGTCTAGTTAAAATTACATTAATTCCGGAGCATGCACACAAATTTGCAAATTTGGTGCAAAATCAACTGAAGCACACTGAGAAAAATATGAAATCACATGAAGAAAAGCAGATTGTTGCCAAAGTTAGTCATTAATGTGGCCTTCTGCCATCCACATGTACACGGATGTCATTCACATGGCTTTAAAAAAATTAAAAAATTAAAATAAATAAAAATATAAACATTTAAGCTCTGCTGGTGTCATATTATAATCAAGTAACCCCTGAAGTATTTTTGTAATTTTTTTTTGAGATTTTTTGAACAAAGTAAAACATTTGGATTATACACACTCCAAATTTTCCCGTATTTGAAGAATCACCCATATAAATCTTGGGAGAAGATGTTCCTGGACCTTGTAGACTCACAAAATAATCCCACATTGAATAAAATTTCATGTAAGCGACAAATGATGTAACTGTTACTTTAATTAACTGTTTGCAATTACTGTATATTTAATTATACTGCACTTATTTATTATAGTTTTATTGCACTAAACACTGGTGAAAACGATATCACAACAGGAAACAGCCTTATGGACAGAAATTTAAATTAAACTTTAGTAATATTGTTTTTCAATTACCAAGATATCCTGGGTCAGACAGATGCCTCAGAAATATTCTCATCCGGTCCTTGGAAGAAATTGCACCTCCACGCTTCTCTCGTGATTTACCTAGGAAGTGATTGCCAAGCCACTCCACATTTACTTCACTAAACCTATACAGTTTCCTATAATCATTTTCACCACTATTTATACTAACATTATATACTTTTCGCATCCAAATATTCATAAAAGCAGCCATGTTCGTAAAAATAAACTCTTCTTGACTGATCTCAAGGCACCTACTGACCTGCCTTAGAAAATATAAAGCAATAGCTGCTAATGGATAGCAATTGCTAAACTTTGTTCATAAAATGTTAAGGAATTGCTAGAGGGGTCTAGGCTTTTATTGGAGTTCACAGCAATTGCTTTGTACGTCTAGCAATTGCTTTAAGAAACAGCAATTGCTATAAGTTTTATTCATAAAATTATAAGGAATTGCTTGAAAAATGTCAGAAAAAGCAATTGCTTATTTTTATTCTAAATCCTTATAGCCGCGGTGAAGCTGGCAACATGCGCGGAGTTGAATGCGCAACCGTCAATGTAACATTTTAACGGTTTCGTGGCTGCTATTATACTCTCGACCAGTCAGTCACAGTCCAAGCACCCACGCAGCGGGTTTCGCATGCGTAGTAAAATGGATCGTTGGCTGCAGTTTGGTTCTGTGAAGCGTCCTTTAGAGAATCCAAGTACTGCAGGTTCGAGTCTTATCAGAGACTTGAGTTCTGAGGAAAATAAGAACTTCACTTGTCACGGCATTTCAAACGTAGGTTCTGCAGACTGGAAATGTAACAAGTGCTAATGGTGTTACAAAAGTAGGTTTTTCAGACACCGAAAATGTTATAAGTTCAGATAGCATTTCCAAAAAAAGATTCGTAAATATTATGATTCATATATTAATTTTGGCTTTATTTCTCTTCAAAAAGGGGAAGTATTGTGTTCTCAGCGTGCTATTTGTTACAAAGTTCTATCCAATGAAAGCATGAAACCAGCAAAACTCTCTCGTCATATAAAGACAAAACAACCAGATTATGTTAATATATCAGTAGACTTCTTTTTAGCAAAAGCTGATGTCTTGCGCAACGAACAGAAAATTTTATATACAACTAGCTTAAAAGGCCCGGCGTCGCCCGGGTTTTTATTTTGTAATTTGAAATTAACTTATGAAGGACATTCGATTTGTAGGCCTACATAGAACTTGAAATGAGGAAGAACAACTTATCACACTTAAACTATTTCCTCAGAAAACGCTAGATATAGCCACTACATGCTTGATTTCCTTTTGCCACATTTCTGGCGTCACCATCAATACTGCTCTGTCAAACCGTTTCCTAACATAGCATAATTTAAAAGTTTTGTTATTTCTGGCCACAAACCCTTTGATAAAACTCCATACCAGTTCAATTGGATTCAAATTGCTATGATAAGGGGGCAACCTCAGTACTTATGGCCCGCTTTATTTGCCATATCATCAACCACATATTTATTTTCATCTTTGTCCGCGAATTCCTGTGCTAAGATCACTAACTCTGCCTTAACACTTTTATCATTAAATGTTACATTCTTTTCTTGTAGGCATTCCACAATATCTTGCTTACGCCAAGAAGTATTTGGACGCCGATAGAGTTTCACACTGTGGTATGATGCATTGTCCATAACTATTAAACTGTTGGGTTCAAGTTTCGGCAAAACATTAGCAAACCAGTTACGGAATACCTCTCCATTCATGTCTTCGTGGTACTCACCTGTTTTTTTTTTTACTAAAAAATGAAGCCTGTTTCACTACCTATATCCGTAACTAATAGGCATTTCCCATTACCCATAGGATTTTTTAAACCTTGACTTAATCCTGCCCTAGAAGCTTTTTCCTTTGATTCAACAGTAGTGTCATGCCAAATTTTAGGGTTGGTGTGTCCTGCATTTACCCATGTCTCGCCTAAGTAATAAAACTTTCGATCCTCTGCTCGGTATTGCCGTACAGCTCTAAGATATCGTCTTCTCCAAAGTACAATATCATCATGATCTACTATAACATTAACCTCACTTCTTTTCACATATTTCATTCCAATGTCCAACAATAACTTATAAATTGTTGTTCTTTTAAAATTAGGTAGGTCGGAGTCCTCATTGACAGCACAAAGAAGTTTATCCACAGTTGGAGGTATGTTATCAAAAAAGAATTAATGAACTTTTGCTCGAATAGCACTTTTCACAAAGTCATCAATGTTATCTAAAACACTATGCAGCTTTTCAGCCTTTCTTGGGGGAGTTTTCACTACACCAGAGTCTCTGTATTCACTACGCACTTTCCAGATACTTCTGGTACATATACCGGTGAATTCAGATGTCAATTTTACAACGTCCACAGTTGCAAGTGCTGGATATATATTTTTTAAACCCATTAAACACATTCAATATAATTTCCTTCTGTCCACTTCGCAAAGATTTACCTCTCTTATTTTTAATTATGCCACTTGGGCCTGGTTGAATTTCAGTCATTATGTTTAATGCTTCTCACAGACTGGGTTATAAATTATAAACACCACGTTTCACTGTTCACTGAAATTTGTATGTTTACATTATTCACAACAATGACTCTCGCAAACTGAAGGGTTATATCACGAATGCCACGTTTCGCAATACGTTGAAACATTTGCAATAAGTTGATATTGTTATCTTAAAAATGTTCGTCACATTTTATGAGCTTTTACTGTTATAAAAATAAAATCTAATACCGCACTATATTGTCTTGTAGCATGATGTGTGGTGTGGTTCAAATCACGTGCATTTGTTTACACGGACTTGCATTCTCAAAATGAATGGATAACACACTTTCGATTTGGTTTGGTTGCAAGACTCACTTTTGTTTTTGTTTGTTTTGTTATGAAAACATGTGAAAGTGGAACTCTCAAACTGTGAATGTCACACTTCTTTTGTCACACTTCAATTTTTTTATGTAAACAATTGACTGTAGAACTCTCTAACTTTGTCTAACTTTGCCTCATTTCATCACATTTCCGACTTTTCCCGTGGATTTTCCAAAAAATTTCTTTCATACAAACCTTCTCCAGACAATTACGATCACAACAAAACAAAAATCAGCCAAATCGGTCGAGCCGTTCTCAAGTGATGCGGCAACAACCCTTTTGTAAATTCATTTTTATTAATATAGAAGATAGATAGATAGATGAGTGGCAGACATAATGAAAGTGATGTTCGTACTTCATATGAGGTGTCTCTACTCATCGCTGAAAAGAGAAAGTCATATCCTATTGGCGAGGTATTAATCAAATCTGCTGCTCAACTGATGACCGCGGCAGTTCTTGGCGAGAAAGCTAGCAAGTCTTTGAGTTCAGTTCCATTATCAAATAACACAGTAAAAAGGATAGATGTAATGGCAGAAAATGTTAGGAAGACTTTAATAAACAGAATTAAAAATCTTACACTTTTTGCTATCCTGTTAGATGAAAGCACCGACATTGTGAATAATGAGAATTTAATTTCTTTCATCCGTAATGATTATGAAAATAAATTGCACGAGGATTTTCTTCTTTGTGAAAAACTACCATCATGTGCCACATCAGAAGAATTATTCAAGATTGCGAATAGGTTTATGGTTGACAATGGTACTGACTGGAACAAACGTGTTGGTGTTAGCAGTGACAGAGCAAGATCGATGTGTGGAAGAAAAAGTGGACCCATCACTCAGATAAAAATTATAGCACCATTAGTAGTGTGGGTCCATTGCAGTATCCACAGAGAAGCACTAGCAGCAAAGAAGGTGCTACAAGAATTAAAGAGTTGCCTTGATGAAGTGGTTCGGATTGTGAATTTTATTAAAGGAGCCCGAAACACAAAATGCATGTTGATCTTAAAATAATATTGATAATGAATACTGCAGATTGGTGTTATTATTGTTGCGGAACGATGCTCCGTTTATTTGCAATACGAGAAAATATAATTCCCCGTGACGTCACTGGAGCGTGCTGCCACGCGCGCCAGTTACCTGGGAACATGAGAGAGAAAGGTGTTTACATTCATTGAAGACAGATGATAAACGTGTATGGTTAGCAGGAGACGGTCAGTACGACTCCCCTGGGTTTTCAGCAAATTTTTTTATTTATTCAATGATGGATTTAAATTCCGGCAAAATAATCGATTTTGAAATATTACAAAAGGGGATGGTGATAGGTGATTTAGAAAAGGCTGCCTGTGAACATTTAATGAACCGATTAGCAGAACAGGAAAATGTAATATCAACATCTTTTTTTTCTGACAGACACATAGGTGTCAGGCATCTATTAAAAACAAAGTACCCCAATATTGAACATGAGTTTTGTGTTTCGCATATGTCGAAAAGCCTCATGAAGAAACTAAAAATTCATGAAAAAAAAAATCCGACAATATTTGCTTGGAAGAATAGCATAAACAATAATTTGTGGTGGTCTGCTCAGACGTGCAAAGAGGACAGCGATATTTTGATTGAAAACCGTATTTCTATTTTGAATCACATAAAGAATTAGCATAAGTGGATGGAAAATGGGATATGGAAATTCTGTGAACACGACGTTCTCTCAAAGGAAGATGATATAATATAAAATACTTGATAAAACTATTTTAGATAAGACATTCTTAAAAGATTTGCCTCACATCAAACATTGTTATATTCACACTGGCAGTTTGGAAAGTTACCATAGTCTCAAGCTCAAATACGCCCCGAAAAGAATACATTTATCATATAATGATTTCTACCTTAGGTCCATAATTGCAATTTTGGATCATAATTCTAATGTAAATAAAGAAAAGATTGGGGTTAAAACACAATACTCTAAAACCCTCTGCATCGTGGGTACTCAAGAATAAATATGAAAAATCAAAGATTGAATGGAAACTTGAAATAATAAATAAAATTAAAAGTAACGTACAAACACAAGTTCGAGGATCATCACTAGAGGTTCAAGAAATTGATCTATCACTGCCTAAAAACATTGCTCCAACACCTTGTCCATCATATGAAGTACTAAGAAAAAGGCACTTCTCAAGATTTCAATAAATTGTTTTAATAGGTAAGGAGAGTTTAATTAACTTTTGGAACTAAACAAGAATTTTGTTCGATAAATTAAAGTTAAAACTGGAATGTTGAATGTTTTCGACTTCTACTTTTACAGCTTGAAGCCCACGTACACACCATTTGGTTCTGGAAATGTATTTCTTATAATGTTGACTACACACGATGGAATTACCACTCTTATTTTATATCCAATGGCAGTCCATGAATTGACCCAGGCTGTGAACTGCTTCTAACTAGGGTTCGGATGTTTATGACCTAAAAAAGTGGAAAATATGACTGCAAATATGCCCTTAAAAATGACTAAATATGACATAATAAAATAACGTATTTTTAAAAAAGAAACGTTGCAGATATTCACTTTTTAACAATTTATTGATTTACAGTTTTACTTGTAATTAACTTCTATTTTTAAAGAATTTGTTCCTGCTTGCTCGCTTCATCAGCTCCAAATACTCGTAATACTTTGTATACCTTGCGTGTCCCTATAAAATATGAACAACTGCATTAATTTTAAAATTTAAGTCAATATTAATTTGGCATAAATTTGCCATTAATTAAATAAATATCAAATTTAACTCTACCATGTAGTACATACACTGTATAATTGTGGTCTTTTACCGAATTTATGACTGAAAGATGACGTTAATTTACAAATATGGCCAAAATATGACCAAGTCCACAAAAAAGCTCAAAATATGACTTTATATGCAAAATAAAAACTATCCGATTAGGATAACAAGCGTGCAGTTTGTGTTTGAGCGAGAATGGAGGTCAGGATAAAAATATGACATGTCATAAACATCCGAACCCTACTTATATCATACGTATAGCCCAGTCTTAGCTGCTGGATTAGGAGAGGTTAGTTAGTTAGTTAGTTTTTTTAACTCTTTGTTTTCGCTGCTAAATACTTGTGTCTTGTAATTGTTAAAACATCCAGGTCTAAAATTAGTTTAGTGAAATTTGGGTTTTGCATTACACATAAAAATTCATCCTTCTTAACTAATTTTACATTTTCAAACTCCCAACAGCATACATTTTCGTAATCTCTACACTTGTACCAAAACACTGATCCTGCACCCATTTCCATATTTATGTTTGCGATATCAGAATCACCGTCTGAATTACTGTTATTTATTTATTTATTGTTTAATCCTCTGAGCAAATACATGTTATCAGAATTTGTTCTTTCGGGCTCAAACTGGAAGGGGCGAATTTCATTTAAAGCCATAATAGACTTTCCAAACAGTTGAATGAGCGAAAACTGCGGTATGAGATCTCGATTCTATGTAAGCGCACGCTGAGAGTTCAAGCTCCAATGACGTCACGCGACAATGTTTAGTTCCTCACAACTCACGGAGTATTGCTTCTATAATGGTGGGACAAGGTTCATTATGTTTTATTTTTGTTTCTCTGCAACTAGCAGCACAGAATGAAAAATGCATTTTTGTGTTTCGAACCCATTTAAATTACGCCCTTTGAATTCTCAGTTATTTGGTACAATCTGTTAAAAAATGGGGAGTGGCTACAAGCAATTGTTACTGCACTGTGAAGTCAGATGGCTTTCCCGAGGAAGAGTATTGAGCAGATTTGTTGAATTCAGATCTGAAGTCAAGCTCTTTGCTCAAGTTTGATTGCAACTTTGACCTTAACGACAGGTGCCATGAATTTAAGTGGATTTTAAAGCCATCATACCTTGCTGATATCTTTAACCATCTGAATGCAATCAATTTAAGCCTGCAAGGATCTAGCGTCACCATTTTCAACATTAGAGATAAAATCGAGGGAATGATTAAAAAATTTAAGCAGTGGATTCAAAGATTAGATTCTGAAATCTTTGAGCAATTCCCTTCCATGGAAGATTTCGTCCAGACGTCAGGAGAAAATGTTCCAAAGGAGACCATTTATGTTATAAAGTTACATTTGGAGCAACTGCACTTGCAGCTAACAGAGTATTTTCCGGTGACTGATGAAAGTGACTAGTGGATAAGGAACCCATTTCTTAATGGGTTATTGCCCAATCTCTCTCTCTTACACCACAAGAAGAGGATTCTTTGGCAGATCTTGCAACTGACAGGTCAATGAAGGTACAGTTTTCACAGTTAAAACTAGCTGACTTTTGGTATATTGTCATGACTGACTATCCAAAGCTCTCCAGAAAAGCTCTGAAGTGCTTACCTGTGTTCCCCACTACTTATCTATGTGAAACAGCATTTTCCCACCTCACGTACTTGAAATCAAAGTTGAGAAATAACTTTAAGTTGAAAGTGACTTAATATTGAAATTATCATTGTAGAGCTAATTAATCAAAACCAGCTTCACTGATTCACATTAAGGAGTAAACGCTGTTTGTTACCATTGATATTGTTATTTTGTCTATTGAATTTAATACATTTGAATCAAAGTATTTATTTAGTTTTTTATTTCAAAACCCAGAGGGGGGTCAGCGAAATTTTAATTTCCTCAAGGGGTCCGACAAGTTTGGGAACCACTGGTCTAGAGGTATCTCGTATAGCATTGTTGAGATTTCCGATAATAGTTCAATTCGTATTTTGAAACCATTATAGTTTCGCCTGCTTTCTTGCATTTACTAATTTCATGCACGCAATCATCAAACCATGGTTTATTTGGTTTCAGTTCAAGCGGACATAATTTTTCTTTTACGGATACTTTAATATTGGCAATAAAATCTTCTTGGCTTCCGGGTATCTGCCGCGTCATATTTAAAAAGTCTGCAGACATTTCGTCCATCTTGCCGTGGTCTTTATCAAGGGTACTGCAGCTCGCTCCAAAACGTCTTCTGTATATATAGAGTTAGTGTATATTTCCTTCCCAGCAAATCACATCTCACTATCCAATGCTCTCTTGTGGTTGGTTCCAACACATGGAAGTAAAAGCGGTCCTTTTCAGGAACAATTATTTCCAGCAGGACGCAGATGTTGGGACCATATCCTTGATAATTTCAGGCCTTCATCCCGGTTGATGTTGTTCGGGTGCTAGATGATCTCTATGGCCTCCCTTATTTTTCTGTGAGTGGGTCATTCCATGTCAAGTGAACCAATGGAAAAACGTGACCACCTCCGATTTTAGTCATACTTGGTTGTCATGAAGTACCACCTGAGATATGTTGAAGTACAAAATATCAGATTTTTATGTGTTGTAGTTTTCCAGTTATACCCTTCTGAAATATGGAAAAAAACCAAATTTTCTGCATAAGTGCAATCACAAAATGACGCATAAATCAAGCTGGAATTGACATAGATGAGTGGGAAAAGTATCAAAATGTAGCTTATATTATGAGCTTTAATTTGATACGTCACACGACTACTTTCGAAAAAAAATATTTTCAAGGTTAACCAAAAAAAATTTGAAAACTGAATTTTTCAAAAACCTATATTTTGAAAATTTTGAAACAATTCTCATAGAAACATACATATTTCAGCATCATGTCCTACAAGTTTTGATAAGGGATCGCAATGGGATCATATTTTTTTACATTTATAACAAATACTATGCACGCTGGGTAAGAATATATGACACAGGAATATTGCACTTAATTCTAAAATCCATTCCTTTGTCCAGGGAGTTGTTTACCAACATGCATATACCAACTTGTGCAAGTGGTCAAATGGGTATGAGTAAACACAGTCTGCAAGCATGTGAGTCAGCCAGGGAATGCAAGTTGTAACCTGTTGGACCTGGCTTCAGTTGTGCCTTGACTCTCATGCAGTGTGCTTCCTTTCTTCAAAGGCTGTACAAAGACTGTATTGCTGCATGTAAAGTAGTGGGTTCAGTGATTAAAATAGGCATTGTGTATTTCCCCAGTATGGCTGAAAAAGTAAGTGAAACAGCAAAGATTTTCTGCTGCAACCCTTTCAAGAAAGACAGACATCAGGGTGTGAAAAGAAGTGTGAGGCCTGTTACTGACTGGATGTGTGACATGTTTGACACCATTGTGGTAGGTATGAAAATTTGTGACAGTTGTAGGAAAGAACTATCAAAGCAGAAACAGGTTACAGATACAACAGATGACTGTTTAGTACCAGTAGCCAATACCACTAGGCCTACTAATGTTGATGAATCATTTGTAGCTTTAGATGTTACCTTAGAGTACCTTAATAAGTCTCTAAGCTCTCTAGAGGAGTCACCTGTTGCTAAGAGGAAGTTGCAAATGAAATCATACTGTGATAAAAAATACAGTAAAATAAAAAAATGTTTGACAGAAAAGGTACTAACAGCAGCAAGTACAAATACAGAGAAAACTGTTGACCATAAATCAGAATCATGTGAAGTCATTTGTCAGCTAAAAGAAAAGTTTCAAGAAGAAAATATAAGTGTTAGTGAAAAATTGCAAATTTTAACAGTACTACCTAAAAGCTGGTCATGCAGTGAAATACAAAATGAATTTCAGGTTAGCAACAGAATGGCAAGAAAAGCTAAAGCATTGGTGAAAGCGAAGGGTATTCTGGCAACACCAAATCCTAAACCAGGAAAGGTTTTAAATGAATCTGTGATTGAGAAGGTAATAGGGTTCTACAACAGTGATGATGTCAGCCGTCTTATGCCTGGAAAAAAAGATTTTGTTTCTGTGAAAACGGGTGACAGTAGTAGAATTCATGTACAGAAGAGGCTAGTGATGGGCAACTTGAAGGAAGTGTACGAGCTGTTCAAAAACAAAAATCCTACTGATAAGATTGGATTTTCGAAATTTGCTGATTTACGACCTAAACATTGCGTCTTGGCTGGAGGAAGTGGTACCCACACAGTATGCGTTTGTACAGTGCATCAGAATGTTAAATTAATGCTACAAGTGTTGAAATCCAAACAAATTACACTGAATGATGGCACAGATATAAGTAATTATAATTCCTGTTTAGCGAAGTTAATGTGTGAAGAGCCAGGCACAGCATGCCACCTTAATGAATGTCCTTCATGTCCAGGTGTAGATAATTTGAAAGATGAGTTACAGTTGCTGCTAGATAATGAACTGGTGGACAACATTACATACAAGCAGTGGGTTTCTGTTGACAGATGTAATTTAGTAACCTTCATCAAAACTGCAGATGAGTTTATAGAAACTTTGTGTGAACAGTTGTTGATTTTGAAGAGACATTCTTTTATTGCAAGAAGACAGGCAGAATATTATAATCACTTGAAGCAGAATATTGGAGTAAATGAAGCTGTGGTATGTATGGACTTTGCAGAAAATTATTCGTTTGTACTACAGGATGAAGCCCAGTCTTTTCATTGGAACAATGATCAAGCAACTATTTTTCCTATAGCAGTCTACTACAATGATCATAATATACACTACAAAAGTATTGTATGTATCTCTGAATGTCTACAGCATGACACCACTGCTGTTCATTTATTCCAGAAAAGGCTTATCTCTCATTTGAAGTTGGAAGTAATTAGAGATTTGAAAAAAATTTACTACTTCTCAGATGGTGCAGCTGCGCAATTTAAAAACAGAAAAAACTTTTCAAACTTATGCCACCATGTTCATGATTTTGGAATTGAGGCAGAGTGGCATTTCTATGCAACAGCCCATGGGAAAGGAGTATGTGACGGTCTGGGTGGTACTGTGAAAAGACTTGCAGGAAAGGCAAGCCTACAGCGGCCATACGAGCATCAAATCATGACACCAGCACAGCTGTTTACATGGAGTGAGGAAAACATCGACTCCATGCAGTTCTTCTTCTTCAATGAAGCACAATACAACAAAGAGGAAAAAATACTTGCAGACAGATTTCTGTCTACAAAAGCAATACCAGGCACACAGAAGTTCCACAGTTTCATCCCATTGTCAGATAAAGTGTTGTTGACAAAGGTATTTTCAAGAAGTGAACAGTCATCCACTTTTTCAGTGTTAGGACCACGTATGCAACAGAGGCTGAAGCTAGCAGAAGTAAAAGGATATGTTACATGTGAGAACAACAATCATTGGTGGCTTGGTGTAGTTGTGGACAAAAATGAGACAGCACAGATAGTGGAACTGATGTTTCTGCACCCTGCAGGTCCTTCTCCATCATTTACTTTCAAAAGTGACTGTCCAAATAAACTGACTGTGCCTCTCTCTCAGATCCTCACCCTTGTGCAACCTACATGTCCCACTGGCCGTAGTTATTACCTCTCGAAGGAAGAGATGGATGCGGCAACCATGGCTTTAGAAAATTACTGTAGACAATAAATTCACGTTTTTGTCATTGAAGAAGGGAAGGTAACATGTTTTCTGTAAGTTTTTCTTTTTGATTGTAATGAAATTTTAGAATTAAGTGCAAGATTACGGTGCCATATATTCTTACCCAGCGTGCATAGTATTTGTTATAAATGTAAAAAAATATGATCCCATTGCGATCCCTTATCAAAACTTGTAGGACATGATGCTGAAATATGTATGTTTCTATGAGAATTGTTTCAAAATTTTCAAAATATAGGTTTTTGAAAAATTCAGTTTTCAAATTTTTTTTGGGTAACCTTGAAAATATTTTTTTTCGAAAGTACTCGTGTGACGTATCAAATTAAAGCTCATAATATAAGCTACATTTTGATACTTTTCCCACTCATCTATGTCAATTCCAGCTTGATTTATGCGTCATTTTGTGATTGCACTTATGCAGAAAATTTGGTTTTTTTCCATATTTCAGAAGGGTATAACTGGAAAACTACAACACATAAAAATCTGATATTTTGCACTTTAACATATCTCAGGTGGTACTTCATGACAACCAAGTATGACTAAAATCGGAGATGGTCATGTTCAAAATTGACAAAAAATTGGTTCACTTGACATGGAATGACCCGAGTCCTGTATGTGACCGTGGCTAGAATCTTAGTTTTGTCAAACTCAATGGCATGTTTCGTTCTTCAGAATGTTCAACTACCGCCGACTTCTCTGTTTGGAGAGCCTTCATTGCTCTTATGTGTTCTCTTAATCTCTCTCCTACCGTTCGACCGATCTCTCCAATGTACTCACGTTGGCAGCTGCAGGGGATGGCGTAGACTCCAGGTCTTTGTAATGGTGGCAAGCGGTCTTTCTCTTTTCTGATCAAGTTGCCAATACTGTTTGTAGAGTAGATGGTCCTTATACTGTGTGAACTTAGCAATCGTTTGATCTTGTCTGTGGTCCCTTGTACGTACGGAAGATATGCCATCTTGGGCTTCTCTGTGGAATGAACGGTCCTTTTAAGGGCCACTCGTTCATTGGTCACTTCTCTTACAGCTCGTGAGACTGTTTCCTCCGGGAACCTGTTTTTCTGCAGGGCCTCAGACAAATGAGAGAGTTCTTGCCGTTGGTATAGTGCTTTGCATAAGTTTACCGCCCTGGTAGCCAGTGTCTTAATGATGCCTCTCTTCGTCGCTGGTGGGTGATGAGAGTTCCAATATAAAATTCACCATGGAGCTGGAAAAAGATGGTAAATTACCTTTCCTGGATGTACTGGTCCTCAAGAAACTAAATAGTGGCTACTTAGATCACACCGTCTACAGAAAACCAACTCATACAGACAGTGACCTAAATTGGAACTCTCATCACCCAGAGAATTCGTGATTCTGATTTTCAGTATTCTGTTCCGTGTGTTCTCACGGGCAGTTTATGTACTATAAGAGAAGTATGCGGGATCTACCATGAATTTTTATCAGAGACATGCGCATTAACCATTTTCACGCGCCTGACTCCCCCCTCCAATAACTTGCGCCTGATTTATAAGCATAGGCTACTTATATACATGAATAATGAAAGATAATTAAAAGTTTACCAAGCTATAGTTTATATTGGCGGCGCATATTGCATGTATAACATGTTAAAGGAAATACGAGTACATATTCTATTCGCATATCACATCGATTAAACGCAGAAACTATCGATTCCAAATTCTTATAACCGTTCCCAAAGTGCAATACCTCGGATAAGTTACAGACTGGACATGCGCAGCAAGCAAATTCTCAAGCAGACATAGATTTGCTTTGGGAACAAATCTTATAACGTCTGATGTCACGATTATTTAGAATTTTCATTACAAACTGTGTTGTATTATTAAGCATGCATGGAATAAATCACTTGAAGCTACATTTAGACTCTTTGACAGTACTAAGGGGAGAACAAAATCAACATTTTGAAAAAGCTAGCAGAAACAGATTTAGCCTCAACAAGAAATATTACTCTAGAAATTCAATCACTCTCGTACTCCGAATGTTAATGAGATCATACAGAAGTGTGTCACGAAAAATGCATAATGTGATCCCGAAGAGCAATTACTTTTAATTACACAATCCGAAGGAGAAAATTTAAACACGTTTAAGTTAGTCGAACATACAATTCCTCGTGTTTTCTGCTTACATATTACGTTTCCTTTTTAAATACTGTGTTCTTTTATCTTCTACATACGTAATATTTCATAGACGGTGACAAAGAAATAAAGGAGATAAAACCAGAGGAATCATACCGTACAAATAACTCATGATTAGAACGGTAAGCAAATTATGTACATAATTCCAGTCGTAAGACCTTCCCCTTGACTCGTCTAAAATGAAACCGGAAGTACCTTACTAGCGTCAATGCATTCTTCACTTTAAACTACAAAGAAATTAGAGTATTTACCTTCTTTAACAGACTGTACATATACGGGGTTATCGCCAGATACTTTCATTCCATAACCATTTTCGTCCTTATGCACAATAACTGTCACTACTGGAATGTGATGAGAAGCAATCGGTACTCCACCACCATCCAAATGAGGATTTACCGAAACAGGTCTCGAACTAGGAGGCCGACGGAAAGACGGACCATTCGTAAGACTTGTTCCATCAGTCGGTCTGAAACACAAAAATAACAAAAAAATATAACACACTGGAAAAACAATTGCTGTCACGGGATAGAAGAAATTTTGTTCAATTTTTGCAGAAAAATTTAATTTTTCGTTTCAGACAAAACTAAACTAAGACACCGATGAACATGTTGACTCATTTTTAGAGCTTTGCGGAGTACACAACTGACTGAAATCGCTTTAGATTTAAAGGCTGCGGTCGCTCTGCTCTTGAAATCCCATACGAAATATTTAATCCACTACAAAACTCGCGTTTTCTATTTAAATCTACCTGTGTTTATATCAGCTGCCAACCACAGCAATATGGAAAAAAAGACTCGATGGACGCAGACGAGATCAGAAAAAAATCGTTTTGCTTTATAAAATTCATTGCAGTTTTTTTTTGTGTTACTGTATCTTTTTAAGCCATTCCTTTACATTCAAAACGCAATTACATCCACAGAATTCAAGCTACAGCCTAAAGCTGAAGTGTTCAGTTACATTCCTTTAAGCAACCTTAATCAACTTTTCTATTTTCCTTTTTGGAAAGGCACTTTTGTGTTAATTAAAACGTAAATTGTCTGCAATGGAAGTTACATTTCATTGCTGAAGACAGGAATTTTTTCAAGAAACATTACTATTTCTTTTACTGCCAAATAATGCTCTCGCTTTCTTCGGCCCCACTCGGCGAGTCACACGTAGGCATTTCCTTTTGCGGTCTGCCGGATTTTTTTATTGAGCCCGTAGGCTTTTGCGGCCAGAGTCACCAGTCTAGGCTGTCCGGGTAGCGCCGCGTCGAGTGTTGATACGCCAACGTTTCCACAGCCATGTTGCTGTCTTCTTCTGGGCCAGAAGTTAAGTGAAACCAGACCAAAAAAGCTGAGGTCAGAGCATTGTGGGCATTGCTGGAAATGAAAACGGGTTCCTATCCTATAACTTAAATTTGCTTACGCTTACGATGTTTCGCATAGGACTTGAACCTGTGCAGGGCAAATGCAATGAGTGTTGGGGTTTGGGCCGTGTATCTTATTTAAATAAAGTTCCGGTATTCATCTTAAAACCAGGGAAAACCACTGAAAACCCTGATCAGAACTTGTAAAGGGGATTTGGTCATGGTCCTTCATTCTGTAATGCCTGGTTGGAGTTGAACCAACCAGTTGGGATACATGTCAACTGCAGGCTTATACGTAGTGAGATGGGGTATTATCAGGTTGAAGGCCTCAAAAAATCTGACGATTTAATCGTCCACTGGGAAGCGCATTCCAAGTTGCCGTACTAAAGGGTTCTAAGCATCTTGAAGCTTGGAGTCGAAACTCTGATGTGAGTGGCAAGGCTTCTGATGTGAGTGGCAAGTAGTGGAACCTTTAGGTCTTCATGAATCTGCCTGTTACTGACGTACCAAGGTGCGCCCGTAGCAAGGCGAAGACATTTCGACTGCACAACTTGTAGCCTTGTGATATGTGTGAGTGCTGCGGACCTCCAAACTGAACTGGCATAATCGGGCAGAGGTCGAATGAGTTGCTTATAGAGCAGCGCTCTATTCGCAGGTAAAAGTCCTCCTCTGCCGTTAAGCAGAGGGGATAGAATTCCAAACCGTTGCATGGCTGTTCGTCTAACCTGTTTAACGTGGGGTTTCCAGGTCAGATTTTTGTCCAGGGTTACCCCCAAATATCAGGCTGTTTCGACCCATTCGATTGGCTCTCCGAAAAATTCTACAGGCCTAGGCGGCGCCGTTCTTTGTCTTCCAGTGAAGAGCAAAGCTGCGTTCTTAGTGACGTTGATGGAAATTCGCCATTCTCTAGCTCTCTGATATACTTGATATACTTGGCCGTTTCGACGTTGCCAAAAGCGCAGTGTCGTCGGTATAAAGCGCCAAGTCGACGTGGCGGTGTGGTGTGGGAATGTCACCCACATACAGGCTAAAGAGGACAGGGGAGATAAGTCCCCCGAGCAACTTCACTGGAAGGACGCTACGAACGTCCTATCGGTAAGGTAGGAGGTGAGAACTTTCACCAAGTAATAAGTACTATGTTTCGGTCTAAAACCAAACTGCTCATCACGAATAGGACCGTGCCAGTTGACGTGCCTTAGAATTCTGCTTAGCAGAATCTTCTCGAAGAGCTTCCCCAACGAATCAAGAAGACTTATGGGTCTGTAAGACGATGGAAGTGTCGGATGCTTTCCGGTTTTCCGGATAGAGACAATCCTGGCATGTTTCAATGCAGGTGGGAAATATTGCCTCTTTAAGGACCGAACCAAAAATTTTGGTCACGTAGGTGATTTCCCCTTTTAGAAGGTTCCTCACAGCCCTGTTGGGAATACCGCTAGAACCTGGAGCCTTACCAAGCTTGAGCTCTTTTACAGTCTTCAAGACCTCTGATGGAGTAGTTAATTCATGTTGACGTGAAAGAGTAAACTCAAACGAAGTCAGTTCCCTTTCAACCAGCTCAATCACGGCAATATCCGAAGGATCGTCAACCGGCGTAAATTGAGATTGAAGATTGTTGGCCAGGGCCTCAGCTTTATCAGAATCTGATAGAGCGAGTCCTCCTGGCACTCGTAAGGGGGGTGTGGGATCAGAGATCCGCACAATCTTCTTTGTAACCTTCAAAAGGGACTGATCCTCTACGTTTAAGGATGAGAGCGTCTCAGACCAAATGCCGTTCTTCCACTTCTTCAGCTCATAGCTAATAGACCGCTGGAGCCTATTAACCTGAGCCTTGATAGCGGTGTCCCCAGTTGCCTGCCACTCCCTTCTCAGCCGGGTTTTCTTCTGAATATCAGAAAGAATTGCCGACGGTATTGAAGGTCGTAAACAGGTTTTCAGTCGACTCTTTGGTGCTGATACCTGGTGCTTCTGTAATAGCTTTGGATAAATTCTCAATCCTGGAGTTTACCACGGGATTCCCCGGGAGTCTACATTGCAAGTGGTTTTGGAAGCTAGTCGAATCAACTCGTTTAACGTCTGGAAGGGTTGCGAAGGATGAACGACCTCGCAGGTCGACAAGGACGGGCAAGTGGTCTGAGCTGAGAGCTGGGCACACTGTCAGTGGTAGTGTGAGGTCCTTGACAACTGCTACGTCAAGGCCATCAGAAGAATGTGGTACAGTAAGGATCGGTTGTTGGTTCATCCGGTCCATAGACGATACAGGAAGTTCCAGTTACATACTCTGCCAGTTGCAAGCCCCTGGCATTGTTAGTCTTTGAGTTCCAATCCATGTGCTTGACGTTGAGATCACCTGCTAAAATCACACCTAGAACACCCCAGAACATCAACGGAGATAAAAGCCTGGACTTGTCTAAAAACTGGCAACCCCATCTTCGACACCACCATGATGCAGCAGATAGGGACAATGGAGCTCCGACCAACCGTTGCTGTCGACCGACCAATTCCGGCGATCCAATGGATGCCTCTTCTGCGATTGGCCGGATGCCCGCTAATGTTCTGCAATATCGATGACATTCCCACACCACAATTTTTTCCACTATTGAAGCATCAGATTTTAGTAATAGGCTACTTTTCAATTGTAAAATTAGTAAGTATTCTATCTCTTTTACCATAGCAACTGGGGAAGAAGAGCATTGCGGAAATACATTTTTTCAACATAACGCATGGAGATGTCGATTGCTTTGATTTCGTTAGCCCACTCTACTTGATTTATTTGTTTATAACACTACAGCACGAAGAGATCTGAAATTTTTAACATAGGTGGATGAAAGAGAGATCTCAATTTGAATGAAACTCATTGTGCAGGGGAGGGGGTTGAGCCTGGAACTCGAATCTGAGATCATTTCTTTCCCTACAGTGTACTCTAATTGTAGAATGCACCCCAAAGCTGGATGTTTTTAAAATTATTAATCTTTTAATTGTTTATGAATGATTTGCATTTAAGCGGAAGGCTCATAATTCAACGGTTCGTTTTAATCATATCACTTTCAATCTGTACGCCACACGGCAGCACATGATTCATTTAGTAGTATTAATTATTTATTTACTACTAGCATGTGCCCGCGGCTTCGCCCGCGATAATTATTTCAAAAATTAAAAATTAAGAGCATAATAGTTAAATCATTTTATTTATTAACACCTAAATCACGTGGACTACATACCACGATTAGATAGCGTCGCCTGGTAAAAGCGACCTCAGATTCGAGTTCCTTGTCCCAGAATACCCCTGTACAGTGAGTTTCGTCCAAATCGAACAATGTTTGACCATATTTAGGCCTATATTGATTATCCCTCTTCCGTGTAGGTTGAAAATTTCATATGTCTTCGGGCCTTGATATTCTAAACAAATGAATCGTCCAGGATCGCCCGCGATAATTATTTCAAGAATTAAAAATTAAGAGTATAATAGTTAAATCATTATATTTATTAACACCTAAATCACGTGAATTACATACCACGATTAGATAGCGTCGCCTGGTAAAAGCGATCTCAGATTCGAGTTCCTTGGCCCAGAAAATCCCTGTATAGTGAGTTTCGTCCAAATCGAACTATGTTTAACCATATTTAGGTCTATGTTGATTATCCCTTTTCCGTGTAGGTTGAAAATTTCATATGGCTATGGGCCTTGGCATTCTAAACAAATGAATCGACCAGCGTGGGCTTACAACATTCAAGCGATCGCGATGCTTTTATTTCCACGGTATGACAAAAATAGCCAAAGCCAACTGCAATTGATTTGACATTGAAATGTATTACTGAAATCTGATGCTTCGACAGCGCTAAAATCACGTTTTCTGCCAGTTTTTCACTCATAACTCGCGAACGAAAGCTAAAATTAAAAATTCGGCTTCAAGGTGCATTCGCCCACCTTTCAGTCCATCTATCTTTAAAATTTCAGATATCTGCGTTCAGTAGATTTCGATGGGCATCGTGGACAGACAGACAAACAGCATGTGCCCGCATGTGCCCGCATGTGCCCGCGGCTTCCCCCGCGATAATTATTTCAAAAATTAAAAACTAAAAATTAAGAGCATAGTTAAATCATTATAATTATTAACACCTAAATCACGTGGAGTGCATTCCACGATTAGGTAGCGTCCCCTGGTAAAAGCGACCTCAGATTCGAGTTCCTTGGCCCAAAAAACTCCTGTATAGTGAGTTTCGTTCAAATCGAACAATGTTTGACCATATTTAGGGTTGATTATCCTTCTTCCGTGTAGGTTGAAAATTTCATATGTCTACGGGCATTGACATTTTAAACAAATGAATCGACCAGCGTGGGCTTACAACATTCTAGCGATCGCGATGCTTTTATTACCATATTAAATAGCCAAAGCCAACTGCAATTGATTAGACACTGAAATGTATTACTGAAATCTGATGCTTCGACAGCGCTAAAATCACGTTTTCTGCCAGTTTTTCACTCACAACTCGCGAACGAAAGCTAAAATTAAAAATCCGGCTCCGATGCGCATTCGCCCACCTTTCAGCCCATCAAAATTTCAGATCTCTGCGTTCAGTAGATTTCGATGGGCATCGTGGACAGACAGACAAACACGTCCTGTTATTATTTTAAGATAGCATGTGCCCGCGGCTTCGCCCGCGATAATTATTTCAAAAATAAAACATTAAGAGCATAATAGTTAAATCATTATATTAACAACTAAATCATGTGGACTACATACCACGATTAAATAGCGTCACCTGGTAAAAGCGACCTCAGATTCGAGTTCCTTGGCCCAGAAAACCCCTGTACAGTGAGTTTCGTCCAAATCGAACAATGTTTGACCATATTTAGGCCTATATTGATTATCCCTCTTCCGTGTAGGTTGAAAATTTCATATGTCTTCGGGCCTTGATATTCTAAACAAATGAATCGTCCAGGATCGCCCGCGATAATTATTTCAAGAATTAAAAATTAAGAGTATAATAGTTAAATCATTATATTTATTAACACCTAAATCACGTGAATTACATACCACGATTAGATAGCGTCGCCTGGTAAAAGCGATCTCAGATTCGAGTTCCTTGGCCCAGAAAATCCCTGTATAGTGAGTTTCGTCCAAATCGAACTATGTTTAACCATATTTAGGTCTATGTTGATTATCCCTTTTCCGTGTAGGTTGAAAATTTCATATGGCTATGGGCCTTGGCATTCTAAACAAATGAATCGACCAGCGTGGGCTTACAACATTCAAGCGATCGCGATGCTTTTATTTCCACGGTATGACAAAAATAGCCAAAGCCAACTGCAATTGATTTGACATTGAAATGTATTACTGAAATCTGATGCTTCGACAGCGCTAAAATCACGTTTTCTGCCAGTTTTTCACTCATAACTCGCGAACGAAAGCTAAAATTAAAAATTCGGCTTCAAGGTGCATTCGCCCACCTTTCAGTCCATCTATCTTTAAAATTTCAGATATCTGCGTTCAGTAGATTTCGATGGGCATCGTGGACAGACAGACAAACAGCATGTGCCCGCATGTGCCCGCGGCTTCCCCCGCGATAATTATTTCAAAAATTAAAAACTAAAAATTAAGAGCATAGTTAAATCATTATAATTATTAACACCTAAATCACGTGGAGTGCATTCCACGATTAGGTAGCGTCCCCTGGTAAAAGCGACCTCAGATTCGAGTTCCTTGGCCCAAAAAACTCCTGTATAGTGAGTTTCGTTCAAATCGAACAATGTTTGACCATATTTAGGGTTGATTATCCTTCTTCCGTGTAGGTTGAAAATTTCATATGTCTACGGGCATTGACATTTTAAACAAATGAATCGACCAGCGTGGGCTTACAACATTCTAGCGATCGCGATGCTTTTATTACCATATTAAATAGCCAAAGCCAACTGCAATTGATTAGACACTGAAATGTATTACTGAAATCTGATGCTTCGACAGCGCTAAAATCACGTTTTCTGCCAGTTTTTCACTCACAACTCGCGAACGAAAGCTAAAATTAAAAATCCGGCTCCGATGCGCATTCGCCCACCTTTCAGCCCATCAAAATTTCAGATCTCTGCGTTCAGTAGATTTCGATGGGCATCGTGGACAGACAGACAAACACGTCCTGTTATTATTTTAAGATAGCATGTGCCCGCGGCTTCGCCCGCGATAATTATTTCAAAAATAAAACATTAAGAGCATAATAGTTAAATCATTATATTAACAACTAAATCATGTGGACTACATACCACGATTAAATAGCGTCACCTGGTAAAAGCGACCTCAGATTCGAGTTCCTTGGCCCAGAAAACCCCTGTACAGTGAGTTTCGTCCAAATCGAACAATGTTTGACCATATTTAGGCCTATATTGATTATCCCTCTTCCGTGTAGGTTGAAAATTTCATATGTCTTCGGGCCTTGATATTCTAAACAAATGAATCGTCCAGGATCGCCCGCGATAATTATTTCAAGAATTAAAAATTAAGAGTATAATAGTTAAATCATTATATTTATTAACACCTAAATCACGTGAATTACATACCACGATTAGATAGCGTCGCCTGGTAAAAGCGATCTCAGATTCGAGTTCCTTGGCCCAGAAAATCCCTGTATAGTGAGTTTCGTCCAAATCGAACTATGTTTAACCATATTTAGGTCTATGTTGATTATCCCTTTTCCGTGTAGGTTGAAAATTTCATATGGCTATGGGCCTTGGCATTCTAAACAAATGAATCGACCAGCGTGGGCTTACAACATTCAAGCGATCGCGATGCTTTTATTTCCACGGTATGACAAAAATAGCCAAAGCCAACTGCAATTGATTTGACATTGAAATGTATTACTGAAATCTGATGCTTCGACAGCGCTAAAATCACGTTTTCTGCCAGTTTTTCACTCATAACTCGCGAACGAAAGCTAAAATTAAAAATTCGGCTTCAAGGTGCATTCGCCCACCTTTCAGTCCATCTATCTTTAAAATTTCAGATATCTGCGTTCAGTAGATTTCGATGGGCATCGTGGACAGACAGACAAACAGCATGTGCCCGCATGTGCCCGCGGCTTCCCCCGCGATAATTATTTCAAAAATTAAAAACTAAAAATTAAGAGCATAGTTAAATCATTATAATTATTAACACCTAAATCACGTGGAGTGCATTCCACGATTAGGTAGCGTCCCCTGGTAAAAGCGACCTCAGATTCGAGTTCCTTGGTCCAAAAAACTCCTGTATAGTGAGTTTCGTTCAAATCGAACAATGTTTGACCATATTTAGGGTTGATTATCCTTCTTCCGTGTAGGTTGAAAATTTCATATGTCTACGGGCATTGACATTCTAAACAAATGAATCGACCAGCGTGGGCTTACAACATTCTAGCGATCGCGATGCTTTTATTACCATATTAAATAGCCAAAGCCAACTGCAATTGATTAGACACTGAAATGTATTACTGAAATCTGATGCTTCGACAGCGCTAAAATCACGTTTTCTGCCAGTTTTTCACTCACAACTCGCGAACGAAAGCTAAAATTAAAAATCCGGCTCCGATGCGCATTCGCCCACCTTTCAGCCCATCAAAATTTCAGATCTCTGCGTTCAGTAGATTTCGATGGGCATCGTGGACAGACAGACAAACACGTCCTGTTATTATTTTAAGATAGCATGTGCCCGCGGCTTCGCCCGAGATAATTATTTCAAAAATAAAACATTAAGAGCATAATAGTTAAATCATTATATTAACAACTAAATCATGTGGACTACATATCACGATTAAATAGCGTCACCTGGTAAAAGTGACCTCAGATTCGAGTTCCTTGGCCCAGAAAACCCCTGTATAGTGAGTTTCGTTCAAATCGAACAACGATTGACCATATTTAGGCTAATATTGATTATCCGTATAATAATAATAATAATAATAATAATAATAATAATAATAATAATAATAATAATAATAATCCTCTTCGGTGAAGCTTGAAAATTTCATATTATGTTTGCGTGCCTTGACATTAAAAACAAATGAATCGACCAGCGTGAGCTACAACATTCAAGAGATCGCGATGCTTTTATGTTGAAGGAATGACAAAAATAGCCAAAGCCTAGTGTAATTGATTTGTATTACTGAAACTGATGCTTCTAAATCGCAAAAAAATGCACGTTTTCTGCCAGTTTTTCACTCATAACTCACGAAGGAAAGCGAAAATTAAAATTCCGGCTTCGAGGTGCACATTCCGACCCTTTAGTCCGCCTATGTATAAAATTTCAGATTCTGCGTTGAGTAGATTTCGCTGGGCATCGCCGACAGACAGAAGGACAGACGAAGGACAGACACTTCCTTTTATTAATATAGATATATTTAATGCAACTTATTTAAAAACGGACTAAGTTTTAATAAATGAACTTTTAATTTTTTTCCTATTAAGTGTAGGCCTAAATTATTAAAAATTCTAGCGATTATATTAATAAATATGGGCGAAGTCACAGACAGCTGCTAGTTTAAAATAAAACAAAATAAAATATATAGGCTAACCTCAATACCACATAAGATGGCCTTGCTGCTGTCATAAAAACAACAAAAGAAAATTGTGAAATTGTTTAGGTAATAATAGAAAGAAAAACATTTCAATCGTAATTAAGTACTATGAATTCTGACACTGATAGCCTGGATCACTTGAAAATGAAAAATAAAACTTCTGCCTGTTTGCTATGTGTTACAATACCGTATTTTCATCCATGAAATGTGAAGTATGCCACTTCATATTTTCCTTTCTGAATCTAAATAAATTGTGATAATCATCTTTTTGAGCCTCCATTTGCTCTCTGTACACTTTTTGCTTCATAATTATTGTAAAAACAAGCATTTCAGATAAGGCATTGCCATCTTAAGGAAGGTCTGTACCGCACTTGAAAATTTCACAGTATTTACTGATTACTTATAAGCAACAGTATTTACTGAAATATTTTACTCACTAAAATGCTAGTATTTACTTAAAATTTTGCAGTAAAAGCATTTACTGGCTTTTATTCACTCCACCCATTGTTTGCACTCTAATCCAAGCAGGTGGCAGACTCTTGTTGCCTATTCAATCTAATAACAATAGAAATATAATACAACATTTCGGCGTTCCTTTGATTCTCGTTTCCGGCTTAGACACGGCGCAACACTTCAACACGCCGTTATTAACGTGTGTGTCCTTCTTGCATTAACAGAAACACTTCAAAGACAGCACTGCTGGGGACGATGATAGCCAGACACAAATCTGATGAATAAATCAGCATTTTCATACAACAAATAAAAAAAACCTCTGATAGGAATCCAGGACAGGGGCCAATAAGTATTAAAGTATTAAATTAAATACATAAATAAAATTGAACAAGAACATAAATCTAAATAGACACAAATCTGATGATAGCGAGACAATAGGCCTAACATCCACACCATGTGCGGTAGAAGTAGAGGAGGTATTGAGTTCGAACCTGAAATTCTATGTCAAGTTTATAGCAGAAATACATGTTTTGGGGAATTCTGAAATTTAAAAAATATGATTTTCATTTTTAAAATGTCTGCATGATTGTTTGTGTGCGTGTTGAACAGCCAGAGGTCTTTCTGGTGTCTTCTGAAATGTGACGACTTTTTCTTACTCTTACTATTTTACATATGAAGAACATTTCATTTGTTGAGATTGTCTCACAAAACAGCTAAAGCGATTTTGTTAAAATTTTGTACGCCAAATGCCTAAATTAAGAGTAAAAATATTATTTGGTCCCCCCCCCCCTAAAAATTATGTTATAAGCCAGCCATCGTTTGCAACACACTCAGGCTTGAGATGCTCGAGACTGAAACAACTGAATATGCACTGTCTGCAACACACCCTCTTATTCTACAATTATCATTGTGTGATGTGACTATGTTGTATTGTTCATACTTAGGGTAGACAAAGTTATGTGTGACATTTCATCTTTAATTTTATTAAAAAACTATTGACTGTGTCAAAATGAAATTTTCATGCATCGTCTATCATAAGAGAAGTATTTTTAACGTATATTATCTAGCACAGAAAATGTCAATTTCACTATAGCTCTTTTCTAGTCTCCTGGCGCCTGTCCTACATGCCGTCCGGGGAAGTGGAGAGCGGGGAATACACCTCTGACCAATCACACAACCGATCACCTAGCGGTGGCTCTGAGAGTTACTCAGTAGCAAGATGAATTTTTCACGTTCACTTCGCTCTCTCAGTTGCTGCGTTGCCAGTTAGTTTTGTTGCTTACAGTGTGTTCAATACAGTACAGCATTAAAAAAAGAGCTTATTTCACCTTTTAGGATTATCGTTATTTTGAATAGTTATCTCGTGTTTTATTATCTAAACGTAGTGTATTTTATTATTTATAGTGTATAGTGTATCATATTGTATATATTGTGTACATTGTATATATTGTGTCGTGTTGTATATACTGTAATATTGTAGTGTAAAAATCTTTCAATGGCGAACAAGAATTCTGTAGTCCGTAGTCAAGCCAGAAAGATTATCAATAATGTGCATGATTATTTTCAAAGGGAAGCAGAAAATAATGCCCCCTTAACAAATGTACATAAAGTGCAACAGAGAGTGTCGGAAGCTTGCCAAGTCAGTAGGCGAACTGTCCAACGAATCGTGAAGGAAAGCAAAGACAGTCTTGAATCGTCGGGCTCCGTGACATTTGAATCGCCGCGCAAAAAAATTAAAAGGAGAAATGTAATTAAGACAATCGACGGGTTCGACAAAGATGTCATAAGAAGAACTATTCTTAGTTATTATGTGAAGGGTGAATATCCAACTCTCAACAAACTACGCATTGATTTGGAGGAAAAAATAAACTTTCAATGGGGAGTTTCTTCGTTGTGGAGAATATTGAAATCGATGGGTTTTAAATATAAGAAGAGCAACGATGGGAGACGGTTTCTGATGGAAAGAGCCGATATCGCTACATCTAGGGTAACTTTTTTGCGCAAAATGCAAAATCTAAGAAAAAAGGATCCTTCGCCCCATATATTTTATTTGGACGAAACATATATTCACCAAAATTACGCACCCACGAAAATCTGGCAAGACAATGATGATGCAGGGGGCTTAAAAATTCCCGTAGGAAAAGGGGGTCGAATTATTGTCTGCCATGTAGGATCCAGCCACACAGGTTTTCTCCAGGAATGTAAATTAGTTTTCAGACCAAAATCAAAACCGACATCTGACGATTACCATACTGATATGAACTCTGTGGTGTTTAAAGAATGGTTTATGAAGTTTTTAGATACACTGGATCAGAAGAATATTAGCAATGCAGTTATAGTAATGGACAATGCCAGCTACCATTCGGTTCAGTTAGAAAGAATACCGACGACAAACTCCCGCAAAGCTGTTATTATTACATGGCTATCAGATAAGAATATTCCACATGACACCACTCTTACCAGACCCGAACTGTTGTCCATCGTGAAGGAATATAAGCCTAAGGCAAAGTCGTATGAAATAGATACCCTTGCTGACAACAGGGGTCACACCATTGTTCGGCTGCCGCCTTATCACTGTCAGTACAACCCCATTGAACTTATTTGGGGAAAAGTTAAAAGCGCTGTGGGGAAAAGGAATAAAACATTTAAATTAGCAGACGTCCAGGTTTTAATGGAAGAGGAGCTGGACAAAGTCACAAAAGAAGATTGGATGGCTTGCGTGTCACATGCGGAAAGAATTCAAGATGAAGATTACGCAAGAGATGTGGTGTTGGATACAGCAATGGACCAGATCATCATAGATCTTCGTGACGACAGCCACAGTGAGGAGTCAAGTGACGACGAAATTTCTCAAGACTGTCTTGATGGCGATGATGAGTGTTTTGCCGCGGATATTTGATTAAGGTAAGGTAAATCTTGTTTTGTCAGATGCTTCTAATAATTCGCTGTAATTGTTTGTTGTGTTTTCGTCATTTAACGAATTTTGTGTAGTGCTAAGATTTTTAATAGTCTCCATTCTGCCAAAATATTCGTACCTAATAGTCTATGCCTGTAAATCTTTAGACATAATTATAACTATTCCACTTAAGCACACATAGCATTTCATCGAACTGGGCGCGGTACGAAGCCAGAGAGCTTGGAAACAACCAGTTTTTAACCGACAATATTCTTTGTTATTAAATGTTGGCTTTTCGGACTAAATATGCTTTTATAAATATAATAGTTTGCTTCCACACCAACGATAACGGCAAATTTCATATTTTTACAATATAAATTGCATTCGGAATTACTGTACAAGGCATGCAAAAGGCATAACTACAGCCGAGATTTCTATGTAATTACACAAATTTTTCACTTTTGTGGTGCACCACAACAACAGCTAAAAGCACCTTTAAAATGGGTTTTCACAGAATTATTCCAGAAACTGTATAAGCCTTTGACAAGACCACATCACCGCACAATGACAGGTTTTACTGACCGTCTCAACTCTAAAGGTACATTCACATTTACGAACGGCGCCGTTAGGAGTTTCCGAAAGGGATTAACGTGAGGTATAAATACAATTCTTACAAAGGGTGTGTGCACATTTTTCGTGCAAAACTTTAATGACCGTTCATGCGACAGGAAACTCCGTTTTGAGTTCTCGAGGAGGGATTCCTTCATGCAAGTCCTAGAGACTCATAAACGTTAAGCCCATTGTCGGAATGTCAAGCAGGTATTGGCGGCTTCCTCCCTTGTCAATCAGCACAAAAGAAACTAATTTCTGTACCACCTCAGGCATGGAAGTCCGCAGAAATTTTGTCAAGGGGGACAATTTAACAAATTACCGCCACCACCACCATCAATATGCTGCTGTTACAACCACTTTATTATTATTACTATTGTTATTATTAATATGATGATTACTATTACTATTATTGTAATCCACATAAACACGCTTTTAAAAGAAGAATTCTTATACATTTATTTATTTATTCTAATCAACGAACAAGTTAAAAACACTGTGGTCGGCCAGATTTATTTAATTCTGTTAAAAGACCTTAATGACACATAATATAGGTATAGGTATAATATAGGTATATACTGTAGTATAAGTCCATTAGGACTACGCAAAGTACTTAGAGGTGTGTATTTGCCTTCCTATGCCCATATCTCTTTCATTCTTTTACTGTCTCTCTTTAGACCACGTTATTATTTTATTACTACTATTATTACTACTACTACTACTACTACTACTACTACTACTACTACTACTACTGCTACTGCTGCTGCTGCTGCTGCTACAATCCCCCTACACATTGAAGTTCTCTTTTGAAGCATATTTTATTTGCCATTCAACAGTACACAGTTTTCTACGTCTGAAACAGCTCATTGTCTCTCGTAAAACTCCATTCCGTACTTTTATAGATTGCACTTTCTGAAATGTTTACGCAAAAGTATTTCGTTTCACGATTTTGAGGTCGCATATGCACAGAAGCTCTAATTTATTGTTTGATTTCAGTTTTATGTTATTGAGGCACCATGTTTTCTTGTAATAATTAAAGTTATATATTAAATTGATTTATTTTGTTATGTTTTATTTTCATTATTGTATTACAGTACTATACTTAGTACAATTATACATTTTATACTACTCCGTACTCCGTGGCGCTACATCCCTGGAGGGACTTGGCCTACCACCCGACCGCTGCGTCATCTCCCGCAGGCAGATGGCAGGATTGGGGGGCATGTGGTTAGCATGCCGACACCCAGGGCCGTTTTTGGTGGTTTTCTTGACCGGAGCCGCTACTTCTCTATCAAGTAGCTCCTCAATTTTGAATCACGAGGCTGAGTGCACCCCTACCAGAACTCCCTACCTCAGAAAAATCCAAGGAGGTACCGGGAATCGAACCCGCGACCTTCCGGTTTGTAGCGCAGCGCCTCAACCACTACGCTACGGCGTACCCCAATACTGTCAGTAGGCCTACAATATTAATAATACTAAACTAAACTCCGTTGCGCAACATCCCTGAAGGGACAAAGCCTACCACCCGACCGCTGCGTCATCTACCATAGGCAGATGGCGGGATTGGGGGCATGTGGTCAGCATGCCGACACCCACAGCCCTTAATTGTTGTTTCCATCAAGTAGCTCCTCAGTTTGAATCACGAGGCTGTGAACCCCTACCAGGCCTCCCTACCTCGCCGGAGGTACCGGGGATCGAACCCGACGGATCTGTAATCAGCGACGCTAACCACAAGACCACGCCGGTGGTCATTAATAACACTAGATTGTGTAATAGTGTTAAATCAGAAGATATAACAGTATAATTTCATGTTTAAATTCTGTAGTCTGTTCATTAGGACTCGTGTGGCACTGGCAGTCGATTCGAAAAGTTTTATAGATAAATATAAACACTAGTAATGATAAATATAAACACTATTAATGAAAATAGAATATAATTAATAGAAAGGTAGGTTAATAGATTATAGGCTGCAAACACCACATGACAATCCAGCTTCTGTAGTAGGTCGAAGGAGAATGACAGTTATTACCTAGGTTGACAAGGGTAGGATTAAGTTTTGCTGGTCCAAATATGAATACTCCTTTCGGAAACTCCTAACGGCGCCGTTCGTAAATGTGAATGTACCTTATGAGTCTCTCGGACTTGCATGACAGAATTCCTCCTCGAGAACTCCAAACGGAGTTTCCTGTCGCATGAACGGTCATTAAAGTTTTGCACGAAAAATGTGCACACACCCTTTGTAAGAATTGTATTTTTACCTCACGTTAATCCCTTTCGGAAACTCCTAAAGGTACGTTCACATTTACGAACGGCGCCGTTAGGAGTTTCCGAAAGGGATTAACGTGAGGTAAAAATACAATTCTTACAAAGGGTGTGTGCACATTTTTCGTGCAAAACTTTAATGACCGTTCATGCGACAGGAAACTCCGTTTTGAGTTCTCGAGGAGGGATTCCTTCATGCAAGTCCTAGAGACTCATAAACGTTAAGCCCATTGTCGGAATGTCAAGCAGGTATTGGCGGCTTCCTCCCTTGTCAATCAGCACAAAAGAAACTAATTTCTGTACCACCTCAGGCATGGAAGTTCGCAGAAATTTTGTCAAGGGGAGACAATTTAACAAATTACCGCCACCACCACCATCAATATGCTGCTGTTACAACCACTTTATTATTATTACTATTGTTATTATTAATATGATTATTACTATTACTATTATTATTTTAATCCACATAAACACGCTTTTAAAAGAAGAATTCTTATACATTTATTTATTTATTCAAATCAACGAACAAGTTAAAAACACTGTGGTCGGCCAGATTTATTTAATTCTGTTAAAAGACCTTAATGACACATAATATAGGTATAAGTATAATATAGGTATATACTGTAGTATAAGTCCATTAGGACTACGCAAAGTACTTAGAGGTGTGTATTTGCCTTCCTATGCCCATATCTCTTTCATTCTTTTACTGTCTCTCTTTAGACCACGTTATTATTTTATTACTACTATTACTACTACTACTACTACTACTACTACTACTACTACTACTACTACTACTGCTACTGCTGCTGCTGCTGTTGCTGCTACAATCCCCCTACACATTGAAGTTCTCTTTTGAAGCATATTTTATTTGCCATTCAACAGTACACAGTTTTCTACGTCTGAAACAGCTCATTGTCTCTCGTAAAACTCCATTCCGTACTTTTATAGATTGCACTTTCTGAAATGTTTACGCAAAAGTATTTCGTTTCACGATTTTGAGGTCGCATATGCACAGAAGCTCTAATTTATTGTTTAATTTCAGTTTTATGTTATTGAGGCACCATGTTCTCTTGTAATAATTAAAAAAACTAAAAACTAAACTCCGTGGCGCTACATCCCTGGAGGGACTTGGCCTACCACCCGACCGCTGCGTCATCTCCCGTAGGCAGATGGCAGGATTGGGGGGCATGTGGTCAGCATGCCGACACCCACGGCCGTTAATGGTGGTTTTCTTGACCGGAGCCGCTACTTCTCTATCAAGTAGCTCCTCAATTTTGAATCACGAGGCTGAGTGCATCCCTACCAGACCTCCCTACCTCAGAAAAATCCGAGGAGGTACCGGGAATCGAAGCCGGGCCGACGGATCTGTAGTCAGCGACTCTAACCACAAGATCACGCCGGCGGACATTTTATTTTACACTTTTAGCAATATTAGCATTGAATCTCCCATGGAATTTCCAACAGGTAAATTATCTTCTCATTAGAGAGGGCAGGCTAAATAGAACAGACAAATCCGTGGCATACTTATTTACAGTTTCTAAGCATTTAGAAAAATACTTTCGGCAAGATTTTAGATAAGATAATACAGTTGTCAAATCTATGGCGGTTATATGAGGGGGGCTGTACATGAGAGAGAGAGAGAGAGAGAGAGAGAGAGAGAGAGAGAGAGATAGGGATAGGGGATAGGGGATTGTCTTTCCAGGAATTTAATACCTGGCAGCAATGAATTGCCCTTCGCGAATTACCGTTATGGCTGGTCAAAACGAGCTGTACAAATCACATTTAGTCATTGCTGTGATATTTGTGCATTGAAATGGACGAAGAAAAGTTAATTCTCCTTGTAGAAGGTTATAGGGAGATTTATGATCAAGGAGACAAGAACTATCATAATGTCACCAGAAGGACCAACATCTGGGAGGAAATTTCTGCTGAGATGGGATGTTCAGGTTAGTAAATTGCATCTGTTTCCAGTATTTTGAATTTAGGTGTAATCAAATCAATCACGAAGCATTTCTTAACTACAAGTAGTGACTGAGGTATAGGATTGGGGAGCTTATATTAAATTACTATAAGTTTTTATGTAGTAATTTATATTGCAGCGTTCGATCATTAATCGTTCTTATTTTAACGAAAACACAGTATTAAAAGTGTCTTAAATTAAATTATAAATAAATAATGTTAAAAATAACCATGATGTAAAACATGCTTAATAACCCTGTCGTACAACTACCTCTAACATAAACATGTTATTTATATTAACCATATTTTATTATAGTAGCCTAGTTCTTATTTTTTCTTGTATTTTTGTGTTAAGTAACGGAAATATTGAAACAATTTACTTTATACAATAAGATATTTGCTAAAAATAAATAAACTGGTTAAAATTTAAAAGTGATTACATGTGATTCTGTAAATGTTCTGCGAGCTTTAAAAAATTTCAGCAGTATTTAACTCAAATAATACTTTAAAAAATGCTAGCTTGCAAAAACTTAAGCATGACGCTAGGATTAAAATGCCTGACATTTTTTACATGAAATATTCCCCTATTCTAATAATGAATTGCAGTAAATACGTGTTTGTGTGGAATGCAGTCTTTGATATCAAGACACATATCGTATGAATAGGCCAACTGTAAATTCATTGAAGTGAGGATCTTACAGCTTTCAATTACGTTTACCCCAGTAAATACATACTTAACTTAAGAGCAATAACTTATACATGTATTACATTAATATAGGACGTAGAAATCAATGTAACATTTTATGACTTAACAGTTTTTACATGTTTCTCGCCTTAGGTGACGTTACTTGATAAATATACTTCTTTCATAAGTGTTCATACAAAGAAGTAAAATCACAACTATTACTAAAAATGAGTCAAATTTACAATGAAAAATCAAAATAATACGATCAATTAAGTTAAAAATGTTTAGGCCTACTTCAGTCAGTGTCTGGGGGTGGAGACGAAACAATGGGAGATGATTATTGAAATGAATGTCCGAGAAAGACTCAACATTTATAAAAGCAAACATGCTCAATGAATTAATCGATGTGCTCAACGCACTCTTCGACTTATGTAAATAAACCAGTAAACAGCTATTTACTTACTTTAGTTACTTGCTCGTGTATACATTACTTCACATTAACTAACATCCATTCCGAAGGTAATATATAGGCCTACTCTTTTAACACCCCACACATCCATAAGTTTACTATTTGGTCCTGAATATGAACCTGAAGGTCTGAAATATGTCAACTCCACCACAAGAAACTGAATTGTTTACGTCTAAACAAGTGTGAGATTTTAATAATTTTTACAATAATTGGTTATTCCTTGATATTCATATTTTTCTGTGCTGACAATCTCTTTTTTTAATTGGAGGTTAAACATAAGCAAAGTGACCAACATCCATCATTACAATGTTTTTATATTTTACTTAAAATGTAAATATTTAAATACACATTCATTTAATATATCATTTAGTGATTCTTTAGGTAGTGTATGTTTCTATGTTATTAAAATGAAATAATCGAAAAAACATAACAATATGGCAAAAATGATTGGTGGATAGGCTACTGATTCGTAAAATCTAGCTTCAATGCGTGGAAACAAAAAAACTTGTTATGCCTACCAAACATGGAAACGTGCCCAGTCTCATATGTGCAGTCGTTTAATATGTCTCTTTTGGTTAGAAAGAAACCTGTGATATATTGTAGAGTTTCTGATTTAACAGATATTGAAAAAATCCTTAGAAAAATTATTTATTTGGAAAGTTCAGTTGAGTGTCGCCTTAACCTTAGAATGCAATCGTATGCAAATTTTACTTATAGCCTTTTTGCAAGAAAATTTAGCCCTCACATTCATTCTCGCATGGTCGTCGTCCTCAACCCTCCGTTATGCTTTCACATACTATTTGCCTTTGACGTGTCAAAGTTTAATCTATAACCGGTATAACTTTTATGCATCACCAGTTGTATGCAAAGAGAAAGTTATTTTGTTTATCATTTTGTTTGCTATTAGGATAGCTTGTCTAAAAACATACGAATTCACTTTGTGTTCAACTTAGTAGCAAATTTTGAACATACTTTAAGGAAATAAATGACATAAATAATAAAATAGAACCGACAGAAATAATCAAAATAAAATAATAAAAATAGACCAAAATAAACAATAAAGAAACAACATTAGCAATAGCAATAGCATTCTAAGGATGCGAAATAGGCCTAAACATTTTTTTTCCCTCTTCTGATCGCATCAAGTTGCCATGGTACAGCTCCTTGCTGCGAGCAGAAATACTCTTTGAACTGCTCTCTTGTTCTCATAGCTGCATTGGTGGCTTGGCCACCAATGCCAATAATGTCACCTAAGCCTGCCGTCTGTAGTGATTCCTCTTGTGCAGTCCAATGGCATGTATCTTCCCGCAGATAGTTGTGAAGGCAACATACTGCAAGAACAATACCATCCACATGCCTTGGATCTGCGGATATCTTATTTTCGATAACCCTGAATTTCTTTGCGAGAATACCGAAGGCATTTTCCGATGTGTTTCTCGCACGGCTCAGGCGATAATTAAATATCTTTTTGCTTTCATCGCCCTTTGTTTGAGCTCCAGGATAAGGCCTCATGAGATTTCTGTGAAGTGGAAACGCCTCGTCCCCAACGATGACATGAGGCATCGGTACATTTGTCCCTGGCAAGGGCTTATCACCAGGAATATGCAATCTATTCTCCATAATCTTTCGCCCAAGGGTGGAATTTGAGAAAATTCCCCCGTCGCTGTTGCGTCCATAAGCGCCCACGTCTACACACACGAATTTCTTGTGCGCATCAACCAGGGCAAGCAATACGATACTAAAAGTGCCTTTATAATTATAATACAAAGACCCACTATTGTGAGGTTTTTGTATCACAATATGCTTGCCATCCAGAGCTCCTATGCAGTTCGGAAAATTCCAGAGTACTCGGAATCCTTCTTCAATTGAACTCCATTGATTTACATCTGGACTAGGCATATAAATGGGGCCCAGTATTTCCCATATTGCTGTACACGTGCTATGTACAATGGCACTGACAGTAGATACTCCCATGCGGTAACTGAATGCAAGAGATCTGAAGGAGTTTCCCGTTGCGAGATATCTGGAATTAAAGTATTATGTGCATTTCAATTTTAAATAAATAAGCAATTTCATTTATTTGTCCAAAAACATGAAATAATGAACCCAATACAATACTGCTGACGGCAATTAATAATCATATGAATAAAAACTATAATTAATTCCAATAAAATCTTAATATGTTAGCTTTGATTATAGGCTAATCGTGGTTTAAAATTTGAAAATAGCCCATAAAATCGATTATTGTTCTTACAAAGTAATCTGTCATTAGCTCATTCGGAAAATATTAGGCCTACAATAAGAATAGCGCTTATTAAGTCAAATACTAATAACAGATCTGTTTTTCTCTCCCTACATTTTAGTTATTATGCTTCGGAGTAAGGATTTTTATGTAATTAGCCTATATATTTTCTTTAGTCTGTATCTGTTTGAAAACCAGACTTGTACGTACATATTGAATTTCTACTAATATAGGCCTACATAATAAATTATGTTTACACATTTCGCACAATAATACATATTTCATGACAATTGCATATTTTCCATAAAAGTAACTATCTCAAATTAATTAAAGAATTATTATAAATAGAATTACATTAAATAAGACTACCAATACTTGAGCCACAAACTAAAAATTACAAACATAGTTACAGAATGAAAACTCAAAGTATGCATAAAGAGAAGGAAAATGTTGCATTCATGATGGAAGAACACAGGTAATAACTGGTATTTCCATGTCCGAATTGAATTCGTGTCGTCTCCCTCCTTTCAATTCTGGAAACACACAAGTGAATGACAGGTATCGGCTACTTTACATTGTGCAGAGGGAAATTAAAATTGCCTCTGAAACTACACATAATTTAAAGCGTTACATTATACTAGTACTTATTTAAATTTTTTCTTATAAATATGCACTTTGTAGTGTTTTGTTAAATTTGCGTTTTAAGGCCACGTTTTTAAAAGTTATATATATTTTTTTTCAGACAAGTGCATTTAAGTATTACTTAAGTGTGCTTCAATTAAAGAAATAGTTATGTCTTAACTTGAAACGTGCCTTGAATTTGGCCGCTAGATTATTTTTGTAAACTTTTAAGAAAACAATGAAATGCCATAAAACATGGTGTTATAAATTGTCAATGCTAGCCAACATCTGATTAGAGAAGATGGGTTTCAAATCACCGTCAATATACACTCAAGACAGAGTTTTATTGTAAGCCTATATACAGCTAATGATTGAATTTTGTGTCAGATTTCGTCAATCTAGAAGCATACTTGATCAGTGATTACATATTTACATGTTCAAGTCATAGACGTCTTATATTACTTAGGCCTATGGCTTTTTTCATTTACGGATATTTTAGTATTGAGTTAAGTCAGAAAAATATTAAAGATGTATATTTTTTGTCTATAGCTGATGAATGTAAACGGAGGTGGACTAGCCTCAGAGACTCTTATAGAAGGGTAAAGAAGAGCAAGGAGCACAGGAGCGGTGATGGAGGAACGAAGAGGAAACCTTGGAAGTATGAAAAAGAAATGGCATTTGTACTACCTTACATTAACGACAGAGATCAAATATCCAGTATGCCAGAAGAAGAACTGGAAGAAGAAAATGATGAAGTTGATGTGGGAGATGTTGATCTGCAAGTGACACCACCGACCACAAAACAAAAAAGAAAAAATGATGCACCGGTATCAGAAGTTTTGCACCGATATTTGAGCAAAAAAGAGGAAGAACGGAAGAAGGACCACATTTCCACATTTTTTTCGGCTATGGAAGATTCTTTTAGAAATTTAAACCCTCACCAACAGCTCATCACAAAAGGACAAATATTTAAGATAATTCATGAAGCCGAGATAGCATCCTTTTCCCACCCATTTCAGACCCCCTTCCAATATCCCGTTAGTTCGTTCCCTCAACCCTCTTCTTCAAATCCTGGACCAAGTACCTTAGCTCAAGCAAATTTTCAGAATCTTTCATCAAACCGCCAAGAGAACCCTTCATCTACCCTTTTTCAGCCGTATCATTAAATCCTGTAGAAAGAAGTAAACTGTGTGTTTAATTATATTCTGTTCTTCGTTTTTATTTCTGTATCCTGTTATTTCCATTCACACACTATGCTATTAATACAATAATCAATGATATCTGAAAATCATACACTTGGGCTGAAGTTATGACTATTTTTTAACTCTTTCTCTGAGATTCGGCTTCGGCTGATAAATGAATTTAAAGAATTATTCAGTTCAAGTACATTGCAGTCGTTACTACCTTCTGTTGCATAAATTTGAAATAGATTTATAATTTTCAGTTATATCAATTTTATGTTAATAGCAACATCAATAGAATCAGGTAATCTGATATAACACGAGTATCAAGCAGATTATTATGTCCATCGCACGCGCCTATGCACTGAAATAAATTAGTACCCAGAAACATAACTTAACAAAACGGGCGTAACTTACATGAAAACAGGACCAGAGGAGCAAGTCGCAGAATGCGGAGACAATCCGGGAAAAATAGTCAATGGTTTTCTTTCGAACGAGAGTAAAACACAGGTAATGTATTTTGGACTTAAAGATGTAACAAATGATCTTGATAATGTTAAATTTTTGGGCTTTGAACTTGATTCAAAACTTTCATGGAAGTATCATAAAGATAAAATTTGCAAGAAGCTGTATCAATCCACTTACCTTCTCAGAAAACTCACATATTATATTCCGCTTGATGGTCTTAGATAAATTATTCACTTGCTCAGAGTCGTATAGTGTATGGTATATACATTTATGAGGAAGTAGTTCACATTTCAAGGAGATATTGATTTGTCAAAAGATAGTAATTAGAATAATTATGCGTAAAGAGCCTTGTTCATTCAACCTTTTCATATTCTATACTTTGCTTCATATTCATTCTAATTTACACCAATATAATTTAAGATCTGATGTACATAAGATTAATACTAGAAATATATACAAATTGAATATATCTAATTGTCGACTTACCCGTACTAAAGAAATATGTTTTCTTAAAGGTATGGTGCTTTACAACAGATTAATCAGCTTTTTGATTGGTTCCTAAGGCATCTATTGACGACTACTTGAGTTTTAATGTAGTTAATATACTTTGATTTTATGTGAATGGCTATTATAAGGGATTTATTTTAATGTACACTGACAATGCCAGCAGGAAAAAGTTGCTCTTTGGCAATAAAGTATTATTATTATTATTATTATTATTATTATTATTATTATTATTATTATTATTATTATTATTAGTATTATTATTATTATTATTATTATTAGTATTATTATTATTATTACAGTTATTGCTTGCATCATGGAGACCATTATTGTAAATATTGTTTTAAATAATTTGACTAGTACTAACTAATAAGCAAATTAACACCGGCTATAATTTGGATATAATTATAGATTATTGTCACTGTTTAATATTTTTTCTTTACCTTAGTTTCACCTCTCCCTTTTAGGGACATTTAAGCGACTCTAGCCGCCCGGGCGTGACTGTTTTATGAAACTCTTTTAATTTATTTTTTGTATTATTGCTCTGACTATGCACGTAATGAATTAATTACAAACCCGATTGGCATTGTATTAGTATTTTAGAAATTCGTTTTCAGCTGTCTGTTATTTTTCGATAGTGGTTTCTGAGGCGGTTCTAGTTATTTCATAAATTACACTAATTAATTCTCAATCTCTTGTTAATTTGATGGTAGCACATGTGTATATTGGAACTTATAATTCAGATTATTACCTTAGGCAGACCGCCAATCTCTCTGTTGGTTCAATGGGTTGTCGGAATTTGGAACGTTGAAACGTGATCGCTGGTCTCAGTAACTCCAGTAAGACATTGAATTTTTCGTGTGACATCCTGAAGTACTGGAAGAACTTTGCTGGATCGGCAATTAGTTCTGCAAACAAGTGGTGAAATTCTCCAAATTCAAGTCTTCGGAGATTTATGGGATGGACCCATTTTCTTCTTTTCCTCTTCTTTTTCTGTTCCATTTCCATACACACTAGCGCAATCATCACGATATCTTCATCTGAATCACTCATACTGCTGTTAACACGGATGCAACAAGCGAAGTGTCTCTTCTGGTAAAAGTTCACCCCTACACAAACCCCAATTTCAAAAGCGACTGAGAAAAACCGGTACGTAATTGGCAGCGGTCAAATCCTTCTACAGCTTGGACAGTCATGAAACCAGTCCCCCCTCCCCCACAAAGCAGATTTCGGTGTGCCAATTCGTGATAACAAAGCATATATGCCATTATTGTCGCCTACAAGCAATAAGAACATTAAAAAAATAGTAATAGTAACTTTATATAATTATTATATGACTCTTTCAGTAGGCCTAAATGTATTATGATTTCTTGAAACTTGAAACTCTTGGTTCAGGTTAATCTGTATTAAGCATGATTTTAAAAGAAGAATTCGACTATTATATACACTGAATTATTTAAACTGGATTTCTGTGGGGGGGGGGGGGTAATATTAAGTATACTTATTATAATTATATTTAGGGGGAGTTTAACACCTAGGTATAAAAAGGTTATCTTAAGTATTTCAAGACCAACAATCACGATAGGTCTTATATAGTTCAGCTGTAGTCGGTTAAAACAGTAATTGTTGTTATTGTTATATAATAAGTAAACTAATCCCTATTCAGACAATGGAGACCCAGTCAATTACACATTGGCCGGATTTCTCCTAGTACTTATACATGTTAAAGGCTCCTATGCTCCCAGGGTCAATATTGAACACAGTGATTGAATACATACAGAATTAACTTGCAATTTTATGTGTGGCGAAGCATAATAATTCTCGTATAATAATACTGTCGGTAAAAGTGATCCCTATACAGGCCATGGAGGCCCAGAGTGTTCCAGGTGGTTGAGGCTCCCAGATTTTTGGACATTCGGCACATGAAGGTGGTAAGGTTGTCAGCCTTACGCACCGGCCGTCTTTACTCCCAGGATTACTCCTGGTACTCATTTCTGTCAGAAGCTGAGTCGACCTCTGGGCCATAGTGCCACCAGAAGGATAAGGCCAACTGAAAAATCTCAATGATCTCATCGGGAATCGAACCCGCGGCCTTCCGGGTTGTAGCGCAGCGCCTCAACCACTACGCTACGGCGTACCCCAATACTGTCAGTAGGCCTACAATATTAATAATACTAAACTAAACTCCGTTGCGCAACATCCCTGAAGGGACAAAGCCTACCACCCGACCGCTGCGTCATCTACCATAGGCAGATGGCGGGATTGGGGGCATGTGGTCAGCATGCCGACACCCACAGCCCTTAATTGTTGTTTCCATCAAGTAGCTCCTCAGTTTGAATCACGAGGCTGTGAACCCCTACCAGGCCTCCCTACCTCGCCGGAGGTACCGGGGATCGAACCCGACGGATCTGTAATCAGCGACGCTAACCACAAGACCACGCCGGTGGTCATTAATAACACTAGATTGTGTAATAGTGTTAAATCAGAAGATAAAACAGTATAATTTCATGTTTAAATTCTGTAGTCTGTTCATTAGGACTCGTGTGGCACTGGCAGTCGATTCGAAAAGTTTTATAGATAAATATAAACACTAGTAATGATAAATATAAACACTATTAATGAAAATAGGATATAATTAATAGAATGGTAGGTTACTAGATTATAGGCTGCAAACACCACATGACAATCCAGCTTCTGTAGTAGGTCGAAGGAGAATGACAGTTATTACCTAGGTTGACAAGGGTAGGATTAAGTTTTGCTGGTCCAAATATGAATACTCCTTTCGGAAACTCCTAACGGCGCCGTTCGTAAATGTGAATGTACCTTAACGGCGCCGTTCGTAAATGTGAACGTACCTTTAGGCAAGCGTCATTGATCCTCCTGTGATCCTCAGAAAAGATTCCTTTCTTAGAATTTATCCTCATTACATGTGACATTGAAAGGTCGTTTCCACCTATAAGAACACTATTTCAGACAGACGTCAATGTCCCTAATTAGCATCAAATTTTAAAACAGTGAGATATAGGCCTATTTAGATTATTTTCCTTGCTTTTACCTCTCTCCATTGTAGGTTCATTTATGCGACCCATGCCGCCCGGGCCTTATAGTGCTGCAACCTTCGGGAGAGAATTAGAGTTTGGATCACAAACACATTCATACCTTTCTGACAAGACAAGGACTTGGAGGGCCTCCCCGGATGAGTGATCAACCCAACAACACGAACACATAGGACGAGACACACAATTCACACACACATGCACTTCGAACAAGGCGAGGATAGGAAAAAGATGATAATGACGGTCAGATGATACCCGGGGACCACAAAGTCTTCAAGTTACCCGACATTTGTCTCACGGGTGAGGAAAACCCTTGGAAAAAACCCACATAGGCAACTTGTCCCGACCAGGATTCGAACCCGGGCCCGCTACGCCACAAAGGTGGATCTGAATAATTTTGTTTACACAAAATTGTGAATTGGTGAAAAGTTTGGGATCTTTTCTGTATTTGTCACATTTTTAAGGCTTCTTTTCCACATCACAATATTCGAAATGTTTGTAATGCCCATGATTTAGGTAGAGAAATTTGTCAATGTAGGCCTACTGTATTTTTTAAGAATGGATTTCTCATACCTGTGGAAATACACGTAAATACACTGTTTTATCCTATTCTTGTAAATTGACGGTTGTAACATGTGATTTATAAATTTCAAATATAATTATTCTGGCTAGAGATGTCTCATAATTCTTTTCCTAGCGGTAATATGTTGAATTGTAAATTTGTTTACGTACATTGCTTCATTTGTTAGGCAACAATTCATTCTCGTTTCTCGATATTAACATCATGTCTGTGTTGAGATATAACATGGATACTTAACAAATAACCACAACATTCGGTACTTTAAATGTTACCGTACGGATGGATGCACCGTCAAATGAATAGATGACAATGGAGAGGTTGACAGAATGTTTATTTTTTCTATGCTATGCTACTACAGAAATTGTAGTATATAAGTTTGTATAACTTGTTATAGCTTCGATAACTTATATGCCGGACATGTGCAACCCTTAAATGACTATGCAAAACGTCGGTTACCTAACTGTGCCATTAAATGAACGAATATATATACACTGGTAGGCCAATTAATTACAATTAATCTAATGAATAAACCTCATAATTATGAATTTCTATAGGCCTATTTCATGGATTTTGATTTTAAACGCACCGCCACTTGCAACGGCAACATTGTATAAGTATCGTCTGTCTCTTTCTTTCACTGTCTTCTCACAGCGCTCCGGATTGGTTTGTTTGCCGCTCCCCGCTTACCGGACGGCATATAGGACAGGCGCCACGAGACTAGAAAAGAGCTTTAGTCGTTCCATTTTTCAGTAGGTCTAATGCCCGAATGCACCATTCTCGAATTTTCCCAGCTGTTTCGTAACCGGGGTAAAAGTAATACCAGGGTATTCTAAGAAAACCTTCTGGTCTTATCTCTACCAGGCTAAATAAATAATTTTAATTTTAATTATGAATACGCCATTTTAGACAAATGTTTTGTTTAAGCGATTACCATGACTGTCGCTATAAAATCTACAAGCAGAATCTAATTACGATTATTTTTATCTATTCAAACTGTAACGCTGTTTAAAATTGCCGCGATTCCATCCCCTCCGTCTACACTCTCTCTGACGTAAGTAGTGCACGACTTCGCCGCTGCATACCGAGCCGTAATGGTGGCTTTGGTTCTTGCAGTCAATCAGACTGTATTTGGCAACTGCCTAGTTAGTGTGGGAGCTGCGAGGACGAGTCGGACCCTCCGGTTGTCTGTGTGAGTAGCGATGTCGTCACTATTTATTATCTAAAACTAATTTCAAGTGCCTTCAGCACATTATGCCTATATTCATATTTTGGTGTTAAGATAACTGAGGTAGGAAAGGACAGGGAAAGATGTATTTTCAGAGTTAGTTAACCTTAAGCACTTATAGTCATGGACCGTGTGGATATGGAACAAGTTTGGTATCAAGTTCATTATTTCAAGGCATCATGAAAATGCCCATGTTAGAATGTGTCCGTTTGAGATCAGTAACTCTGTAGTGTTAGATTCCTCTTGTTCATGAAATGTTAGTTTTCCATTAAGAATTATTTCATACATTTTCTAAATACCCATATTTTGCTATATCATTGTTTCAAGTTTCTCTGATAGAAATATTAGTATTTCCCATTTCATTTATGCTTGCTGAAAGAATTTTTCTAGTGGGCGTATCGTCGCCATTTGCTTACCCCGTTGCATCTTGGGTAGATCTGGTAATGTAATTGCTGGCCCAGCTGATATATATATTTACATTATTCCTTAACTTGAATTTTCATTGTCTCAAATTTAATGTTAAATCTCACTTCCCTATATCAATAAATTTAATTAAACTGTTAGTCGTATGGCATTTGTTAACTTGTGATCTTGCCTGTAAAAATTGTATTGCTTATAAATTCTTCTGGTTCCCTTCCTTAGGCAGAATGGTCAGAAAGATATTAGCACTCTGATGTTTGAAATTGTATAATGTCATAGATTTTTATGTAAATTATTATTCAGCTACTTATGAGGTGGAGTTAGTTAATATATTGTTCTGGTCCATATAGTTACTTCACGTAATATATTTTCTGGTTGCAAGTTAATTATTGTGTAGCTAATTTGCATAATTATGTGGAACATTCTGGGGCGTTCAAAGTTCACCATGTTAGGTCATGCCAGACATTCCTTCTATATTTACGGACATTAACCTCCCTTTTTGTATAGTGATACACACCAGTTAGATTTGCCTTATATTTTTCTTTTGAGATTTTGTAATTATTAATATCTTTCCTTTTTTTTCTACAAGCTAGTTTCTTCCATTGTACATCCCTATCAAGGTACACGATTAGTTTGGTACAAGTAGTTCAGCCCCTTTGCTAATAAATATATTTTCTATATTTTCTGCACCCATAGTTTCATAAAATCTTCTGGACTGTTCTTTCTGGCTATATTGCGTGTAGCTGGGTTCCTTCATTCTCTGTTTTTTTGTATTTGACATTTTCCTGTTATTTGCTAATTTGAAATTGCATTTATATTTTGGCTGTTTGCTGGCTGATTTTCTTAACTTACCCTGTCTAGTTTTTGCTTTCTTTACATAATTATTCTCTAATATCATATTCCTTTTTCAAACGTAATCTTCTGATTATTTAGTTTATCTTTGATTTTATATTTGTCCTTCTTTGTTATTTAATTACTCTCGCGTTTTGGATTTTGCTTACCGTTTTCATTTTTCTTTTCATTCCAAATTATTATTATTATTTTCTATTGCAAATTTGATCGACCAGATTACCCTTCTTCTGTAGTATTTCTTAAGCATATTCTAAAATAAATTCTCAGTCTCTCTTCCCCTTTGTATATTCTAATACTTTAAAATATATTATCTACTATTGGGTATTGGATAGGCCTAATTATAGTTCATGAGTAAATTTTTCTAAAGTTTTTTCTAGTCTTTTGGTGATTCTAAATTACTTTAATATATATTCCCTACTATTGGTCATTAGGTAGGCCTAATTAGTATTTATTCTGGATATTTCTTTAATATAAACTGTACATAGTTGTGAACTTTGATTTTCTTTTGCCAGCCTATTATTCTAAATTACTCCGCCTGGCATTGACCATTTGATAGGCCTAGTCTTTATTAGTGATCCATGCATATTTATTTAAAGTATACCAACTTAACTTTTGGAGTTTATTGGATTTGCAATTTGAATTATTCTTGGTACATGAAAGATAGCTTAATAGTTAGAGATCTTGGGCATTTAATAATCAATTTCTAGTCATTACTATTTATTGTCATTTATTTAAGGTAGACCTTATACTGTACATTGTTATATTATATATTAAATCTCATGGTTGGAATTTTGGGTATTTATGATCAAGTGCGATTGCCCTCTTGCTCTCCCATCCTTCTTAACCTGTATTGGAGATGGATCTTCGGCCTTGCTGGGAATTGTCCACATGCTCTTCCAAGTTATATTAAAGTGAGATATTATTAGTATGGAAGTTTTTGGTACCTGCAAATAAGTATCAGTTATTACATAATATATATATTGGATATCAGATTAATTCCATTTGTAGGAGTCTCTTCATTTAACCTAGTGACTCCTTTTATTAAACTATTCTATTATAATTAAATTAACTCTAGCAACATTTCATTCTTAAGCTACATTATAATTTTTTACATAACCTAATTTTCGGTCGTTGCAAAACTGGAAGGTATTATAGGCTAAATAAACTGATGATAAAAATTAAATCTTTAAAAATTCAACAATATAAACCTCTCTAGGTGAAGACGCTAGCTTTGTCATGCCTTAATGCAGAGATTAGCATCACCTTGGTCACAAAGTGTCAAAGTGGTAATGAAATCGCCACATATGCCTTGCGTAAGCAGGAACAAACCACTAAACAATACTGTATGAGTATTCTAAAGCTAAGGCAGGAACCGGTATGGTAGTATAAGCTACCGATAATAGTATCATGTGATACTAAACAAAATTGTTATTATTCCTACATGCAAGTCTTCCATTTGATTCTCTGATCATCAAGTATTAAAGAACGCATAGCTCAAACTTTTCCCTTCGTACAATAAATGGTGCAAAATATGTTGCACAAACTTTTTCACACACAGGATTAAGATTTGTATCATTGAGGCTTTGAGGTTGACGAAAGAAACCGGTATGTGCCATTCAAAAAGTATGCACAACCCACAGGAAATAGATTTAGGTATCTTATCATTTTTTATATAGTATTCATCGTAAATCATTATACAAATTAATCTTCTTAAAGCGTAACACGTATTAACTGAATAAATAATTGCTCCGACTATTCAATAGATTTATTTATTTATTGAATATCCAAATTGAAATAAACCCTATTTCACCCGAAGGTATATTAGGGTTAGAGATATGATACACTTACAGGTTTACAATATACGTATACAGTCTTAATCTGAGCACTGTCTTCAAAGAAATTCAATAATAATGATTAACATAAATTATTAGTCTATACATTAAAACAGAAGTGATGTGAAAGAAAATAGGGTGGGAGATAACAAGCATAACAATAATATAAAAGTGAAAGCAGTGAATGTAAGTCATATTTTTGAATATATACTATTAACAAAAGATGTGAAAAATTTGTATCCTGCTTTATTAAAGAGTATGTTATGAAGGGGGATAGTGTACTGAATGTTCAGTTGGTTCAGGTAAGAGATGAGTGCAAATCTTTCTAATGTGTGGATCGGACAGGAGAATAATATGTGGTTAACTGATTGTTCACTTTCTCCACATCTACAGACAGCATTGTTACCTATGTGGAATCGGTGAAGATACTGTTGGAATTTCCCATGTCCTGTATAAAACTGTGTCGTAACATAACTTGGTACCAGTTGTTTACATTTCAATCTGTCGTGTTACAGCTCCGTTCTCGCTGTTCTGCCACTGAGCGTTCCATAGATTTAGATTTCCTACGTTCGTAAAATAAGATAAAAGAGAATGGGAACTAAACAATTATACAGTATCATACATGACTTTGGCCGCTTTTATAACTGCTATTTCAATGTGGGGATATTTTTATGGACCTAGGTAATACAATATCTGAATAGTTTTCATTTTTGAAATTAAAATTTCTTCCAAGAAAATATACTAATCTATATTAAGCCTATTTTCTTTATTATTATCATTACGATTATTATTAGAGCAGGGAGGAATGTGCGTTTTCTCGTAAGTTTAATGTGCACGGATTCTTTGTTGTGGTCCCCTCAGCTGCAGGAAAGTACAGTAACAGCGTTAGGTCGTATCACAATATGTCAAGGATGTTTAGGAGTCAGATTTATAAAGCTCTGCCAGGTATAGGGGCTTACCTACCTAGATGGGAGCTGATTGATATAGGCTTGCTACCTGGCAAACCTCTTGCGCTGTCAGACGGTCTCCCAGAACTGTCACCAACACGCTTTCCGTCTGCAAGCCACGTGGCACGAACTTCCCGCGTCAACTTTGACGATATGTTGGAGTTTGCAAACTATGTGAAAATCATAGACGAGCAAGCGAGAAGAATGTTGTCGTAGCTATATGTGAGCGACATGGAGGATCCATTTCACAAATACAGGGATCGCAAATTTAAGGTGCAATTCAGATTTTAAAGGTAAACAAAGAATGAAGACCAGTTCCTGCTGGCCCCTCCTCTCTGCTACTGCCGAAGGCGTGCGTTTCAGGTGAAGATGATAGCCGCGGCCATTTTAACATATTGCCAACATCCACTTTGAATAATACAATGTTCTTATGCTTAGAACTATTAAGATAATCTTTTATAATAGTAAAACTAGATGGTTTTATTCAGAAAATGTTTAGTATTCCTCATAAATGTTCTTAAAAAATACAACTGGTGAAAATGTATACTGACTTTGTCCCTATCATAATTATTGGTCACTATGAAGTAGCCATTTTAGCTCGACTGTGATGCATCTACACGGTTGCCATTCACTGCAAAATCCGAACTTCTGCTGGAACCTCCGCTGGCAGGGGTTCCAAGGGGCATTTTAATTTAATTTTAATTTCAAAAATGCGGAGGTTCCGGCAGGAGTTCGGATTTTGCAGTGAATGGCAATTGTGTAGAAGCATCACGGTCGAGCTAAAATGGCTACTTCATAGTGACCAATGTGATAGGGAGAAACTTTGATGCTATAAGTCAGTTGTCACATCATTTCCTGCAGAATCTGGTGCCGCAGTGCGCGAGTTGAATGTTCCTTAGCATACATTGTTAGCAACATTGGGTGGATCGCTAAGAGTATCAAGAAGCTGGAAACACCAGGACTGTTCTTAAAAGAATCCATGAACATTATGGAAGATGTGGAAATTAAACTCTGCACAGTACAGGGAGAAACGGGGATAAAAATTGTCAAGAAATTCCAGTCAGTTTTGAAGAGGAATCCAGGTTACGCTACATTCAAGACTGTATGCAGAATTCTCGACGGAGAAGAGACGGAGGTTCCTGAATAAATTTTACCTGGAAAATGCCATCTCTTGAAGTATGCACCTGTGACTTCGTGCGATGTAGAGAGATCATTTTCCACCTACAAAAGGATCCTGACTGACAGACGACTCTACATGACTGCTGAGGATTTGGAAAAGTATTTAGTTGTTCACTGCGCATCACAGTGACGTGGTACGGCTCATTTTTTACTTTCAGAAATCCTATTTTGTGGAAATTTTTATCAAATGTGCATTCTATTTTCCACCAGACAATTAATTTTCTTCGTTCAATGTGAATATTATTCACAGTTCAAATCGAACAGTTGGATCAATTATATGTATGTATGTATGTATTTATTTCAATGCAATTGGGTTATTACCCGGTGGCAGCGATTCCTAATACAACAATACTACAACTAAGACTATAACTACACATTAACGAGTAACATACACATTTACAAGGAACATCACATGAACAAATAACATTTCATAACAAGAACCATTACATAAGAAGGTAGACTAGCATTACTTAGTACACAAAGACCTTAAGTGATTCTTAAATTTCTTCAGGGAGGGGGGGGGGGTTCCCTGAAAAGCTGCTACAGGCAATTCATTTCATTCCTCAATGGTTCTATTTACAAATGAAAATCTTCCTACATCTGTTCTATACCTTCTACCCTTGATTTTGAGGGAATGGTCGCCTCTTCCATAATACGATGGTTTTTCCAGTCTTTTCCCAACGTCCCCCCATGCCTTAGAACCATGATAAGCTTTGTATAATCTACATAACCTATATATCGTACGCCTGTCTTGCAAGAGTTCCCATCTTATCTCCTCTCCACAATATTTACCTCTTTTTATGAATTTTATTGCTCTTTTCTGAATTTTTTCTAGTGAATTTATTTGATTAATTCTATACGGATCCCAGCATGCTACTGAATATTCCATTATTGGCCTTACTAGAGAATTGTAGGCTATTTCCCTTGATTTTGCGCTCCCTTTTTTCAGTACCCTCATTATAAAGTGCAGGTCCCTCTTTCTGTCAAGAGCAATGATGTCCACTCTTCTGTTGCTTCCATTATCAGCAACGCAATGAACTTCTTCGTATACTTCAAGTCCTTTTTGTGATAGGGAGGTAGCTATCTTGCTCCTAATACGATGGTGACGATTGTTTCGTAGAGTTCACCATGTGGACAACAGCCTAGAACATGAGCCAATGTTTCTATCTCGCTACAGTGCCTGCAGCGGTTTTCATCCAGACTGCGTCCATGGATTGCCCTTACGGGAGCAACATTACCTTGTAGTTTGATGGCATCTCTCCATTCGGAGCTGCTTTAGGCCTTTTCTAGTTTCAAGCCATCTGTTGGCCAAAGGACACCTTCCATACAGTACAACGCCTTTTCCGTGAGTTCTTAATTGACACCATTTTTTAAATTCTTGATTTCACAGATAGCCTCTTATGTCAGGTGTTTTAACTACCACCTTAACAATTTCTAGCGCCTCCAAACATCGCAACTTGTCAGCACACAGATCTCTGGTGGCATCGACATCAGGGTTGTAAAAAAGCCGGCTAAAATTGAAAAAGACCTGACCAGCGGTTTTTTTTTTTTAAATTTTAGCCGGTTAAAATCATGATTTAAGCCGGCTAAAATCAAATTTAGCCGGCTAAAATCAATTTTTCCTGGTTGGGGGAGGTGGGAGCGGGTTGAAATTTTCAAAAAATTATATTTAGGGCCCTATGGGGTTTAGAGGGAAACTTTGTCTGCATAAATTAGACACCAATGATTCAGTGGTTGTGGGGGTGAGAGTGGAAATTAAAAATTTTAAAAACAATGCTTGTGGAGTATCGTTGAAAAGCTCTTGATGAGTAATCTTTGAATCAAAAACTAGTTTCTCAATAGCGCTCATATAAGGAGAGATTTGAATTTTTGAAAGTCAAAAACACTTTAAAAAAATCCCTTTAGGCAGGCCTACAGGCGGAGGTAGATTTCGAAGTGCTTTTGGTTTAATTTATTGTCGCTGCATAGCACTCTTCTTCTTTAGCCTTGGCATGGTAAACCTGCAGTAATAAGAACTGAATTCGGTAAAGAGGAAGAGCCTACAATCATTTGTTTTGACAACAAGAATAGGATATAATATTCTGGGAGGCCGTGCGCAAGATCAGCAATGAATAAAATTAGCAAAGCCGCTAAACAAGACAAAATTATGATATTATAATAATTCTTTTAAGTGTTATTATTTTCAAACATTAAAATCTCGCGTAATATGAGAGCTATCAAGAAACTATTTATTGATTTGTAGAGTACTCATCAAGAGCTTTTCAACGATACCCCACAAGACGTGGTTTCAAATGTTTCGAATTTTCATCCCCCACCCCCACCTCCACCCCCACCCTCACTCGAACCCCCCGAATCGTTGGTGTCACTGTGAACTCCATAGGGAGTACTCTAATTTATTCAAACAAAGTTTCCCTCTATACTCCATAGGGGCCGAGATATACATTTTTAAAAATTGCAACCCCTTCCCCCGACCACACCCTTGGGACAATTTTGCCCATTAACGAACTTGTCCGAACTATTGGGCCTAGAAATAACATAATAAAATTTGGTTCAAATATCTTCAAAATTACGGCCGCATCCTGTAAAGATATATATATATAAATATCACAAAATTTTTTTTTTGAACGGGCGGTGGTTTCGTACTTAGGGGAGCATGAAACGTAAAGATATGAAAGAATTTTTCGAAAATCATAAAGTGGTATCCATTGCAATAGGTAGATTTTTCTTCGAAAATCTACCTAATACCTCAGCCAATAGGCGTGCCGAAATGAATTCATGAGGACCAACTGAGGCTAAAATTACCAATGAAATAAAGTTTGAAATATTAAAAATAATAGTTAAATATCTTTGGAACAATAATCCTTGGCCAAATTAAAAATGAAATAATAAGATATATCAATTAATACATAATTAACAACTCTCTTTTTATAAAAAATATTTCAGTTTTTATTCTACACTTACCCCAATAAATTCATAAAAAGCACTATGAAATCTACCTCAGCCTGTGCCCTGTAGGCCTACCTAAAGGGATTTTTTATACTTATTTCTCCATCAATTACACAAATCTGAAGCGTAATCACCTATCGCTGGAATTTTGTCAAGCCATAGAATCTTTACATCGTATGCCAGCCAGTTCTGCATCAATCGAAAGAGCATTTTCTTCATTTGGGTTATAGTCCAGTCATTTGGTGCTCAAAAAGGGGGTTACCTGGAAAGTTTTCCGGGAGTTTTGAAAATTGGTGATTATATAGATTTCGACGTGCTCTTTTCGAATTTTCACTTTGCTACCTCGTATCTTTGCCGCTCGCGCCGCCATATTGGAAAAATGGCGCGCAAAAACAGTTTTTTCACAATATCTCCTTTACGACTCATTTTACGATGAAAATAGTTATGTAATAAATTAAACTAGAGAAACTTTCCTATAATTTATGTCGTAACGATTTTTTTGTAAAATGGATAGTTTCAGCGTACGAGCGCCGTAAAGTCTACTCCGACACGCGTTTTGGCCAAAGCCACGGAAGATGCGGATACGCTAATAGCATTCAATACGGCAATCAACACTTCATCTACATTTGATTCCGTAATAGTTGTCGGCAAAGATGTAGATCTTATTCTTTTGACGGCTCTATCTACGCGTTCACACACACACACATATTATATATAGGCCTATATATATATATATATATATATATATATATATATATATATATATATATATATATATATATATATATTCTCAAACCAGGAAAAGGGAAAATTTCGCAACGAATATATTCAACAAAAATAAAACAGCCGCAGATAACATAATATTATTTCTGCACGCCTTCAGTGACTGTGATACAACATCAGCACTCTTTAAACAAAGAAAAATAAATTGTGCTAATGTATTAAAAAAAAAAACAGAATTAAACGAGCTTGTCCAGGTATTCAGAAACCAAAATGCAGATCCAAAGATCATTGCTGAAGCTTCCTCCTTGCATTGTATGGTTACAGTGCAGTGAAAAGCGTGTCGTTAAACAACTATAGATATACATACTTCACAAAATCAGCATATGAAAATAAATTTAATATTGCATCGCTGCCACCGACAGAAGCAGTAGAACAACATTCGTTCCAAACCTATCACCAGGTTTAGCAGTGGTATGGAGTTGAATATATTCGTTGCGAAATTTTTCCTATTCCTGGTTTGAGATTATATAGGCTATGTTTGAACGCGTAGATAGAACCGTCAAAAGATTAAGACGATCTACATCTTCGCTGACAACTATTATGGAATCAAATGTAGGTGAAATGCTGATTGCCGTATTGATTATATCAGCCTAGAAAAAAAGACGAAAATTTCTGCGGTAAAAATGAAAATTGGTGTGTTTGATTAAATTCGTTTTGCTAAATTCGAAAATGCATTTCGTTTTTCTCTATCACATCTGGTTAATTGACATTTGTGAAAAATATTATTTTGACATTTTGTATAATAAAATAACTGTATGCAGCTTTGATGCTGAATTTGGAAACTTTTTCCTTTGCGGTAAGTGGTGTGATAGGTGATCTTAACCAATTTTGGGTCACTGAACATGAATCCGTTGACCGTTTCTACGTAACACGTCATGTTTTCTTGCAATAGGTACTTCACAACGAGAGATATAAGTTATTGCTTAGACTAGCTTACAGGATAAAAAATACTTAAAAGTTAGGATAATTTTGATAATATTTTTCGGGGAAAAATCAAATAATATTTTCAAACAGTCCAAGACGTATGTATTCCAGTATTTTTTGTGAGTGCAGGCCAAATAAATTTATTTTTGCCAAATCGTCTGATGCCGTACAAATGATCAGTGACAAAAAAATCGAAGTTTGTTTGGAGGGGGAAATATTAAAGATTTGAACTTTTGGGAATTTTTACATTGGTTATAAGCTAATATCTATAAAATATATTTTAATTGAGCAAATGGTATCTTAATTATCTTATTACATTGATCGAGCTGAACGATTTTGAACATTTATTTTAATAAATCTTAAATCTATAAGTTTGCCAAATTTGAAGTTTCTAGCTCATCTGGAAGTGAATAAACATCAATGTTAATAAGTGGAAGATTAGACTGTCGTAGAAGTGAATGATGTCACGGCTATCCAGCAAGTTTTTCTATACTTATGGGGCAGCTAGAAACACCAAATTTAGCACGCTTATGACTGTTGTGCCCAAATTCCTACCAAATTGTATGATTCTATCTTTCATACCACGTGTGCCAATATTACATAATGTGAGAAAAATATACAGAATTTATTTAAAATAAAAAAGTCCAACTCAATCTAAGGGATAACCGATGGAGATACGTCAAAAAGTCATAAGACCAAACTTGTAGATCTCTAAAAATCCGTTACTGCTTCTGCAACAGGTTTTTTTTATACGACTTACCGTTTAGCTACTATAAGCCCCCAAAAAAGTCTACACAGACCTTAAAATTGCGTCCGCCATAACAGCAAACACGAAAACTAGATGTGAAACAACAAAAATAATGACATTTTTGAAATCAGGAGACCTTATTTAGTTAAAATCGCTCATTAAATGGTTTACCGCAAAATGATGCAGGTAGTGGCGTATCCGCATCTTCCGTGGCTTTGGACAAAACGCGTGTCGGAGTAGATTTCGCGGCGCTCGTACGCTAAAACTATTCATTTTACAAAAACAATCGTTACTACATAAATTATAGGAAATTTTCTCTAGTTTAATTTATGACATAACTATTTTCATCGTAAAATGAGTCGGAAAGGAGATATTGTGAAAAAACTGTTTTTGGGCGCCATTTTTCCAATATGGCGGAGCGAGCGGCAAAGATAAGAGGTAGCAAAGTAAACATTCGAAAAGAGCACGTCGAAATCTATAAAATCACAAATTTTCAAAACTCCCGGAAAACTTTCCAGGTAAAACTACCAAATGACTGGACTATTAATACAAACAAAATAGAGAAACAGACTAGGCAATGAAAAAGCCCAGAAGCTTGTATACATCAACAGGCAGAATAAAGCAAATATGCAAGAGTCTTATGATGAATGGTGAATTTACCATATTTACTTGAATATAACGTGCCCTATTTTTGTCCATTTGTAGATTTCAATACTGAGGTGCGCGTTAAATTCTAGTACAAATCCGTTTCATAGGTCGGAGGTAATATTGATCTACATAACAAGGCATTGCTATAATTCTCGACTTCGTTCATTTTATCGTCAGCCTACACCATATGAAATTTAATTTCTGAAACATAATGAAAAAATAGTTTTTGTCAGTTCTATAGTGCAAATGTGGAATATTGTGCATTGTCGATTTTAAACTCATTTAAGAGTGGTATCAGCTTTTATTGTGAAACATGCATTTAACATTTTGTTAGTCCATTTAGCAATAAAAAATAAGCACCTCCGAGGATTCCAGTGATGAACACATTAGTGAATATTGATGAGCCATGCCTATAGGCCTACTTGTAGGCCTAAAACTGGCAGATAACTGTAAATGTTTATGTGCTGGTTCATTATTCTATAAATACTAAGACAAAATTCCAAATAAAATATCCTCCTATTGATGCGCATCACATTCACTAACAGACTCTTTTTTAATGATTTTAAGTTTCAAAATCAGGGTGCGCATTAAATTCGAGGGTGCATTATATTGGAGTAAATATGGTAATTAACTATTGCTGGGAATTACACAATGAAGTGGTACAGTGAGTCCCACGCAAGAGTTGGCCAATGACGTGGGATTCTGCTAAGCGGCGGGCACAGCTCCAATTCCCGAGCGATCGGGTGAAATATCTACGCAAATAAAGCCGCGATTGGTGTAATGATTCAGGTTCTCATATTTACAGTTAAAATTACAATGAAAATAACCACATACCTCATCACAAGAGCTGGTGGAAATGTTCTTCTCTTGCATCCACACAATACTGGCACCTTTTCAGGATATGTTCTTTCACATGCATAATTTCAGCTTCCGAGACAGAGTTAATTTCTCTTGTGATATTGTTTTTAAGTTCTTCTAACAGTATGTGACTATTATTGATGGGGAAACTTCAAAAATAAAGTGTATAGGTCAATTTCCCATACATTAGTTTAATGGGTGTCTTACAGTGAGCCAAGATAGCGGCTGAGCGCAAGGCTAGGCTTCGCCGAGACCCAGATTGCCGGGCTGTGAATATCATTGACCTGTTCCAGCTCAATGGTGAATATTGAGGAAGCTGTCGACTGCTTTTCGTTTACCTGGAAATTCCCGAACCAAAGCCGATTAAGCTGGCGATCGCTTTTCGTTTCCCGGAAATTCCCGAAACAAAGCCGATATTGACCGAATAGTCAATTGACTTGACATGTTGTCCATTTTCTCCGGAAAACAAATTAACATCTGAAAATGTTAAGTGCAACACGATGGGTTTGCATGTCAAGTCAATTGGAACGCAAAATTGCAATATACATGTAAATATCAACTTGTTAATATTGACATGTTGGTGTTAAATGTATATCAATGGAGACGCACCTTTATGCACCAGCTGCCTTTACCCCAGAAATGCAACTGTTACTTATTTCTGTTAGAGGCTGAGTTGACGATAAAGCCGCAGTGCCAGAGCAGAAGGATCAGGCCAATTGAAAAATCTAAACTTCATTGGGAATTAAACGTGTCTTCTGGATTGTAGCGCATTGCTTCAACCAGATGCAAAACATCATACCCCAAAATGGCGAGAAGTGATAATTCTGTGCTTTATTTCTATAAAGTACTCTGTGTATCTTAAAACTGCTAAGAAATTCAGCTACATCCAACAAATGATGAAATGAGTAGGCCTACAGGGACACCAGCAAGTAAATAAATAGGCCTAAACAATAATATGTCATGGAATTACGCTTGGGTCAACCATAGTATGATGACATAAGTAATAGTCAATTTTAATATTTCTTTGAATTATAGAAATGTTAAAATTATTATTCTTTAACAAGTAGCCTATATGGTCCAAGGAACACAAAGCAAAGCAAATCTATATTAATAAAAGGAAGCGTGTGTCTTTCCTTCTGTCTGTCTGTCCGCGATGCCCAGCGAAATCTACTCAACGCAGAGATCTGAATTTAGGTGGACTGAAGGGTCGGAAAATGCACCTCGAAGCCGGAATTTAATTTTTCTCTTTCGTTCGTGAGTTATGAGTGAAAAACGGGCAAAAAACATGCATTTTTTGCGTTTTCGAAGTATCAGTTTTCAGTTATACATTTCAATGTCAAATCAATTACAGTTGGCTTTGGCTATTTTTGTCATACCTTGGAAATAAAACTTTCGCGATAGCTTGAATGTTGTAAGCCCTAAATATGGTCAAACATTGTTTTATTTGGACGAAACTCACCATAGGCCTACAGGCGTTTTCTGGGCCAAGGAACTCGAATCTGAGGTCGCTTTTACCAGGCGACGCTATCTAATCGTGGTATGTTGTCCACGTGATTTAGGTGTTAATAAGCATAATGATTTAACTATTATGCTCTTAATTTTTAATTTTTGAAATAATTATCGCGGGCCATCGCTTGATTTTGTAAGTCCATCCTGGACGATTCATTTGTTTAGAATATCAAGGCCCGCAGACATATGAAATTTTCAACCTACACGGAAGAGGGATAATCAATATAGGCCTAAATATGGTCAAACACTGTTCGATTTGGACGAAACTCACTGTACAGGGGTATTCTGGGCCAAGGAAATCGAATCTGAGGTAGCTTTTACCGGGCGACGCTATCTAATCGTGATTTACGTGATTTAGGTGTTAATAAATATAATTATTTAACTATTATGCTCTTAATTTTTTTTTTGAAATAATCATCGCGGGCGAAGCCGAGGGCACATGCTAGTCTGTCTATATTAAGAAAAGGAAGTATCTGTCTGTCTGTTGTCCGCGACGCCCAGCGAAATCTACTGAACGCAGAAATCTGAAATTTTAAACATAGGTGGACTGAAGGGTCGGAAAATGCACTTCGAAGTCGGAATTTTAAATTTCGCTTTCGTTCGTGAGTTATGAGTGAAAAACGGGCATCGGTTTTGAGTAATACATTTCAATATCAAATCAATTACAGTAGGCTTTGGCTATTTTTTTCATACCTTGGACCACCGCCGTCTCGAGAATTACACTGCCTGTCCTATGCTTCATTTTAACATGGAGTTCAGAGTATTGTTAAATTGCCTAATTTCTCCAGTAGAGGCGACACAGTTCACACCCAGATAGCATGAAAATCCAGCATATTTCAGTTTCCGAGTTTATACTTCAGAGGACAACACAGAGCATACGGTAATGTACAGGGTATTGCAGCTGGGTGTGGTAGGTGCTGCCATCTGTAATGTCGCCGCGTACGCAAAATTAGCCTTATAGGACAGGCAGTGTATACACGAGTAATACAGTCTAGAAGGCAGTGCCTAGACATAAAACCATCGCGGTCGCTCAGCTCATGCTAGTCGATTCATTTTTTATAATGTCAAGGCACGCAGACATATGGAATTTTCAACCTACACCGAAGAGGGATAATCAAATAGGCCTCAATATGGTCAAACGTTGTTCGATTTGGACGGAACTCACTATACAAGGGTTTTCTGGGCCAAGGAACTCGAATCTGAGGTCATTTTTACCAGGCGACGCTATCTAATCGTGGTATGTAATTCACGTGATTTAGGTGTTAATAAATATAATGATTTAACTATTATGCTCTTAATTTTTAATTTTTGAAATAATTATCGCGGGCGATCGCTTGATTTTGTAAGTCCATCCTGGAGATTCATTTGTTTCGAATGTCAAGGCCCATAGACATATGACATTTTCAACCTACGCGGAAGAGGGTTAATCAATATAGGCCTAAATATGGTCAAACATTGTTCGATTTGGACGAAACTCACTATACAGGGGGTTTCTGGGCCAAGAAACTCGAATCTGAGGTCGCTTTTACCAGGCGACGCTATCTAATCGTGGTATGTAGTCCACGTGATTTAGTTGTTAATAAATATGATTTAACTATTATGCTCTTAATTTTTAATTTTTGAAATAATTATCGCGGGCGATCGCTTGATTTTGTAAGTCAATCCTGGACGATTCATTTGTTTAGAATATCAAGGCCCGCAGACATATGAAATTTTCAACCTACAGGGAAGAGGGATAATCAAAATAGGCCTAAATATGGTTAAACATTGTTCGATTTGGACGAAACTCACTTTACATGGGTTTTCTGGACCAAGGAGCTCGAATCCGAGGTCGCCTTTACCAGGCGACGCTATCTAATCGTGATATGTAGTCCACGTGATTTAGGTGTCAATAAATATGATTTAACTATTAGGCTTATGCTCTTAATTTTTTAAATAATTATCGCGGGCGAAGCCGCGGGCACATGCTAGAAAAAAAATAAAAAAAATAAATAATATCTCTTAAGGTCAAGTGTAAAGTTCTGTAGCAATATTTAGAAAGACATCATGTCACGGAATCACAGTTCATCCCACATCACTAAGGGTGTCATTCCAAATCAAATCAACCAATAAAAAAATAATTTTTAACCTTGAGGTTTTCAAAATGGTCCAGTGATTGTGTTCTGCTCATCACTATGACCAAAAGTACAAAGTTTTAATTTTTTTCGAACTTCCGTTTTGGAGTTATAAGTTTTTGAAAAATTACAGAATGACAGTTTTCAAGAACTTTTTGAGATATTAAAAAGCATGTAACTCAAATACGGTTTGTCCTAGAAAGCTCAAATTTGTAAAAATTCCTTTTATAATTACAAGGGCTTTAATTTGACATGTAACTTGACTGTATCACATCACTACATATATTTCTTCCAAAAACTCAAAAACTTAAAATAGGAATTTTTAATTTTTATGAAAAAAATTTATTTTATTCCAAACCTCTTTAGTAAGTTGTGTACAAATTTTCATGATGGTAAGTTATTCCAAGTTATTCCATACTAAAATTAATTTTTATATGAATTGCGGCATATAGAAATTCTGGTAAATTCATTCATTGTGATCCTATTAAAAATTAATCATACTGTTGTAATTAAACTTACTCTAATACTAATTTACGTTTTTACATTAGGGCCTATACCCTAAAAGTGTATTTGATAAAAGTTAGGTCTTTATAATAGGATAGTGATGGTTCATATGGTAAAATAACAACTGGAACTAACAGGAGTTAAGTAAACAGTGACAAGTTTTCTTTCCTCCTGTTGAAACTTGCAACCCCCAGTCAGCAGTTCTCTCTCACAACAGTCAACATTACTTATAAACAGTGGATTACTGTTGACAGGTGTAATTTCGAAACATTTAAAAAACCAGTTGGTGAGTTTGTCCAAGAATTTTGCAATCGAGTAACCTTAAAAAAACATGATTTTATTGCAAAACAACAATAATTTTTCTTCTCTGAAACAAAATCCTCATTGGAAGAAAATGAAGCTGTAGTAACTTTTGATTTTGCTGAAAATTATTAATTTGTTCTACAAGACGAGGCTCAAAGGTTTCATTGGAAAAATTCTATGGCTACTGTGTACCCTTTTGTAATATATTTCAAGGAAATAAATCAAGAAACAGGAAAACAAGAGCTAGTTAACTGGAGCTTTGTATTTATATCAGATTGCCTAGCACATAATACTGTTCTTGTTCATGCTTTCCAGAAAAAAATAATGCTATACCTAAGAAATTATCTACCAAACTTGAAAAAGCTGTACTATTTTTCAGACGGTTCAGCTGCGCAATACAAAAATCGTAAGAATTTTCTGAACCTCTGCTATCACAAACAGGACTTTGATGGACTTGCAGCTAAATGACATTTCAATGACATTTTTATGTTTTTGTTTGTTGTTTTTTAAGGGAGTTGGTGATGGAGTAGGGGGTACAGTCAAAAGGCTTGCTGCCAAAGCCAGCCTCCAAAATCCATTACAAATTAAATTTTAACACCTTTTCAGCTTTTTCAGTGGAGTGTGCAACATTTACCATCCATCACATCTTTTTACACAACCAAAGAAGAGTATTCTGATGAAGAAAAAGTTCTGAAATCAAGGTTTGAAGAAGCTGTGGCAATCTTGGGGACCCAGAAATGTCATGCCTTCATTCCTCTAGACCTAAATAGGGTAAAAACCAAAATATACTCATTTTCTGATGATCCAGAAACACGTAGAGTACAGATCAGCCCTGGTGATGAAGACATTGCATTTGAAGATATTGTGGGTTTTGTCACTTGTGCTTACGGTAAAGAGTGCTGGTTGGTGCATGTTGACTCAAAAGATGATGTTGAAAAGGAATTTCATGTTTCCTTTATTCACCCAAAAGGACCATCACCATCATTAACATATCCTAGGGGAGCAGATGCCCTAGCAGTGCCAATGAACTATGTTTTGTGCAAACTAAATCCAACCACACCAACAGGTAGAACCTACCAAGTTCTAGCGGAGGAGATGGCCCAAGCAACACAAGTTTTGGCAAAGAAGAAAAACCACCTCTATTGATTTCGAGTGTAATGAAAATTGTTCCATGATTTAAAGTAAGTTTAACTGGTTTTTTTTTAAATAAAATACGGTAGATAAGATATCAATTTTCAACAGGAGGAAAGAAAACATGTCATTGATTCAGTAACTCCTGTTAGTTCCAGTTGTTATTTTACCATATGGACCATCATCATCCTATTATATAGGCCTAACTTTTATCAAATAAACTTTCAGGGTATAGGCCCTAATGTAAAAAAGTAAATTAGTATTAGGGTAAGTTTAATTACAATAGTATGATTAATTTTTAATAGGATAACAAGGAATTTATCAGAATTTCTATATGCCTCAATTCATATAAAAATTAATTTTAGTATGAAACCATTGGAATACCATCATGAAAATTTGTACACAACTTACTAAAGAGGTTTGGAATAAAATATATATTTTTTTCATAAAAATTAAAAATTCCGATTTTAAGTTTTCGATAAAAAAAACTTTTTGAGTTTTTGGAAGAAATATACAGTGATGTGATACTGTCAAGTTACATGTCAAATTAAAGCCCTTGTAATTCTTAAAAGAATGGTACAAATTTGAGCTTTCTAGGACCAACCGTTTTTGAGTTACATGCTTTTTAATATCTCAAAACATTCTTGAAAACTGTTATTCTGTAATTTAAAAAAAAAATTATCTAAAAAACTATAAGTCAAAAAAGGTAAAAATCTGCATTTTGTACCTACTCAGCTAATACTACCTCATATTAAAAAATCGTAACAATCTGATGACGTGATGTTTGAACCATTGGTTGATTTGGTGTGGAATGACCCCTAATGCACATATACAGAGTGCACATATTCAGTATAAAAATGGGTATAAAATAACCAAAACATTTAAAATTAATTCAAACCAGAAAATGATGAAATACATAGCTATAATATTTTATTAGTCATCTATCTGTGCATAGGGGCCACCTATGAGGTTTCTCTGAGGTTCAAGAACCCTAAGGAGTGATTTAATGGGTGCTCTGCAGTCGCTGGATTCTTCTGCATAACTTCATACAGTTTCTTTTTTGATAGAATTTAAAGATCTGTGATTTATCCTTCTGCAGTAGCCTATAAACCACCAAGTGTTTACTCTACTTAAAAAATTCTAGCAATATATAAACAAAATTTGCAACAAATTAGATGCACAGTGTTGCTGCAAAACAAATTGAATATCTAATGAAAGTAATTACTAAATTCTGTTCATTTTATCAGTGTTGTAGTCCGTAGCAATTAATTACTAAATTTTGTTTATTTTATCAGTGTTGTTCCTAAGCAAAGCGCACTGATAAGTGATGCCTTTTAAAAATATACATGAACAAATGATGCTCAGATGCCTGACTACTGACTGGACAAGTTAAAATTGGAAGGGGGTGAATGATTGTTTATTCATCTCCCACCTCTCAACGGTGTTCCCTTCACCTGCAGTGTATATTCATGCTGTTGAGACAATGTTAACAGAGATGATGACAGTTATTAACTGCCAATGTTGCTGAACTATGGAATACATTTCCCGTAAAATATTATAGTCCTGATTCCTGAACATTTGTAAGCATGAGTTACTGTTTACAAGAGGTGATTACAATTATTAAATGCCAATGTTGCTGAACTATGGATACATTTCCCGTAAAATATTATAGTCCTGATTCCTGAACAGTTGTAAGCGTAATATACACTGTATTTCCAGAATAAATATTAGTGCCCAATTCAATGGTGATATATGCATAAGTCACTGCTTACAGTGTCTCCGACCCTATTAGAATGTGAAGAAAAGAGGATGCTTCTTTATCGCTTTTGAAGAAGGTGATAATGAAAAATTGACAAATATTTAGTGAATCAGGTCTGTGATTGGCTGATTTCAGACTCATTCTTTCATGTTATTGGTCTAAATCTAAAGAAATAATACATACGAGGTAATATCATAATATCTGCACCCGATAAATGCCTCGAAAAATGTATGCACCATGTAGAGCAGCATCTTAAGATTACGTAATGCCACCATAATTTCATGAATAACTGGAATTTCCTATTGCTGATCTGTAAGGATGTTCATAATAAAAACTTAGCTTTATCAATTCGGTTTTCGAAATAACTTGACCACAGATGATGCCATAATTAATGTTACAGGAAAAGTTATCGAAGAATTAGATGCGGGAAATAAAAGTCTAGGTATTTTTTTGGATTTGCAAAAGGCTTTTGACACTGTAAACCACAAGATACTTATAGAAAAATTAGAGCAAAGTGGAGTAAGAGGTACTGCACTAAATTTATTTCGGTCTTATTTACATAATAGAACGCAAATAACCAAAATTAAGGATCAGTTTAGTGATATCAGAGATGTGGATACTGGTGTGCCACAAGGAACAATTTTGGGTTCAATTCTTTTCATTATTTACATAAATGAGTTGCTGCATTTGGACTTAAATAATTTCCATGGCCGTCTTTACTGTTATGCCGATGATACCGTATTGCTATTTTCCGCTCCAACTTGGCAGGATACTTACAAATGGGCTAATAAGGGATTAAGAGTAGTTAAAAGTTGGCTTGACTGCAATAGGTTAGTATTAAATATAGATAAAACAAACTCATTAACAACTGCTGGTACTCCACAATTAAAAATGGATCAAAACTTGTGCGTAAGACTAAATGATATCAACTGTGAATCTGATTCATGTACCTGCCAGGCTGTGAAGGAGACAAATCAGGTCAAATACCTTGGTATTATTATAGATCGTCATCTGAAATTCGACAAACACATCACATATTTATGTACCAGATTAAGAAAAACATTACGGTATACAAATTTGTCTGTCTAAAACAATATTTACCGACTGAAGTCTTAAGAACAGTCTACTTAGCTCTAATACAATCTGTCCTCCAATATGGTATCATTGGCTGGGGGGGAAGTGGCACATCTGTATTGACTCCTTTGATTCTAATACAAAAGAGAATTATAAAAATTTGTTTAAAAAAGCCTATAGAATATCCAACAGAATTGATATTTCCTGAATTTAATGTGATGACTGTAGAACAAATTTATAAGCTCACACTTTTAAAATACTTTCAAAAATACCGCAACGTAAGTTACATGTATCGGATCCTCATAACTACAATACTAGAAGAAATAAAACATTGCCTTTAATAGAACCAAAATACTTCACCTCTTCTGGCTCTAAACATAGCATTTATTATGGACCAAGACTCTATAACTCTATAATTAGGTCACATCCAGAAATAGTACATATGAACAACAAAAAATTCAATAAGTTTATCAAAAATATTATTTCATAGTTCAAAAGTTACTTCACTCTGTAGGCCTACTTAGTAGACAATTAAGGAACGATTTTATTTGTAATAACTCAGAGATCCAATTTTTGTTCTTACTACTTTTCCTTTTTACTTTTCTGTTCTTTCTTTATTATTATTATTTTTTAGGTTTTGATTTAATTATATTTTCTTTATGTATTTTGTAATGTAAATGGCTGAACTGTGCCCGAGCACGAGCGCATGCTCATTCGGGTGGTCTTGTTTTGTTTTGTATAAATATAAATAATTAAATAAATACAAAAAAAAAATACACAATATTACTGCTCTGTGCCTAACAAAGGTTTTGATATAATAACTTTCCCACAATTTTGTTACAGAATGGATGCTAAGATGCTTGGCAGATTATATACTATATACCAGCTAATTCATTAAAACTCGATTTCAGAAGTGTCATTATTCTGCAATATATATATATATATATAATATATATATATATTATCATAAGCTTCCAAGTAACATTAAATTATTATGTATTAAAAGCAAATGCAAATCTTTCAAAAGATCTCTCAAGGAATTTTTTTATAATTTAATTTAATAATTTAATTTGATAGGGTATTTGTGCATAAAGAGCTTGTTTTGTTATTTCATGTATTTATACGTATAGTGTGTCATTGAATATATATATATATATATATATATATGTGTGTGTGTGTGTGTGTGTGTATATAGCTGGTATTTATGTGCAAAGCACTGAAACCGGGTTGTTGGCCCACTTGCAGTGAAACAAAGTAAGTCTTTCTGTCTGTATGCGATGCTCAGCAAAATCTACTGTGTGCAGAGATCTGAAATTTTAAACATAAATGAACTGAAGGGTGGCCAAATGCACCTCGAAGCCGGATTTTTAATATTCCGCATTAAATTAACAACATTAGAAAATGGCACATTTATGGAGGTTAGAAAATAATAACAGAGTGGAAGTTCAGTGAGAATTAGATTAAATTTACTGCATTAAATGTTATCATGAAAAAGAACAATATTTATTACCACAACTCTTTACTTATTTTTTCTATGTTAAGATAGAATATCACCTTAAAATAAAAACTTTAATTCAAAACATGTTACATTATCATAAAGTATTAGGCTATACCCGTATCTTCTTTAAACAAAATAATAAATGCAGATAGAAAAATATGACAACATCAAATACAACATTAATTACTAAAAAGTAAATAATGTTTGTCATTAAGGACTGCAAACATTTTTACCAGTAAATTAAGTTTTCATAGTTTGCCGCATCATATATTGGCCACGATTATCAAGTACACCAACTACATCTGAACCTTCAGCAATAAATGCTGCCAATATCTGGGAAGATTCATTTATCAGATAGGTAATGATCTCATAAATTTCACCATGTAGCCTACTCTTGACAACCATCATTGCCAAAAAGTTACCAATCTGAGATAGGTATTTATATTTTATACTTCTTAACTACCATACCTTACCAAGTTTACCAGCTACATTACTTGTAGACAGGGTTGTTATGAAAAAAGCCGGCCTGGTTTTAACCGGCCGGTTTTATCCACTTGAAAAAAGCCAGGCAATTTTATCCGGATAAAATCAAATTGAATAAAAATAATTGAAGTTTCTTTCATGTTTTTATTTCCAAACATCATAAATTTAAGTTACAACCTCAGAACCAGTAGTAGGCCTACTTAGGTCTACTGAGTGCAAATGCAGAGCTACCAGTTTTATCCACTTGAATAAAGCCAGGCCGGATAAAATCGAATTGAATAAAAATAATTGAAGTTTCTTACACGCTTTTATTCCCAAACATCACAAATTTAAAAGTTACAAGCTCAGAACCAGTAATACTTACTGAGTGCAAATGCAGAGCTACCAGTTTTATCCACTTGAAAAAAGCCAGGCCGGATAAAATCGAATTGAATAAAAATAATTGAAGTTTCTTACACGCTTTTATTCCCAAACATCACAAATTTAAAAGTTTCAAGCTCAGAACCTGTAATACTTACTGAGTGCAAATGCAGAGCTACCAGTTTTATCCACTTGAAAAAAGCCAGGCCGGATAAAATCAAATTGAATAAAAATAATTGAAGTTCCTTTCATGTTTTTATTTCCAAACATCACAAATTTAAAAGTTACAAGCTCAGAACCTGTAGTACTTACTGAGTGCAAATGCAGAGCTACCAGTTTTATCCACTTGAAAAAAGCCAGGCATTTTATCCGGCTAAAATCAAATTGAATAAAAATAATTGAAGTTCCTTTCATGTTTTTATTTCCAAACATCACAAATTTAAAAGTTACAAGCTCAGAACCTGTAGTAAGCCTCAGTTTTATCCACTTGAAAAAAGCCAGACATTTTATCCAGCTAAAATCAAATTGAATAAAAATAATTGAAGTTCCTTTCTTGTTTTTATTTCCAAACATCACAAATTTAAAAGTTACAAGCTCAGAACCTGTAGTAGGCCTACTTAGGCCTACGTGCTACCAGTTTTATCCACTTGAAAAATGCCAGGCATTTTATCTGGATAAAATCAAATTGAGTAAAAATAATTGAAGTTTCTTTCATGTTCTTATTTCCAAACATCACAAATTTAAAAGATACAAGCTCAGAAACCTAAAATTGTATTCAATGTAATTTAATACAGTGAGTCTCATGCAAGAGTTGGCCAATGACACGGGTTTCTGCGTTGTGGTGGGCACGGCAAATAAAGCCGCGATCGGTGTAATGATTCAGGTTCTCACATTTACAGTTAAAATTACAATGAAAAAAACCACGTACCTCATCACAAGAGATGTTAAAAATGTTCTCCTCTTGCATCCACCCAATACTGGCACCATTTTAGGAAATTTTCTGTTACGTGCATAAGTTCAGCTTCCGAAATAGAGTTAATTTTTCTTGTGATATTGTCTTCAAGTTCTTCTAATGTATGGGAAATTGACCTATACACTTTATTTTTGAAGTTTCCCCATAAATAATAATAACATACTGTTAGAAGAACTTAAAAACAATATCACAAGAGAAATTAACTCTGTCTCGGAAGCTGAAATTATGCGTGTGAAAGAAAATTTCCTGAAAAGGTGCCAGTATTGTGTGGATGCAAGAGATGAACATTTCCAGCAGCTCTTGTGATGAGGCATGTGGTTATTTTCATTGTAATTTTAACTGTAAATATGAGAACCTGAATCATTACACCAATCGCGGCTTTATTTGCGTAGATATTTCACCCGATCGCTCGGGAGTTGGAGCTGTGCCCGCCGCTTCGCAGAATCCCACGCCATTGGCCAACTCTTGCGTGGGACTCACTGTACCACTTCACTGTGTAATTCCCAGCAATAGTTAATTACCGTATTTACTCCAATATAATGCACCCTCGAATTTAATGCGCACCCTGTTTTTGAAACTTAAAATCATAAGAAAAGAGTTTGTTAGCGAAAGTGATGCGCATCAATAGGAGGATATTTTATTTAGAATTTCGTCTTAGTATTTATAGAATAATGAACCAACACATAAACATTTACAGTTAACTGCCAGTTTTAGGCCTACAAGTAGGCCTATAGGCATGGCTCATCAATATTCACTAATGTGTTCATCACTGGAATCCTCGGAGGTGCTTATTTTTCATTGCTAAATGGACAAACAAAATGTTAAATGCATGTTTCACAATAAAAGCTGATACCACTCTTAAATGAGTTTAAAATTGACAATGCACGATATTCCACATTTGCACTATAGAACTGACAAAAACTATTTTTTCATTATGTTTCAGAAATTAAATTTCATATCGTGTAGGCTAACGATAAAATGAACGAAGTCGAGAATTATAGCAATGCCTTGTTATGTAGATCAATATTACCTCCGACCTACGAAACGGATTTGTACTAGAATTTAATGCGCACCTAAGTATTGAAATCTACAAATGGACAAAAATAGGGCACCTTATATTCAAGTAAATATGGTAAATTCACCATTCATCATAAGACTCTTGCATATTTGCTTTATTCTGCCTGTTGATGTATACAAGCTTCTGGGCTTTTTCATTGCCTAGTCTGTTTCTCAATTTTGTTTGCATTAACCCAAATGAAGAAAATACTCTTTCGATTGATGCAGAACTGGCTGGCATACGATGTAAAGATTCTATGTCTTGACAAAATTCCAGCGATAGGTGATTACGCTTCAGATTTGTGTAGTTGATGAAGAAATAAGTATAAAAAATCCCTTTAGGTAGGCCTACAGGGCACAGGCTGAGGTAGATTTCATAGTGCTTTTTATGAATTCATTGGGGTAAGTGTAGAATAAAAACGGAAATATTTTTTATAAAAAGAGAGTTGTTAATTATGTATTAATTGATATCTTTTATTATTTCATTTTTAATTTGGCCAAGGATTATTGTTCTAAAGATATTTAACTATTATTTTTAATATTTCAAACTTTATTTCATTGGTAATTTTAGCCTCAGTTGGTCCTCATGAATTCATTTCGGCATGCCTATTGGCTGAGGTATATTTTAAAGTGTTTTTGACTTTCAAAAATTCAAATCTCTCCTTATATGAGCGCTATTGAGAAACTAGTTGTTGATTTAAAGATTACTCATCAAGAGCTTTTCAACGATACCCCACAAACATGGTTTTAAAAATTTGTAATTTCCACCCTCACCCCCACAACCACTGAATCATTGGTGTCTAATTTATGCAGACAAAGTTTCCCTCTAAACCCCATAGGGAACGAAATATAATTTTTTCAAAATTTCAACCCGCTGCCACCTCCCCCTACCAGGAAAAATTGATTTTAGCCGGCTAAAATCATGATTTTAACCGGCTAAAATCATGATTTTAACCGGCTAAAATTGAAAAAAACCACTGGTCAGGTCTTTTTCAATTTTAGCCGGCTTTTTTACAACCCTGCAAATCTGAAGCGTAATCACCTATCGCTGGAATTTTGTCAAGCCATAGAATCTTTACATCATATGCTAGCCAGTTCTGCATCAATCGAAAGTGTATTTTCTTCATTTGGGTTAATACAAACAAAATTTGAAACAGACTAGGCAATGAAAAAGCCCAGAAGCTTGTATACATCAACAGGCAGAATAAAGCAAATATGCAAGAGTCTTATGATGAATGGTGAATTTACCATATTTACTTGAATATAACGTGCCCTATTTTTGTCCATTTGTAGATTTCAATACTGAGGTGCGCATTAAATTCTAGAACAACTTCGTTTCGTAGGTCGGAGGTAATATTTATCTACATAACAAGGCACTGCTATAATTCTCGACTTCGTTCATTTTATCGTTAGCCTACACGATATGAAATTTAATTTCTGAAACATAATGAAAAAATAGTTTTTGTCAGTTCTATAGTGCAAATGTGGAATATTGTGCATTGTCGATTTTAAACTCATTTAAGAGTGGTGTCAGCTTTTATTGTGAAACATGCATTTAACATTTTGTTTGTCCATTTAGCAATAAAAAAGCACCTCCGAGGATTCCAGTGATGAAAACATTAGTGAATATTGATGAGCCATGCCTATAGGTCTACTTGTAGGCCTAAACCTGACAGTTAACTGTAAATGTTTATGTGTTGGTTCATTATCCTATAAATACTAAGACAAAATTCCAAATAAAATATCCTATTGATGCGCATTACATTCGCTAACAAACTCTTTTTCTATGATTTTAAGTTTCAAAATCAGGGTGCGCATTAAATTCGAGGGTGCATTATATTGGAGTAAATACGGTAATTAACTATTGCTGGGAATTACACAGTGGAGTGGTACAGTGAGTCCCACGCAAGAGTTGGCCAATGACGTGGGATTCTGTGAAGCGGCGGGCACAGCTCCATCTCCCGAGCGATCGGGTGAAATATCTATGCAAATAAAGCCGCGATTGGTGTAATGATTCAGGTTCTCATATTTACAGTTAAAATTACAATGAAAATAACCACATACCTCATCACAAGAGCTGCTGGAAATGTTCTTCTCTTGCATCCATACAATACTGGCACCTTTTCAGGAAATTTTCTTTCACGCGCATAATTTCAGCTTCCGAGACAGAGTTAATTTCTCTTGTGATATTGTTTTTAAGTTCTTCTAACAGCATGTGACTATTATTTATGGGGAAACATCAAAAATAAAGTGTTTAGGTCAATTTCCCATACATTAGAAGAACTAGAAGACAATATCACAAGAAAAATTAACTCTATTACAGAAGCTGAACTGATGCGCGTAAAAGAAAATTTCCTAAAATGGTGCCAGTATTGTGTGGATGCAAGAGGAGACCAATTTCAACATCTCTTGTGATGAGATACATGGTTATTTACATTGTAATTTTAACTGTAAATGTGAGAACCTGAATCATTACACCGATCACGGCTTTATTTGCTGTGCCCGCCGCGACGCAGAAACCCGTGTCATTGGCCAACTCTTGCATGAGACTCACTGTATTAAATTACACTAAATACAATTTTAGGTTTCTGAGCTTGTATCTTTTAAATTTGTGATGTTTGAAAATAAGAACATGAAAGAAACTTAAATTATTTTTACTCAATTTGATTTTATCCAGATAAAATGCCTGGCATTTTTCAAGTGGATAAGACTGGTAGCTCTGCATTTGCACTCAGTAGACCTACTACAGGTTCTGAGCTTGTAACTTTTAAATTTGTGATGTTTGGAAATAAAAACAAGAAAGGAACTTCAATTATTTTTATTCAATTTGATTTTAGCCGGATAAAATGTCTGGCTTTTTTCAAGTGGATAAAACTGAGACCTACTACAGGTTCTGAGCTTGTAACTTTTAAATTTGTGATCTTTGGAAATAAAAACATGAATGGAACTTCAATTGTTTTTATTCAATTTGATTTTAACCGGTTAAAATGCCTGGCTTTTTTCAAGTGGATAAAACTGGTAGCTCTGCATTTGCACTCAGTAGGCCTAAGTAGGCGTACTACAGGTTTTGAGCTTGTAACTTTTAAATTTGTGATGTTTGGAAATAAAAACAAGAAAGGAACTTCAATTATTTTTATTCAATTTGATTTTAGCCGGATAAAATGTCTGGCTTTTTTCAAGTGGATAAAAATGAGGCCTACTACAGGTTCTGAGCTTGTACCGTAACTTTTTAATTTGTGATCTTCGGAAATAAAAACATGAAAGGAACTTCAATTATTTTTATTCAATTTGATTTTAGCCGGATAAAATGCCTGGCTTTTTTCAAGTGGATAAAACTGGTAGCTCTGCATTTGCACTCAGTAAGCATTACAGGTTCTGAGCTTGTAACTTTTAAATTTGTGATGTTTGGAAATAAAAGCATGTAAGAAACTTCAATTATTTTTATTCAATTTGATTTTATCCGGCCTGGCTTTTTTCAAGTGGATAAAACTGGTAGCTCTTCATTTGCACTCAGTAGGTCTAAGTAGGCCTACTACAGGTTCTGAGCTTGTAACTTTTAAATTTGTGATGTATGGAAATAAAAACATGAAAGAAACTTGAATTATTTTTATTCAATTTGATTTTATCCGGCCTGGCTTTTTTCAGGTGGATAAAACTGATAGCTCTTCATTTGCACTCAGTAGGCCTAAGTAGGCCTACTACAGGTTCTGAGCTTGTAACTTTTAAATTTGTGATGTTTGGAAAAAAAACCATGAAAGAAACTTGAATTATTTTTATTCAATTTGATTTTATCCGGCCTGGCTTTTTTCAAGTGGATAAAACTGGTAGCCCTGCATTTGCACTCAGTAGACCTAAGTAGGCCTACTACAGGTTCTGAGCTTGTAACTTAAATTTATGATGTTTGGAAATAAAAAGATGAAAGAAACTTCCATTATTTTTATTCAATTTGATTTTATCCGGATAAAATTGCCTGGCTTTTTTCAAGTGGATAAAACCGGTTAAAATCTGGCCGGCTTTTTTCATAACAACCCTGCAGATTTGTGTAATTGATGGAGAAATAAGTATAAAAAATCCCTTTAGGTAGGCCTACAGGGCACAGGCTGAGGTAGATTTCATAGTGCTTTTTATGAATTTATTGGGGTAAGTGTAGAATAAAAACTGAAATATTTTTTATAAAAAGAGAGTTGTTAATTATGTATTAATTTATATCTTTCATTATTTCATTTTTAATTTGGCCAAGGATTATTGTTCTAAAGATAGCTAACTATTATTTTTAATATTTCAAACTTTATTTCATTGGTAATTTTAGCCTCAGTTGGTCCTCTGAATTCATTTCGGCATGCCTATTGGCTGAGGTACATTTTGAAGTGTTTTTGACTTTCAAAAATTCAAATCTCTCCTTATATGAGCGCTATTGAGAAACTAATTGTTGATTTAGAGATTACTCATCAAGAGCTTTTCAACGATACCGCACAAACATGGTTTTAAAAATTTTTAATTTCCACCCTCACCCCCACAACCACTGTATCATTGGTGTCTAATTTATGCATACTAAGTTTCCCTCTAAACCCCATAGGGCCCTAAATATAATTTTTTTCAAAATTTCAACCCGCTCATACTCCCCCAACCAGGAAAAATTGATTTTAGCCGGCTAAAATCATGATTTTAACCGGCTAAAATTGAAAAAAAGCCGCTGGTCAGGTCTTTTTCAATTTTAGCCGGCTTTTTTACAACCCTGTCTGTTTCTGCACCTACATTATTTATATACTGTAAAATGTTTCCCCTAACTTCAATGTCGACTGCATATTGTGGACAGCTCGAGTGCTGCTACCAATTGCTGACTACCAACTACCAACTGCCGACTGCACATTGTGGATAGACCATAATTGATAATGTCAAATCTGTGTAGACTAAATGATAAATAATAATTGAAACGGGAAGATCATTCGATATAAGGTTACGTGAACATGTAAGAGACTTTAGAAATGGGAAAGGAAGTACAGGGTTAAGTCAACATTTAATTAGTGAAAACCACAGGATTGGCGATTTCAGAATAATAAAAAACGAGAGCGGTCGCATTCGGCGGAAAATATGCGAGGCGAAAAATATTTTGGAAGTAAAGGAAAGATGCCTTAATAATTACGATTGTGACTTAGGTGAGACATGGTTGAAAGTTATAAAGAACGTGGGCAAAAAAGACATGGTTCCACGGTTTCCAAGACCCATGGATGGTTTAGAATCTGATTTCAATATAGGCCTACCGGATGAATGGGTTACGGAACACTACAAGTACAACGCTCCAGGTTATCGTGAGTCTATATATCAGATCGATCAACAACAACAACAACAGCAACAGGAGCCCTACCCTGAGGACTTCGCGGACGTCTTCCCCAGTCAGTTGGCTTGAGAAAGATCCGGCGGGCGGATCGAAACGTAGCCTGTGTTTTAGTTTTTTAATTCTTAACTATTTTGCATCCACGCTGTAAGTGTTTTATCTATTTTTATATTCTATTATAATATTTAATGAGCTTGACCACCTAAAATTCCTTTGCAAGTCAATTTTCGACATTGAAAAGTGACAGATAAACAGAGTACCGGTAATCTGAGTTTCAATAAGAGCAAGGATATATAGTAAATGCACTTAAGGTACATAGGCTAAACGAATACAATTCAAAACCAACATTTCCATTCATCTCAAAAACCACTCGAATCAGGAACTTCCACAGACTGTTTTGAAACATCGCATTGCTTTATAAATGCTTCATAGATAAAAATAAAGAGAAATTACTGGAAGATTTGGTATAATCCCAATTACGGGGACCAATTCACGCGATATTCACATTTCCGCAGACTGTGATGTTTTTTGTTTATGAGCGATACACGGTTACAAACTGTCCTTCTTGTATAAAGTAGCAGCAGACGACAAATATATTATATCTGCCACTGGGTTTGTCAGCCTGTTCCCTCACAAACAAACCTCGTGTGACCAACTGTTCTTGTATACAGTGACAGCAGACAATTTTATGCCGCGACCAGCCAAGCTCCGCTGTTTTGTTAGGTTAGGAACGTTTATGTTAGTTAAGGAGCAATATACTGAATACCTCCGATGTTTTGTTAGGTTAGGAACGTTTATGTTAGTTAAGGAGCAATATACTGAATAGCACAACCACCATTTCTTACGAGCAGCTAGTGGCTTGTACCTTTGTAGGTTTGTCACACTGTTCATCCACAATCGTTCAGTGCGTTTCTTTTTAAAGCAAACCTGTAAAGCGCTTTACGAGTGATGCACAAGTGATTGACGACCGCTGCAGACAAAAAAGAACGGCAAAGTTGATCAGCTGACAGCTTGCTCAATGAGACCGGCAATGTTTACATCCCTCTAACATGGTTAAAACACGTGCAAATAACAGTTATGCCGGGATGGCAATAATAATTATTGTACAATATGATGTACAGGTAAAATCACATGATACTAACTGTGCTGAAGAAGGCGTTCGTACTCGGGAATTTGAACAATGATGTTAAATCCATAAAGGAAATTTTCGATGATCACCTAGCCCGCCATGTCAGTTCGTGCAGCGAAACCATGCATCAGTCGTAAAGCGAGATTTGAGTTCGCTGCACAGGTAGTAGAGTGGGGGTAAAGCGAAGCTGCAGCAAAATGTAAAAAGAAACGGTTTTGATGCATCACTCGTAAAGCGCTTTAGCTCCGCTTTAAAAAGAAACAAAAGGATATCTTGTTTAGCGATATGACGTCACACCTCCAACGTCCAATCAGGAGGACGAGGACAGAAAAATGGTGGAAAAGAAGGGAGTTTTCGCTAGATCGTGATATAAAAGGAAGTGTATCAATTAGGGCGGGCGGGTTGGACCAAATCATTCGCCAAGACAACATCTCCTCTCCACACATCTACCTATAACAAAATTCGTGTGATATAAGTGTTTTATGAAGAGAATCTCGGTTCTAAAAATGGTCCCCGTAGATGGGATTTTCGAAGATTTTGGCCGTAAGGCTACTAGGGAAACCTGAGCTACCATGTCAACACAACACTTAGGCTAGCACCTACTAACTTATGTAGCCCACTGAAAAGTAGGCAACGTTCGAGCAAAGTGTTATCCTAAAAAAGTAACATCTACTTGACATTCCAACCCATTCCAGATATGCAGTTCCTCATAGATAAGATTTACAAGGAATGCTGTGAAGACATTTGGCATACGTAGGCCAGGATGACTCAAAGTATCAGTACAAGAAATTATCGTACCAGATTATCTTCATACACAGAACAATGCTTACCTTTCAGCTAATCCTGACGATGAATTATCCATTGCAGATGTATTGCTATTTCATACGAAGCAACACTAACATTACCAAATGAAACACATAAAACCACTTCACTTCACTACACTCACTACTTTAGTTTTGATACCTTACTATTCATCCAACTATTAGCTTTAACTATGAAATATCACACGATTTAAGCCACGACAACATCATTCATTTTAACTAAAAGGCACATTTTGAGAAACAACTAAGTCTCACACAACAAAACAACCAACAAGTGTCAGCCATCTTGAGCAGTCACAGTGTTCTCAACTTCTAACTCGCCATTTTTCACCCACAATAAAATTCCTTTCTACATCCACAAAAATTAGTTCTCGAATCTCACTACAGCAATTCCTCATTGCATCAGTCATTCTACATATAAATTAATTATGTGCAATTTAATAATATTAAAGATATACTAATTAGTCTTGATACTTCTTGACAGTTACTGAACTTTTGACATTTTATTTCTCCTCAATCAGCGGAAGGTTACATAACACTCAGTAGTCAGAGATGACAGAACAGCACGATGTGGAATGTATGGCAATTCAAATCTAATTCCTTCACGTAATTTATAATTATTTGATATCCTTACCGACTGAAAAAAGTTAACGTTGATGAACACTGTAAATGTGTAGGACTATTTTATTTAACAAAAGGTAAGGATATTCTTGGAATTTTTCTTTATTTTAGTTTTTCAGCACATAAGTTCTACAAGATCACCACCCAACCACCTGTTACACGCTGACACACAAATTGAGGGTACTCAAAAGTGGGATATTTTGAAAGGCAAAAATGAGGGAGGTTAAGATAGGTGAATATGGGTTGAAAATGTATCTAGCATATTTCCACCCACAAGAATTTCAGTGTAGGGAAAATAGTTTGGCACTCCGGCCAGTCTGTTTTTGTCGGTAAAAGATTTCTCCCTACATGTCCATACGTAAAGGGTATAATAATAAAATCAGGTAAACTGATATAACAAAGTGCCAGTATGTTTTTGTTGATTCAATTATAATTGCAATTATGATATGCAGAAAATAAGTTTTTCTAATCAGATTAAAATCGACCAGCGTCAGCAGAACTACAGATTTGTAATACCTTGACAATCGCGCACTCATAAAAATAAAAAATAAAATAAAAAACCCATGTCAAATCGGCCGGCTCCGGGATTTGATCCGGGAACCTACAGAATACGAGTCCAAGACGTTACCATTTGGCCAACTCAGTCAGTTTGACGGTGTTGTTTGATAAGCATATGTGAAGGAATAATGTTAACTGTCAAATTATACCGGTAGACAAAAATTAAAAAACATGTGACATTTAATTAGTTGTTACTCTGGTACCGGTCAACCGATTATGTCCAAAATTATTATGCTTATTGTCATGGATGTTATAAATGCGTATACCAAGTTTCATGAAAATCCGATAAAGCATATTTGAGTTATGGGGCCTTTTGTTATATAATACCATAAAAATTCACTAAATTGGGAATTATTCCGGTACCGGCCAACCGATTTCGTCCAATATCAACAGACGTTTTCCCATGGACATTATAAATGTGTATACAAAGTTTCATGAAAATCCGATAAAGCGTATTTGAGTTATGGCGCTTTTAAATAAAAACACTAAATTGGGTTTGATGCCGGTACCGCTGGACCGATTTGGTTCAATATCAATAGGGTTCTTCCCATGGACATTACAAATGCGTATACCAAGTTTCATAAAAATCCGATAAAGCGTATTTGAGTTATGGCGCGTACAGACACACGGACAGACAATCAGACAGACAGACAGATAGACAGACGGACAGACATTTTTCCGTCCCCCACACACAATCTCCTAAAGTACCATACTGGCACTTAATAAATGGTGCTATAATAAATTTACCCGTCAAGTTTCTTGGCATTATGTTACAAAGTAATTTAAATTAGCAAGCTCATGTAAAGTAACATTAAAATTTCCAAGGCTATTTTTGTGAATAGAAAGCTGCAATCAACTGGAAGTAAGGAAACTTTTATCGCTGTTTACTATGGGTAGGCCTATACTCATTCTTATCTATCATATAGGACAATATTATGTGGAAACCAAGGGCGTAGGGAAGGAGGGGTTCAGGGGTTCAGGGGGTCCGGATCTCCCCCTAAATCAAACCTAAAATTCTATTAAGTTATTTAAGCACTATTTTGTCAAATATTTTATTATTTTATTTAATAATAAAATACTGAACTTGTAAGTGTGGGCCTATTATTTCCACTGTTCCATGTGTTATTTACCTTTTTTTATAATAAGACTAATAAGTTTTATATAAGTTTTAGGTAACGATTTCTTGTTTGAGTTGGCATATCTTAGAGTATAGTAAACAAATTCGCTAAATAATTTTTCAGTGCTAAAATAGCGTAAAATGTGATTTTCATTAGTTCAATATTTAAAAAATTTCCGGAGATGAGCCCCGAATCCCACCCGGCACTTTTGACCCTCCCCGATATTATTTTCTGGCTACGCCACTAGTGGAAACAGTTGTTACTCTAAAGGGCTCGTAATTGTTTAAAACCGGAAATTAGGTTGATTTGTGAAGTCCCTGCCAGAACTCATAGCAAAGATTTGATTTATTAGGCTTAATATTTTGACTTGACCTAGTATACTGGGTATATGTATATTGCAGGATGTTTATATATTAAGAAAAACTTGTATAATAATTATTTAAACTCGAATATACATAGTTTTAGCATCAGGCATTGCAATGACATCGAAAAGAATTTTTATTATTCTAGAAAACTCTAAACATTTTCATGTCTACTTCAGTTAGATTAGAGTTTGGAGCTAAGGAGATTCAGGATGTCATTAAAAACTTGGTTAATTTTCAAAATTGTTTTTATACAATTTAGATGATTTTTTGAACTATACATATAGTTCGGTGTTATGGAGTATCCTCAATGGTTTTTTGTATTGTTTGTTATTGTTGTTTTGTAATTCAATTTTGTAATTATTTAGTGATTGGACAATATCTATCTTAATAGACGAAAATTATTCCTATTGTAATTTCATCTCAAGAAAAAAAAAAAGACTCAGTCCAATACGAAAAAAAAAATAATTCCTGAACAGGTGAATTTGCTGGGATAGTGGATTACAGGAAAAAATAGTCTTTCTCTTAGTAGATTTGCCAGACTTGTTTTATCCCAAGCATTGCACAATATTTCGGTATTGTTACGAGAACGGTTCAAAAGAAAACCAGAGTCTGATAGGCAATTTGCCTCCGTCCACCCAGCTCAATGCGCGCATCTGCTCACTCGATTCCAGGACGTTTTGTACCCGAAAACTCCAGCCGTGACATTTAGTTCCCGACATTACGTCCCACTGATATTCGTACCCTTGAACCCTTCGTCATAATTCAAAGCATCCCGTGGAAATTTGGTCTTACTGGCTTGGGTATCTAGGTATTTCACTCTTCTTCTTCGTCTTCGTCTTCTTCTTCTTCTTCTTCTTCTTCTTCTTCTCCTCCTTAATAGTGATTGCTCACTTTGTAATTTCGGCGACTTCTGTCAGTAAGTCTACTCGAAAAGACAAAAGAGAAATGGGTGATCTTTTAGACCTTTCCGACTCTAGTTTCTTACTCCTATTATGCCACACTTCGCATTAACCGGATGCACAGTGGTCCAGAATCCCTGAAAACCTGGCCAAAACTCCTTTCTATTAATGCGAGTTAAATTCGTGACTTTTTTTGGTAGAAAAATATATTTGGGATAGAAATAAAAAATACACACATTTAAACAGTTATTAAAAACATATGTACTGTACACTTAATGTACATTTATTCATAATCGTCTGTATAATGAGGCTCCTCTACCACTTCAGAAGGCAAAGTGCAGACGTACACAGCTTCTGACGTCTCTGTCAGACTAACAGTTGGGACTTCAACCGCTTACCTGGCAGTATGGAATGATCAAAGACATTGACTCATTGAATTGAATTGCTGGCTTGGTAGCTGGTTGTAGCTAGTCTGTATTTTGAGGTTTTGGTCAGGCTTTCAGGCTCTCTGGACCACTTTGGGATGGACTGAATATTCCTTGAAGAAACAGCATGTAATGCTATCCAGTTAGTTGCGTTACAGCTCAGCAATTCCGTTTGTTCGTTGCTACTACAGTAGAATCCGTCATTCGAATCCCCTCACAGATGCGCTAAGTCAGACTGACATATCACTATAGCGAACTAGAACCAGCAGATTACTCCACCTCTCTAGCCGGTATGCGTTAGCCGTTCGTCACTTGTTTTTCCAGTTGTCGTCTGCTGGAACCATGCTTTTAAATGGCGTTTCATCTTAGCAAACTGAAAAATACGTTCGAACCTTTCTATTTTTGTAGCGGGTAAGGCACTACTAAGCGCATTTCGTTGTACACTGGACATTTCCAAAATATGTTTACGTGAAAAAGCTTAAAGAAAAATTGCAGAAGATAGACGCTATTTAAGACGAAAAGAAGGAAGAATTAGCTGACAAATACTGTGAGAATTGACTACATTACTTTGTTCCCGACATACAAAATGTTGAAGACATGAATATTTATTACAGTACTGCTACTTTTGGCAATTGGGTATGATTCAAAGTAACTGAAAGAATATACATCTAGGGTTCAGACAGTAAAATACTAACTGATACACGTGATAAACACCGATATATGTGTGGTGTGTATTCGCAGACATTTTAAATATTTATTTTCTATATCAAATGCATATTTAAAAGGTATGCAAAATCAAAATATTAAAATATGTTTACAGCACGAAAACTTACCATTTCCTGTTCAGAATGGTTAAAAAAGATGGGGACTTGAGAATCGATTAGACATATTTTTTTCTTGTCATTCCTCATTCTTTCTTATTCCTTTTATTATCGGTATGCTAGCCCATAGTTACATGATTTTCATTTCTAGTTAAGAGACAAAATATTGTTAAGAATATTTCATTGCATGACATAGCAGAATGTAAAGGCAGAGAGGCTCTTAATCTATTCTAAATTTAAGAATTATCATATTTTAAGTTATGTAGCCTATTAAATTAGCAACGCTATTGTCACAGTTTTTACTCTAGGCCGTCAATCTAACTTGGCTATTTAGAAATTACAGAATTTATGTTTTGATCTCAGATGCAATAGAAGGCTACACTAACAGTAATATCCACATATTTATACAGCAAGGTAAAATAAATAGGCGTAAAATAAATAATTAAACAAATCAGGAAAGTGATCTTTAAATATAAGTGTGCACTAAAGATAAAATTTAATAAAAATATAAAACTAACACAATATACTGTAATATATTATCATTGCGTTACTACTTAATTTTAATTTATTTGTATTAGTAATTTACCATATTTTTAAATGGTCCATAACATTCTCTCGATGCTCACGGCAAATTGAATATTAAATTAAAAATTGAAGAATACCCAATCGCCACACTGCATATAAATATTCATACATTGATAACATATTACTGTAAGTCGGGTACAAAGTAATGTTGTCTATATCGGAAATATCTCGTTAATCCTTCCTTTTTTGTATTATTTAGAGCCTATCTGCTGCAATTTTTCTTTCGTCTTATTCACACATAAACATTCTAGAGGGCCCAGTAAACAAGGAAGTATTACAGTAGCCTCCTGTTCTCTATAAAAATAGAAAATTACTTACATATTTTTCGGTCTGGGAAGATGGAACGCCATTTAAAAGAACGTTGAGAGCAGACGACAACTTGAAAAAACAAAAGACAAACGGCAAACGCATACATCCACGCTATCTGTCGGAGAAGTTTGGCAGGCTACATCCCTGGGGGGGGGGGGGGCTGTGTCTTGCGCATATGCATTTTATGTTCGACCCCTAGCTCGACAAGCTGCGGCTTGTTTGAACCTCCATCACGTAGCCAGTCTAGAGCAGTAGAACAGAGAATACGTCAACAAGGAAATCTTTTAAACAGAATCAGATATAATATTCCCTCTCACGCTTACAGGAGTGTATGTAGAAATTTGAACAACTTATGTAAGTCAATTTTAAAAAGTAACGTATTTATTCATGTTTTCTCTGAAAATACAACATAGTGCCTACGGATCATTCTGGTAAACAATTTTCTACCGCACAGTACGTATTTGCAACACTCTTAAGTTCACTTATAGGAAAAATTACATTTTCTTAGCGTAAAATTAATTTTGTGTGTGTAAGACTTGAGTATTATTTTTTGTGAGAGTGAGCCCATGGAATGAGACGCATCTCTGCCCACAAGAGCCACTGTTGCAGCACACTTGTCTCTTCCTGCACTCTGCCGATCTCAAACATTTCTTCTTGTCACATATTGTTGTTTGCGGCCTCACTGGTGATGGACAAGGTGACACAACTGAAAACAAAATGCAAATTAAAATACTGAGGCACTATAGGTTTATAAAGATGCATGTGAGGGGCTGGCCTTAATAAGTCCAATGAAAATACAGATGCACTCTTTTTATACAAAAAAAATATGTTTTTCGATTGCAACTTACATAGGACTGTACCGTCATATTAAAGGAAAAGTAAACTAAAAATTTAGTATCATTTTCTTCATTCGGATTGAAAGAAAATGCTTTTAAGAAATGATATTCGCTGTTAGAAATGTTTTACACCTTCACATTTAATCACAAAAGGAATATGTTTATTGTAACGCGGTGGGCGCGTGACGTCACGCTTGACGAGTGCTTGACTCAGTCTCGCCCGGTGAAAGATAGTTCACAGCATTCTGTCTACTGTTACAGTTTTTAGTGAGTATCTGTTCAAACAATGGTTTATTGTTGTGTTGTGGGGTGTACATACTCATCGTCGAAGAGTGATAACACACTTAAAATATCTTTCCATCGATTTCGCAACAGAGATAAGTCACCCGAACGTTATAAGCAATGGCTGATAAAAATAAAAAAAATAAAAATTGTTCCTAGTAAATACAGTACGGTTTGTTCACAACATTTTGAAGAAAATGATACCGAGCTTTCGGTACAGTTACGAAAACAGTTAACTGGAGAAACCCCGCAATCTGTTTAAAAACGAAGTGCTGTGCCATCACTTCTTTTGCGTGGGAATTCTGAAACACCGCCAATGAAGAAAATAAAATCGTCGAACTTGAGGAAGAAGGAAATGAGAGAGTTGTTGCAAGATTCGAACAGTAATCCATCAGTATCCGGGAATGGACAAATCATGAATGTGGAATCTAGTATTTATGACGAAAATTCAGTTTCTAACAGCGTAGGCGTTCAGTGTGAACTAGGAAATGAAACTTATGTCAATGTTTGCACAGATTCATTGGATGTTTCTTCTAGAAATTGTGAATTAGATAGCTCTTTTAGCATTTCAGACATTTCTACTACCGCAAAAGATGATTCTGAATCTGAAAGTGACTCTGTTCGTATCTTGAAAAAATATTTTGTTTTTGAACTGTATTAGCTCTAAGTTTTAACTGATAACGACTAGCAACTAGTGTATCTTTATTTAAAATAACGCTATCGAATGAGGCATGTTGTGTTATACAGTCTACAACCCCCTTCTGTTCACAAATTACTTCACAGTCTCGACAACACACACTCTCGTGGCCCGTTTTCATATGTATACACAGCCCACATTTACACCATTCCGTATTTTCTTTTCTTCCTTGCAATTCTTTCAATAATTCCTTGTCATTTTCTTTTCGTGTAATATTAATTTGTGAATACCGAGATTTGTCCTTATAAGGTAACATTGCAGACATCTCTATCAACAACAAACACAAATGAGACTTTGTGGTGCATTAGAAACACACGCGCGAGCATAACAGCAACTGTCGTCCTGTCAGCGAGTTAGTCAAGTGTGACGTCACAGTAGCTTTTTACTTCACCCGTACAAAGCGTAATATTAGGCGCTTGAAGTTCGCGAGATCACCATTCGTTTCGTAATTCAAAGCTCCGTGCGATGAGATTAAAATAAAAAAATGGTATTTTTTTAGTTTACCCTTCCTTTAAGTAACGAGAAGAACATTTTTTTTATAGCGAGTGCCTTAGGGAAGTGGGATGCGAGTTCAGATCCTGACGGGGACGAATCGGAACTATAATAAGAACGAGAAACATTGATAAGCGAATCTAAAAGCTTATTTCTTCGAAGTATTCAATATTTCAGTATGTTACGGTTTTTAACATTCTCTTTAATATATTGTAATGTAAAGAATGTAAGTATTGTTCCTACAAAGTGTAGCCGTGTTAGTTAAAGGATACAGCAGTATCTGTAACTAAAAAAATCCCTTTAGGCAGGCTTACAGGCTGAGGTAGATTTCGAAGTGCTTTTGGTTTAATTTATTGTCGCTGCGCAGCACTCTCCTTCTTTAACCTTGGCATGACAAACCCGCAATAATAAGAACTGAATTCAGTAAAGAGCAAGAGCACTGCCTTCTTTATTTCTTACAAACCATGCTGTTAAATCTGGCAACATCGCATCGGTAGTCCTGTCGGCTATGAACATGTTGTAAATAAAGCAATGAACTCCATCAGAATCATCGAAAAATTAAGCATATTTCAGCTTAAAGTAATCCCAGTCATCGCCTATTGTTTAGAGAACATCTGGATACACCTGAAAAGCAACTGGAGAGCATAGGGAAGGTAAAAACCGTGTACATAATGAGAGATTTATATAAACCGTCACCTCTAATTGAGTACACCAGAGAACAGTTTTTCACAGAAGAATTCCGTGTTCATCAGCTACAAACGAATACGGAAGAATTGGCTGGTATTAAAGAAGAATTGAAGAGAAATAGAGTCACTTTTACTGGTATGAACTTTTATCAAGCTGCTCACAGTAGGCCTAATTCATCTTAATGTGGCAGACGCCAAATCGTAGTATATGCAATCTCCTATCCTCCCAATATTAGAGCTCAGTCATTTCCGTAACGTCTATGAGTGATTCCTATTAGCAGCTTCGTTGCGAGTTACCTACTAGCTATCACCACGCCTACGTGGTGGCTAGACTGGGTACTGGGAGTCAACTTTTACTCAGACTAGAAAATCCTTACACCGCGTGATTAAACTCGTAATCTTTAATTAACCCTTGGTCGGATTCCTGTGAAATTTGTGCAGGAATAATCTACACACATCAGCCCTACTGTTGGTTAAAACAGAGCCTTAAAAAAGCGGGCACAAATGTTTTTATTTTATTTTATAAACATCACCCGTTGCACAAAATTCATGGAGGGAGAAGCGAATTTCACTATGCGACAATTTTTTGTATTTTTGTGTCCCGAAAAAACTTCAAGCGAGAAAGTTTTAGTGAAATAATTGAATTTTAATATAAATGAAGTTCCAGCTCTATATCTCGAATGGTTTACGAGTAATTGAGTGGTAATTATTCCATGCGCTTTATTGTCGGACTGATTTGTGACGACCGTGAACTGTTCAGGAAGAAGCATATTTTGACTATGTGACAATTTGTTTATTTCTGTGACCAGAAAATGATTCAAGCATGTAAGCTTTAGGGAAATATTTTAATTTTATTATACATCAAGTACCACGTTTATATTTTGAATGGTTTACGAGTAATAGAGTGGTAATTGCTCCAGCGCTAAAGCTATAAAATATAAAGTATATAGGCTATAAAATAGGCCTACTAGCAATTACGTAAAAATCCTTAAATATTTTATTCGTGGACTCAATAATAAAGGATATTTACTGGCTACTTGTATCCATACTGAAAGATTGACCCGCTGGGGAAGAGAATGAATTAAACTTTTTCCTAATCTTGTAAATCTGCACTACTTTTATTTAGATATTTGTTGAATTATTTATTTTATATTTTGATCCTTTTTGCTAGTAGCTTTTATGTCTAATTACCTTATCAAATGCCTTATTAGTTTAATACCTTGTTACGCCCTTTTCATATTTTAATATAATTTATCAACATGAAAACGTATTACAGTTAAAATGGGCGGTGAATTGCCGAGGCTTTAAGAGCATGCTATCCGGTTATAGATAGGGCAAGACGATGATACTTTTTAATTAAAAATTCATGGAAAAATCCTTTGAAATATTGTGTGTTTTATGTAGAATGCATTGCGAAGCAATTTGTGCGAATGTGTGTCCTTTTTTGATGTTGAGACGCCGATTTTAATGATCCTGCGCCTCTTTTTGTTGTGTTGCTCATGAAAGTTTCCCTGCTCTGCAATTCACAAACCATCCCTTAGTTTATTAGGTCTATATTATCTCTGTTGTCACATAATTTGTATACAGATCTACACTTTTGGCCGTGTTTCACCAATCATTACCTACATAACTTACCCCATATAACCCGGAGAAAATTATTATTTATATTAATGTATTGCTATGATGACAATATTAATACAAATTAATAATCTACAATAGTCTACACAATGTAATAATAATATTAGTACTGTACATATTAATATTAATATATAAAAATTCCCGTAGTTGTTTTCTACCCTTATTATAAGGTGTAATTGCTATACAAATATAGGATACATACTTTAACAAATTTTCATCAAATTATACTAATATAACCTCTAGAATGAGAAATATTTTCTAGGCAACAAAATATTAGATCAAATCACCCTTTAGTTGTTGTATAGGCCTACCTATATTATATAATTTCTATTCAAATCTAGATACTTTGAGAGATTTTTACAAGATTTTAAAGACAAATGCTGTAGAATCAGAAGAACATTTTAAGTAACTTGAATAACAGAACAGTTCACATCTTAGCTGTTTTCTACCCATACGTTGTGATGTCAGTACAAATCTACATTCTTCGAACAGTTTTCTACCCTATTACATAATCTATATACAAGTATAAATACTTCGAAAGATTTTTAGCAGATTTTTAAATAGATTCTGCAGAATCAAAAGACAATTCAAGGCAGCAATAATAACAGAATAGGATCATACCTTAGCTCTTCTCTACCCCTATTTTCCAATCCCTATTCAAATTTAAATTCTTTGAAGGATTATACAAAACCAGATCCTATAGAATCAGGAGAAAATTCTATTCAACAATACTATCCTTCCCTTAGCTGTTTTATACCGCTAATATATAATCTCTATACCCGTCTACATTCTTTGGTTAGTTTTTATGAAATCTTACACACAGATCCTTCAGAAACATATGAATTATGACACAACATGAATATCACTTGAGAACGGCTCGACCGATTTGGCTGATTCTTTTTTTGTTGTGTTCGTAATTGTCAGGACAAGGTTTGTATGAAAGAAAATTTATGGAAAATCCACGGGAAAAGTCGGAAATGTGAAATGAGGCAGAGTTAGAAAGTTCTGCTTTCAATTGTTTACATAACGAAAGTTTTGTTTACGGTGTTCGCATAGGACTTTGGAAACTATATTATATTACTGGGCTTTAACAAATTCTGATACAATCGATGTAAATGTGAAAATAATTCTTGAAGAATAAAATCCACGAAAATAAAGCAGTCACAAAACTTTCTCTACCCTCGACATGGAAAACATCATTTTTTCACTTCACATTTTGATGTAGAATAAGCGGTCGTATTACAGGGACAACTTAGTTGCAGTGAGTATGCTATATCGGAAGTCGGTAACAAATTCTATCCACTGATACGTCACTCATAGCTGTAGGCTTTGTATTAGTTGAGAAATAGACCTAGGGATGTTTATCAGAGGCCCTAAGCAACTAAAAGAAGACAAAATGGGATGGAACATTTTCAGTCCTGCGCGCGCAGTAAGTTATAGTATGTCCCAGGTTTTTGGGAAGGAAAATATGAAAGTGATATTGAATTTATTTTTTACTTCAGCCCCGAAACGGTTGTATGGTAATATGAGAGTGAGAAATACAATTTTCTGTCAAGACAATACAATATTATGTAACCTGAATTTATTTTTCTTCTTATTTGCACTCCTCCCAGACATGGTGTGTAGAAGCAATGGAATGCAACATTCGACATCCTCTATGAGCCATAAAAAGCTATATCTAGCGTTTTCTGAGGGATTAGTCTGATTGTCATATGTCGTTCTTCCTCATTTCGAATTCTACATACATATTATATAAGGACCTAGAGTTTCAAAATCGAAAGTCCTCCATAAGTTAATTTCATATTACAAAATACAAAACCCGGGCGACGCCGGGCCTTTTAAGCTAGTATATATAAAGTTTATGTAATTCCTGCCATTTCTGTAAAAACAACGTGAGCGTTAATAAATATAATGTTTTAATTATTTTAATGTTAAATAAAACATCTAGCAGTTGAGTAAATAATCGCGAGCGAAGCAGCGGGCACGTGCTAATATAATATAATAATTATATTCCTTAGGCGGATTCCACTGGTTGACAACAAACGTTCACACACAGGTCTAAACAGTGAATGACTATGCGCACACAATGTCGCGCTTCCCCACCACTACCAACCAGGGCAGGGGAGGACAGAACAGAACGCGCGCCAACTGCGTCATTTCCTAGGTCTGCTGACTAGCACCCCATAGACGTTCCGAATCTGTCCGACCTCTACTACCAGCGTTTTCCTACAGTTTGGTGAAGGTAATGAACGGGATTCAAACCTTAACCTCAAATGTGCTGGCGAATCAACACAGTTCACCACCGGAGGATGAACGAATGAATGACTTGACAGCAAATAACGGAAAGCTGAGTGTTCCCAAGGAATTAGGCAAAGTTATTCTTTTCAGGGACAGTCATGGGCGTAGTCTTCCACAAAGTGCATGTGACAAGAAAAGAGATATCAGTGTTCTAGGTTATATTAAACCTGGGACAACTAGCTCAGTGGTGGTGCAAAATGACCCAGAGAAGTGTAGCAGCTTAATAAAATATGACTCTGTTGTGGGTCAAATAACAGAGCTCGTAGACCTAACAGGGTAAGTGAGATTATTACCAATAAAATAAGAAAAAACGCGACATCATAACGTATAATGGGGAGACACTGAAAACTACGAATTCCTTCAGATATGTGGAGTCACCGCACGTTACGTTATTATGCACATCACAAGTACAGGCTATGTAATATAGGCCTACTGATGTGGCCTAAATATAGTCAGTATTTGTGATGAAGAAAATTATCTGCAATTTAAAAACGTATTCAAATGCTTCCCACAGACCACCACAGATAGGACTACCTCCTGTGTTGCCAGATTTCAAGCAGCATGGCTTGTAAGATATAGAAGGCAGTGGCAAGAGCCTACAATCATTTGTTTTGAAAACAAAAAAAGGATATAAAATTCTGGGAGGCCGAGGGCAAGATCAGTAATGAATAAAATTAGCAAAGCCGCTGAATAAGACAAGATTAATAATATTATAATAATTCTTAAAGAGAGCCATGACTGTGATAACTATATCAAACTCAAGGTATCAACATAACCGAACAGTAGTCCCAATGTTCTTTGAGGACAACACTTTTATATTAAACTCCTTTTTACTGAGAATTATTTTATCACAGCAATATCAAAGTGTACAATGCACCATATGAAATATAAATAAATCTGACATCTTTTTTATAAAAAGAGAGTTGTTTATTATGTTTTAAATTGATATTATATTTTATTATTTACTTTTGATTTTGCCATGCATTATTGTTCTAAAGGTGTGTAACTATTATCCTTAGTAGGTCCTCACACATTCCTTTCGGCAGGCCTTCAGGCTGAGGTATATTTATAAGTGTTATTGTCTTTCAAACATTTGACTCGCCTTATATGTGAGCTATCGAGAAACTAGTTATTGATTTGTAGAGTACTCATCAAGAGCTTTTCAACGATACCCCACAAGACGTGGTTTTAAAAATTTCGAATTTCCATCCCCCCACCCCTATCCTCACTCGTACCCCCGAAAAGTTGGTGTCACTGTAAACTCCATAGGGAGCACTCTAATTTATTCAAACAAAGTTTCCCTCTATACTTCATAGGAGGCGAGATATAAACTTTTCAAAATTTCAACCCCCTCCCCCGACCACCGCCTTGGGCCAATTTTGCTCATTAACGAACTTGTCCGAACTATTGGGACTAGAAATAACATAATAAAATTTGGATCAAATATATTCAAAATTACGGGCGCTAGCGTGTAAAGATATACATATATATAAATATATATAAATACATATATATATCAAAATTTTTTTTTGAACGGCCAGTGGTTTCGTACTTAGGGAGGCATGAAACGTAAAGATATGAAAGAATTTTTCGAAAGTCATGACAAAGTCATGTGAAAGTCGATCGCAATAGGTAGATTTTTCTTCGAAATCTACCTAACAAGATGTGTTTATAGTGTTCAGCATTTCCATATGTCCCTATTTATTATATTTTGACAATGCAATTATCATTTTTACAGAAATTATATTTTGATTTGTGCGCCAATATTTTATTTTTAAAATAGTTTTATATTACTTGGCGCACGAATTTATTAATATAAATTTTGGGGAGAAGAAGTCATTATGTAGGAGGCTTTGTCTTCTACTTGTTGCTTTGATAAACACATTATAGTCGGTCCTGTAATAACACATTGTTAAGACGCTGTGTTGCGTCTGATGTTTTGATTTTATACAGGATGTCACGTACTGACATATTGTCGTGGCTTCTGTTGCGTTTTGTATCTATTGTTACTGTAGTATGGGGAGACTTTGGTTCTCCCGCGATTGTGGAGTGTTTTACTTATTGTTTAGAGTTCTGACGTAACAAATAGGTTGTTTGGTATAAATCAGCGAGGCCAATGGTGCCTCGTTCTTATTCTCACGTTATCTTTCTTCGGCTCTACTTGAATCCTCCCTCTGAGGTTTCGTCTTCGTTTTCGGGCAATGGACATCGACCTGGGTCTTCTTGGTTCTCTAGGATGTGGCTTCATTCTCAATTAGGATTATTTTTAGAGGTATGTACTTATCTTTGATTTATTATCTCGGGAATTATGAAATGCATTAATATTGAATTTAGCCCTTCAGGCAGTCATGTATATGCGCTAGGCGGTGATCTTTAAAGTGGATGCCTGTTCGACTCTGTGCTTATAGTGGCCTTAATTTATGTTCTTTTCACTATCCTTGAACCGTGTGTCCATGTCCGTTGTCCGAGGAGAGTGAGCCTTCTTCAACCCCGACTCCGTGGATGGAGAAGCCGTTTTGCTTCTTTCAAAAATGTAAGTCACTAAAATTTATTATGTAAATTTTCATGTGGAGTTCGTCTGTGTACCCTCTTTTTCAGGACCTGATTGTATTTTAATTTATGTTCTTCTCAAAGGGTTATTATTTATTTTGAATTAAATTACATGTATGTATGCTAGGCCATCAGCCGTTCTGTAAAATAAACCCTTTTTCTTCATATTTTTGGTAAGCAGAGCTGTGGTTTATTTGAACCTAGGCTCTGTCTTTTTTAGCTACCAATATTTTTGGTAGCATTCGCGGTGGTTGTTTTAAAGTTCCACGCAGCTACTGCTTCTAGGGTTTTTACTAATTTAGTGAAGTGCAAACTTTAATTTCATTTCTATGTATTGTCTCTTTTGAACTTGTTTGTACTTCTACTAATTTTATTCATGGTAATTATTTGTTTCATGTTTCCCCTGTATCAAAGTCATGGCTCGTGCACACGTGGATCCCGATTACTTGCTTAAAGACGATCTGCTTTACGAGCTGAGGTTGAGGAAAGTTCCGGGAGAGCAGAAAGAGTTAGTCGCAGTCCTCAAGGACCGTTTGAAACAGTACCTGGACGAACCAGTGGACGTCAGGACTTTTGGTGAGTCTGAAATCTCACAATTATTCAATGTTGCTACTAGTAGAATAAAGCAGGCAAGCGACGGCTTGCAAGATTTAAATGCTTCTCCTCCGGAAAGATTCATTCATAGAATTCTCCAAGCTTGTAATAGAGTAAGAGATCTCAAGCTCCTAGTTGTTGGTACTAATTTTCACCAAGAATGGGAGAATTTAAGTAGTCAGGTGCCCATTATTTTGGAAAGAGTTAACAGACTGGACACGGAAGTTAACGATAAAGTGACCGAGCGGGTCACTTATGAAGGAATGTTGCCTAGTACCGAGCATAGGAACTCCTTCGCTAATTCTGAAATATATTCCCGGATTGACGATAGTGCGACAAGTCAGGCTTGCTTTCCGCATAGTAATGTGAACATTCCTTGTCATAATGCTAAGCCTAGTTTCATTTTGCCCAGTAATACTCTGACATTTGCTAACCTGCCACATCCATTAGCTTCAATTTTAGAAAAATGTGGTAATTTTTCTGATGAAACTGTCGAGAAAGTGCTGCATTTTATCAGTTTTCTCTGTGATTTGAAAACTCAGGCCGCAGTTTTCCACATAGATGAACAGAACCTTCTAGCTTATTTATATTCAAGACTGTCCGGTTCTTTTCGTGAAGTAGCTTTGGAGGCTATCAATGGTGGCCTAGGGTTAGATCAGTTTCACAGTAAGTTGCTGGATTTGTATGTACCAGTGAGAGCGAGAGCGGCTTTAGTGAATAAGTACTTTTACCGCCCGCAAAGCATTAATGAAACACTTTTTTCGTATTCTAGGAGTAGTATGGTTTTCCCACCTACGTCATTGCAGGAGCTTGCAGGAGCCGGAGGGGAGGGTGGCGCCGGAGTGGAGGGGGAAACGGGTCACGTGACAGGAGCCGCAGGAGCCGGAGGGGAAGGTGGGCGTGGTCTATGACGTCACAAGTGGGCGTGGCTATGACGTCAGTGGCGGATTGTATGACGTCACAAGTAGGCGTGGCTATAACCACGTGATTCAAAATGGCGTCGGTTCCGGTTCCTATTGCAAATGGCGGCGGTTCCGGTTCCGGGGCGTACGAAGCGCGAAATTCAAAATTTGAGAATTTATAATGTAATTGGTTACGTTTCCGGCGCGAAATTCAAAATTTGGAAATTTATAATGAAAATGGCTACGTTTCCGGTTCCTATTTCAAATGGCGGATGGTGGGAGATTTAATACTTGATGGCGGTTGATTTGAAAATTGCAAAAGGTGGAAATTGAATATTACAATTGCAAATAGCGGATGGTGGGAAATTTGAAATTTGTATATTGGTATTGTTTTACAACATGGCGGCATCGCTTACGTCACAAGTGGAATGAGAGGGGAAGGTGGAATGTTTTACAATATGGCAGCATCGCATACGTCATCAGAGGAGGAGCAAAGGATTGATGACGTCATTGCAGGAGCCGCAGGATTGATTACGTCATTGCAGGAGCTGATGACGTCATTGCAGGAGCCGCAGGATTGATTACGTCATTGCAGGAGCCGCAGGAGCCGATGACGTCACAGCAGATTTTAATCTTTATGTCTTTTTAGCATGGAAGCATATAGATCACGAAGCGTAAATGCATCGTTATCAGTTTTCTGTAAGATGATTCTTTTTCTAAAATCTAGTGACTCAACCTAGAGTAAAGGCGGTCGGTACCCCGCGTTCCGAATGTTAAAAAATCTAAACCTCCTTATTTATTATCAGAATCCATCGAAAGTGTATAGTTAGCATTATTTTATTCCTTCGTAAATATGGTAGCTTTCGTCTTAAAACTATATTTTATTTGTAAGATTATAATCCTAGCCCAAGGGTTAACTCAGCTTCTGGCTTAGCAGATAGTCGTAAATTTTCCTATCATGATCGGTGCATAATCTTACGTGTTGAATTATCTTCAAATCCCTCAGTATAATGTCGGAATAATATTATATCATACTTCATTATTCAAAGGCGTTTTGTAAAGTCAATGTATAGAACTGTGTTAGCACACTGTTTCAATGTACGTGACAGAATTGATGCATGTGTATCTCGTTATCTACAACAGTCATATGAGGCTTGTAGTAACCTTGACGTACGTCTCACATATTCATTCACTGCAACTTATCTATCGTATGCTGACCTATTCAAAAGTCTTAAAACAATCTCTTTAAACAGCAGTACTTTTAAAAATGAAATCCCTAATCATAGCACATGTCTTATGTATTATTAGTCAACAGTATTTTTATTGCGGTATATTGTAATATTTCATCGCAGAGTGGTAGTGAACTTATATTGTAATATTCCATCGCTGAGTGGTTCTGAGTTCGATTCAAAGTCAGTAAAGGCATATTCAGCTTTTCTCACATTGCGGGAAATTGAATATACTGTTTCAGAAAAGCGCTGATAAGAAATAAATATCAAATAACGCTTTAACGTATATTTCTCCCAGTGATTCATCTCCGATGGAACCTTATATTATTAATGTAGTTTGATACAGAGTACATCATATCACAATTGTCAGCATTTATTATATGAAAATTAATATTTTATTTCCGTACTAGAATTAAATATCGGATATCTGTTGATGTCACCAGAAATGAATATTTTTCGCATACGACATCGATTTAATGTGGGAAATCATGAACAGGTATTTTCACAAGCAGGAAACGTGAAATATCTAATTACTGACTTAAGCTTTAACGTATATTTCTCCTGTCGCGAGGCTATCGTCAGCATTTTTTTAAACTCCAATCATGTCATTGGTGTAAAATATATTTATCCTGTTGTGAGGCTATTTCATAACGTCATCACTACAGACCTACTTCTCGTATAATGTTTGGCCGCTAGCTTTTAAATACGAGGTTGAAAGTTGCAATACATTCATTTGAAGCGCCACGGAGTTTTAGAGTTTAGATGATTAAATATGCATTACCTATTTTTATGTACGATGCTTTCATTCACCGTTCTACAAACGGACTTGATCAAATTGTTTACTTTATACATCACGTAACAGTCCTATTACAAATAGTAGAAACTCAAAATAGCTAGAGGTTCGAGTTTTCAAAACTTACAATTTTTTCCATATTTAGACTTTCAATTAAATTTATGTTTTTATTTTACAAGATCACCAGTAATTTTTACTATGATCCACAACGGTGGCGCGGCTCCAAACACCCTCAATGTCTACCACTGATGTTTTATAAAGTCGTTATTATATTCAAATTATATTTTAATTTCAAGGTGGTCTGTGTTAGAGCTTTTTCCATGAATATGTCATCCTCAGATCCAACTAAGTTTTAACTTTTGCTTCCATCCGTATATATTTTCATTGAATAATCCACATATTCTTCCACTTTGCTAATTACTCTTAAGTCCACTGGATGAAGTCAGTTGTGAGAATCTCACAAAGCTTTCTCTACCCTCAAAATTGTAACAACTTTAATGTCCTCCAACATACAGATTTTACATCATAGAGCAAAAATATTTTTCCAGGTTATAATATTGAGATTATTTTAGCTTTTTTCCATAGATTTAGGGAATTTTCTATTTGTTAATCATCCACTATCAATCATCGTTATCTTGCTCACTATATCGGCTTCTCCACGAGCTTTTAAATGATCATTATGTTCTAAAACATTCATAATTTCTGAATGTATACAAATATAATCTCCGGTGTTTATTGGTATCTTTGTTTCTTCTCTTAACCTTCTCCAAAATTAACTATCTTCTTATTATTATCTGGCTCATAGCATCTTCTTTACTATTTGTATTCGTTTCTAAAATATGGTTGTTAACACTATGCTTTTCCTTATTTTTGTCAGATCTAAGTTTGTATATTTCATTCCATGAGTGATGTTCTTTACGCATTTCTTTTATAATGTGGTACCATCTCCTTAGTATGCGAAATGTCATAGATTTTTACCTAATTTACACCATCATGTTTTGAATTAGTTTCTTAACTTTACACCATTTTTTTTAACTTAACCTACACAATATTCCATCAATTTTTTCTTTTTATCATACAACCTACCTAATTATCCTAACAAAATGGGATTATCACCAAGTTAACATACATTTTTTCTATAATACATCACAAGTTTAGCGGTTAAAGATAATATGCTTATTGTTTTTACATGTTCTATAACGTGGTACTACACCAGTTCTAACATTGCCTATGAACTCGACATGTCTTAGACCCATATTTTAAATGTACTTGATACAAATATAATTTTTTACGAGATCTTCATCATAATTTACAGAGCACCTAATAGTTATTTGTAATATTGTTTTAAATTTAAAGTCATTGTATCCGATAGTCTTCACAATATTTCATTTTAATTTTTCGGTTATGTTCGTTCTATATAGGTATTTCATTTATACAATCAAGCTATATAACCTTAAAGGGTCACATCCTACTTCGTATCAACCGCTCATTCTACAATATTTCATGTCGGTACTAGGTGATAATATTAAGGTCTAAGTTGTAACCACAACGGTTTTTCAAATACGAGCTACCATTTCTTTATACAGCTGAATCTTCAGAAGTCCTTACAAAGGTCAGTACATACCGTTTTAAGGTTTTTATTCAGATAAATCCGTTCACGATTGGTATATACCCACTACAAATCCACAGCGTAGATATTAGCTCTAACGACAACATACAGTCTTTTCTCATCCATCCATATGTATTTGTTCTTCCCATTTCCTTTTTGCCACTTGAAATAATTTCGGTGTACACTTATTTATAGTATTTATCTTTATAAATATCAAATATCAGTACTCATTAAGAATTAAATCACGTTTACTTCCAACTGAGGTACTCTTCACATTCTGCTTTTCCTATATTATATCACATGCTTTATTTATTTATTTATTTATTCAAAATCTTAACATCAGTAGAGTAAGAAGTAAAATATGTATTATAAAGAAATCTTTTTCGCTACAACTTCAACAGAATTTTTTCATCTCATAATGTATACAAAAGTTCACTCACATCCTTAAATTATATTCCAAATTCATCTCCCTCATTACATAACCTTCCTTCAAGATGATTATTTATTTATCAAGTCATCAAATATCAAAAAAGTTAAAAAATCTATTTAATTAATTATAATCATTGAATTTTAGCTAATTTGTGACATCATATGTGAAATATTTTTCTTAGCTTCTGGTAATATGCACATTATATTTTATGTATCAAATGATTATGCAAATATCAGAGTCAAGAAAATAACATACATCTTCTAACATATAGAGAGTAAGTTTCACAACGCAAAACGTACACGTGAGAAGGTGTTGATTAGTCAGCAAAGTATATCAGGATCCAAGTCTCTATACCATACACCTTCATTAAGGAAAAAAGATATCGCGTATAATTTTCATAATAAGCATTTATATTTTGCATGCTTTTTCCCTAACGTCCTGATTATAATATTCAATTAGATATAAGTTACCATAGCTATGTTATCAATACAATGTTGAGGTTCAGGTTTTACATCTGCTTCATGTATGAAACTTGGAAATAAGACTTAGATATCGCATAAATTTCATAACCTGTTCATGTTTCGCGGCACCTAATAGTTATCGGTAATATTGTTTTAAATTTAAAGTCATTGCCTAAGTTCTCATCATTACTTAAAATACATTTGAACTCAACCAGTCTTAGACCAATATTTTATAAACACTTGACACAAGTAATATTTTTACGAGATCTTTATCATAATTTACAGATCACCTAAACATCTCCATTTTGCTTCAAAGTGATGTTCTTTACGCATTTCTTTTATAATGTGGTACCATCTCCTTAGTATGCAAAATGTCATAGATTTTTACCTAGTTTACACCATCATGTTTGAATTAGTTTCTCAGCTTTCCACTGATGTTTAACTGAACCTATACAATAGTCCATCAATTTTTTCTTTTTATCATACAACCTACCTAATTATCCTAACAAAATGGGATTATTACCAAGTTAACATACATTTTTTATATAATACATCACAAGTTTAGCTTTTAAAGATAATATGCTTAAGTTCTCATCATTACTTAAAATGCCTTTGAACTCGACATGTCTTAGACCCATATTTTAAATGCACTTGAAACAAATATAATTTTTTGCGAGATCTTTATCATAATTTACAGAGCACCTAATAGTTATTTGTAATATTGTTTCAAATTTAAAGTCATTGTATCCGCTAGTCTTCACAATATTTCATTTTAATTTTTCGGATATGCTTGTTCTATATAGGTATTCCATTTCTACAGTCAAACTATCCCTAAGAAGTACTCTTTTATTACTTCAGGTTTGGTATAGAACATTATGAAAGATATTCTTCCATAACTTTTCTTAGAGTTCTTTGTATGTTTTTCCTTAACGCTATGGTAATAATATTCTAGTAGATAAGGGTTCAGTTTTTGCATTTCATTCATGTATGTGAAATAGAAATAAAAATTATAAATGAGTTTCTACAGGTTCTTGCACATAATATACAACACATTTCAAATATTATATCAAGATATTCATCGGAGACCATCAATCTCTTACCTTTATCCCACAATCTATACATCTTTTATATATTGTACAGCATAGTGGATTTCATTTTGAAATTACTTTTTACATATAAAATTATCAACTATTTTATGCTCACGCTATATGTTTAAGTACGTGCTCCACGTTTTTACATAAATTCATTATAAGTACCAAATTTTCCACATAAATTAGCGAAAATAACGAAGTTTGCTCGTAAAATAACTATAAATATCGACTTTTATACATAGAAAGGTGAAAAATTACACATTCACATACACACATAACACAATCACTTCATTTCTAGGAGAGTAGACCTTCATTTCACATACACATATATAGACCAAGACCAAGACCAAGACCAAGACCGAGAAACAAGACCAAGACCGAGAAACAAGACCAAGACCAAGACCAAGACCAAGACCAAGACCAAGACCAAGACCAAGACCAAGACCAAGACCAAGACCAAGACCAAGACCAAGACCAAGACCAAGACCAAGACCAAGACCAAGACCAAGACCAAGACCAAGACCAAGACCAAGACCAAGACCAAGACCAAGACCAAGACCAAGACCAAGACCAAGACCAAGACCAAGACCAAGACCAAGACCAAGACCAAGACCAAGACCAAGACCAAGACCAAGACCAAGACCAAGACCAAGACCAAGACCAAGACCAAGACCAAGACCAAGACCAAGACCAAGACCAAGACCAAGACCAAGACCAAGACCAAGACCAAGACCAAGACCAAGACCAAGACCAAGACCAAGACCAAGACCAAGACCAAGACCAAGACCAAGACCAAGACCAAGACCAAGACCAAGACCAAGACCAAGACCAAGACCAAGACCAAGACCAAGACCAAGACCAAGACCAAGACCAAGACCAAGACCAAGACCAAGACCAAGACCAAGACCAAGACCAAGACCAAGACCAAGACCAAGACCAAGACCAAGACCAAGACCAAGACCAAGACCAAGACCAAGACCAAGACCAAGACCAAGACCAAGACCAAGACCAAGACCAAGACCAAGACCAAGACCAAGACCAAGACCAAGACCAAGACCAAGACCAAGACCAAGACCAAGACCAAGACCAAGACCAAGACCAAGACCGAGAACTAAACGAGAACGAAACGAGACGAGAACGAAGCGAGACGAGAACGAAACGAGAACTAGACGAGAACTAAATATACAGTTATATCCAAAACACTAAGTTATGTTAGGTTAGGCTAGATTAGGTTAGGCTAGGTTAGGTTAGCAGGATGATATTTTAAAATTATTTCTACATTAATGAAAATTCTAAGTTAGGTTAGGTAGATTATGTTGGGTTAGGTTAGGTTATGGAAGGTTAGGTTATGTTAGGTTAGGTTAGGTTATGATAGGTTACGTTAGGTTAGCAGGATATTTTAAAATCATTTCTACATTGATAGAAAGGCTAAGTTCCTTGGCACATTTTATCAATGTTTCTAGAAATAATTTTAAAATATCATCCTGCTAACCTAACGTAACCTATCATAACCTAACCTAACCTAACATAACCTAACCTTCCATAACCTAACCTAACCCAACATAATCTACCTAACCTAACTTAGAATTTTCATTAATGTAGAAATAATTTTAAAATATCATCCTGCTAACCTAACCTAGCCTAACCTAATCTAGCCTAACCTAACATAACTTAGTGTTTTGGATATAACTGTATATTTAGTTCTCGTCTAGTTCTCGTTTCGTTCTCGTCTCGCTTCGTTCTCGTCTCGTTTCGTTCTCGTTTAGTTCTCGGTCTTGGTCTTGGTCTTGGTCTTGGTCTTGGTCTTGGTCTTGGTCTTGGTCTTGGTCTTGGTCTTGGTCTTGGTCTTGGTCTTGGTCTTGGTCTTGGTCTTGGTCTTGGTCTTGGTCTTGGTCTTGGTCTTGGTCTTGGTCTTGGTCTTGGTCTTGGTCTTGGTCTTGGTCTTGGTCTTGGTCTTGGTCTTGGTCTTGGTCTTGGTCTTGGTCTTGGTCTTGGTCTTGGTCTTGGTCTTGGTCTTGGTCTTGGTCTTGGTCTTGGTCTTGGTCTTGGTCTTGGTCTTGGTCTTGGTCTTGGTCTTGGTCTTGGTCTTGGTCTTGGTCTTGGTCTTGGTCTTGGTCTTGGTCTTGGTCTTGGTCTTGGTCTTGGTCTTGGTCTTGGTCTTGGTCTTGGTCTTGGTCTTGGTCTTGGTCTTGGTCTTGGTCTTGGTCTTGGTCTTGGTCTTGGTCTTGGTCTTGGTCTTGGTCTTGGTCTTGGTCTTGGTCTTGGTCTTGGTCTTGGTCTTGGTCTTGGTCTTGGTCTTGGTCTTGGTCTTGGTCTTGGTCTTGGTCTTGGTCTTGGTCTTGGTCTTGGTCTTGGTCTTGGTCTTGGTCTTGGTCTTGGTCTTGGTCTTGGTCTTGGTCTTGGTCTTGGTCTTGGTCTTGGTCTTGGTCTTGGTCTTGGTCTTGGTCTTGGTCTTGGTCTTGGTCTTGGTCTTGGTCTTGGTCTTGGTCTTGGTCTTGGTCTTGGTCTTGGTCTTGGTCTTGGTCTTGGTCTTGGTCTTGGTCTTGGTCTTGTTTCTCGGTCTTGGTCTTGTTTCTCGGTCTTGGTCTTGGTCTTGGTCTTGGTCTATATATGTGTATGTGAAATGAAGGTCTACTCTCCTAGAAATGAAGTGATTGTGTTATGTGTGTATGTGAATGTGTAATTTTTCACCTTTCTATGTATAAAAGTCGATATTTATAGTTATTTTACGAGCAAACTTCGTTATTTTCGCTAATTTATGTGGAAAATTTGGTACTTATAATGAATTTATGTAAAAACGTAGAGCACGTACTTAAACATATAGCGTGAGCATAAAATAGTTGATAATTTTATATGTAAAAAGTAATTTCAAAATGAAATCCACTATGCTGTACAATATATAAAAGATGTATAGATTGTGGGATAAAGGTAAGAGATTGATGGTCTCCGATGAATATCTTGATATAATATTTGAAATGTGTTGTATATTATGTGCAAGAACCTGTAGAAACTCATTTATAATTTTTATTTCTATTTCACATACATGAATGAAATGCAAAAACTGAACCCTTATCTACTAGAATATTATTACCATAGCGTTAAGGAAAAACATACAAAGAACTCTAAGAAAAGTTATGGAAGAATATCTTTCATAATGTTCTATACCAAACCTGAAGTAATAAAAGAGTACTTCTTAGGGATAGTTTGACTGTAGAAATGGAATACCTATATAGAACAAGCATATCCGAAAAATTAAAATGAAATATTGTGAAGACTAGCGGATACAATGACTTTAAATTTGAAACAATATTACAAATAACTATTAGGTGCTCTGTAAATTATGATAAAGATCTCGCAAAAAATTATATTTGTTTCAAGTGCATTTAAAATATGGGTCTAAGACATGTCGAGTTCAAAGGCATTTTAAGTAATGATGAGAACTTAAGCATATTATCTTTAAAAGCTAAACTTGTGATGTATTATATAAAAAATGTATGTTAACTTGGTAATAATCCCATTTTGTTAGGATAATTAGGTAGGTTGTATGATAAAAAGAAAAAATTGATGGACTATTGTATAGGTTCAGTTAAACATCAGTGGAAAGCTGAGAAACTAATTCAAACATGATGGTGTAAACTAGGTAAAAATCTATGACATTTTGCATACTAAGGAGATGGTACCACATTATAAAAGAAATGCGTAAAGAACATCACTTTGAAGCAAAATGGAGATGTTTAGGTGATCTGTAAATTATGATAAAGATCTCGTAAAAATATTACTTGTGTCAAGTGTTTATAAAATATTGGTCTAAGACTGGTTGAGTTCAAATGTATTTTAAGTAATGATGAGAACTTAGGCAATGACTTTAAATTTAAAACAATATTACCGATAACTATTAGGTGCCGCGAAACATGAACAGGTTATGAAATTTATGCGATATCTAAGTCTTATTTCCAAGTTTCATACATGAAGCAGATGTAAAACCTGAACCTCAACATTGTATTGATAACATAGCTATGGTAACTTATATCTAATTGAATATTATAATCAGGACGTTAGGGAAAAAGCATGCAAAATATAAATGCTTATTATGAAAATTATACGCGATATCTTTTTTCCTTAATGAAGGTGTATGGTATAGAGACTTGGATCCTGATATACTTTGCTGACTAATCAACACCTTCTCACGTGTACGTTTTGCGTTGTGAAACTTACTCTCTATATGTTAGAAGATGTATGTTATTTTCTTGACTCTGATATTTGCATAATCATTTGATACATAAAATATAATGTGCATATTACCAGAAGCTAAGAAAAATATTTCACATATGATGTCACAAATTAGCTAAAATTCAATGATTATAATTAATTAAATAGATTTTTTAACTTTTTTGATATTTGATGACTTGATAAATAAATAATCATCTTGAAGGAAGGTTATGTAATGAGGGAGATGAATTTGGAATATAATTTAAGGATGTGAGTGAACTTTTGTATACATTATGAGATGAAAAAATTCTGTTGAAGTTGTAGCGAAAAAGATTTCTTTATAATACATATTTTACTTCTTACTCTACTGATGTTAAGATTTTGAATAAATAAATAAATAAATAAAGCATGTGATATAATATAGGAAAAGCAGAATGTGAAGAGTACCTCAGTTGGAAGTAAACGTGATTTAATTCTTAATGAGTACTGATATTTGATATTTATAAAGATAAATACTATAAATAAGTGTACACCGAAATTATTTCAAGTGGCAAAAAGGAAATGGGAAGAACAAATACATATGGATGGATGAGAAAAGACTGTATGTTGTCGTTAGAGCTAATATCTACGCTGTGGATTTGTAGTGGGTATATACCAATCGTGAACGGATTTATCTGAATAAAAACCTTAAAACGGTATGTACTGACCTTTGTAAGGACTTCTGAAGATTCAGCTGTATAAAGAAATGGTAGCTCGTATTTGAAAAACCGTTGTGGTTACAACTTAGACCTTAATATTATCACCTAGTACCGACATGAAATATTGTAGAATGAGCGGTTGATACGAAGTAGGATGTGACCCTTTAAGGTTATATAGCTTGATTGTATAAATGAAATACCTATATAGAACGAACATAACCGAAAAATTAAAATGAAATATTGTGAAGACTATCGGATACAATGACTTTAAATTTAAAACAATATTACAAATAACTATTAGGTGCTCTGTAAATTATGATGAAGATCTCGTAAAAAATTATATTTGTATCAAGTACATTTAAAATATGGGTCTAAGACATGTCGAGTTCATAGGCAATGTTAGAACTGGTGTAGTACCACGTTATAGAACATGTAAAAACAATAAGCATATTATCTTTAACCGCTAAACTTGTGATGTATTATAGAAAAAATGTATGTTAACTTGGTGATAATCCCATTTTGTTAGGATAATTAGGTAGGTTGTATGATAAAAAGAAAAAATTGATGGAATATTGTGTAGGTTAAGTTAAAAAAAATGGTGTAAAGTTAAGAAACTAATTCAAAACATGATGGTGTAAATTAGGTAAAAATCTATGACATTTCGCATACTAAGGAGATGGTACCACATTATAAAAGAAATGCGTAAAGAACATCACTCATGGAATGAAATATACAAACTTAGATCTGACAAAAATAAGGAAAAGCATAGTGTTAACAACCATATTTTAGAAACGAATACAAATAGTAAAGAAGATGCTATGAGCCAGATAATAATAAGAAGATAGTTAATTTTGGAGAAGGTTAAGAGAAGAAACAAAGATACCAATAAACACCGGAGATTATATTTGTATACATTCAGAAATTATGAATGTTTTAGAACATAATGATCATTTAAAAGCTCGTGGAGAAGCCGATATAGTGAGCAAGATAACGATGATTGATAGTGGATGATTAACAAATAGAAAATTCCCTAAATCTATGGAAAAAAGCTAAAATAATCTCAATATTATAACCTGGAAAAATATTTTTGCTCTATGATGTAAAATCTGTATGTTGGAGGACATTAAAGTTGTTACAATTTTGAGGGTAGAGAAAGCTTTGTGAGATTCTCACAACTGACTTCATCCAGTGGACTTAAGAGTAATTAGCAAAGTGGAAGAATATGTGGATTATTCAATGAAAATATATACGGATGGAAGCAAAAGTTAAAACTTAGTTGGATCTGAGGATGACATATTCATGGAAAAAGCTCTAACACAGACCACCTTGAAATTAAAATATAATTTGAATATAATAACGACTTTATAAAACATCAGTGGTAGACATTGAGGGTGTTTGGAGCCGCGCCACCGTTGTGGATCATAGTAAAAATTACTGGTGATCTTGTAAAATAAAAACATAAATTTAATTGAAAGTCTAAATATGGAAAAAATTGTAAGTTTTGAAAACTCGAACCTCTAGCTATTTTGAGTTTCTACTATTTGTAATAGGACTGTTACGTGATGTATAAAGTAAACAATTTGATCAAGTCCGTTTGTAGAACGGTGAATGAAAGCATCGTACATAAAAATAGGTAATGCATATTTAATCATCTAAACTCTAAAACTCCGTGGCGCTTCAAATGAATGTATTGCAACTTTCAACCTCGTATTTAAAAGCTAGCGGCCAAACATTATACGAGAAGTAGGTCTGTAGTGATGACGTTATGAAATAGCCTCACAACAGGATAAATATATTTTACACCAATGACATGATTGGAGTTTAAAAAAATGCTGACGATAGCCTCGCGACAGGAGAAATATACGTTAAAGCTTAAGTCAGTAATTAGATATTTCACGTTTCCTGCTTGTGAAAATACCTGTTCATGATTTCCCACATTAAATCGATGTCGTATGCGAAAAATATTCATTTCTGGTGACATCAACAGATATCCGATATTTAATTCTAGTACGGAAATAAAATATTAATTTTCATATAATAAATGCTGACAATTGTGATATGATGTACTCTGTATCAAACTACATTAATAATATAAGGTTCCATCGGAGATGAATCACTGGGAGAAATATACGTTAAAGCGTTATTTGATATTTATTTCTTATCAGCGCTTTTCTGAAACAGTATATTCAATTTCCCGCAATGTGAGAAAAGCTGAATATGCCTTTACTGACTTTGAATCGAACTCAGAACCACTCAGCGATGGAATATTACAATATAAGTTCACTACCACTCTGCGATGAAATATTACAATATACCGCAATAAAAATACTGTTGACTAATAATACATAAGACATGTGCTATGATTAGGGATTTCATTTTTAAAAGTACTGCTGTTTAAAGAGATTGTTTTAAGACTTTTGAATAGGTCAGCATACGATAGATAAGTTGCAGTGAATGAATATGTGAGACGTACGTCAAGGTTACTACAAGCCTCATATGACTGTTGTAGATAACGAGATACACATGCATCAATTCTGTCACGTACATTGAAACAGTGTGCTAACACAGTTCTATACATTGACTTTACAAAACGCCTTTGAATAATGAAGTATGATATAATATTATTCCGACATTATACTGAGGGATTTGAAGATAATTCAACACGTAAGATTATGCACCGATCATGATAGGAAAATTTACGACTATCTGCTAAGCCAGAAGCTGAGTTAACCCTTGGGCTAGGATTATAATCTTACAAATAAAATATAGTTTTAAGACGAAAGCTACCATATTTACGAAGGAATAAAATAATGCTAACTATACACTTTCGATGGATTCTGATAATAAATAAGGAGGTTTAGATTTTTTAACATTCGGAACGCGGGGTACCGACCGCCTTTACTCTAGGTTGAGTCACTAGATTTTAGAAAAAGAATCATCTTACAGAAAACTGATAACGATGCATTTACGCTTCGTGATCTATATGCTTCCATGCTAAAAAGACATAAAGATTAAAATCTGCTGTGACGTCATCGGCTCCTGCGGCTCCTGCAATGACGTAATCAATCCTGCGGCTCCTGCAATGACGTCATCAGCTCCTGCAATGACGTAATCAATCCTGCGGCTCCTGCAATGACGTCATCAATCCTTTGCTCCTCCTCTGATGACGTATGCGATGCTGCCATATTGTAAAACATTCCACCTTCCCCTCTCATTCCACTTGTGACGTAAGCGATGCCGCCATGTTGTAAAACAATACCAATATACAAATTTCAAATTTCCCACCATCCGCTATTTGCAATTGTAATATTCAATTTCCACCTTTTGCAATTTTCAAATCAACCGCCATCAAGTATTAAATCTCCCACCATCCGCCATTTGAAATAGGAACCGGAAACGTAGCCATTTTCATTATAAATTTCCAAATTTTGAATTTCGCGCCGGAAACGTAACCAATTACATTATAAATTCTCAAATTTTGAATTTCGCGCTTCGTACGCCCCGGAACCGGAACCGCCGCCATTTGCAATAGGAACCGGAACCGACGCCATTTTGAATCACGTGGTTATAGCCACGCCTACTTGTGACGTCATACAATCCGCCACTGACGTCATAGCCACGCCCACTTGTGACGTCATAGACCACGCCCACCTTCCCCTCCGGCTCCTGCGGCTCCTGTCACGTGACCCGTTTCCCCCTCCACTCCGGCGCCACCCTCCCCTCCGGCTCCTGCAAGCTCCTGCAATGACGTAGGTGGGAAAACCATACTACTTCTAGGTGCATTAAATTGTACGCTAAAGTCTTTCGCTTAGCTATGACAGAATGTGAAGTTGTTGATACCATTACTGAAGGCATGTCTCCTGACACGCGCGTTAAAGTCGTTTTTGAGAGCAGGCCACGTACCTTTTCGCAGCTAGAAAACTTATGTGCAAAGGTTAATGCAGTAAGTTACTCTGATTCCTTAAGGGTAGAGCAAGAATCCCCATTAAGTAGTAGTCAAGTAACGCAAAGTTTGCGTAGTGATAGAGCTAGGCCAGTTGCGGCTGGTAATGAAAGAAAGCCTATCACGTGTTATGGCTGTGGAAAACCTGGGCACTTAGTAAGGAATTGTAAAGCCGCAAAATGTAATAATGCTAAAGGCAATTCTAGGCAGAATAGTGCTGCCAGCTGACATAAACTTAACCGACGGGCCTTGGGTGGATGTAATATTGTCTGTAGCCTTGTGGGAGAGAAAATTAAGACCGATGCTGTACTGACTACTGACGTTACTGACATTAATGACGTAGACTTGCCTACTAGGGAACTGATCAGCTCTAGGGAGGTGACACCGACAGTTGTTATTAACAAAGCTGACGTTACGGACAATAGAAGCCAGACTGGCCGTTGTTTCCGCACTAGGACCTTTATAAATAGTCGTTATCATAAGCAGCATATGTTACAATTGAATTTAAATAGGAGTACTCCGCCTACTACAAATTCAGACAGTGACGATAGTTCTACCCATGCCAAACGTCAGCCAAGGAATATGGCGTTCTGCGAAAATAATGGCCCGCACCAAAAAAGCAGAAAACGCCGAAAAAAGACAAAGCCTCCTACATAATGACTTCTTCTCCCCAAAATTTATATTAATAAATTCGTGCGCCAAGTAATATAAAACTATTTTAAAAATAAAATATTGGCGCACACTCCCCCATGCTGACTTGGAACTTATTTCTCAAATACGTTCCAACACAGGATTATACTGGGTAAGAGTACTCTTTAACAGTGTCCAAAAATTCGAATATGGGCTAGACCAACGAGGGTCTCCTGACCAAATTACAAGCACTGGAATTAATCAGAAGGATCCTACCTTCTCTTATGCGATCACTCACACATACCACAGTCCGTCCTTTTCACACACCAGTATTGCTTGCTGACAGCCACTGTAGCCTTTGTAGAGATGCGACGTAGGCGAGTACTTGTCAAGCTATCTCTTACAGTGATGCTGAACAGCTGGTCAGGAGACCCTCGTTGGTCTAGCCCATATTCGAATTTTTGGACACTGTTAAAGAGTACTCTTACCCAGTATAATCCTGTGTTGGAACGTATTTGAGAAATAAGTTCCAAGTCAGCATGGGGGAGTGTGCGCCAATATTTTATTTTTAAAATAGTTTTATATTACTTGGCGCACGAATTTATTAATATAAATTTTGGGGAGAAGAAGTCATTATGTAGGAGGCTTTGTCTTCTACTTGTTGCTTTGATAAACACATTATAGTCGGCCCTGTAATAACACATTGTTAAGACGCTGTGTTGCGTCTGATGTTTTGATTTTATACAGGATGTCACGTACTGACATATTGTCGTGGCTTCTGTTGCGTTTTGTATCTATTGTTACTGTAGTATGGGGAGACTTTGGTTCTCCCGCGATTGTGGAGTGTTTTACTTATTGTTTAGAGTTCTGACGTAACAAATAGGTTGTTTGGTATAAATCAGCGAGGCCAATGGTGCCTCGTTCTTATTCTCACGTTATCTTTCTTCGGCTCTACTTGAATCCTCCCTCTGAGGTTTCGTCTTCGTTTTCGGGCAATGGACATCGACCTGGGTCTTCTTGGTTCTCTAGGATGTGGCTTCATTCTCAATTAGGATTATTTTTAGAGGTATGTACTTATCTTTGATTTATTATCTCGGGAATTATGAAATGCATTAATATTGAATTTAGCCCTTCAGGCAGTCATGTATATGCGCTAGGCGGTGATCTTTAAAGTGGATGCCTGTTCGACTCTGTGCTTATAGTGGCCTTAATTTATGTTCTTTTCACTATCCTTGAACCGTGTGTCCATGTCCGTTGTCCGAGGAGAGTGAGCCTTCTTCAACCCCGACTCCGTGGATGGAGAAGCCGTTTTGCTTCTTTCAAAAATGTAAGTCACTAAAATTTATTATGTAAATTTTCATGTGGAGTTCGTCTGTGTACCCTCTTTTTCAGGACCTGATTGTATTTTAATTTATGTTCTTCTCAAAGGGTTATTATTTATTTTGAATTAAATTACATGTATGTATGCTAGGCCATCAGCCGTTCTGTAAAATAAACCCTTTTTCTTTTCTATATCGCTTCCTTATGTTTTCTAACTTTTAGAAAACATATTATATGCGAAAGGCATCGAAACTTGTTTCGAGGCCTTTCGTTAAATATGTTGCCTCTTTCTCCGGTCTTTCTTTCAGTCACTTAACTTAGATCCTCTGGGACTGGACCTGGCGTCAGGTAGCGGAGTAATTATGTCCAGGTAATTATTAATGTTTGACTTTGTGACTAGCCGGAGGGGTGGCGCATTTGATGCATACTACATATAATTGAAACAAAAGCATTAAATTAATATTACGATAAATTAAGTCTAATTCATGCAAGTTATATATATATTTTTTTTTTATTTCACAGTATGTTTGTTTTGTGATGTTGCCTTACAGTGCAAAAACAAGGTAATGCTGTGCTATTTAGAACAACGTATATAAAACACATTACGCATTTTAAAAATTCCATTTGAATCTGAAGTGAAGAAACTTTGCATTAAAAAGAATACAACATTGAAAAGCTGCATCTGTGTTGCAGAAGAAGTGAAAATACTTTCTTTTTTTCTTTATTAAAGAGAAACAACTCTTGTCTTGTTATTGTGAAAACCCCTCAATTATATTTTATAATCTGTTAATTATAGTCTTTTAATGTACAATTAATCTGCACTACTTCAAGATCTCATGAAATACCAAGCCATTCAATTTAGTTAGCTTACATTTAGTGGGCCTATCAATGTGAATGAGGCAGAACCCGCCACAATGTGAGTCGTTCGGTATCAAGAACCAAGGGTTCAGAAGAAAGTAAACTATTTACGAGTAATTACCTAAGTTTCAAATTCTATAATGGGCTTAAAATCTCAAAGTCAGGAGTCATGGGTTAAAGTCCCTACCAAGACTCCGTGAAGGACATTTTCTTGAGTTTTTACATTGGAAACAGAGATTCCTCCTAAGGCACACTGTCTATGCAATGTGCAATGCAGATTTGTCGGAGAAGTTGCCGCACGGTCGGTTTTCAATTATTAGCATGATCGAATTATGAGAGCAGCTTTTAGAGGAGGTAGCTATGGCGATTATACGTCAAGCCAATCGTGTAAGAATGTGTTCAACATCAACCTATAGGCCTAGCAGTCCTGCTTCATTATAATTTTTATTGAAATTTCTTTAACATTTATTATGGTAAAGACAATGACCCAATAATAGTGATGAAATACCGTACATTAATTCGTTTAGCTTGTATGTATAATGACAGAACTACTTACCAATATGTATCACTGGTTGTTACTTATAACAATAATACAAGTAAGAGGTTTTGTTAAGGTTTATTCTTGAAGTGAATTAAGCTTATAACTGTTCATGAATCAGCATTATAATTTATTTTACGGAAAATATCGTTCATATTTCAGCTAACAATGCTATCATTTTTTTTCTCAGAGTAGGTCCTACAGCTACATCAGGCTGCAATTGTTATAATATGCCATGAATGCCTTCCTTTTAATAGTATGATCGCAGCCTAATATGGTATTCAAACAATTCAAGCACAATAAACCCACAAATAAAATAATTTTATTTATAACATTTTATTCGTCAATTAGCCAAGATGAATAATGAAGATTTTGCCGAATGAGGGACTGTATAGCTTCCAATCTGTCGGATATCATTACCATCTGAAGGTAATTTTGTTTATTTCACATACGGACCCACGTTGTACAGCTTATTATAAAACCTAGATAAGTGCACATTAACTTAGCGCAAATTCATAATATTTTCCTCTATCTAACAAGTGCTAATAAGTCTGTTTAATTTTTAACGGCTGCTAAAGTTAGCATTAAGTTATATCGGGCCCTGAAATTAGATTAAGACCGGAAATAATATTATATAAGTTTTTATGCCCCGTATCTGTGTATCACGGTATCAGTTATCACTCTTATGAAATTTGACATTTTGACAGCAATTAATGTATTCTGGACGCATTAAGTATTACCGCGCCTATAACTCACATTTCTGTGAGGCAACAGTTTGTGCACTCATGCTATGCCGCCGCTTAGTTGTTTATGCTTGTGAAGTGACAAATTATCAAGATCCATTTCATGTGATACAGTCGCGTATCTCATAAAAATCATACATTGTATCTTATAATCTAATTCAGTGCGAACCCGCAGCCCGCTAGGATATTTCAACCTCGGAAGCTTGCATTCTTCCCGGCAGCCAAACAATAGTCTGTCAGCATGTGTTGTAGTGGTGCAATTTTCCATTGAACAAAGCCTTTTCATTATTGTGACCTAGTTTGGAAACATTTCGCATTCACAGATTTAAAAAAAGAAAATCCTAAAAATATAGTGCCTTGAAAGTCGTTTGCTAAAAGACTGTTTAGAAAATAGTGACAAACTGGGTCAATTTTAAATAAGAAATCGTGTCCTAAGAAAGTTTTAACCCAAGAAAATCTTAAAGATATTCGTGCGCGGATTCAAATGAGCCCTAAAAAGTCCAGTTTTCATTCAACTCAGGAAGTCAGGGTTTCACATATACATCAGTGTAAGGGACATCAAGTTTGAGGATACGGTCATACATAGTTTGTCTGTTTACAGATAACAATTCTTCATTATGATTCATAGTTTTCATTAAGTGATGGCGTACACTCACAGAATCCAAGAATTTGGGATACCACTCAATGGAAATGGACAATTCCTAAGTAAGCTAAAGACATATTATCTATTTTATGGTGCCGCGCTTACCTGAGCCTGGAATTCAACCCTATTCTGTGCTAACTCCATCCACGCCAATCCTACTTCTCTTAACTCTTAACTTAATATTGTCCTCCCACCTACGTCTAGGTCTTCCAAGAGGTCTTTTCTCTTCAGGTCTCCCAGTCAATATTTTTTATATATGTCTTTCTTCCCCCACGCGCGCAACATATCCAACCCATTTCATCCTCCATGATTTAATTACCCTTACTATATCCGGTGAAGAAAACAGGTTATGAAGCTCGTCGTTATGCAGTTTTCAACCAGTCCCCATTTTCATCTCTCTTAGGGCAAAATATTATCCTAGGCACCCTGTTTTTGAAATCTCTCAGATTATGTTCTTCGCGAGGAGAAAGCGACCATGCTTCACTTCCATGTAATACAACCGGCAGGATAACTGTCATATAAATTTTCATTTTTACATTTCTGGACAGACGACGAGAAGATAAGAGTTTCTGAACTGCATAAAAGCAGGCATTTCCTGATTTGAGTCTACACTTAACCTCTACCTTATTATTATTATTTGAATCTGTAATTATTGCTCCCAGATATTTGAATTTCTCCACTTGTTTGAACGTTTTACCGGCTACTCTAATATTTTGTAGCTAATTATTTTGACTTTTCATGACCATGTACTTACTTTTTTCTGTAGCCTATTAATTACTAATCCAACATTCCTGCAAGCATCGAAAATACTTTCTGCTTTTCTCTCGATTGTGTTTATTTCATCGCCAAAGAAGACAAACGTCATCTGTATAAGCTAAAATCGGGTGTGCCATTTAATTCTAGGCCTACCTTGTTTTCCTAAACTTTCATAATGACATATTCCAAAGCAAAATTAACAAGTAAAGGCAATATGCATCTCCTTGCTTAAAGCCGCTTTTAATGACAAACCTATCTGATGTAAGTTTCCCTCCCTTGACTCTCGTATAGGTTTCATTTAGACACATTTTGATCAGTCTAACTAACTTTCTTGGTACCGGTATCCCAAACTCAATGAGGATTGTACAGTTTGTCTTGCCTAACTGAATCATATGTTTTTTTTTTTAAATCTATGTATAGCTGGCGAACAGACTTATTATATTCCCACTTTTTCTCCAAGATTTGGCGATTACAAAATATTTGACTAATGATTAATCTATTTTGACTGAATCCACATTGGTGATCTCCAATGATTTAGTCCGCATATGGGGTTAATCTTGATAGAAGTATACTGGGCAAAATTTTGTATGGTGTTGAAAAGAGAGAAATTCCTCGAAAGTTATTACATTCGGCCCTATCTCCCTTTTTATGGATCGATATAATAATAGATTCTTTCCATTCCTTTGGCAAATCATGGAGTTCATGGATCTCTGAGTTTAATCTATCCCCACTTGCACTTGAATTTGGTCAACGCCTGGAGATTAGTGTTTTTTGTTTTGTTTACCTATAGCTGTTTCTACCTCTGTTGGAGTCGGTTCAGCAACCAACGGCTCTGCTGTGAATATTTAACTTTCTACACTTTGGACATCTCCATGTACATACATTTAATCATTGATTAAATAATTTTTTCCACCTATTCAAAATACTATTTGGAGCCGCGAGTATAGTGCCATCATTGCCAGGAATTATGTATGTTCTCGGTTAAAAACCTTTCTTGAACTCGTTTATTCCCTTGTTGAGATCCCTAAGATTATTGTTTTTACTATTTACCTCTAATTAATTTATTTTGTCTTTGAGATAGTTTCTTTTCTTTGTTCTAATGGTTCTAGAGGTTTCTCGTTTAGCATTGTTGGGATTTCCGACAGTAGTTTCATTCGGATTTTGCAACCATTGTAGTTTCGCCTGATTTCTTGCATTTACTAATTTCATGCTCTCATCATCGAACAACGGTTTATTTGGTTTCAGTTCAAGCGGACCAAATATACATATATTTTTGCGGATACTTTAATATTAGCTTTAATGCTTTCCTAGGTTTTATCGACATTCATATCATCCCTATCTTCTTGTTATTCAGTGTTTTCTAGAACTGCAAATCTATTTGAAATCTCAACTTAGTAAGCGTTCCTAATTTGGTCATCATCAAGCTTTTTCAGTTTGAATCTTTCTATATCATAATTTTGCCTAGTCCTTTTGTTTAATGAAAGTTTCTCCCGAACAACCGCAACTACCAGATCCGAATCGCAGTCAGCACCCCTAAAATTTCGAACATCAGTTATACAGACTGCCTCCTTGCATCTATTAGCACATGGTCGGTTTGATTATGAGCCATTCCATCTGGCAAGGTCCATGGTGTATTTATGATGTGGGAATTTAGTACTCTTTGCGACTAAATTTGTACCGGTGGCCAAATTCACTAATCTAACCCCATTGCCGTTGCTCTGCAAGTGAAGACTCACGTTCCCAATCGTGGGCTTGAAAATATTCTCCCTTCCTACTTTCGCATTGAAATCTTCTTGTACAACTTTTATATGATAAGCCGGAAATTGGTCAAATGATCGTTTTATTTCCTCATAGAAACTGTCCTTGTCACCATCATCTTTATGCTCTGTTGGCACATGGTCATTCATAACTATGTGTCACATCATCGTCCTCTTAGAATAACATAAGAAAGCCTATCATTAAAAACTCTACTTTCTTAAAGCTGAATTGATTCTCCTATGAAGACCCCGGTCCCTAATTGATGGTTATTATTCCCTTTCTCATAGAAAAAGGTATACGCGTCTGTCTGTATTGAACCTTCACCCTCCCATCTAACTTCATGTACTGCTTCTACATGATAATAAAATAGGAGTTAAGCGTGGTGTACGGTTAGTGTATTCTGAATCACGTGGCTAGTATTTCACCATCTAAGCAGAGTTTCAGTGTTCCAGAATTTTCTTTATCATATATATGTAGAACAGAGGGGACAACATCTAATTCTGAAATTATTTTTCAATAAGATATTTTCTGGTTTTAATTTTTGGCGAGGGATACAAGTAGCTGCAAGAGCTAACAATTGTCACGGCGTTCGTTCCCCCTACGAACGGCAAAGGCCGCACGCTATGGACGGTAGAAGTCTGGTTGGCTTCATATCTGGTTCGCGTGTGAATAGCCTATGAAGTGTGCGGGTAGGTAGGTCAGTTATTGGTTGAAAGGTTCTCTACACAAATCTACATGCTTTGACTAATGTTTACCAAATTTACACGTATTGTTTATGGCCGGGGAGAAATCCACATAACATTAAAATTAGGATATCCCTTATACTTTATCATACATTTCGCTATACAAATATAATGGCTTTGACCGATGTTCACAAAATTCTGCAGTTTATCTTCTACAATCATCGGAAAATATCTAGACAAATTTAAAGTTCGGTCAATTCACCCCCTCTTAATTTTCATTCCTTTATTAGTTATAAACAAGTCGCATATAAACAATTAATTTTGAAGATTGGAATTTCCAAACTGGAAGAAAAAAATTAGAAATTAAAAAAAAAAAAAACTACGATTTCCACAGTTTTCAATTTCTAAGTTAAAGATAATAATAACCCTTTAAACAGCTTGGGTGGAACAAAGGAAGGGACAAGAAAAGACCTAAAATTGCTGTAACTCTACATGCATGGTTTTTTTAAAAATTAAATTATATACGAGTATAAATATTTCATATTTCAATCCCTAAGTGGATATTTTGAAACAAGGGTGAAAAATGAAAGTCCTTTAATCGCAGTAAAATTTTGCAGAAAGGAATTTCTTAATGACTCATATATAAAATAAACACGATATTAATTTATCTATCCCCTCTCCCAGTAATAATCCCTATGACATAAGTAGGGACAAAGGGATTTCGAAATTAAGAGTCTTGCATAATATGCAGCAAAATGTTAAATCTGGGGTTCTGAGGGAGCGAGGTACAGCTGTATTTTTCCATGTATTTCACCCCTTAAAGGGATGTAAAATCTTAAGTGTACCAAAATTTATATCTGGTTTTTCTATTTTGGGGGGAGGTGTGACTATAGCTTTTCCTTTCCCCTAAACGGCTATATAAGGCTAAAATGTTCTTGGAATTAGAAATAACTTCCTAAGTCTAAAAACCAATTTATTTGGAAATAGAAGCAATACTGATTCCTTTAAGCAAGCACATGCAATAGACGAGTAGATCCGCAACACTTACAGGAGCAGCAGATATCGAAGAATCTGCAACAGAATGCGCTGTTTGTATCAATGCAGTGTGAACAGAAATTCTCGACGGGGTTCCCCGAGGGTTCCACAGGAAATGTAGAAGAGAAGATGAAACGAAGCAGCAAGACCAGTAACAACATCTCCATGCTGAATGAACTTCAAGAATGGAATTGACTCCTTTTTATAATGTATGCATGGATGCGTCATATCGTTTCGGGATAACCCATACTGTACACTGAGATACGTGTTCAATGAGAAGACATCTGTTATGTATTCCGTCTGCTTCTTCTGGGCTCAGACGTGTTGTAACCACAAGTTGAACGCTCTTCACATAGAATTAACACATGAGTATACGGAACCGTAAACAAATCAATCTTCTTACTACATTTGAATTTTATTTATTTCCACAATTGATCTTTCGTCTTCTTTGCGCTTTATTAATTATGGTTCTCATATCAATCACAAACGCTTTATTTCTTCTTTTCATTCTAACTTCTGCACAGTTCCTTTATGAAGTTACAGCTTGAAACTATTTCTCACCGGCCTTTATCGAGACCTCTGAAGCACATAGTTTCTCAGTACTAATGGAGATGAAGGGTGGAAAAGTGAGATCTACTAATATTTTTACTTCAAGTTATGTTGTTGTGATTATCTTCATTATACAGTATTATTATTACTACTACTAATATTATTATGAATTATTATTATTGTTATTATTGTATTATCATTATTAATATTATACTAGGCTCTTGATATTTCAGCCTTTTCTTGCTGACAGGGGTGCCAAAATAGCGAAGTATTGAATAACATAATTATAGAGTAATAATGGCAATGATCAAAATATTTTTTAGATGTGTACTTCAGTCAGTAGGATAGTTATAATATATTTCCGGAAATCATACAAAAAATGCATATTTCAAAATTGGTTAGTATATTTCAATTTTTTTTGTATTGTGTAGTATTGTCACTAGTGAATTTGTTTTAGCCATAAGATAATTGTAGTATGTTTTATAATTGTAAGATAATTGTAGTATGTTTTAGAACCAATGTATTTATATCACCCCTCCAATGAGCTTTGCTCTTATTAAAATTAAATTAAATTAATTGATTCAGGCTCTACATTGATAGGATCTGAAACGTAGGTAATAGATTATTAGGTTCTATTGCTCGCTAGATATATAGAACAATAATGGTTTCAAAAATAATTATTGATATAATATGGAATTATAACTTGCGTTAGTATCTTCATCTGAGGCATTTTATTCCTTTCTACTCCACTGACTGTGGGATAGATCTGAAGAATTCGTTGAGCGACAATCTTAGAGGAATCCGAATATATATCCGAAAAGGGAATGTTCATTTTCAAACAAGCTTTTGAATTCCTATTGAATCGTGAAATTAATTCCCACGATCACAGAAAACAACAGAAAAAATACTTTATTTTTCCCACCAAGTCCTCATTAAAATTCTCCATCTGTCTGATAAACCGCAAAGCTTTGGCAAGTTTTACTTCGTGTGCTATTACAGCTTCTCAGCTATGGAAAAGGTAAGAATCTTATCTTTAAATCCGCAAACATTTCTGGTTTAAAGGAGAAGACATAAGACTTTTCTGAATCGTAGGGTGAATATCATATAAAGAACACTAGTAAGGCTAATGTAATTGCAACAAAATTTGTTTTATTTTCCCACTAAGTCATCATTACAATTTTCCATCTGGCTGATAAACCGCAAAGCTGTGGCAAGTTTTATACGCCATAGATTCAAAACACAGTCAACAGACAATCTGAATGTAGGACAAGTAAAAATTTTAATGAGTGTTATATATAACTGACAATAATTATAATTAAAACAAATACATATAACTTATAGAATACATCAATGATGATTTAAAAATAATAGTTATTTATGATACAAGTGATAGAAGAGAGACTTTGTTTTGCGAGTAGCTGACTGTAGCAAACCTTTGAGCGAAATGAAATAGAATTTTTATTTTTCGCCATCGTTCTCAGTTTTCGCTATTGCATTTCAATTGTAAAAATGAATGCAGGTGGCCTTGCTCTGCTACTATAGCAATCGGGATAGAAAAGCACCGCTAAATATTTATTTTCAACATAACAGATTGATAATTTCGATCGCTTCGATTTTGTTAGCACGATTTGCTTGATTTATTTGTTTATAATATTACGATACTCCGGGATCTGACTTTATTTACTTAGGTTTACGGAAAGGGAATCATGAATGCATGCCTAAATGGTAAAACTTTGAATGATTTACACGAAACTCACTATTTTTTTTGCAGGGAACTTGATTCTAAGGTCGTTTTCCCAGACAACGCACTTTAATCGCTAAACGCGAATCGAAGCTGGATTTTAGCTTTTTAATTATTAAGTGCCAATGTGGTACTTTATGAGATTGTGTGTGGGGACGGGAAAATATCTGTCCGTCTGTCCGTCCCTGTGTCTGTACGCGCGATAACTGAAATACGCTTAATCGGATTTTAATGAAACTTGGTATACGCATTTATAATGTTCATTGGAAGAACCCTATTGAAATTGGACCAAATCGGTTGACCGGTACCGGAGTATTTACCAATTTAGTGCCTATTTTAATCGTATTATAATATTAGAAAGGCGCCATAATTCAAATACTCTTTATCGGATTTTCATGAAATTTGGTATACGCATTTAGGCTATGACATCCATGAGAAGGAATCTATTTTAAAGACGTGGTAACTCAAATACGCTTTATCGGATTTTCATGAAACTTGGTATAACCATTTATAATGTCCATGAAAAGACCTCTATTGATGTTGGATAAAATCGGTTGACCAGTATCGGAATGATGCCAAATTTAGTGCCTATTTTATGGTAATATATTATAAAGGATTTAAAAAATGCAAATCTGTCATTCTGACGACATATCGTTTTACGGTTTTGGAATTTGCAATAGTTAGCCATGACACATTGATTATCAAACTAGTCAGATGTTTACTTCGTTCATCAAGTTGAATACAGTTATATACAGAAGATATATTAGTCTGAAATAATTAGGCCTACATACATTAAGTAGAGTTCTTCGCCAGTGTATTTTGTGAAATGTTCACATATTTTAAGAATGCCTTATATCAGTGTGTACGAGTTTGAATTAAGGTTAAGTATGACATTTTAGACCTTTGATATTGATATTGATAGCAGCCTAGATTGATTTGTTTCTTCATAACGATGTCAGTGTAGGATAAATAATAATGTAAATAATGTAAATAAAAGATTTAAAACAACTAGCCGTTGAATATTGATATTATATTGTGCATTCTATGGATATGTAGACTACCGATATTTACATTAGGCTATATTTTAATGTGAGTATTTTTCTTATTCGTTCCTGTGCAGCGATATACCTAATGTAATTCCTGACAGATAGCATTCATATTGACTTTTTATTCATTCATAACCTTTAAGGCTGCTTTAAACTTGAAACAGACATATCAGCAAATCGTAGGCCTATTGCATCATTATTATTATGGACAGTGCAATTTGGTTTTTGGAGTTCAACTCGGAGATCTATTACAAAAATAACTTTTCTGCATGGACCTATCCTAATTGCGTTCATCACTGATTGAAAAAAGCATACTGGCACTTTATTATTATGTCAGTTTATCTGATTTTATTTTTAATCGTTTTAAATGTTTATGCATAATTTCCGTATGAGTGTAACTAAAGGTTCATGATTCTGTAGTTCGTTTTAATCCTATATTTCGGATGTGTATGCCTATATGGCAGCACAAGATTCCTTTTAGTCGTTCTAATTATTTATTTACTACGTCCAGCAATATAATTAGAATTAAAATCATGTAATTCATGCAAATTATGTAAAAACGATCTCAATTTTAGTAAATATAATGTAATTATTTTTATTGATTTTAATAAAATATCTAGCTGTTGAATTATAAACGCGAGTAAAGCCATGAACAACTGTTAATTATAGATAGACCTAGTCGCGCTACACCAACACTTTGATGAGCTGTTTTAATTATTAGATTAAAACTCCTTGTAACCAGGCCATTAATAATATCGTATTAGTAATATTTAATTTTTATTATTATTATTATTATTATTATTATTATTATTATTACTATACGAGGTTTAAAATGATTCACTATACACAACATTTTACATTATTTTCATGTCTCCTTTGGCGCATACACAGCTTAAATTTTCTACCCAGTCGGTGTGCTTAATGAATAATTGTTTTTGAAGCTACATGTATGAAGATGTTTCAGTCTTTACTCCTTGTGAGTTTACATAAAAAATGAAAGCGTAAAAATATAACGAAAACATTATAATGAATTTAGACATCGGAATTATATGCACTAAAAGCTGTTAAAATATGCATGCATTTATGCTGATAAAATATAAAAAATATGCACAAAAATTTCGAAAATATGCAGTTAAAATGCAACCTACTCACATTCAGCGTGTCCAATTATATGTCCTCCTGCTGACTGTAATTGGATTTGCAGTAGATTATCATCATCTTCTTTATGTGTTCCGGAGTAATTTATGTCTCTGTTGGCTAGTATGAGTTTGTATGCTGAGAACGATCTCTCAACAACCACAGATGTCGTAGGGCAGTATTTGTAAGAACTTAAACGTTCTGGTGAAATTTCTTCTGGAAGGTCAACACTGTCACCTTGCAGGTATTTGTTCACAGAGCATAAGATGTTAAATCCAGGATATCTTTGTATATTAGAACCCTGCACAGATTTTCACCCAGTTTTTCCGCATAATTTACAGGCGCACAACTAAGCTCATCTTTCACTTTTTCTAGAATTTTAATGGGGCATCATTAAGGGGCAATCAACACTTTTCTAATGTCTGAACTGCTTCAGGTAAATTTTTTAAACGAGCTTTGATTACATTTAAATCCCTATGTAAAGTTTCACTTTTGAATACTTCTTGTGAACGCTGAATTGAAGTGGTATCACTTGGATCCAGGCCGCAAACAAATTCTTTAACGGCACTAAAATTATCTGAATAAAATAGAGCAGCATTTATCCATGTGCCCCAACGCGAAATAATTGGTTCTGGTGGTAAAGGTCGTTCCGGAAGTGATTCTCTGTAAGGGTTTACTCGCACGGGAGCTTTCAGAAATACCGTCTTAGTACTTGAAATCAAAGTGTTCACTTCAGAAAATTGTTCCCGTACTGTTTCTGCTCCTCTATGAAGTCCATTTACAATGCAAGTAACATGTATTAAATGGGGATAAAATGTTTTTAGAGCCAAACCAGCACTCAACATATACGATGCAGAATCTGAAAGGACACAAAACTTGTCGTCGTTGCCCTCTTCTGGCCACAATATTCTTAGAGCGTCATTCACAAAGCGTGCTACCGTGGAGTGATTAGTTTTTTCTAAGACCCTACAAACGATCAAATAAGGCGTTCTCGGCTCTTCTTCACTTAGTTTGACAACGAGAAAATTTGCGACATGGCGGCCACAAGCGTCTGTAGTTTCATCGACTACTCCCCATATATGGTATTTTGAATTTCAGTAATTGCATTGCACAACAGAAACTTCAACTTGGAGAGTTGTGATTCCCAGGTGACGTCACCAGTGTGGATTGCAAGCCTCTCACTGAAAGCTTATTATGGGTTTCTGGGTAGTAAGTAGACTGCACAAGTATTTCACGACTCTATAAAAATTGTTAATACTTAATAACGTTTCAATCCTTAAAATAGTTTGATATATGCATGGTGCATACTAAAATTGCAAAATATGCAACGACGCAAAAATATGCCTTTATATGCACTATAAACTGTATATATACAGTAACAAGTGATGGTAAAACGTACTTAAAGTCTCCTTTCCATATCATCTGTTACAGCAGGTGGAATATGCATTTTCATATAAATCCGATGTCTAGTTATCACACACAATACTCTGAAACCACAATTCTGTACAAATGTTATTACGTACTGCAAGAGCCATAGTTTGCAATTGTTCTCCTGATAAATTATTGACTGGAACTAGCTTCACTACTTCTTTGAAATGCCCAAAACAAGAAATAATCATAAAACAGACTACAGTTTTGGCGATGTTAAAACAGTTTTCTGCAATACCCACTACAGACTGCCCTTTAAAACGGAAATTACTATTAGCATATATTTCATCAAAAAGAAGAGAAACATTTTCTCCCTGTTGTTTAATGTTGTTGACACACGTGACAGATAATGAGACCCAGATTCTGGAGATACATTTAGTGATGATGCCAGATGCTGCAAATATCGTTTATGAGGCAAAGTAAAATGCTCCCTGCAGTATTGATATGCATTCGGAGAAAGAGAATACACCATGAATGCAAATACAATTGTGGAAGGATCGTACACAGGTTTTCTTATAGTAAGCAACTTAATCTGATCTAAAATAAGACCTATCTTAACATTATCGTAAGGTATGTTATATGCCTGTTCTAAAAAGCCATGTGCCTTTTTAAAAATATAGTCTGTGTCTTCAGTACATAGTTGACTTTCACGTGCCAAATGTTTGTACCTAGTTAACAAATTCTCTATTTGTGACCACTTAGAAAGTTGTAGTATAGATGGAAGAAGCCAGCTTAAATCATGAGCTGGAATTTCAACTCCCCTAAGATAGACTTTAACTATCAACTTGTTGTTTATAACTATGCTGCAAATTATTTCTAAGCTTTCATTCGCAAACTCACTATACTGAACATTTAAGATGTAAAAATAAACATTACCATTCACGACCTTTGAATCCCATACTAACTGATCTACGTGGCTTGGAAATTGACTAAAAAATTGTTCAAAATTGCTTATGGTGTCCCTATTTAAGAATTCTTCAACTTTTTTTCGCCTCTCTTTCACGTTGTTCATGCTGTCTTTGATCTGGGCCTTTCCTCTTCGGTGGCACAGGTCTACGGAGGTATGAAGGTAAATTTTCGAATATTCGAGGTACAGCATCATCCACCAATTTAGGATTTCTTAAAAGTAGATTCACAACAACCCCTTCAGAGTTTATATATTTGTGATATTTGATTATATCCCCATCTGAAAAATGTTTTATACATACTGCAGCATTTTGGTATGGCGTCCAGTCTTTTCGAGGAATTGCCTGCAGCCACAATTTTCTTCTACTTGCATCTTTTGGGAATCTGAATGTAGAAATAGGTGGACTTGATTTTAATGTGCTTTCGTAATTAGATTTACAGCCTGGAACACAACATTTTCTCGGCATCTGTAACGTAAATATAACAGGTTTCATTAGGTTACAACATTTACAATTAATACTGAAAGTAAGATGAAAGTACAACTCTTACCTTACTATGCAGATCACAGGTATAGGCTATGTAATATAAACCTACTGATTTTGCCTAAATAAAGTCAGTATTTGTGCTGAAGAAAATTATCTGGATTAAAAACGTATTCAAATGTTTCCCACAGACCGCCACAGATAGAACTACCTCCTGTGTTGCCAGATTTCAAGCAGCATGGCTTGTAAAGCTGCAATTCCACTGAGACAACATTTGGGCAACTAGCATGCGTCATTGACGCATGCTACAAATGACGCATGCTACACACAGTCTTTCAATTGCAGCAACACGAAGCGACAAAAGACAAGTCTAGTCCAGTCAATAAACGTCGAAAAACACCGAATAGAAAAAAAAATCGTGTAGTTTTGAAATTTTGCAGAGATGTCGGAGGGAGTGTCCTGAATAACATACTAAAAGTCCCCGAAGGTGGGGGGGTGAGCGGGAGGCAGGGGGGCCCGCAGAAGGTCCCATTTTTAGGTTTTTCGCTTGTATCTAAACAATGGTGCATCGTAGAGGAAAAATTGCTATATACAAAATTAAAGCTGATAAACTTTCCTACAAGTTTGATCTCACATATTTCTTCCTATTTCCAACAATTTTCGAGATATCCGCCAAAGAAAATAACAAACTTTCGAAAAAGCTCTTTCGCCTCGCGCTTTTCGACACACTTTGTCTTCTAGTGCTTCATCCCTTAGGTATATAGCAATGTTCTCATGAAAGAAGTTGTAGGGAAATAAATTCACTTTAAAGTGAGTAGTCATTTGTTATTTTGTCTTCAAATGTTCAAAATTTATAACAATTTAAGTTTCAGCCAGATTTCGAGATTTTGAAAGAAAACCGTACATCGCACTTTCTCTATATTTAGGGGTTATATCTTTGTATATAAACTGTGTATTGTGTATTTACATCATGAAATAAGTGAAGAAATATGACACAACCATTAAAGTTGAATTTATTAAAAATCTGATCACGGTACAAGCACAGGACATGTAATGGAAAATATATTATATTCCAAGCAAGAAAGGAAAAAGAAGGACAAAAAAATCATGTAGTTTTGAAATGTGGTAAAGATGTGGGGGGAAGTGTCCTAAACAACAGAGTAAAAGTCCCCATGGATAGGGGGTGAGCGGAGGGTAGGAGGCACTTTTGAATGTCATTTCTCGCAGTTTTCCCTAAACACACAAAAGCTATGGGTTCTAGCAAAAAACAGTTTATGCACAAGATTAAACTACATAAAAGTTCTTATAATTTGATCTTAATATTTTTTTGTGTATTTTATAGTTCAGGAAATAGATGGATATGAAGTATGACATAGTTCTGGAAATTGTTTTACATACACCTATATATTATATTTTTTAACGAAAATGAAAGCAGATGATAACATAAATTAGCATGATGCCATGCAAGTAAACTAGTTCTTAGAATAATATTCGTACTAAAGGTAAACATCAAAAATAAAACTCATTATTATAATTATTATTATAAAGCTTACAAAAATCTAATGGTTTGAGTGTACGTTATAAGAAACATAAACTAGGCTTATTTTCCGTTATATTTTTCTTATAAAATATCATTTGGAAAAATTGTGAAGAGTTATATATTTAGTAGCTAATTATAAGACCTAGTAGGCCTACATAGTACTTTAAATAAATGTTTAGTTGTCTATTTTTTTCAGTTTCCAATACTGGAATCCTAGTACATCGTATGAAAAGTTAGGCTTATATTGTTCTATCTACCGAACATTCAGTATTTATACACATATACGACATTAATTAAAGAGTGCCTGAACAACTTATTTTGCTTGGACGCCATCGATTTTAAACTTTTCTTCTCCTTCTAATGGTATACTTGTTGGTGCACGTACCATGACAGGTTCCACAAACGGATGAGCATTTAATACCAGCTTTTCTGCATCCATATCTTCCACCAAACCGAGTTGCATAGTGACAAAATATGATGTGCAAATATTCTCAGAAGCCACATAGACAAGTAAACATTTATTTAAAGTAATAGGTAGGCCTACTATTCTTACAGTATCTAATAAATATATATAATTCCTTACCACCTTTCAAAATACTGGTATTTTTTTAAATTAAACATAAAACGGCTAAGCTTTACAACAAGAATAATAATAATAATAATAATAATAATAATAATAATAATAATAATAATAATAACAATAATGAGTTTTATGTGTAACGTCACTATTAGTAAGTGTATTTTTCTAAGAACTAGTTTGCTTGCTTGGCATCATAATAATTTAATTATCAACTGCTTTCATTTTCGTTAAAAAATAATATATAGATGTATGTAAAACCGAATTTCCAGAACTATGTCCTACTTCATATCCTTCTATTTAATGAACTATTAAATACACAAAAATATCATTCAGATCAATTTTTTTAGGACTTTTATGTAGTTTAATTTTGTGCATATACTGTTTTTTGCTAGAACCCATAGCTTTTGTGTGTTTAGGGAAAACTGCGAGAAATTACATTCAAAAGTGCCCCCCACCCCCCGCTCACTCCCTATCCATGGGGACTTTTACTATGTTGTTTAGGACACTTTCCCCCACATCTCTGCCAAATTTCAAAACTACATGATTTTTTTTGTCCCTATTTTTCCTTTCTTGCCTGGAATAAAATGTATTTTCCATTACATGTCCTGTGCTTGTACCGTGATCGGATTTTTAAAAAATTCAACTTTAATGGTTGTTTGATATTCCTCCACTTGATTCATGATGTAAATACACAATATACAGTTTATATACAAAGATATAACCCCTAAATATAGAGAAAGTGCTATGTACGGTTTTCTTTCGAAATCTCGAAATTTGATCGAAACTTAAATCGTTATAACTTTTGAACATTTGAAGAAAAAATAACAAATGACTACTCACTTTAAAGTGAATTTATTTCCCTACAACTTCTTTCATGAGAACATTGCTATATACCTAAGGGATGAAGCGCTAGAAGACAAAGTGTGTCGAAAAGCGCGAGGCGAAAGAGCTTTTTTAGAACAGTTGTTATTTTCGTTGGCGGATATCTCGAAAAATATTGGAAATAGGAAGAAATGTGCAAGATCAAACTTGTTGAAAATTTTATCAGCTTTAATTTTGTGTATAGCAATTTTTCCTCTACGATGCACCATTGTTTAGATATAAGCGAAAAACCTAAAAATGGGACCTTCAGCGGGCCCCCCTGTCCCCCGCTCACCCCCCACCTTCGGGGACTTTTAGTATGTTGTTCAGGACACTCCCTCCGACATCTCTGCAAAATTTCAAAACTACACGATTTTTTTTTTCTATTTTTTGCCTGGACTAGTCTCCTTGCCGCATGCTACAAGTTGACTGTTGTCGCCGGGACGCATGCGTCACCCTTCGACAAAATTCCTCGTGTCGAACAGTGTCGTCGCTATCCAACAGCCAGCGGATCGGGGCGACTTGTAGCATGCGACATGGGCTGCTTGCACCTGCATAAACAAGCTATGAAAACAAACAAGGGTCTTCATAGAGCAGAGCATTTAAATCACAGCCACGTCAGCATAAAGGAAGAGGAAGAAAATAACTATATCGGGTCTCGTTGGAGTTTTAAAACTTAATAACTTTTTTCCTTCAAATCCCAATAATTGCCAGTAGTTCAATTGAAATGGGAAGCAGCAATGGAAGTAGTCGTTACATATATACATTCGAAATTAGGCTTGAAAAATAATAATTCCTTTATTGCAACCAATGGTTATATCATGATGAATGAGCACTGGTAGAATGATGTCTTGCAGGGGAAACAGGAGCCCCCCCCCGATAGACAAAGTTAGGTAACAGTAAACTTAAATTATGCAAAGTGACAGCAAGCTAAGTATTACGCCATAAGAATCTTATATATTTACAATTATTGCATAACCTGTCAATAGACCAAGTTAGTGCATTCTCAAGACACAATAATATAGAAAAAAAGGATTATAGACCGGTCTCATTGATGTTAAATAGAAATAAGACAATATTAGGATTACACTGTTACGTTATATTACTATTAAAAAATTCATCTATGTTACAAAAGGGGGTTTAAATATCCCAATTCTCTGATACGATTCTCAAGAGTGGAGTAACTAAAATCAATTATACTAAAAGTCCCCGTTGATGGATTCCTGGCTAACCAGTCATGTGCTCTTATCTTAAAGAAATTTACAGGTAAATTTTGATAAATTATTGGTAATTTATTAAATAGTGTCTGCCCAATAATTTGACAGCTATTCAGACATTTTAATAGCCTATGGTGTTGTATATAGATATGGGTATTGGATCAGGTATTATGAAAGTGAATACTATTTTTACATTGTAGCTCCGGTAACTTGTTTTTTATACATTAAAACTGAATAAATGTATAGATTAACTACGGTTAGTATTTTATATTGAGAAAATAATACTTTGTTCTTTTTTTTCTTTTACGATTCAAAGCTATTGCCAAATAAGCAGCTGCAGCGATTGTTTGTAAAGACATGTTGCACCAGAATGAAGTTGCTTCAGTTGAATCGTTTTAGTCACATGCTACACGCATAGGCTACAAAGCACATGCGACAAATGCAGCATGCGACATTATTGTTTTTTGTGGCACATGGTCGCACACCTACAATCAGGCAACACTAGGATACAAGTAGCATGCCACATGTCGTTCAATGTTGCTTCAGTGGAATTGCGCCTTAAGAAATATAGAAGGCAGTGGTAGGACGGTTCCCAGGCAAAAATAATTAATCTACAGCATCATTTATTCATTTCATTAAAAAATATACAAGCACTGGGACCGAAATATAATCATGAATTTATTTTAAAAGGAGATGAACCTAAATCCGGTCAGTTTGACCCTCTCCCCGTTCAAAACACGGGAGACCACCAATGGCCATAATGAGGGAGCAGTTGCCAGGCTATGTAATTACAAAATGAATAAGGACCTCAATAAAATTAAACCATTTAAAAGAGCAAAACAGTTTGGGTTTGTAAGAAAGCAAAAAGGATACAAAGTGGCGGGAAACAAGCTATGGTTGGCGTGGCATACTGAATAACTACGCTAAGCTTTGGGCAGAAAATGTGGGAACGCCATTAAGGCGGGAAGGGAACAGAAGCCTAACAAATAATACTACAAATTGGTTTACTTACTTGCTACACAGCTTGCGGCGAAAGACAAATACAAGGTGCACTTTTAAGCTCCGCCCACTCGATATTAACATTTTGTTTCTCTGCGAAGCAGGGTGACCAACTATCCTTGTATATTGTCGCCGACACTCCCGACCGTACCAAATCTTAAAAATGCGAAAGTGCCCCTTGTACCAAATATTAAAACTGCGAAAGTGCCCCTTGTACTAAATATTAAACATTCGAGAGTGCCCCTTGTACCAAATATTAAAAATGCGAGAGCATGTGCCTTGTACCCACTGGTTTGCCTTATACCCAACGGTTTGTCAGCCTGTTCATGCTCGAAGAATTCGCTAGATGTAGATGTAGATGTAGATGTAGATGTCTCGTTCTGTAGATCCTGTGTTGAGCAGGGCTCAAGGATATAGAACACGTCAGATAAAAACATACATGCATGTTATAAAAAAAAACATGATACAAGAATTGTTATGTCACACTTACTCAAGCTGAAAAGAAATCATCCATATTGTAGAAGGTGTGAGTTACTAAATATTGCTTCAGAGCTCTTTTGAAAGATTTGCATTTGCTTTTAATACATAGTGATTTAATCTCTTTTGGAAGGTTATTGTATATTTGTATTGCGGAATAATAAGCACCTTTCTGAAAAAGTTTTAATGAGTTAGCTGGTCTATGTAAATCATTCATGTTTCTAGTAGTACGCCCGTGTATACTGTGATTACTTTGAAATTTATCAATATTATCTACCATGTAACACATAACAGAGTATATATACTCTCCGGTGAGAGTGAGGACTTTTAATTTTTCAAACAGCGGTTTACAAGATTCTCGTTTTTTCTTTCCACATATTATTCTTATTGCTCGCTTCTGTAATCTAAATATTTTTTCCCTATGTGCCGAGTTACCCCAAAAAATGATTCCGTACCTCATAACAGAGTGAAAATATGCAAAATATACCGTGAGTAATGCGTCCTGTTGTAATATATCATTCAAAGTTCGTAGCGCAAAACATGCTGAACTTAGCTTAGAACTTATCATTACAATGTGTTTCTTCCAGTCAAGATTTTGGTCAATTTGTAGTCCTAAGAATTTTATGTTGCTAATTTCCTCTATGATTTGTGTTTGATAATTGATTACAATGTTTGAGATATATCTATTTTTTGTTCTAGATCGTGGTATAAGAGGAACTGCTTCATTGAGGGTGGTCGGGCGGGATACGTCTCATGCGAAAGTGCACCTTATATTTCTTTTTACCCGAGCTTGCTACTACTCTCTACACATGAGGATACAAACCCAAAACCGTGAGAACAAGTTATAAGGGTAGAAAGTCAGATAAATCCGCACAAACGCAATATCCAAACACCAGCCATAACGGAGTGCCCGGTTTCTATAAACTCGCGAAATACCTATGGGTAAATTATCCAATGGACAACTTAGTTCCAGAATCACCCACCAGAGCACTAATGGTATAATGAGGAAATAAAAAATAATATATACTACCCTGCCGGGGATCGAACAGTGGACCTCTTGAACCGTAATCCAGCACGCTGACAATGAGCTACGGTGAACACTGAGAACACATCCTCAATAACGGCGATGTAATTGTTTCAGCCTATGATTTCACTACTGCAAGTCAAGACATGGTTTTGCAATATATATATCATACTAATTAGTTCGGAAGAACATTATCTTCATATAAATACTACTACTGTCGAGATCTAATGCGTAAGAGGAAGGAAAAATGAGAAGTACGACTCTAGTTTGCAATGTTTGCACACTCAGTGCTACCAAATACCGGCAAATAGTCATTAGCGACAATGTACGGTACATGAAAATTTCAATAAGAAATATGTATATAAATTCTGATAAGCCCATCCTATTACGGAGAAACAAAGTCAACATTACAGATCATCTCAGCACTTCTAAAACTGTATTTTACAGGTACTGCAATCCGTGCACGTCCGCCATATTTATCCTACGAGAGGTTAAATTTTATCCAGCCATCCATGAAAGGATAAATTAACCCAAAGATTTACCCTTGGAAAGATCTAGCCCTAGTTTATAGAAACATTTTTTCTCTCATTTTCATATTTACCCAGTGGACTTTTATCTAGAAACTCGCCAAAACTGTATGTGGTCGTTATCTTTAAATTATTTCTGTTCGTAAGAGTTTTCCTTGTGTAAATTATGTTCATGGGATAATTTACCCATAGGTAATTCGCGAGTTTATAGAAACCGGCCATTAGATGCCTTTCATAGCGTAGGCCGTAGGGTATATAATGAATAATAATATAATAATATAAAATAAATTAACTTCCAGTCTCATCCCTATGCCTCACTTTTGTGCTAATAGAATCGTACGCTTATATTTATTTATTTATTTATTTATTTATTTGAGAAAAGAGATCTCAAAGACCCAATGGCTCGTAGAGCTCAGTCATTTCCGTAACGTCTGTGAGTGATTCCTATTAGCAGCTTCGTTGCGAGTTACCTACTAGCTATCCCCACGCCTACGTGGTGGCTACACAGGGTAATGGGAGTCAGCTTTTACCATTGAGCTAGAATAGAACTGGAGTTAGGAGTCCAGCACAGCAAGTGAGGCCGACTGTTTCGACTAGTTCCGCCTGGAAAATCTGGCAAGAAGCTATTTGTCTGCTCAGCAAGAAATGCCAAGTAGGCATATATGCCTGAAAATTTATTACGATAGAGTGACCATTACCTTACCTTTAACTCCAAATAATTTATTTTTATCAATATGAATGGTTTTACCCGTGATTTCTCGTTTAATTATGTAAGTCTAACCGACAAATTCGCGCTCATTCAATACATTTATTACTAGGGCCCAGATTCTTATGTTTTAAACTATTTTATTCCTTGCTAGTTAAGTGTGATATTTGAATATAATTATTCGTTTAATTGTCAAGAGTTACGTTAAATTCTTGAGTTTTGTCCATTCTGTAGCGATAATCTTAATGATTTATGTATAGCGTAGAGCTTTAACACTGGTACTCACTACTAAATTGCGGTATTTTGTTACGATACAGTTATCCAGAAATGTCTTCCCAACAACAACAACAACAATAACACCACGGAAGTCAGTTGCTGAAGATGGCCGCTCCATGCGGTTGAAAGCGCTCCAACAGGTAACAAAATACCGCAATTTAGTAGTGAGTACCAGTGTTAAAGCTCTACGCTATACATAAATCAGTTACGTTAAATTAATATTACGTTGAAATGTTTAGAAATATAAATATATTTGATATTTGATAACACTTTTAGGCAGTACCAACTGCAATCGGTCACATTAGCTATTTACATCAATACACATCTTTAAGAATCTAAGCTATGAATATTTACAATCTTACAAACTTAATTACATTAGTAAAAATTATTATTCTAAGTTATACTAATGCCATAACACAAGTGACACTAAATGAATAACATATACTAGCAGATTACACATGTAATTACTTACGCTAAGTTGCTTTATTCTATTTGTAAATCTGATTCTAAGTATTCTTTAACACTATAAAAAAAGGATTTTTTAAAGCTAGGAATACAGTTTTTTGTGAAAACAAATTTGGGAACATTCCTTGAAGTTTATATGGTATTTTTTATATAATGTTGTCCCAAATTTATTTTGATTTCTGGTCTGATAAATAAGAACTTCGTGTTTGATAGCTTTTTATGTTAGGCCCTATATTTTACTAATGACAATACATAAAAAATATACAAATTTATTATTGTTAGTATGCCTGTCTCAATAAATAGTGGTTTGCAATGCTCTATTTTTTTTAGCATTGGTTATTATTCTAATTGTTTTTTTCTGGATAAATAATACTTGATTAATTCCTACACCATTTCCCCATAGGCTGCTGCTAGATCACACCTTATTATGCTCTGAAAAAATGCATATTAGGCAGTCTTTACATAATCTGAAGATACTTACTTACTTACTCACTCTATGGCAATAGACAACTCCTAAGCAAGCTAAATGAATATTATGTTTTATGGAACCCGAAGGTTCATTGCCGCGCTTGCCTGAGCCCGCCATTCAACCCTATTCTGAGCTAACTCCATCCAATCATCCCTCACAAATCCTACTTCCCTTAAATCTATCCTAATATTGTCCTCCCACCTGCGTCTAGGTCTTCCAAGTGGTATATTCCTTTCGGGTCTCCTCGTCAATATTTTTTAAATATGTCTTTCTTCCCCCATGCGTGCAACAAGTCCAGCCCATTTCATCCTCAATGATTTAATTAGCTTTACTATATCCGGTGACGAGTACAGGTTATGAAGCTCGTCATCAAGCCGTTTTCTCCAGTCCCCATTTTCATCTCTCTTAGGCCCAAATATTTTCCTAAGCACCCTGTTTTCGAACACTATCCGACTTTGTTCTCCGCGAAAAGTAAGCGACCATGTCTCACATAATGTCTCATATAATACAACCGACAGGATAATTTTATTATAAATTTTTATTTTTGGATTTGTGGACATTAGACGAGAAGTTAAGAGTTTCTTACCCGCATAAAAACTACCATTTCCTTATTTTTGTCTACGCTTAAATTCGGCCTTAATATTATTTGTGTCTGTAAAAATTGCTCCCAGATAAACAATTCTTTAATCTACTTATTAAATAGATTACACATGAGAGCCTTTTACAAATGCTTCTATAGGCCTATTGTTCTACTTCAAAATCGTTACTTTAATTAATATATAATGCATTTAAACTAAAATTAATATTTGAAATATGAATGCTGACAATGCCTTACATAACCCTTGCACAACGAAGAGGATCTGTTCCATTCAAAGGAAGAAAAACAAGTATTGAGGAGAAGACCTTTTGTGCCTTGTTACCTCCACACAATAGGCGACTAGACCTCCTGTCAATCATGCATCATTGTTCGATACTTTCAAGTGTATTTAGCTAACACAAGCAGTAAATTGCACTTGTACATCCACGTCAACCCAGATTAGAAATGTGAATCAAATGCATTACAGAAAGAATTAGTAAATAAGATTTACAAGCCCATAAAAACTTGGACTGTACTGTGGACTGTAGATTTAGCCAGAAATGTAATTTTCTAGAAAATGACCTCACAACTACATACAATAAACCCTTTTAGTCAATAGCATCTGATTGTATTCTTGAGGGAGTTCTTTGACGAATTTTCCACAATATTGCCCATTGTTTTGTATCTCGAAATTTCGATTGACCAGTTATTACCACATTGAAACTTCCAGAATAAAACCCGGAAGATATATATAGTGGAGCCGCAGTGCTCGTGAATCAGTAAAAGTTAGTTAGTGAATCAGTTCAAGGTTTTTAAGAGAGGGAAGTTTAAGTCAGTTGTTTCGACTGTGGTTGAACCTCTCCGTTCGAACCTGGGACCCCGACATCTACAAGTGCCGACTAACATCCGACGCCCGACATCTACAGATTCGCCGGACCCAGCCGTCCGTAAACAAGACTATACCAATTGCTAACATTTTACGGAAAAAATGGCCATGTCCTGTGCAGCTATAGGTTGCACAAACCGTTATGACAAAAACAAAAAGCATATTCGCTTCTACAGGTAAGAATTGTCATTATATTTATATGTTTTTTCTATAGTAGTAAAAGAAAAGTCCCATAGCCTCGATTGTCATTAGGCTTAGTTTTGCAATTGAAGGACCCTCAGTCAACTTGTCTTAGCTACCTACTTTCCAAATAAAATAACTTGCCTTTTTAATTATACAAACGAAAAAATGATCTATAGGGGGAATACACTTTCATGTCCCTTTATGAGAGTGTTCATCCAAATAATAGGTCTAACAAGTTTACTTAGACTACTATCTGTTCTATTTGGAATCCCGATAAGTTAGCTTATCAGATGTTGCAGACAGTGGCATAGGGAATGGAGGGTCCAGGGGGCCTGGACCCCCAAATCAAAACCTGAAATTCTATTTTTATATTACATTAGTGCTAGTTATTCAGCTCCATTTTGTCAAAAAAAAAAATTATTTCATAATAAAATACTGAACTTGTAAATGTGGGCCTATTATTTCCATTGTTCCATGTGTTATTTAAGTTTTCTTATAAATAGTAATAAATGTTATTTGTTTAGAACAATATATTTCAATTTCTAAAGGTTTGAACGTATTACTAATTTAATGTAATAAGTGTAGTACTGAATACATGCTATTTTGTCGGTTAGGCCCACATGTATGGAAACGACAGAAGTCACGTAAAAACATACGTATTAATATTAATCTTAATTATAATAATGACATACTTTAAATATATTAATATTAATTATTCTTAGAATGCATGCAAGAAGAACTGTCTTACAATCATTCGTCAACAATATCTTCAATTTCCAAAACCAAACATGTGATAATTCCATACAAGAAAGGCGATTTGATGTTTCGTATTGAGCAGACAAATAGTTTCTTGCCATAGTTTCCGGGCGAGACTAGTCGAAAAAGTGGCCTCACTTCTTAGTACAGGGGAAAGGCTGTAGTGCTAACTCCAGGTATAAATTCTAGCTCAATGGCTTTTACTAAGTCTAGAAAATTTTACACCGCGTGATTAAACTCGTAACCTTTAATTAACCCTTGGTCGGATTCCTGTGAAATTTGTGCAGGAATAATCTACACACATCAGCCCTACTATTGGTTAAAAACAGAACCTTAAAAAAGCGGACACAAATGTTTTTATTTTATTTTATAAACATCACCCGTTGCACAAAATTCATGGAGGGAGAAGCAAATTTCACTATGCGACAATTTTTTGTATTTTTGTGTCCCGAAAAAACTTCAAGCGAGAAAGTTTAAGTGAAATAATTGAATTTTAATACAAATGAAGTTCCAGCCCCATACCTTGAATGGTTTACGAGTAATTAAGTGGTAATTATTCCATGCGCTTCAGTTGTCGGACTGATTTCTGACGACCGTGAACTGTTCAGGAAGAAGCCTATTTGACTATGCGACAATTTGTTTATTTCTGTGACCAGAACATGATTCAAGCATGTAAGCTTTAGGGAAATATTTGAATTTTATTATACATGAAGTACCACGTTTATATTTTGAATGGTTTACGAGTAATAGAGTGGTAATTACTCCAGCGCTAAAGCTATCGGAAAGGTACAGAGGTCTTTTTTGTTCTATAAAATAGGCCTACTAGCAATTACGAAAAAATCCTTAAATATTTTATTCGTGGACTCAATAATAAAGGATATTAACTGGCTACTTGTACCCATACTGAAAGATTGAACCGCTGGGGAAGAGGAATGAATTAAACTTTTTTCCTAATCTTGTAAATCTGCACTACTTTTATTTAGATATTTGTTGAATTATTTATTTTATTTTTTGATCCTTTGTGCTAGTAACTTTTATGTCTAATTACCTTATCAAATGTTTTATTAGTTTAATACCTTGTTACGCCCATTTTGTAGTTTAAGATAATTTATCAACATGAAAACGTATTACAGTTAAATGGGCGGTGAACTGCCGAGGCTTTAAGAGCATGCTATCGGGTTATAGTTAGGGCAAGACGATGATACTTTTTAATGAAAAATTCATGGAAAAATCCTTTGAAATATTGTATGTTTTATGTAGAATGCATTGCAAAGCAATTTGTGCGTATGTGTGTCCTTTTTTGATGTTGAGACGCCGATTTTAAAGATCCTGCGCCTCTTTTCGTTGTGTTGCTCATGAAAGTTTCCCTTCCCTGCAATTCACAAACCATCCCTTAGTTTATTAGGTCTATATTATCTCTGTCGTCACATAATTTGTATACAGATCTACACTTTTGGCCGTGTTTCACCAATCATTACCTACATAACTTACCCCATATAACCCGGAGAAAATTATTATTTATATAAATGTATTGCTATGATTCATAGGCGTACCGAGGGGGGGGGGGTTTGGGGGTTTGAACCCCCCATTAATTAAAAAAAGGAAAATTGTATAATTTTTTAAAGTCTGCCCATAAATTACTTAATACAAGTATAAAGCATGGGAAGCTTAAAATTCGTTATTTTGCGTCTTAATTTTTTAAATTTGCCGGGGAGGATCCCCGGAAGCTTAAAACTCGTTTTTTTGCATGTTAGTTTTTTAAATTTTCCGGGGGGATCCCCGGAAGCTTAAAACTCGTTATTTTGCATGTTAATTTTTTTTAATTATCCGGGGGAGGACCCCCGGACCCCCGGACCCCCCTTTCCCTAGGGGGTATTCCATACCCCCCGACCCCGCGTATGTTGTAACCCCCCCATATGGTCGGCCTGGTTACGCCTATGCTATGATTACAATATTAATACAAATTAATACTCTACAATAGTCTACACAATGTAATAATAATATTAGTACTGTACATATTAATATATAAAAATTCCCGTAGTTGTTTTCTACCCTTATTATAAGGTGTAATTGCTATACAAATATAGGATACATTCTTTAACAAATTTTCATCAAATTATACTAACATAACCTCTAGAATGAGAAATATTTTCTAGGCAACAAAATATTAGATCAAATCACCCTTTAGTTGTTGTATAGGCCTACCTATATTATATTAACAGTTCACATCTTAGCTGTTTTCTACCCATTCATTGTGATCTCTGTACAAATCTACATTCTTCGAACAGTTTTCTACCATATTACATAATCTATATATATAAGTCTAAATACTTCGAAAGATTTTTAGCAGATTTTTAAATAGATTCTGCAGAATCAAGAGACAATTCAAGGCAGCAACAATAACAGAAAAAGGTCATACCTTAACTCTTCTCTACCCCTATTTTCCAACCCCTATACAAATTTAAATTCTTTGAAGGATTATACAAGATCAGATCCTATAGAATCAGGAGAAAATTCTATTCAACAATACTATCCTTCCCTTAGCTGTTTTATACCGCTAATATATAATCTCTATACCCGTCTACATTCTTTGGTTAGTTTTTATGAAATCTTACACACAGACCCTTCAGAAACATATGAATTATGACACAACATGAATATCACTTGAGAACGGCTCGACCGATTTGGCTGATTCTTTTTTTGTTGTGTTCGTAATTGTCAGGACAAGGTTTGTATGAAAGAAAAAAAAAATTGAAAATCCACGGGAAAAGTCGGAATTGTGAAATGAGGCAGGGTTAGAAAGTTCTGCTTTCAATTGTTTACATAACGAAAGTTTTGTTTACGATGTTCGCATAGGGCTTTGGAAACTATATTATAATACTGGGCTTTAACAAATTCTGATACTATCGATGTAAATGTGAAAATAATTCTTGAAGAATAAAATCCACGAAAATAAAGCTGTCACATAACTTTCTCTACCTTCGACATGGAAAACAAAATATACCCTCGAACATACCACATACCACTGCCCCCCCCCCAAAGTCGGCACATATAAGGATATTAAGAGTAGTAATTAAAAAAATACTAAAAGAATACTCAGACGAGAGAAACTTACTATTTGGTGGAAGCAGTGATTTATTCAAGTTCTTCTATTCCGCTCATAAAGCCCTCTGTTTCGGATCGGCTGTCGTCTTCACTGCTGCTGCTGCTACTGCTACTGCTGTTGCTGCTGCTGCTACTGTCCAAGTTGACTGTGAGACGTTCTATTTCGGGTTCTAATAAACCTTCGGTTTTTATGTAGTCGTTCTCAATTTGCTGAACGTGGCGACAAACAGGACTCCATTCATTCTCTCCAACCTCTGCAAATCTCTGTTTGCAAAGCTCCAATACATCACTGAGTTTAAATGTGACATTGCGTTGTGCTACCCATTGTTTGACATCATCCCATATTTTTTCTATAGGATTTAAGTCCGGGTGATACGCTGGCAAACGAAGCACTGTGTGACCATGTTCTCTAAGAAGTTGGTCTAATATGAACTTCTTTGCTTTAGGCTTATGCAGCTTTATGAGTTCATACAACTCCATCTTAAACATATCTTCTGCGAATGGGATGTTATTCTGCGTCAGCCAATCCTTCATGTCCTGTTTCTTTGTATTCGATGTAGGACACTTATCGTACTGAACATTATGATACGACGCATTGTCTATCACAAACACAGAGTGAGGTGGCAAATTTGGCAGCAGCATTTCCTTCACCCAACGCATGTAATTGGAGGAATTCATGTCCTTGTGGTAGTCACCGGTAGTCTGGTTAGATTTAAATATTAAAAGGGCATTAGAGATGAAACCCTTTTCACTGCCAGCATGCACAATGATAAGGCGCTGTCCCTTTGATACTGGTGATTTCAGCCCTTCTGCACTGTCATCACACCAGGCCTTTGGAGTCGTGTGAGAGCTGTGGATGTAGGTCTCATCACTATAAACAATCGGCCTACCTTCCTGCCGGAATCTGGTAATTGCTCTTAAATACGCAATGCGAGCACTGCGAATATCTGTCCTTTCTATTAGGATCCGTCTGTTAGATTCGGTCTTTTTCCACCGAAATCCCAGTTTCTTAAATATCTTTTTCAGGCTAGAGGCTTGTCCTCTATAGCCAATGGCTGTGCGCGGTTTGGCTAATACAGTCTTCACTGTAGGAAATCTTCTTTCCGTAACATAAAAGTTATGAATCGTTTTTCGCACAACACAAAGATCAAAGTCATCTAAATCAGTAGCGGGACGAGGCCTGTTCTTGTTTCGGCGTGGTGTGTTGTATGAGGATGAAGTTCCCGCTTCCACACTATCAGTTTCTTTTTTAATCGATTTTATTGTCGCCATTGACACTTTAGTGGCTGCATGGACACGATCTTGAACTCTTTTAACTGGTATAACAAATCCATTGTTGTCAGCTTCCGACTGCATGAATTTTAATGTAGATGCAATAACTTCTCTTGTCTGTCCACGTATTGTTCTTCGATAAACCATAATGAATAGAGGAGAAAGTGTGATGACTGAGGTAGTTCACTGGTTCCGCCGCTAGGTAGCAGTTACTCTGCTTGAGATTCGAGGGAGCAAGATTACTACGGGCGGTATAGGAAAAATTGCAAACACTCTTAAACAAAATAATACATTAATCTATTTCAAAATGACTCACCTTATCTAAATTGAATTGTTAGATACTTTTGACAATTTTCGGGCTGCTTTACACGTCTTGGATGATCTCATCTCCATAAATAAACATGGCCGTGTGTAACAGTAATTTCTCAGATTGCAAGAAGCTTGACCATAACATTTCGTTCCACATCTTTCCAAAAATCGAAGATGTTCACAAGCAATGAACAATTATATAATATAGGAATGAAACAGCTAAGGGATGATTTGATCTAATATTTTGTTGCCTAGAAAATAGGGTAGAGGGTATGTTAGTATAATATGATGAGAATTTTTTAAAGAATGTACATTTGTATAGAAATAACAACGTATAATTAGGGTAGAAAACAGCTAAGGGATATTTTATAAATTAATATTAATATTACATTGTATAGAATATTACTGAGTAGGCTATTAATTTGTATTAATATTGTATTAATAGTAATATTATTTATATTAATATTAATTTTCTCCTGGCTGTATGGGGTAAGTTATGAAGGTGAAACACGGTCAAAAGTGTAGATCTGTGTACAAATTATGTGAACAGAGATAATATAAACTAAGGGATGGTTTGTGAATTGCAGGGCATGGAAAATTTCATAAGCAGCACTACAAAAATAGGGCGCGTGATCTTTAAAATTGGCGTCTCAACATCCGATAAAGACGCACATACGCAAAAATTGTTTTGCAATGCATTCTACATATATCACACAATATTTCAAAGCATTTTCCCTGATTTTTTCATAAATAAATTAAATCCTCTTGCCATAACAACAGCCCGCTATTTGCTCAAACCCTCGACCATTCGCCGTTCGCTGTAACTGATGTACGTCTTATGTTGTTAAATTATATTATTAAAAAAAGGATCAAGATATTAAACTAATAAGACATTTACTATAATAATTATACATAAAAATTACTAACATAAGTGAACAGAAAATATGATAAATAATCCAATAAATGCATAAATAAAAGTAGTGCAGATTTACTAAGTTAGAAAAAAGCTTCATTCGCTCCTTTTCCCCAACGGGTCAATCTAGCAGTATGGTTACAAGTAGTCAGTTAATATAGTATTATTATTGAGTCCACGAATAAATTATGTAAAAATTTTACGTTATTGCTGGTATTTTATGGAAAAGATGCCTGCCAATACCTCAATACCATTCTGATAGCTTTAGCTTTAGAGTAATTACTATTACTCGTTAACCATTATAAATATATAGGTGGTACTCGATTTATAATAAGATCCAAATCCAAAGATCCAAATATTTCACTAAACCTTACACGCTTGATCTCTTTCTGGACACAAAAATAAAGTAATAAATGTCGCATAGTCAAATTTGCTTCACCCTCAACATTTCACGATCGTCCCACATCATTCAGACAGCTTTGCGCCAGGAATAATTACCACTCAATTACTCGTAAACCATTCAAGATATAAAGGTGGTACTGAATTTAAAATAAAGTTGAAATATTTCACTAAAACTTTCTCGCTTGAAGTTTTTACGGGACACAAAAATGAAAAAAATTGTCGCATAGTCAAATTCCGTTTCACCCTCCATGAATTTTATGTAATTGGTGATGTTTATATAATGAAATAAAAACATTTATGTCCGCATTTTTTAAATCTCTGTTTTAACCATCAGAAGGACTGTGTTGTGCAGATTATTTCTGCACAAATTTCACAGAAATAGGACCAAAGGTTAATTAAAGATTGCTAGTTTAATCATAAGATGCCAAACTATCATGATGCAGCATTGAGAAGTTGAAACGCAAACGAAGGTGCTGCCAGTGTTTCGGTGGACAGCCGCTCTCCCTATACCCACCATTGTATTAGCGGCGAAGTCATCACACTTTCTCATTCTATTCATTATGGATAAACCTTAGAACGAATAGGCGGCATGCTTTTATTTGATAATTAAAACTAAACCAAAACTAAACACTGCATAAAACTTATCAAAATTTAATTCAAGATAATAAAATTGAAAATTTTTAACGCAATTGCTCAATATAATAATATAATAGTTATATTCCTTAGGCGGACTCCACTGGTTGACAACAAACGTTCACACACAGATCTAAACAGCGAATGACTTATGCGCACACAATGTTGCGCTTCCCCACCACTACCAACCAGGGCAGGGCAGGGCAGGGCAGAACAGAACGCGCGCAAACTGCGTCATCTCCTAGGTCTGCTGACTAGCATCCCATAGACGTTCCGAATCTGTCCGAGCTTTTTTTTTTCTAGCAGGGACAATATATAATGACTTTATTTTTATTTTTTTTATTTTTATTTTTTTTTACAAAGAATGGCTTCAAAAGCTTAGGTAAGATACATAATAAGTAGAGCCCGGATTTCCATTCAAATGCATGTTTTTATATACTTTGGTTAGACTTCTCAAACTTTGTAGTTACTCATTACACGACTTATGGATTCCAAATAACCATATTTTTCCGTGCATGTTTGCATATTTCGGCCTTTTTATGGCAAAATTCATGCATAATGCATATTTTTTATTTTTTTAAATGAAGCATATTCAGACGTTTTTAATGCATATAAACCCTCATTTTCTGGTTTTAGTGCATAATATCAAGTTACCATGCATAACTATGCATACTATGAATGTGCCTCCCTAAAATCTCGGCTTTTCAAAGAAACGTATGTATTACCATTGTTATATTTTGATTGACCTGGCAACAGAGTTTGCCATCTGCTTGAATTTGAGAGTGCAAACTACTGTTTATCCTAAATAAACAGTGATATAATACACCAGGCTACAAGAGAAAATGCCGACCCCCACCACCTTCCATTGAAAGAAAACTGCTAATCAGAATGTTCACTGCTTGAATTTGTCAGTCACTAGCCATTGTTGAAGACGTTGAAATTTCTTTAGAATCGTGTTGTGGAGAAATGGGTATGACAGTTAGGGAAACACTTAAGAAGTTACTTAGTTCAAATCCTGATCTTAAACTTCTGAAAACAGTGAAAGACGTATTATGTGGAAAAAATGTAAAAGACATGGAATTCGATCTCACCCTCAGTCAAATTTCTTCCCTTAAGTATGCACCTGTTACTTCTTGTGCAGTAGAAAAATATTTTTCTGCGTTCAAGAATGTCCTAACTGATAAACGCACGAGTTTAAGTGAGGAGAATTTGGAATAACTCGTTGTATATTGTTTTAAGAGAAATTGAAATATACTGCAGTACAGTGCGGATTTTTGATAGTGCATGTTTCGCCCTTCATTGTGCATATTTGGAGATACGATAGTGCATGAATGCATTCATGTTTTTAAGTTTGATAGTGCATGAAAATCCGGGCTTTAATAATAAGTATAAGTAAACACAAAAGTAAACAAAGGACACAGACACTAATATTAACACAAATAGTTAGTAAAGAATGTAACACACATTACAAATCAATTTAAATATAATTATAGCAATATAAATGTGATGTAGCACAAATTAACTCATAATTGACTATAGATATCACAATTATCATGTACTACAATATTTAATTTAATTGTAATTTCAGTATTTTTAACTGTTAATAAATTACCGTTTGAAATTCTAAATATTCATAATATGAGGCACTTTTAATTGAAGTTGAAAAATTATCTATGTGAGAAATCTTCTTCTAGAACTTCAACGAGTTTTTGCTATAATCTATTGTAAATTACGTGACTACGTCTAGTCATGCAATGTATGCTATGACTACAGACGTTAATAAATATCAATGTCGGTCATAAAATCTTAATTGTCAATAGAAAGGGTGTACTAACATGAACGAAAATCTTGAGAAGAAGTCGGCTAGAAAAACATACCAATCTTCCAACTCATCCGGTTGGAAACCGGAGAAACAATAATATATAATTAAATGGGTTTACGATAAAATAAAAAACTTAAAGACAGCTAAAGACTGTTAATTTTTGTTTTTCGGTTTATTTGAGTTGTTCAGAAAAATGCTTATGACCGTGTTGATGAAGATGATTATGAAGATAAGAATGCCGTTGAGATTTTGAGATTTCTAAAACTATTTTATACAAGCTTCATCATCAGGATCTAAAGGCAATACCTTGTTGTAGTAGCCATGTCTTCCTCTTCATCGCTGATCTCTTTAAATTTTCATATGACAGCACGTCCACATCCTTTATCATGTTTTTATTAAATGAATTTCTAGGACGTCCTCTTGATTTAACCCCAGTATTTTCCTTTCAAAAATGTTAATCATTGTGCCGAAATTTATGACCCACTAACTTTGCTCTTCTACTCTTAATTGAATTCAGAAGGGATCTCTCTTCCATCACTTCATTAAGCACTTCTTCATTTGTTTTCCTATCCACCCAACTTGTCCTTGTTAGTCTCCTCCATATCCACATTTCTGCTGCTTCTAGTTTCTTGGCTTCTGCTTTTCCTATTGTCCATGTTTCGCATCCATAAGTTAATACACAACTTACAAATGTTTTGGCAAATTTTTTCCTTACTTCCATGCTTAAATGGTTATTTGTGAGAAGATTCTTTTTGTTCTGAAATGTTTGTTTAGCCAGGTTTATTCTTCTCTTAATTTCTGTGTCACACTTGTTAAAATTATTGATAATGCTAGCCAAGTAACAAAAACTTTCGACCTGTTCTAGGGCTGTACCGCCAAGCTGTATGTTGATTTTAAAATTTTCATTTGTTCTTCCGATCACCATGGTTTTTGTTTTCTTTTTATTGATTTTCATTTTAAAATTTTTCAGTGCATCTGATAGAACTTTAAGCATTTTATTCATTTCCTTTTCTGAATCAGCCAAAATAACTATCTTATCTGCAAATCGAATGCTATGAATACTGACTCCATGTATTTTAATATCCTTTGTTTTTCTTTCCATTTCTCTGATTGCTTCCTCAATGAACATATTAAACAGATGTGGCGATAATGGGCAGCCTTGTCTCACTCCTCTTCTTATTCTGGCTTCTTGTCTGCTCCCATTAATATTTATTTCAGTTGTTTGTGCTTTGTATAAGTTTAGAATAAATCTTCTATCCCTCCAGTCTACTCCAAATTTTTTCAATGATTGGAATAGTAATTCCCAGTCTACGTTATCAAAAGCTTTTTCGAGGTCTATGAAGGTGGCAAAGGTTCTTCTGTTTACTTCAATTCCTCTATCTAGAATTAGTCTAAGGGCTAAAATTGCTTCTCTAGTTCCTCTCCCTGTTCTAAACCCAAATTGATCTTCATCTAAATTCTGTTCAATTTCTCCCTTTAGCCTCTCTTTTATTATGTTTAGTAAAATCTTTGACGCATGAGAAAGAATTGATATAGTTCTGTAATTACTGCAGTCTGATGCATTACCTTTCTTGGGAATGGTTATAGTTCTACGTTTAATAAAGTCTGGAGGTAGCATTCCATTTTCATAGTAGCCAGAAACAACTTTGAATAATTTTATTTTCGTTGACTCACCTATTTTCTTCAGCAATTCAGCTGGTATTTTGTCTATACCTGTTGCCTTCTTATCTTTTAGGCTTCCTAGGGCCTTTTCAAATTCACCCATAGTTATGGAGGGACCGATCATTTCCTCATCCACACCATCCTCCGTTTCTATGTAATCATTGACGTTTTGTATATCTTTGCCATTGTACAAATCTTCCAAGTATTCCTTCCACCTTCTACTCACCTCAGTATTATCAAAAAGCAGTTTACCATTTGTGTCTTTTACAATGTTTGATCGTGTTCTTTGATTAGGTAGCAATGATTTAATTGAATTATAAGCTTTATCTGATCTTCCCTTTAATAAATCTTCTTCAATTCCCTCGCTTACTTCCTGCATCCATTTTTCTTTTTCTTCCCTACATTTTTGTGTGATTTTATTCTTAATTCTTTTATATTCTCCAAAGTCTTTATTCCTTAGGGTATTCCTTTCTTCAATCAGATCTAATATTTCCTTGGTCATCCATGGTTTCCTTGGTACTAGTTTGTTCTTGCCAAGAATTTAATCTACTACTTTTATCATCGTTTCTTTTACATCTTCCCACTTTTCTCCTCCTTCCAGCTTATTGTCCATTTCTTCTTTCAGTCTGTCCCTGTTTCAGTATCCTTAAGTTTTTTCTGAACACCATTTACTACTCTTCTTCCGTGGAATTTTCTTAATAATATCATTGCATTTTGCCCCCACCAGGACATGATCACTGTCCACTTTAAAACCTGGGTAAGAATGACTAGACTTGATTTGGTTCATGTATTTCTTCCTCACTAGTATGAAATCAATTTGGTGTCTCCTTAAGTCTCCCGGTGCCTCCAAGTGTATCTTCTTCTGATGGGAACTTGAAAGTATGTGTTAGTTATTTTCATTTCACGTTGTTCACAAAATTCCAGTAGTCTTTCGCCCCCTTCCATTTATTTTACCCAGACCAAACTTCCGAACCCACTGATTTTCTTTATCACCAACTGATGCGTTAAAGTCTCCCAATATAATCAAATTATCTTGCATTTTACTAATTTTATTAAGTCTTCTAATTGTTCATATATTTCCTCAACTTCTTCGTCCTTGCTGTTTGTAGTTGGAAAGTAGGCTGCTATTATACATAAGTCAACAGGAAAAGCTTTAATTTTGATCATTAAACGTTGGTCATTGTAGTGGTATGTGTTTAAAACATTATTTTTCCATTTACCTCTAACAATAATTGCTACTCCATTTTTTCTAGACTTCAAACTTCCACTTACAAGCTTACAAAGAAAATATTTTTACTTTACAGCATTCAACTTAGATCTGAATTACTTGATTCATGAATTATTATCAAACGCACGTATGGTGACCCGACGATAAAAGTACTTTTAATACTCAATACAAGTCTAAGTTTCGATTAAAGTTACGAAATGTGAAAATTTGTGTAATAAAATATACCATTTCTTATACTCGACTGTTCGACGAAGTAGATATATTTATTAAAAATTCTCATGTAAAATATACACACGATTTCCTCTACCGTTTATGTTTAAATGAAGATAACTTATTGGAACTAAAAAAAAATTCTAGCTCTTTAGCGCCCATGCAAATCGTGTAGAAAATTTAAACAAAATTGTTAGTAGTTTTCTTTTTAAATATAAAATCGTGTTTTAGCCTCGCCCAAAGATGTAAGACTTAAAAGCGTGAGTTTGTACAAACGATAACTGCATTATAACTATCATTTAAAGTATAAGGATATCGTATAAAAGTAAGAAAAAGTCGTGGGAATAGTTTCCCACTGTATTGGATTGGTTAATATTTTTTCTATACACGAGAAACGGCCAAATTTCATATACTATTATTCTCCAGAAGTTTTAGAATCCATATATAGTCACATTTTGTTTTTAAGAATATTTTAAATATAGGTAAAATCGGTAAGAAGTTCACAGAAAACTAACCTAAAATGGCGCTCGGAAAGAAAGTCACACACCAAAATCGGCTGGTCGAGACAGCGTAGGTGCATGCTGGGAAGAAGCCGATGGATCAAGTGGTGCTGGAATCAGGGCTGCCAACATGATAAGGGTCTGACAAACCTCCGGGAGATATAACATGCCACATTTTCGAAACCTACAAACAGTGTATCGTACATTATTCGAAAATGCAAGGGCGCTTCGCTACGGCTGCAGCCTCCGCTTCGCGCACTTAACTGTGTGGTTAGTGTTATGCATTATTTAGCTATATGCAGAGGTTGGCAGCCAATGGGAGTGTTGGTCTGCAAGCCAGAGCCCGCATACCAACGCCGAACGTTGCATGTGGAAATCCAGTACAGTGGGAAACTAAACCCAAAGTCGTCAGTCTCCCCGGAAGATATCTATCCAAAATACGTTTTATTTATACACGATGTTTAGTTCTCAAGTCACACAGACACGTTCTTGAAAATATTATTGGATACAGATATTTATGTTAAACACCTTGATTTCATACCTATATTACCTTTGGTACGAGTGAAGGAAGTGAAATTGGTGTATGTTATTAATGCAGTTGTTAGCAGAGGGTATTTTGAGTAGGTAGGAAACCCGCTAAACACTGTTATTTACAATCGTAGCAGTTCAGCTTGCTTTGGAAACCAAGCGCCATCATGAAGCCCAATGACGGACGGCCACGCTCTGTAATGTCAAGTGATTGGAAGTCGGAAAAACAGAGCTGTTGGCAGGAGAAGCTGAAAGCTGGCGCTCTCTATTGAGCACACGTAAAACTACCAGGGCAGCAGATCACAATATTTTACGCAGACTTAATATTTTGAGACAAAACCACATCTTAAAAATAATGCCAGAATTTAAACAAATTAATGGATTCTTCAGAACTTCTTAAAGAATAACCATTTAGCCCTAATTATTATTAATAATCTGGTTACTTCTGCTAATAACAGCACGCTTTCTTTGCGGCCCGCTGAACTACGCCTGCCCCAATTTTGCCATAAGAAAAACCATCGAAATTTCCCTTTGTGTTACAGCACACCCTGCAGTTATGTATATTGGAAAATGGATTACATTTATAGTTGTAACGAAATGATCACACCGGCTTCCCTTCTACACTACGCACAACTTCTACTATACCAGAACTCTGCGTTACAACTCCTTACATTTTCACCCATTTCCACTCCATGCCTTCCGGCCAATCCTGACTAAGTAACGTCTTGCGCAATGATTGCCGGCGCTAACAACTCCCGAGCATTCGGTAAAAAATCACAAAAACACTTCCCATGTTGGTGCGGATGCTCGACGGACACAGAGTGCATTTAAACTGATGTCTACCACTCTGGTCCAACTGCAGATTTTTTAAAGCATATGAGTCATTTAGAGTCCACCGCTGTGGCTCAGGGGATGCGTCCAATCCTCTCACGCAGCGGGCCCGGGTTCGATTCCTGGTCGGGGCAAGTTACCTAGGTGAGGTTTTTTCCGGGGTTTTCCCTCACCTATGAGACAAATGTCAGGTAACTTTAGGCCCTTGTGGTCCCCGGATATCATCTGGCCGTCATTATCATCTTCATCCTCATCCTCGCCTTGTTCTGAGTGTGTGTGTGAATGGTGTGTATCGTCCTGTGTGTTCGTGTTGTCTCGGAGGTGGCCCCGGCATTGGGCTGATCACTCATCCGGGGAGGCCCTCCATGTCCTTGTCTGGTCAAAAAAGTATGTATGTGATCCAAAGGTAATCCCTCTCCCGACAGGTCGCGGCCCTGTAAGGCCCGGGCGGCTTGGGTCGCTTAAATCCTAAAAGGGAGAGGTAAAACCACGAAAAAGAAAGAAAGAAAGAAAGAATGAGTCATTGAGGCGAGACAAACATCTTAATTAAGTCTGGGATACCAAAAACGTTAGTTAGGCTGATCAAAATGTGTTTAAATGTAACCTACCGTAGAGTCAGGGTGGGGAAACTTATATCAGATAGATTTGCCACTAAACGTTGTTTGTAGCATTATCGTCTTTACTTTTTAATTTCGTTTTGGAATATACTATGAGCAAAGTCCAGGAAAAGAAGGTAGATCTAGAATTAAATGGTAATCGCCCGTTTTTAGCGTAAGGAGGTGATGAATGTTTATTGGGTGATGACAAAAACACAATCGAGAGAAATGCAGAAAGTCTTTTCGATGCCTGCAGGAATGTGGGGTTAAAATTAATTATAGAAAAACTCATGGTCAAGAAACTTCTAAATAATGCGCTACAAGATATTAAAATATCCGGTAAAACATTCGAACAAGTGGAGAATCCCAAATATCTGAAAGCAATCATTGAGTTACAAATAGTATTAAGGCAGACGTTAGGCTAAAGTGTCGTGTAAAACGAGGAAACGCTTGTTTTTAGGCAATTCAGAAACTTTTATCTTCTTGTCTTCTGTCCAGAAATGTAAAAATAAACATTTATAAGACTATTATCTTGCCGGTTGAAGGCCTACTATATGGCAGACATTGCCCCTTACTCTTCGGGATATCTAAGCTGGCAGTGTTCGAAAACAGGGTGCTTAGGAAGGTAATCGGAACTAAGAAAGATGGAAACGGAGACTGCAGAAAACTTCATAATGACGAGCTTCATAACCTGTACTCTTCACCGTTTATAATAAGGGTAATTTAACCGCGGAGGATGAAATGGGCTGGGCATGTTCCACGCATGGGGGAAGGAAAGTCATATCTAAAAATATTGACTGGGAGACCCGAAGGGAAGAGACCACTGGGAAGACCTAGACGTAGGGGCGAGGACAATATTATTATAGATTTAAGGGAAGTAGGATTTTTGAGGGATGGTTGGATGGAGTTAGCTCAGAATAGGGTTGAATGGCGGGCTCATGCAAGTACGATAATGAAACTCCGGGTTCCATAAAATAGATAATTATCCCTTACCTTGCTTTGGAATTATCTATTTTTAATGAGCAAGTAGTAAGTAACCTATATTTTATTTCCAACACTCCTTACCATTGTACCAGTATTAATGCATTCGTTGACGGATTGTTTACAGCTAGAATGTGGCTTCGTGGTGCATGTGTCATGACCTAAATGTTCAGTGAATAAAATTACAAATATCAATTGTGTTGAATTACCAGTGCATTCTATGAAATCGGCATGTATTTTTAAGCATTTGTTATGAAATCGTAAACGACTGTATTACACTGAACCTTTATTTCTTAGCTAAATTCCGGGTATTTCTAGCACTACGCACTGGAAAGTCATTTTTAAAATGGTCATATCTGCATTATGAATTTAGCTAAATTTTAGCTAGCATGAGTTGCTAGTTTTTTGTAAAAACACGTGAAAACACGTGACCTTGTGGAAATGAAGCATTTTTATATCAAATTGTCTTATCTTAGTGAGTGAAAGGTATAATATATTACGTGATAATAAATTCCTACTATCGTAACCTGTTCTCTTCATAAGGTCTGGGCTGTATCATAATGGTCAGGCATCTTGGTGTGTTAATTGTTTTTGGACTGATCTGCCAGTTCTTACACGTCGATTCAGCGTAAGTTCGAACTAAATTCACGTACAATTTAGGTTTTTTTTTGTAAGAAAATTTCGTAGCATGTTAAACAGGATATTACAGTATTTATTATAATTATTATTCCTAATTTAAGACACAGAAAGAAGCTTTCAACTTGTCCTTTTTCAATGGCATTTAAAAAAAATTAACTGCTGTAGACCAATGTTCTTCAACCCGCAGCCCGTTGCTTAATTTTAGTGGCCCGCAAACAAATACCAATTTCAACTACACTGGTCTTAACGGCCTGCAAACAAACATGGTATCCCTTTTTGGCAGCACTTTCATATACTGTATGTGAGAGTTTTTCTACAGGATAAATATCGTGAAACCAAAAAGACTTTCCGACGCTCACTTAGAGAACTGCCTTCGAATTTTCTTCTTCCAATATTAAAGTTAATATGACAATTTAATGACAAAGAAACAGTGTCAGGTCTCACATTAAATTCAATATTATTACTGTGCTTTGTAATATTAATTGATATTACAAAGTGGAGAGACAACATATAACACACACAAAATATGTATAATGTTAAGTAATCCCTACAGTTATTATACCTAATATAAATATGATATATGTAATTGAGCTAGGTGACTATCATGTTATTAATACATCAATAAATCCATGCGGTCCACGTCTTTCATAAAAAAGAATATGACCCATTAGTTTTAAAAAAATGTTGAAATTCACTGCTGTAGACATTCGTGAAGTAACATTAATGGTACAAGCAGGCAGATCCTTGCTTATTAGTAGATGACAGGTTGCTTTATAGCTGTTTTGCATTAAGGGATATGGTTTCTTGCTTTCGAATAGATAAATAAATAAATAAATAAATACAACTTGGTTGCGCTTAAAACAGTAAGTTTAATGCATATAAAAATATAGGAGCAAGAATTAAAGGTAAAAAATAAGAATAAACATTTCAAATGACATAGCGCGAAAGTGTAATACATTTCAAGTAGCGACTCCTAATCGTAAGGTACCGGTACTTCTTAGGTCGGATTCTTCCCATGCGATTTGTTTACGTGTACACAGAAATCGGAACTTCAGATGATAGACAAGATCATCGGATGAAAATGTCATATTGTCCTAGACATAAGTCGGATGTGGTTTCTCATCGGCAAAAAGATGCATTCCCGTATCACATAGGTAATATATTTTCTTTCTCCTGACCCCTAGCTCACCCTCCTTTTGGTAGGGTATTGAGCTCTAAGCACATAACTGAATACAATGGGGCTGGAAAGCATGAAGTCCCTTTGTGCATAATCCTGAGTTTGGAGGGGGTCAAAATGTGCATATGATCAAGTTTTAATTTTTTAATTTTTTTTATTTCTCTCTCTTGATTCCAACCTCTAAACCGTCGTATAAGAACAAATGAGTTGAAAGTCATCTTCCTTAATAAATATATTATAATTTTAAATTCTGGAACTTTCTATAATGTGAATATTATGGAGTTCACAGTTTCTTCTGATTACAACCCCCATGCAGGCTACAAAGCAAAGAAGTAAAACCCCTATAATCTGAGTGTCTTCCCTATCATTTCCCCTGCAGACTTTATAGGGATCGAAGGGTTGAAAATCCAAAATCCAATAACTAGCTATTTTGGAAGTAAAAGCAAATTAAAAAATCTGCGCTAACGCCGATTGCTTTGAGCTAGTTTGTTATAAAGCTTAATCCTAAATAGAAGTATTCGTTTGTTTCCTGTGCTGATATATCTGTAACTCCGGCTGGATGGGTTGGTGCATTAAGCCGCGTATACACCTACACTCCTCTCGCGCTCCGCACCATCCGCGCGTCGTTCGCGGACCGTTCGTTGAAATTATTTCCACAGCGCTCCTCCCGCGTTCCATGGGAAAGCGACGAATCTACTGCGAACCACCAGCTATAATCCCTAGGCCTAAGTATTTTGTGCGTATTCTTGCTAATATGTGATATATCACAGTTCATCAACATAACATTAACCCTAATAAAGTTCAGTGCCGGATCTATACTTTTCATAAGTATAGGCCACTTTATTTGCGCTACCCCTTCTTCCTTCCTATAAGTTGCCACCTGTCACAATCACTCATTTGTAGGCCTTTATTAGGTATTAAACAATTTTAAGTATTTAAATATAGGTTACGTACGTACTGAAAAGTTAAATAAACGTATTAATTAGTCATTAAGTAAAAGTAAAAACAATAATTACTATTTCGTAAGGGATTTTTCATTGGCAAAATCATCTATAATATCGTCATAGTTGATGGTGTTCATTATATCTGTCTGTATGTATAGAAGAGCTATGCTTGAGACCTTTGATAATTATTTACACATTTTAAACAAGAAAAACTCCTTTCTCCGAAACAATTTGTGACAGGAGTGCAAAGCGCGATGCGGAGACCTACATCCAAGTTTGGGTACACGTTACACAGATATTAGCTTCCTCCACACACAAGCTCTTTCGCTCGGATTTAGGCAGGTGCGCATACAAATGCTCGTGATGAAAACATATGCATGTCAAGGCAATAACAATCAGAAGAAAGCGTGCGGTGCTTCAATTACGCAACAACGCACTCTTTCGCATGGAAGCGTGTGTGCATGTAAAACAAACAAACGCGTACGGCCAGTTACTCGAGCAATACCGAGCGATCTTGTCGTGAATATTTCGCACTTCTGTTAATATGGATGTTCGTACGTGGTCTAAAGAGTTGTTTGCTGAGTTTATCAGCGTATATAGATCGTATCCATGTTTATGGAAAGTTAAAAGTGACGAGTACAAAAATAGAAACCTACGCGATGCTACGTACAAAAGATTTGTAGAATTCTGCAAATGGTGTGGTTTTGTTGAAGCAAATAGGGACTTTGTGGTGGAAAAGATTTACACCCTATCGTTATGGTATTATGATTTACTATTACCAAAACAAGACGTAAGTTCATTTCAAGGCTTGTAAACTACAGAGGTAGCGTATTCCGGCGAGTTTATAGGACAGGGGGTTGCGGCGAGCAGGCGAGTGTGTGACGTCACAAGATTCCAGATCTCGCAATTTTCAGTTTTTACTCAGTCTAGAAAATCTTACACCGCGTGATTAAACTCGTAACCTTTAATTAACCCGTGGTCGGATTCCTGTGAAATTTATACAGAAATAATCTACACACATCAGCCCTACTGATGGTTAAAACAGAGCCTTAAAAAAGCGGACACAAATGTTTTTATTTCATTTTATAAACATCACTCGTTACACAAAATTCATGGAGGGAGAAGCAAATTTCACTATGCGACAATTTTTTGTATTTTTGTGTCCCGGAAAAACTTCAAGCGAGAAAGTTTTAGTGAAATAATTGAATTTTAATACAAATGAAGTTCCAGCCCCATATCTCGAATGGTTTACGAGTAATTGACTGGTAATTATTCCGGGCGCTTCAAGGTGTCAGAATGATTTGGCGCTTCAAGCACGACAGTAGAGAGGATGGTGCCGCTGACAAAGCTTCTACCTACTGATCTCGGCCGCTTGACCGCAGTCTTTTAGGATAGATATTACCAGTAGGCCTACATACTGTTTTTAATAATACAAATGGAAGGTGCTTTAGAAAGTGCAATTAACTGAACCATTATGCCGGGCCAGATATGTGCTGTGGCAGTGTGTAACAGTAATTTTGTAGATTGTAGAAAACAGCTAAGATGTGAACTGTTCTGTTATTCAAGTTACTTAAAATGTTCTTCTGGTTCTACAGCATTTGTCTTTAAAATCTTGTAAAAATCTCCCAAAGGATCTAGATTTGAATAGAAATTATATAATACAGGTAGGCCTATATAACAGCTAAAGGGTGATTTGTTCTAATATTTTGTTGCCTAGAAAATATTCCTCATTCTAGAGGTTATGTTAGTATAATTTGATGAAATTTGTTAAAGAATGTATCCTATATTTGTATAGAAATTGTACCTTATAATAAGGGTAGAAAACAACTACGGGAATTTTTATGTATCAATATTAACATGTACAGTACTAATGTTATTATTACGTTGCGTAGACTATTGTAGAGTATTAATTTGTGTTAATATTGTAATCAAAGCAATACATTTATATTAATAATAATTTTCTCCGGGTTATATGGGGTAAGTTATGTAGGTAATGATTGGTGAAACACGGCCAAAAGTGTACATCTGTATACAAATTATGTGACGACAGAGATAATATAGACCTAATAAACTAAGGGATGGTTTGTGAATTGCAGGGCAGGGAAACTTTCATGAGCAGCACAACGAAAAGAGGCGCAGGATCTTTAAAATCGACGTCTCAACATAACAAAAAGGGCCCAAATTGCTTCGCAATGCATTCTACATAAATCACACAATATTTCAAAGGATTTTTCCATGAATTTTTCATTAAAAAGTATCATCGTCTTGCCCTAACTATAACCCGATAACATGCTCTTAAAGCCTCGGCAATTCAATTTTAACTGTAATACGTTTTCATGTTGATAAATTATATTAAAATATGAAAAGGGCGTAACAACGACTTCCGCGGTGACTTCCGCAGCGGTTGGACGTGTCTGTTGCTTTCTCCTGAACGCTACCTAACCTCAATGGGAGAAGGAGGGAATAATCCTTCGCTTTCGCGTTCATGTAAGCGTTGTAAAAACAAAGTGGTGAATGGTTTGAAATGTGTGGACTGTGATAATTTCTTTCACATAAGTTGTGCCAAATACTGGAGTACTATGAAATTTGTGGACGAAAATACTATAAAGTGTTGTGATGGTAACTACAATGATAACGGTAATGACGAGGAACTTTGTGATGCTTTAAACGAATTAAGTAACAGTGAAGGCAAAGTTGATATCCGTGTTGTTAAATTTCTTTTAAACCAGAAGGATTGTGTTGTGAAGGAACTGAAAGAAAAGGTTCAAATTCTTTTGGACCAAGTGACATTCTTAACGAAGAATCTTGAACAATGGAACAGTAATAAACATATGTGTACCAATGAGCAATTAGTTATGGATACCGATCGCCTCTGCACACAAAGCAATAGCATTTCGGAAAATACCGTAATTAGTGGAAGTGTCGAGATACCTCGTAATGTGGATAAAGAAAATAAAATAGTAGGCCTACAGGCTACGCAATTTGAGATGCGTAGTAGTGACAAAATTTCGCAACAAAAAGAGAATAGTGAACCAAAATGGACCGACGTGGTGAAAAGGAAATTAAGTACACCACCATCAAAACCTGTATTATGTGGAACAAATTCAATCAATCAACTTAAAGTTGTTCCTAAACAGCCAAAGAAGAAAGCAGTGTTTGTTAGCAGGTTAGCTCCAGACGTTACGGAACCTGAATTGACTGAGTATCTAAATAGTAACAGTTTAGTGTATACCAAAATTACCAAACTGAAAACTAAACATAATACATACGCATCTTTTCATATTGAAACTGACGAAGAAAATTTCAAAGAAATATTTAAAGAAAAACACTGGCCAGAAGGTAGTCTTGTTACTGAATTTTACGGCAAACTTAAGACAGAACAGATTTTCAATTCTAATATGACAGACAAATCATCTGAATGACATAATCCTCCTGTCAAGGAAAAATCTGAATCAGAATTAAGCATCTTCAGCATCAATGTTCAGTCCTTGAGGAATAAAATTAATGAATTCGAGGCATTTTTAACCACAAGTAATTATAACATTTTAACTCTAAGCGAGCATTGGCTGCTCGAGGACGAAGTCCAATTTTACAACTTTAATAATTTTCATATAGCAAGTTATTTTTGTCGCAAAGTGAATTTACATGGTGGTGTTTGTATTTATTTAGCCAACAATCTGTCTGGACAATCCATCAAGAAGGTCAATGATCTATCTGTGGAGCTTCACGCAGAATTTTCTGCAGTTAAACTTGATCACGTAAATGTAATAATAGTGTCCTGCTATCGTATACCGAGTGGTGATTTTAACATCTTTATTGAAAGGTTAATTGATGTCCTTGATATTACTCTCGGTAATAATAAAACAAAGATAATTTTGTGTGGAGATTTTAACATTGATGTAAACATTCAGTCTTCTTGTGTTGACATTTTATCTAATACTCTAACACAATATGGCCTTTTAATTGTAAATAATATTCCAACTCGTCTTAATGCATGTTTGGACAATATTTTTACAAATTTTCACACTTCCGAATTTACTTATGGTGTACTGGATCCAGTGTTATCTGATCATCAGGCAGTTTGGTTTAATGCACCCCTGATAAGGATGAAGATTGATTTCCCCTTCCACATTTCGAAAGAAATTAGACTAATATCTCAGAACACGATAGGCAAATTCTTGAGGTGTTTAACTGAAATTGATTGGTATTCTGTTTTAATTTATGATGATGTAATTTTAAATTTTAATTCAATGTTTGACATCTTATTATATTACTACAACCTGTGTTTTAAAGTTGTTAAGGTTCGCCAGCAGTCAAGTAAGGAAATTCCCAACTCTTGGTTCACAACAGAGCTGAAATCATTACGAGATCATGTGATTGTGCTACGTACACTTAATCAAATTCACAAAACTGAACAGAGTAGATGTATGTATTTGACATCCAGGAAAGAATATAGGACCAGGCTAGACGCAGCTAGAATCTCTCACAATGAATTTATAATAAATAATGCAGGGAACAAATGTAAAAAGGCTTGGAATATAATCAATAAGGCGTCTGGAAGGTATAATGGTTTAAGTTTGCCAAAAATTAATATAACCGCTGATGAATTCAATTGTTGTTTTGTCCAATCAGTTAAAGAAATTGGAAGTAGCATTGTGCAACCTGATACGACTGCTATTGATTTTTTAAACGATTTGACTCCTGTAGAAGGCAACTTTAGGTGGAAGAATGTAACACGTGGCAAGATTCACAGTAAAATTATGAAAATGAGTAATTCAAAGAGCCAGGATTATTATGGGTTTTCTAACCATCTACTAAAAGCATGTTCTCCATGGTTATTGGATCCCTTGGTATTAATTCTCAATCAATGTCTAGATCAAGGAACATTTCCAGAGGCCTTGAAGATATCTAAAGTTATCCCTGTTTATAAAAAGGGAGATAGACAAGTAGCCTCTAATTACCGACCAGTGTCTCTAGTTCCAGTTTTTTCTAAACTAATAGAAAGTATAATTTTAGAACAACTGGTTTTATATTTTGAAGACAATGGAATTTTAAATGATGGGCAATTTGGTTTTAGGACGAAAAGATCCACAACATTGGGAATTGAGTGTTTGGTATATGAAGTATTACAGGCTTTCGAAAAGAAACAGAATGCGGCAGCTTGTATGTGTGATCTAAGTAAAGCTTTCGACTGCCTACCGCATGACCTACTGCTGAGTAAACTTGAGTTCTATGGAGTTAAAAATATAGAGTTATCATTAATTGCATCGTTTCTTAGCAACAGAAAGCAAGTAGTTGAAATAAACAATGAACTGTCTACCATTAGTGAAGTACCGACTGGTGTACCCCAAGGATCCATATTGGGTCCTTTTCTTTTCATTGTGGCAGTCAATGATTTGCCACTTGCAATTCCAGGGAAAGTCATTTCTTATGCAGACGACACAACCGTGCTAAGAACTTTCTTTGAAAATACTTTTGACTGGTCTAATACTTTAAATCTATTGTCAGATTGGTTTAGTGCAAATGGGCTATGTATGAATAAGGAAAAAACACAAACAATTGTATTTACTCTGAGAAACAACGAAAACTCAGATGCAGCCATCAAACTCCTTGGAATCTGGTTAGACAGTAAGCTATCCTGGAAACAACACACTGCAGCAATTTGTAAGAAGCTGTCTGGAGTTTTGTTTCTGTTGAGAAAATTAAAACACTGCGTGTCTATTGACACTTTATTAAATGCTTATTACAGTTTTTTCCACTGCCACTTGAACTATGGTATATTGTTATGGGGAAACAGTGCAGGAGCCAAAAGTGTTTTTCTATTACAAAAAAAAAGCTGTCAGAATAATGAAAAATTATGATTCTCGTCAACACTGTCAACCCATTTTTAATGAACTTGGAATTTTAACTGTGGCATCTTTGTTTGTTTTAGCAAGTTTACTTTTTGTACATGTGAATCATAGAAACGAGGTTTTCTCTGATATACACTCACACTATACACGGCGAAGAAATGATTTTATGCCTCCAAAATTCCGCTTGCAGAAATCTCTGGATTCCTATTTATATGTTGGTGTGAAACTTTATAATAAATTGCCTTTAGATTTAAGAAGAATTGACAACTTGAAAAATTTTAAGTACAGAGTTAAGAATGTTATCAATGAACTAAACTTTTATACTGTACAGGAATATTTGGAGACAGATTTTATTTAATGACTTGTTGACGTAACCTATTGCATTGTATGCTTAATGGTTAAAATAAATATTATTATTATTATTATTAAGATATTAAACTAATAAGGCATTTGATAAGGTAATTAGAAATAAAAGTTACTAGCACAAAGGATCACAAAATAAAATAAATAATTCAACAAATATCTAAATAACAGTAGTGCAGATTTACAAGATTAGGAAAAAGTTTAATTCATTCTTTTTCCCTAGCGGGTCAATCTTTCAGTATGGGTACAAGTAGCCAGTTAATATCCTTTATTATTGAGTCCACGATTAAAATATTTAAGGATTTTTACGTAATTGCTAGTAGGCCTATTTTATAGAATAAAAAAGACCTCTGTACCGTTCCGATAGCTTTATCGCCTTGAGTAATTACCACTCTATTACTCGTAAACCATTCAAAATATAAACGTGATACTTGATGTATAATAAAATTCAAATATTTCCCTAAAGCTCACATGCTTGAATCATTTTCTGGTCACAGAAATAAAATAAGCTCACATGCTTGAATCATTTTCTGGTCACAGAAATAAAAAATTGTCGCATAGTCAAATATGCTTCTTCCTGAACATTTCACGGTCGTCACAAATCACTCCGACACTGAAGCGCATGGAATAATTACCACTTAATTACTCGTAAACCAATCGAGATATGGGGCTGGAACTTCATTTGTATTAAAATTCAATTATTTCACTAAAACTTTCTCGCTTGAAGTTTTTTCGGGACACAAAAATACAAAAAATTGTCGCATAGTGAAATTTGCTTCTCCCTCCATGAATTTTGTGTAACGGGTGATGTTTATAAAATGAAATAAAAACATTTGTGTCCGGTTTTTTAAGGCTCTGTTTTAACCATCAGTAGGGCTGATGTGTGTAGATTATTTCTGTATAAATTTCACAGGAATCCGACCACGGGTTAATTAAAGGTTACGAGTTTAATCACGCGGTGTAAGATTTTCTAGACTGAGTAAAATCTGAAAATTGCGAGATCTGGAATCTTGTGACGTCACACACTCAAGTGCTGCGATTGGTCTATCCCGGAATACGCAACCTGTATAGTTTACTGATCTTGAGTTCATTTCACCTTTATTAACTTGTATTGATTACTATATATAGGAGTGTCGGTAGAAATGTTTATTTAGAATTCTGATTAGAATTGAGTTATTTTACCTGGTGGGATGAAGGCCGTTAGACCTTATATAGCTTTCTCTTCCATTTTCCAGGGTTATTACTAAAGCCCGGATTTTAATGCACTATCAGACTTAAAAATATGCATGCATTCATGCACTATCATATCTCCAAATATGCACAATGAAGGGCGAAACATGCACTATCAAAAATCCGCACTGTACTGCAATATATTTCAATTTATCTTAAAACAATATACAACAACGAGTTTTTCCAAATTCTCCTCACTTAAACTCGTGTTTTTATCAGTTAGGACATTCTTGAACGCAGAAAAGGATCTATCTATTTCACAAGTAACAGGTGCATAGGCCTACTTAAGGGAAGAAATTTGACTAAGGGAAGAAATTTGACTGAGGGTGAGATCGAATTCCATGTCTTTTACATTTTCTCCACATAATACGTCTTTCACGTTTTCAGAAGTTTAAGATCAGGGTTTGAACTAAGTACCTTCTTAAGTTTTTCCCTGACTGTCACACCCGTTTCTCCACAACACGATTCTAAAAATATATTCAAAGTCTTCAACAATGGCTAGTGGCTGACAAATTCAAGCAGTGAACATTCTGTTTAGCAGTTTTCTTTCAAAGGAAGGTGGTGGGGGTCGGCGAGTCGGCATTTTCTTTTGTAGCCTTGTGTATTATATTACTGTTTATTTAGGGTAAACAGTAGATTGCACTCTCAAATTCATGCAGGTGGCAGACTCTGTTGCCAATTCAATCAAAATATTATAACAATGGAAATGCAATACATCATTTTTACGTTTCTTTGAAAAGAAATGATTTTAGGGAGGCATATTCAAAATATGCACAGTTATGCATGGTAACTTGATATTATGCACTAAAACCAGAAAATGAGGGTTTATATGCATTAAAAACGTCTGAATATGCTACATTAAGCCCAAAAAATCCAAAACATGGATTATGCATGAATTTTGCCGTAAAAAGGCGAAATATGCAAACATGCACGGAAAAAAATGTTTATTTGGAATCCATAAGTCATGTAATGTGTAACTGCAAAGATTGAGAAGTGTAACCAAAGTATATAAAAACATGCATTTGCAGGGAAATCCGGGCTCTAGTTATTACAATTACATTACACAAAATTAGAAATGTGTTACAATATAATTACAAAATATAACGTAAAACACAAACATTGTTATTATAATCTAAGGCTTATAATTAACAACTAGCATAACTAAAGTTACCAAAAAAACTCTGGTAGATACCTCTGAACTGAACTAAGAAAAAAAAAAAAAACCGCACGCTCTTAGCTGGCGTGTCTATAATGCAGACATTTCGTCTCCAAGAAACAAGAATGTTATTATTATATTAACAATATAAACTTAACAATGCTTTTTGTTTCCAAGGAAATATATGTTTATATGCTAAAGGCATTTAAAACGGTTCGTTTCGACTTTTCTACAATCCGGCGCCTTTTCGTCTCCCCCCGTTCTTTTGAGAGAGAATTCGCGCGTGTTTGGTAATTACATACGCAATTTTCCGCGCGTTCTCTTTTGTTGACACACTATCATGCGAGTAAGAACGTGCATGCATTTTAGGCTGCATTTTCCACCGCGCATGGTTGCCTGCAAGCTCTTTTCCCCGATATTGCCCATACTCTCCAGGAGTGTTCGCCACGTAAGAGTTGGCCAATCATGCAAGTTTCTGCGTCGCGGTTGCCACAGCTCTAACTTCCGAGCGATCGGGTGAAATACATAGGCAAATAAAGCCGCTAACGGTGTAATGATTCAGGTTCTCACAATTAAAGTTAAAATTACAATGAAAGTAACCACATATATTATCACAAGAGATGTTGGAAATGTCCTCCTCTTGCATCCACACAACACTGGCACCTTTTTTTTAGGTCTAGTCAATTTTCTTTCACGGCATTAGTTCAGCTTCCGACATAGAGTTCATTTCTCTTGTGGTATTGCCTTTAAGTTCTTCTAATGTGCGGGGAATTGACCTATACACTTATTTTTTCAAGTTCCCTCATAAATAAGTCACATACTGTTAGAAGAACTTAAAGACAATATCACAAGATAAATTAACTCTATCTCGGATGCTGAACTTATGCGTGTGAAAGAAAATTTCCTAAAATGGTGCCAGTGTTGTGTGGATGCAAGAAGAGGACATTTCTAACATCTCTTGTGATGGGGTAAATGGTTATTTTCATTGTAATTTTATATTTAATTGTCAGAACGTGATTCGTTACACCGTTAGCGGCTTTATTTGCGTAGATATTTCATCCGATCGCTCGCGAGTTAGTGCTGTGGCCGCCGACGCAGAAACCGCCCTATTGCCCAACTCGTACTGAAAAAAACACTGTGTAACCGAACAAAGCACAGTGTACTTTCACTACAGAAAATGAAACGAAACTACCCTGACCGAAGAATTTATATTAAAAAAAATTATATTTAAAAAAGGATGAAAGTAAAGAAAACTTTTCCCTCGCCCTTTACAAGTACTGTAATTTACAAAAAATATCCATGTTATCCTAAAACATTTACGCTACTATAATAAACTAGACAGCTCAACGACGACAACAGGCCACCTTCCAAAATAATTTCGTATTACCTCATACGCGAAAGTATTGCGAGAAGGGTCAGTTAAAAAAGCATACTGGTACACTGAAATTTGTAGTTACTAAAAAAGTGCTTGCATTAACTTGTTCCAGAAACTTTTAAGTCAAAATAAAAATAATTTTAGGTAGAAATAAGCTCAGGACGTCCATCGAAAATAGTTGTCAAAGAACCGGATTTTAATTTTGGTCTATCAAAAATGAAAACCCTTTTCTCACCTTTCGAATCAGTATATGAAACCTCATGTTGGATGCATTCAAACTCGAAGTGTTTGAAGTGCCCGTATTCTGGGATTGTGAGTCAGTTGGAGAATTTAATGTTGTACCGGCACGTTGCCATGGTAGCTCAGTTGGTTAGAGCATCGGCACGGAGAGCCGAAGATCCTGGTTCAAATCCCGGCTATGGCATTGAATTTTTCATTCTGACTCCACGTGTCCATCTTAGCCTACACACGGCCAGTGTGAAAGAATTATCATTCCAAGTCTTTCTGACTCTAAATAATGAGCACACTACATCGTTTTCTGGATTCATTTGTAATATCAACTAACATAAAAAAAACACGAATAAAAAATTAAATTAACTAAATTCGCTTGTTTTTCTCACAAGCAACAGATAATGCTGAGTTACTGTCTGTCTCTGACGAGTGGATTCACACTTGTCGCCTGTTAGGATGGAATGTTGAAAGTGGGGTTGGTCTCGAACCGGATTTTCCCTTTTGAGATAAGATTTGAACTGGCACTGCCGGTTACCAAATGCAGTGGTTTACTATGAAGCCCGGGCCTTAAAGTGATTACAGTTTGTAAGTCGTCACTGGGTTGTTATTAAGTGCCAGTAGCCTATGAGATTTTGTCCGTCCGTTCGTGTGTCTGTACGCGCGATAACTCAAATACTCTGTATCGGATTTTAATGAAACTTGGTATACGTATTTGTAAAATCCATGGGAAGAAGCCTATTGATACTGAACCAAATCGGTTGACCGGTACCGGGGTAAAATCCAATTTAGTGTATATTTTAAAGGCGCGATAACTCAAATACGCTTTACAGGATTTTCATGAAACTTTGTATACGCATTTATAATGTCCATGAGAAAATGTATATTGATATTGGACCAAATCGGTTGGTCGGTATCGGAGTAATGCCCAATTTAGTGCCTTTTCATGGTAATATGAGAAGCTTGTTTCCAAAACCTGCTAATTCCATTCATCATACATTTTCAAAAGAGCAGATATTCTCCTGTGTTTTTCTGGGACTCAAAATCATTATAAAGTGTTTTATTTTTCTAACGTTCATAATATCAATAACATATATTAATTTCAACCATATATTTGCTTATTAAATTGATATTTTAAAGACAAAAAATTGGTGTAGCAGGTTTTAGAAATAAAATTGTCTTTTAGAATGTTTTGGAAATAAACTATTGGCTTTTAGCATTTTTTGGAAATAAAAGGTATTTTAAGTTAAAACAGAAAAGGTGTAGGATAATAATTATATTTTGGAATCAATTTAAAGCACACTGATTAATCTGTATTTTATATTATTTTTAGGTAATCTTTGTTAAGAAATTATTCAAATTTAAATTACATTAAATTCAAAATACCCGTTACAATGTGATATTCCCCAAGTTTAAAAAGGATCTTCATTAATTACTATATTTATCATCAGCTGTTGAATAGTTGGTTGCTTCCAAACACTGTTTGTAGAATTCTATATCCTGCCATGCCAGCCCTATAACTCCTACCTATTATCTACGGCCCGCGACTTCATAAATATTGTAGTTTAGCCCGCATCTTTCCAAAGGTTGCCCATACCTGACCTAAAGGCTCGAATTCTATCATCCCAAAATTTCTGACACCAATATGTGTCGTTCGTCTTCGCCAAGTGTACAATCGTCTTGCTTTTGATAAGATTTGTCAGTGTACGTACCCCAGCTGCGTCTTCTCCTGATTCCTGGATGGCGATCCGTAGAATCTTCTTCTTCTTGTTACGTACACTGCAAGTAGGTTAGATCTTCCCGACGGGGTGAATGCGGGAATGCGGCACATAGGTAGTACACTCGTAAGTTTAAACACTTGTTACCAAAAATCCTGTTGCTTTATTCTATGACTACTATCCCTATATACATTTATATACACTATTTCTCTAAATATAAGCTATTAAACATTAATTCCTCACCTTGCATTTCTTCCCTGCACACCGGCGTTTTCTTAGATAATTTTAACGTCACCCTCCATCGTCAAAGTCTGACTGTTACAACTTGTACTTAAACGTATGGATTCTTTCTCTTGTCACGGGAAAGTGACTGCACTGCATCAGTTTTTTAACAGGATATGAGCTGGAATTTGATCTCAGGTATGTACATCACAGATGATGTGCGTATGTTACATTGCAATGGTAAATAAAGAAAGAATAATACGCGTACCGTTTATAGAGGAAGGATCTACCATAAGGGGGAATGTATACTCTGTAGAGGGTATTGAGATGTTGGAAGAGCTGTTTATTACTGAGGGCGTCGAAATGTTAGAATACACTCACACAAATAAATATTATGTAGGCAATGAAATCGCACAACTCGCTGACCATTATGAAGTTAATATGGACAGTGAAGCCACGGAGCTCACTTATGTCCATGAATTTGATATTGTAGAGGAAAACTATCATATGATAGGAGGAGAGAGTAAGTACGTCGGAAGCTAGATGTTTCATGGAAAATACTTTGAATCAAGATACAGTATCCGTAGAGATAATGAAGTTGGAAAAAGAGAGATATAACCGAGGAAAGACCCTAGTGATGAGCAAGGTTTATGGAGTAATGTATCAAATATACAGTCAATATCTGACAACCAGAAAGACGAACTATACAATGTGCTAGTGAAGAATAAATTAGTTTTTATCTCTACAAGAGGACTTTTCTCCATGTATGAACGTAGCTTAAAAATGAAAGGAAAGTTCCTAATTTCCACTTTAAAAGTCGCAAAATACCGCTTCAGATGAATAACAGTGCCCTATAACTCCTAACAGCTGTTTGACGTCACTAACCTTTGCTGACGATACATGGCTGCATTTCTTCTTTGAGCTGTAGAGGAGCATTAATAAACCGTGTGTTCTTCTTCAAGATCTTATGGTAGGTAGGAGTTACTGAATATACAGGTCTGAAGGAAACTTCATTTGGTCGATCTAATTCCAAGCCAATTACTTTCGCCTCTGTGACTTTAAACTCCTTTTCAGCTCTAAGAAGTTTGTTGACTGATGAATTCCAATCTTGCACCATCACACTTCGCCCAACAATATGTAATGTGCCAACAGAAGAAACCAGGTTATCATAGTCTTTAGGAAGGATCAAAGTATCATTTTTATGTATTTTCTTTTCAAGTACTGTATACCAAATGCACTGTCTGCCGGCATGTATGAGTGACCTCTTACAGGGAAGAAGCATTCATATTCAATGTTCTTAGCTAGGTAAAATTTATGTAGCAAGAATAACATGGCATAGTTTTTATTCTGCTCTGTACAAGAGTCACAGAACAGTCTTAGTGTTTTTATAGAACGACTTATCATTGGCGTCACAACAGCATTAAGAAAATGATTAACACACGAAATAATTTCATTGCTTCCTCATCCATACTCATTTTCAACTCGTCTATAGAAATGCACTGTTTGTGGGTTAAGGGAATCTGATTAATTGCGTATGACGATTGCCAAGATATTATACCAAACTTGTCTTGAATTATAAGCTTGTCCAACTGGAGTCTTTGGAAGAGGCTGATTTCGCATCAGGTCAAAATTCAATGTCAAAGAACTGTCTGGCTGCAAGCTAAGCTCTGGGAACAATCTTTTTGATCATGCCTTGTGTAATTTTAAATCAATATTAAGCTTGCACTTCTCTTCTTCTGTGGCTGAATCTGCCTTAATCAGAGTTTTAAGTCTGACACATTCACTACAAACATCACTTTTCATAGAACCAAAACCAAGATTGAATTTAGACGTGAAAATTCTGTAATATGTGCTGTATTTGCATTTATTTTTGTTGGACCCACAAAAAATTCCCATATTTTCTTCACAGTTAAATGATTTGAAAGATATGAACGGCCAGGAATGTCGTATCGGCCATAATGTTTTTCTCTACACCTGAAGGACTAAATGTGAGACATGATTTCTTCATTCAAAATTGTTTTATCTTGATTGAACCCAGCCCCACCTCTGGTTTCTTTCATCAACTCATCTGGTTGCATACTTAGGTATAAGTATGCCAGTACTTGAAATCTCAGCAAAAAAAAAAAAAAAAAATTACTTGCATGTAGTTATGCATAAAATCTACAAACTACTGTTAGCTGTGAATAGGCGAACGAACATTTTCACTGACAACAATGTAAATAATATTAAAGTAATAATATAAATTATAAATTATTATTAGTTAAGTTTTTCCAAATTAAAAAGAAAACTATTTATACTATATTAGTTGCCATAGATTTTTAGAAAGTATTTATACGAATCACAACACTGACAAATATTCCGATTTTAGTATATTTTGGAAATGAATAACAGAAAACTCCCATAAAAATATAGTTTTAGCATGTTTTGTAAATAAACTAATTTTAGCAGGTATTGGAAATAAGTTGTAGAAGGAAATATCAGTTTTTGGAAACAAACTGTAATTTTAAAAGGGATTTCCATGGATAAAAGCATGTTTTGGAAGTAAGTTAATATTGAAATAAAATCTACATATAAAGATGAACAAAATGATGTGCATATCTAAATTTAGAAAAAAAAAGTCTTTTAGCAGGTTTTGGAAACAAGCTTCTCATATCAGAAAGGCGCGATAACTCAAATAAGCTTTATCGGATTTTCATGAAACTTGATATACGAATTTATAATGCCTATTTATTTTGGACTAAATAGGTTGACCGGTACCAAAGTAACCATTAATTAAAGGTCACATTTAAAAAAAATCATGTCTATACTGCAATGCCGCATTTCTAATCATTGAGGGCTTTGACTCCAATGTAGTCAGATGTTTGTTTGTTTCGTTGATCAAGTTGAAATTGAGTACTGCATGAATACTGTTGTATGCAGAAGGTATATATTACTGTGATATAATTGGCGGAATTCTTTGCCACTGAATTTTGTGAAATGTTGCAAATTTTAAGAACTTCAAGTTGCAATACATTTAGCTTTGACAAATAACACTATTCCTTCACATGTGGTTATCAAACTAAACTGTTCATCTGAGCGAGGTGGCCGAAATGGTAACGCCTTGGACTCGTATTCTGGAGGTTCCTGGATTAAATCCTGGAGCCGGCCAATTTGACATGGATTTTTTAATTTTATTTTTATGTGAGTGTGCGATTGTCAAGATATTACAAATCTGTAGTTCTGCTGATGCTCGACGACTTTAATCTGATTAAAAAAACTTATTTTCTGCATATCATAATTTCAATTATAATTGATTCAACAACAGTGGCGGCTATTCAGGGGAAGTAGGTGAAGTAGCACTTCACCAGTATTTTCCCTTTATAATATGCATTTTAAAGTTTATTTTCCATATCACGAATGTTGGTTTTTACTATAAATGAATCTGTATTTTTGAATTGCCCGCCACGCCACCACCTGATGTCAAAGCTAGGAGACACTGAGATCCTGCAAGTGCTTCAAGTCGGCCGTGGTGAAACGGAACTGGTTTACCATTCCCTCGGTTACATGGGTAGTCTGATCCACTAAAATGATGGCAAGCAGCAGTTTTCTCGCTTATCCCACGTCCTCATACCGACGCGAACAGACTACCCACGAAGCCGTCCCTCTTGTTCAGGCATTTTCTTCGCCAGTACCTCACACTGTCAGCTCGGAGAAACAGGTGGGCACTTTTGCACTTGAATACAGGGTTCATAAAGCACATATATTATCCATCACAGCATTGATGTTAATACGTTGAACACTACAGATATAATTACACTGTAATTGTTCTTCTAATACCAATCCATTTGCCAGTTAATACTCCGAAGAGAACGTGGATCATGACGTTTCATTCCTACAATGCATATTTTTTCATAGGTAATCATACGACATGGAACATATTAATCACTGCATATTAATGCCTTGAAGTATCCAGTAACGAGCTGAAGTTTATCAGGTAAAATTGCATCTTTCCAACCCTCGCAAGCATATTAACTTATAAGATAAACAACAGTCATTGGTCGATTGCTAAAGATTATTAGTCAATACCAAGTCCGTATCGCATGAATGGAATATTCTGAATAATCTGTTTAGGATAATAATAATAATTACGATAAACATCAATAGATTCGCGGTGGAAAAGCAGGATCGATTTTATCTCATGAAACTCATAATTCCGAGTGGGATTTATTAAGAGTATTTCATGAATAAAATGTATCAGAGTTTATAAATAATAACTACATTCTTACCCGCATTGTTTAAAATCAAATCATCATTGTGCCAGCTGTCAGATCACGACGTAGGCCTACTAAATGAAGAATAAAAAATGTTGCCAGATACTAACTAACCTGACAAGGACCTTGTTTAGCGAATATTTCAATTCAGAAAGAACTTCTACTGCAGCTAGAAGAAAAGCAGCCATTCTATGATGATATCACCGACAAGTTTGCAGCCTTAAAGGGCTACCGAAGGATTGTTTTGGTTTACAAGACATAGGTGAATTCCGTTATTAACATAAGCATGTGGCATTTTTCCCTTCACCTAATTTTCCGGCCACGAGCTGCCACTGCTCAACAACAGCATTCTGGCACTGTGTTACATCAGTTTACCTGATTTTATCTCTATATATACAAGAGGCTTTGTCCTGACTGATTACTGACTGACAGAGAATCAACGTAGATCCTAAACTATAAAAGGTAGAGACTTGGAACTTTGATAGTACCTTCGTTTCATAATGTTAGTGCACACTAAGAAAAGATTTTGCAAAATTTTGATTTTAAATGCCAAAAATAAAATGTTTTGAGGATCAGAAATACCGTTTTACATAGAATTATCAAATCCAAATCACATTCCATGTACAGTTCTCACAACAACAGTGTATTATTGGCAGTATTCACAGATAGCTTTGGAAGTAAATGATACGGAACTTTGAAAAATTAGAGAAGCTTTCGATAGAATTCATTAGCATAAATAAATATTGAAGAATGAAATCCACGAAAATAATGCACAATTTGATGCGGTCACATAAGTTTCTCTACCCTGGACATAGAGAATACAATTTTCTCACTTCACATTTTGATGTAAAATAAGAGGCCGAGGTCATATTATTATTATTATTATTAATATTATCATTATTTTTTTCTTCTTCTTCTTATTGTTATTATTATAATAATAATAATTATTATTGTTGTTATTATTATTAGCTTTGACCATATTCTTTCACTATTTTCACAGGAAATCCTTACAATTAAATACGACAAAATTGATTATCGACAGTGATGCCGGGGCGGACGATGCGGGAGCCATCTTGATAGCACTGAAGAGTGCTTATCTCAAGGTCATGGGTATCACCTGTGTTAATGGCAATACAGCTGTAGATAATGTCGTCATAAATGTCCTCAAGACTCTCAAAACTGCCAACCGTCTTGACGTAAGCACGTGTCTACCTTATACTATATAATAAAATAACTGATATCAGAAGGCAAAAGTTACAAGTTACATATTATCCACAAAGTGAATAATAGCCCATGATGAAAGTATATTTATTTTTAATGCCAAAAGATTTCACAGACATGTTTGGGGAATTCACATTTTTAACTTTTTGGAAATTGCCATTGAAGACAACGCATTACTTATTTAACTTTTGTTTTCAGTTTTATTTCTGGAATGTTTCCCAGAATAAAGAAATTACATTCTGTTGAAGAAGTCATGAGAAGTTGTGAATCCTATTTTTTGTAAGTCGCTGAGTTTCTGCATATGGATTGTTTTGGTTTTCAGCTTCTTTTAGCAATTAAAATAAGAAAAATTGGATCACTTTATGTTTTGTAATGTGGAGGTCCAAATTGTTATTACACTACCCACATATTCCTTCGTATATGCTTATCAAACTTTAGATCTTTCTTCTTCCGTAAGCCCTGCTTAATGAATCCATCTGGGCCTTAACTCGGAAATCGATTACAAAAATAACTTTTTTTCTGCTTATAATAATTGCAATTATCATGATTAAACAAAAGCATTCTGTCACTTTGTTATATCAGTTTACCTGACAGAATTAAGTTACCATTAACAGAATGGTACTTTATAAGAGTGTGTGGTGGACGAGAAATGTCTGTCTGTCTGTGTGTATGTATGCGCGATAACTCATATACGCTTTATCGTATTTTCATGAAACTTGGTATACGCATTTATAACGTCCATGGAACAAAGCCTATTGCTTTTGGACCAACTCGGTTGACTGGTACTGGAATAATGTCCAATTTATTTCCTATTTTGTAGTAATAAATTAGAATTTGTCCAATGCAAATCAGTTCTCATGACAACATATTGTTACAGTATTCATACACGGCTTTGGAAGTTAGCTTTGACAAATAACATTACCCACATATTCCTTGACAAATGCATATACAAATTTAGACCATTGTTCTTCCGTAAGCCCTGCTTAATGAATCAATCTGGAGCTTAACTCGGAAATCGATTACAAAATAACTTATTGTCTGCATATCATAATTGCAATTCTCACTAATTAAACAATCGCATTCTGACACTTTGTTACTTGAGTTTACCTTACTATATTAAATATCTAAACAAATTCAAGAACAATTGTTTTTGTTCTGGATGAAAAATGAAGTGGTTTGGCCAAAATTGATTACTGCCGATATTTGAAACAACATAGCCTCATTTCCAGAAGAATTTAAAGACCTGACCCATTATGTTATACAGCATATCTCACCAGCAAACTTTCCAACGTGACCACTGAAGTTCTGGATTGATCTTTCCACTAATGCAGGGCACTTTAAACATCTGTGTTAGTATACTAAGTACGGTATAAACTATATTTTGAAGTTACGAACAATAAACTAAGGTGTAAAGTTGTATTTTGTAATTCCCCTAGTAGACAACCGACTTTTCAGGAACCTTGTATAGCATAAAAATGTAATTTTTATTGAACGGTCTGTATCGTATTTAAGAAAGCCAACATGATACAAAATAATAAATTTAGAGTTACGAATACAAAGTAGGAAAACTCAATAACGCCATACAAATTGACCAAACAAAATTCAAACAACTGAGCAAATAGCAAACATCAGTTACTTACATTAAATTATCGGCTACTGATGCATTACTTGGTCACAGAGTACTTAATGATGCTAATACTATATCGCCCTGATCCCCAGTTGAGGAAAAATCTTCATTATCGTCCCTTGAAACCCAAATAGGAGACCAATGGATTTTAGTTAATGTAATCTTTTGAAAATGACCAAATTGGTTCATTCTCAACATCAGCATTTTGGGGTTGTCAGATTCCTGATTTTAACTGAATGCTCATATCTATTATTCCAGCAGAGGATTGACCTGCTAGTAACTATTATGTCTATACTCCTCATGCTTCCTCCATCTGCTATACAGTGGACTTGATCGTGTACCTTTAAACTTTTCCCATGCAATGAGTTAGCAATCAGAGTTCGCACGATGATATGGCCTTCATTGGTTAATTCTTGTGAACAACTTCCCAACCCATGAGGAAGGACTCACTTTAGTGTCTATAATGGGTGGTGCTGGAGGAACCCGAGGGAGACAATTTACCGGAGAGACCATTGCTGTCATCTTCATCATCTCCTTCCATTTAGTTGTGCTGAGGACCTTCTTATTTACAATCCCGATATTCGCAGATAGAACTTGTGAAAGCAGCTGGACTCCTTTACCCTTATGAGGACAAGATCACCATGAAGTACTCTATATTACTTTTCTCTGAGTTTTCTGAGCAACGGCAAGATCCAGTTGAAGTTTTGAGACATAGTTCTGTCTGATTTTATCATATTGTCGCACTATATTAACATGTGGACCAATATCTATTGCATCTTCATTTGTTACCAAAAAACTTTCCGAGGAGCATTCAGAATAAAAAGAACTTTGTTCTTACTGGTGATATAAATCATACTACTGGGTATGTCACTAGGAAGCTGTAAATTTCGTTTGACACACTCCGAATTATATTGTTAGCATTAGTTGTACTTCTTTTTAAATTTTATCAGCTGAAATCGTTTAGAAAGGATCAATCAACGAGGGTCCTATCGCCTGGTTAATCGCAGTCGGTTTGGGTGAGGTTGTAGTAAGATGACGGAAATATCGAATTATTTTATAATTTATTCAAGATCAAATATCAAAGTTTGTTTAAAGGAAACTCCAATATATTTAACTCTTTCGTAAAATCATAACACATAATAAGTAATATAATTATAATATATTAGATATTAGGCATATATAGATAGAACTTCTACCATGCAATGACTACAGATTCGTACATATCCACATGCGATAAAATGCCAGGTCTATGGTGAATATAATTTTCCTTCAGGCACTCTTCAAATATGATAATGTTAAGGAAAGTAGTGTGTTTTCAGCTCGTACCTGTTTCATTTTCTTAGTACATGAATTTAAACAGGCTGAATGGCTGCACTGTAAGCAAGGTCCTAAACAGTGGTCTTTTCTCTCTTCAGATCCCGGTGTACAGAGGCGCTTCGAAACCTATAATAAAGGAAACATTTTCTGACAATTACTTTGGTCAGGATGGGTTCGGAGATTTCGAGTATCCTGACCCGCCAGATCCCGAAGTTTATCTTCAAAAGGACCATGCTGTTAATGCTTTAATAAAGTTTGTTTCCGAAAATCCAGGTAAGATAAAAGATCTTTATATGGATCTTTATAAAAGATCTTTTTCATTCTGACTTCACCTTTCCGTCTAAGCCGACACACGGCCAGTGTGAAAGAATTAGATCCACTGTATGAATTTTGTTACCACAAAAGTCATGGCAACTATTTTTTTCCCACAGGTTAGGCAAACCAAATTAAAAATATACAATTGGAAGGTAACGATACATACTAGCATTTCGTTACAAATGTGTTTGTTCCTCTAATTACAACACATACGCGTAGGTCTACGTATGGCATATAAACTCCTTCAAATTAGTCTTCAGAAGAATCCACCACACGTTGCCAAAAAAGTGGATGACTCCAAATACCCTCAGCTTCACTATGATAGAATCTTCTATATACAGAGTGCTTCAAAAATGTATACACACTTTGAGGTGTCATAGAAAATCTATTTTCCGTTCTACAAGGTTAAATTTCTGGAAATGGAAAGCTTCAAGTTCAATTTGAAAAATAAATGACTTTCTGATGAAAATGGGATTAATATTCAAATGTTCAAAATGGTGGCCAAAAATAAATTTCTGAGTACGAGTCACCACTGATTCCGTACATCGTACCCAAGTGCGCACACCGCTTGAATCTCATTCGAAAGTGTGTCTAGGTTACGTGGTTTACGTTTGTACAGGTAGGGGGGAAAAAGCGAACCTACTAAAATACCTAAGTTGCCGATATGAGGCATGCGCTTGCCAAGCGGGTTCTAGGCATGCGCATTGGCTCAAATCGGAAACTTAGATATTTTAGTAGGTCTGCTTTTTTTCCGTACCTGTACACATCTTTTACTGTGCCCCATAAGAAAAAATCCAGCGGCATAAGGTCTGGAGAGCGTGCAGGAAATTCAATTTGCCCCCTGCGTCCTATCCACTGCCATGGATAATGCGCGAATGGCAGGGAATGTAGAATCAGCATTTTTCATTGTAGGATAATTATTGGCGCGATTGTTAAAACTATTCTGCTGCCACCTGTTGAAGAAATATAACATTACTTTCTCCCAGACATTTAACCTTATAGAACGGGAAATAACATTTTCTATGACAGTTCAGAATGCGTATAGATTTTTTTGAAGGACTCTGTATATTATTATGATAAGCGGATTTGTTACCGGGGTGCGCCAGTCCCCTACCTACTTAAACTGGCATGAAAATGTCAATTTTATGAATACAATAATTACAACTCATTAAAAACAGATTAAAATGAAACTCTATAATTTATTGGATTACCTAAGTATACTTAATTGCAGCTACCTATAATATACTATGCTGTGATACACCTGTTACTGTATCCAAAACAAAGATGACCTGATCTTACATGAGTTAAAAAGAACAATACAAAACTATCAGATTCAAGTTTCTGCAGCTTGTCTTTCTTTGTGTACAATCATACTATCACTTAGTCATAATAAAAAAACAGAAACATTTTCACTGTTATTTTCTTGTAGTTCATCATTGTAATATAGGAAGTCATTGAAAAATGGCATCTGATTCAAATAATTTTATCCCATTACTGCTAACAGTGCCACCATATCTTTCTTTTTAACATCTTTAACATGGCTCTTACACTGGACTTCTTTTAGGCTTGCCATTATTTGGTCATACTTCAGTTCCCATTTTATCTTCTGCTGACAAACCGTTGCCTGATTATAAGCAGTATGAATTCCAACCATACCCGACTTTTCCTCAATTGTTATTCTCTTGCCTCATTGATTTTGAACTTCATTGTTGCTGGCAACAACCATACATGACAAGCAACAAGAAAACTACAGACACATGACCTCTGTCATCCAATGAGAAGCAAATAATACTATATGACATCATCCTTTGGCCATGATATTTCACCATTGAAATGTGAGGAAGGATTTGGTATTTCCTGTCACAAGAAACTGCAGGGATGCAGTGGCAGCTATTCAGGGGAAGTAGGTGAAGTAGCACTTCACCAGTATTTTTCCTTTGCAATACACATTTTAAAGCTTATTTTCCATATCACGAATGCTGGTTTTTACTATAAATGTATTTCTGTATTTTTGTAATGCCCGCCACGACTGGTGTCAAAGCTAGGCATCTAGGAAGCAGTGAGCTCCCGAGTCAACATGAAGCTGAACAAGTTATTAACCTCCTGTGTTGCATGGGTAGTCTGTTCCACTCAAAATGAGGATGTGGGCAAGCAGCTTTTTTTCTCGCTTATCCCACATCCATGCTGAGGGGAACAGACTAGCCAATTTCACTTCCTCTACCAGTACCAAAGGTAATAAATGTTCGAATCAAGGTTTTTAACATAAATACCTGTTTTGTATTCTCCTCTGTCCAATAATATTTTCAGGAACGTGTTTGTGTGGCTTCATAATAAACATCGTGTATAAATAAAACGTTTTGGATTAGATATCTTCTGGGGAAATTGAAGACTTTTTCTTACTTTTACACGGTATCCTTACAACGGTATACTACACTAAAATTCAGCCCAGGAAGTTACTACAGGCCTTATGGGGCAGCAATCAACTCACACCTCTGAACCAGGGTGATGTTGCCAAACTAACAATAACGGTACTTTGAGTAGGGGATGGGGGAAGGACACGGGCTAGCAGAACCTGCTCTATGCCTATGTAGTACCTATTCTAAAAATATTTTTCTTTTACTCTACGCAACTGCTTTGAAAATGCTTGTGTCAGTAAGTACAAGTAAACAATCAATTTAAGTAGATGATAAACTCACCATTAATCGGGAAGAGGAGCTACTCCTAAATCTTCCCATTCGTTCCCACTTTCGTCGCTGCTATTTTCTTCAGATTCTTCAAGATTTATCACAACATTATCGTGTATCACTGTATCAGATCCAGGAGGCCGTCCGTTTCCCACATGCGTAGTTCAACATCTTGTTTATGTTTATGTTTATGTTTATGTTTATTCGTTCTTCTATGTACAGAGTATCATAATATGGAACGTCAATATAACTTATGCTAATTTTTTTCAAATACAATAATTTTTTACATATACAACTATAATACTAGCCTATGTTAATATAAAATACTTCTGCAGATGGTTTGTGTGCCTATGAATACTAGACAAGCCATCTTCTATGTGTCGCACATAATTAGACCACTGTTGTTGTGTCACTTCAATTATGCTAGATTCCAAGAGTTCCCGAACCTTATTTATATTGAATGTAGTGTTTTCTTGTGACACTTTCCTCTTAATTTGACTCCACACCTCTTCAGTGGGATTTAATTCACAATGATAAGTGGAAGTCGCAAAACCTCATGTCCATGTTGTCGAGCCATTTCGTCGACAATACATTTAGGTTCGTATCGAGTTCGAACAGATTCCAATATCTCGACAAGCTCGTCTTATGCATTTCATCATCGATGGGGATACCTTTGGAGATTAGCCACGATTTAATAACCCCCTTCGTGTTACTCTTTGTAGGGATTTTTTCATTTTTCCTGAAATGAACAGAAGCATTGTCTAGCACTATGACGCTATTAGCTGGTATATTGGGAAGCAATTTCTCTGAAAAATACTTTTCATACATTGGTCCAGTCATTTCATCATGATAGGGTGATAGTCCCCATCTTTCTTTCCATGATAAACTAACTTAGCTTCAGGAATGAAACCATTTTCATTCTATGCATGGACTAATACAATGAGTCCCACGCAAGAGTTGGCCAATGACGCGGGTTTCTGCGTCGCGGCTGGCACAGCTCCAACTCCCGAGCGATCGGGTGAAATATCTACGCAAATAATGCCGCGGTCGTTGTAATGATTCAGGTTCTCACATTTACAGTTAAAATTACAGTGAAAATAACCACGTACCTCATCACAAGAGATGTTGGATATGTTCTCCTCTTGCATCCAGACAATACTGGCACCTTATTAGGAAATTTTCTTTCACGCGCATAAGTTCAGCTTCCGAGACAGAACTATTTTCTCTTTTGATAGGCCTATGTGATATTGTCAATAAGTTCTTCTAACAGTATGTAAATATTATTTATGGGGAAACTTGAAAAATAAAGTGTATAGGTCAATTTCCCATACATAAGAAAAACTTAAAGACAATATCACAAGAGAAATTAATTCTATCTCGGAAGCTGAACTTACGCGCGTGAAAGAAAATTCCCTAAAAAAGGTGCCAATGTTGCGCGTATGCAAGAGGAGAACATTTCCAACATCTCTTGTGATGAGGTACGTGGTTATTTTCATTGTAATTTTAACTGTAAATGTGAGAACCTGAATCATTACAACGACCGCGTCATTATTTGCGTAGATATATTTTCACCCGATCGATCGGGAGTTGGAGCTGTGCCAGCCGCGACGCAGGAACCCGCGTCATTGGCCAACTCTTGCGTGGGACTCACTGTATTATACGCCCACCTTTGCCTGAGGGTATTTTATTCCCTGTAGTTAGACCTTGCTTCCGGGTTTCTGATGCAGATCGAATTCTTGTGTCCACCCAAGATTTAGAGGTGGTGCAGTCTGCATTTAACCAGGTTTCATCGGTAAAAACAATGTTTCTATTGTTTGCCCTGTGACGTCTCATAGCTCTCAAGTATCTATGTCTCCAAGCAATAATGTCATTTCTGTCGATTAACATAGAGTTCTTCCTTCTTTTCGTGAACTGAAAGCATATATCCGGCATTATCCTTCTTAATGTGGAAATAGATACAGTAGGCATATCAGGGTCTTCATCAAGGGCTGATTTCACAGTTTCGGTAGAGTGTTTCCCTTATAAAACATGTGAACACGACGCCTTATTGCAGAAAGAGTGTGAGAATCGTATTTTTGCATTCTTGTGTTTTGTATTCCAGGGCCCTTCCTTTTAACGGGTGTTGAAACAGTTCCCTTCATTTTAAGTTCTTTCCTTATTGTCATCACTAGTTTGTAGGAAATTTTAGTGGCTGCTGCAGTATGCTTGGCAGCTTCCGTCACACTGAATGAAAATGCACTTAGGAAAGTACAAATAGACATTCCAAACCATCGTTCTTTCATCGGAACGCAAAATCCTTTTCCGGTTACTCAATTTATTGTAGCATTCCGGGGATGTTTCCGTTGTTTCAACTCAACAATAACTGAAATAATTACACTAATTTATTCCTACTAGATTTAAACTAAAGGTAAGATAACAAAATAAACACAAAAACTATATACTATAACGAAGGATAAATTTAAAAGAAATATAACTATTGTAGAATAACATAAAACGTACGAATGCAGTATTAAATCATCCGACACAAGAGAGGCAACACTTTCACACAGGGTAGTATAGAACAGCACGAGATCGGTGACAATTGGTGACTGGTTTCCACAGCTGTTTTTTTCGAGGGGATGGCTGGGATTGCAGATTAGACATCTATGCACCTGCTGTGTTGCAAATTTCAGGTTTATGTAAGGATTTCCCCTTAAAGCTACTGTTAAAAGGCAACACGGTTCCCTATTCCAAATACACAGAAACTTCCTGGGATGAATTTTACTGTAATCTTGTGTGGTTGCGGCGGCAGTCATGCTTGTTGCTCTGGCTTCATAGGCAATTATGTAGACTTCAGATACTGGATTGCCGATGTGGGCATCATGCCCGCTGCCCTTGACTTCGACTACCTAAAAGTACAACTTCTATTACTGTAGTGTTCGCGGTGTCAACGGAAAAACTGACGTGCGAGGATGAAGCTAGGGTACGTTTTGAAGTCGAAGAATTAGCAATTGTGGCATCCAGTGAGAGAGTGGGCTAAGCCAGAAATAACAGAATCGAGATATTTTGAGATTTGTGTTTGGCTTTCTAATGAGAAAAAAATTTCATCTTAACACTTAATTTATTTCTTGTCAGAATTTACACATTTCAAAGTGTTTACAAAAATTAACTTCAGACCACAGTGCCAACCCTTTATCACCTTCTTAAGGTGTTTTCGCAGTTTTTCAATATTTAAAAAAAAAATTCAAAACATTGAAACGCCATATCTCGGTACGTATTTGGTTTTAAAAAACGTTTAAACAATGCAAATGTTAGGAAATTTAAGGCTCTTTAACTTTTGTAATGGAATGTTTCAGGCTATAACGCGTTGCTTAGGAGTTATAAGGAAAAAACTACAAACCCAAACAAATTCGAGGTTTTCGGCTGCCCTGAAGTTCGCAAAGGGTTCTCGATTTGGAAAACTTGGATTATACACCACAGAATACCCACATACAGCATATTAAAAAAAATAATTTCGGACCTTTTTATAGGAAAAAGTACCTGGTGAGTGGACTATTACCGCGCCCTGCATATCACGTTATGCCTGTTGCTCACGGTCAAATTTTTCGTTAAATTTATTGCACAACTATCACTTTTCAACAAATTGGTATTGCTAACGGTCAAATTCGCCTTTGGGCAAACGTTTGGCTATTCGTTTCGGGATAAAGGACATGTTCTAATTCCAGCAAATAATTAGTCGAACCAGCCAATCCGTGCAACGAACGTGAACTGCCCGCGCCCCAGGCGGTATTGTGGAGAACTTGTTGTCTGCGACTGCAAATGCAGCCATTTTCCTATCTCACATATTCTTCTTTTCCTAAGCAATGCAACTCCATGAAAATAGCATGGGTATATGCCTGTGTAGATACCGTTATTCCGAACGGATTAGTATTAAAAACATTATGAGAACACGACTCGTTGACATACAACAACGAAATGAAAATGCGAAGCGGGAAGACAAAAGGAGCCGTACTTGTAATTTATATGCATGATTCACGGGCGTTCCTTTATTCCTTGATAGCTCGTGATAGCAAGCTAAACTTAGGATCACGAGATCTCGGGTTCGATTCCCGGTATAGTAATTTTTTTCTTTCATAATTATTTTAAATGATCGTAAACAATGTATGATTTTAATAATTCAAGGCTTCACGCACTGTTTGCTTTCTTTTTTATGAAAAATTCTAATACACAGGGCAAAGGAAATCTTGCAGCCGAGTATGAGTGGCTCAATATTTAGAGTACAGGAATCTACCACTAGGTGGCAGGGTAATACTACGATGTTGCGAAATTTACACCACAGAGGTAGAATATTTTGCTAGCATGCATTTGATGACTCATTTGACAGTTAACAAGAGGCATTTGACTACACGTTTGGTTAAATTAGTTGAACAATAAATTTAACGAAAAAATTTGACCGTGAGCAACATGCATTACTAATGCTTCCGAGCTGGCTTAGCCCACTCTCTCACTGGAGAACTGCCATTCCCTTAATTTATGAAAATCGAAAAATTTTCTCATAAAAGAGGTTATTGGGAAATAAATTCACTTTAAAATAAGTAGTCATTTGTTATTTTGTCTCCAAATGTTCAAAAGTTATAACAATTTTAAGTTTCGGTCAAATTTCGAGATTTCGAAAGAAACCCCTACATCGCACTTCCTCTATATTTAGGGGTTATATCTTTTTATATAAGCTGCATATTTTGTATTTACATCATGAAAAAAGTGGAGAAATATCACACAACCAGTAAAGTAGAATTTATTAAAAATCCGATCACGGTACAAGCACAGTAGGCCTACATGTAATGGGAAAAATATTATATTCCAGGCAAGAAAGGAAAAATAGGGACAAAAAAATCCCTTTAGGCAAGCCTACAGGCTGAGGTAGATTTCAAAGTGCTTTTGGTTTAATTTATTATCGCTGCGCAGCACTCTTCATTTTTAGCCTTGGCATGGCAAACCCGCAGTAATAAGAACTGAATTCGGTAAAGAGGAAGAGCCTACAATCATTTGTTTTGACAACAAGAATAGGATATATTCTGGGAGGCCGTGCGCAAGATCAGCAATGAATAAAATTAGCAAAGCCGCTAAACAAGACAAAATTATGATATTATAATAATTCTTTTAAGTGTTATTATTTTCAAACATTAAAATCTAGCGTCATATGAGAGCTATCAAGAAACTAGTTATTGATTTGTAGAGTACTCATCAAGAGCATTTCAACGATACCCCACAAGACGTGGTTTCAAAAGTTTCGAATTTTCATCCCCCCACCCCCACCCTCACTCGATCCCCCGAATCGTTGGTGTCACTGTGAACTCCATAGGGAGTACTCTAATTTATTCAAACAAAGTTTCCCTCTATACTTCATAGGGGCCGAGATTTACATTTTTAAAAATTTCAACCCCCTCCCCCGACCACCTCCTTGGTCCAATTTTACCCATTAACGAACTTGTCCGAGCTATTGGGCCTAGAAATGACATAATAAAATTTGGTTCAAATATCTTCAAAATTACGGCCGCTATCGTGTAAAGATATAAATATATATATATATAAATATCACAATTTTTTTTTTTGAACGGGCGGTGGTTTCGTACTTAGGGGAGCATGAAACGTAAAGATATGAAAGAATTTTTCGAAAATCATGACATGGTATCCATTGCAATAGGTAGATTTTTCTTCGAAATCTACCTAAAAATCGTGTAGTTTTGAAATTTGGCTGAGATGTGGGGGAAAGTGTCCTAAACAACATAGTAAAAGTCCCCATGGGTAGGGGGTGAGCGGGGGAAGGGGGCACTATTAAATGCCGTTTCTCTCAGTTTTCCCTAAATACACATAAAATAAGGGTTCTAGCAAAAACAGTTTATGCACAAAATTAAACTATATAAAAGTTCTTATAGAATTGATTTGAATGATATTTTTGTGGAATTAATAGTTCAATAGTTCAGGAAATTCTGTTTTACAAACAGCTATATATTAATTTTTTTAATAAAAAAAGGACATGATAATTAAATTAGCATGATGCCAAGCAAGCAAACTAGTTCTTAGGAAAATACACTTACTAATGGTTAACGTTACACATTATACTCATTATTATTATTATTATTATTATTATTATTATTATTATGCTATTATTATTATTATTATTATTATTATTATTCTTGTAAAGCTAAGTCATCTTATGTTTCGTTAAAAAAATTACCGGTATTTTGAAAAATGGTAAGGAATTAAATATATTTAGAAATTTAAGAATAGTAGGCCTACCTATTACTTTAATTAAATGTTTACTTGTCTATGTGGCTCCTGAGAATATTTGCACATCATATTTTATCACTGTGCAACTCAATGTGGTGGAAGATATGGATGCCGAAAAGCTGGTATTAAATGCTCATTGGTTTGTGGAACCTGTGATGGTAATACACCCACAGGTCCACATACTACCCCTTTGACAACCTTTTATGGTAACATCTTCTTGTAATTTGAGAAGCGTGTGAGTTGAACGTTGCTGCTCTGGTATAGTATTAAGTATTGTTTCTAACTTTGTGAACTATTGTGTTATGTTGAAACCTCCAGCAGCAAGTATATTAGAGATGTTGTAGCATAAAGTGATAGCATCCCTTATACAGGATGTTCCTGAAATGAAAGTCCGCAGAAATTTTGTCAAGGGGGGGCCAATGAACAAATTACTACCACTGCCACCACCACCATTACTATGTGACTACGAGTATAACCACTTTATTATTATTATTATTATTATTATTGTTATTATTATTACTATTCATATTATTATTATTATTATTGTTGGAGAAAGCTAAGGGTTCTACTAGCATTATTTTACATGTCTAGTAACAGTGCATATTCAAATGTTCCGCTCAGTGCATTTTTCCCTCTCAGCGCATTGATATGAGTATAAGCCCGCTTATTTCTGTGAATCCCCGTTGCAGAGGCAGGTGCAGCCTTAGCATCAGCGTGACATCATAGCGTCCTGCCAAGAGTTAGTTAGCAGCGAGCCTTCAAGCACGAGAGACGTGCTGGAGCGCCGTCCAGAATTACCGCCAATTTCATACAATAGAACAGAGGTTTTCTATTAAGTATCGAATAAAGACATAATACTTCCATTTATAAGTATTATCGCGTGATAGTAATTAATCTACACTAGTTACAGTAGATTCAGTGTTATCGGCTTCTTAGATCAGTCTAAAAGTTCGTGTATCAGTGCGGCAACGTTGCGCAACCAAGCGTTCGCAATAGCTCGTCTATAAAGTTCATAATATTCAATCTTTCAGTGTGAAAGCATATTCAGAGCAATTTAGTGATCATTACGAGTAAATTGAGATATAAGTTACATAGCTGGCACAATTAGAGAGAAATTCTCGCCACGTGTATGAAAGTTCCCGCCAACGCACATTCCTTTGTTCAGTGCAAGTGCAACAATCTTATATTCACTCCATTTTGTTATTCAAGTGTTATTATTCGTTTTACAAGTGTTTATTACCTATTTGTGTTGAGAATAAATGTTTCATAGTATATTACATGATAAAGGTTTCGCTCCAAGATTTACATCCAGAGATCCCTGACACCAGCACCTGAGATCTATAAGTTCCACTCGCTCTACCCTGGTTGTCTGTACCATTAAACAGACTGGTCCTCCTAGCTACTAGATTATTCTATTTTTACTACCCATCCTTGTGCTCCTATCGCAACGGGACACATTGTACCCAAGGTTTGGTTCCTCTCGAGCCTGAAACCTAACACATTGCTCCTCGGACCGGATTATTTCCGTCCACTCACAAACATTTTGATCCTACCGGTGCCGGATGTAATTTGGATAAACCTAGAACTATCTCACACATGTACGGGTTCGCTTCTCGAATACTCCCAAGCGCGAGCTATTCAGTGTTCGTATCTTCCGCGTCGGATCGGAGATTCCAGCAACATTGATTCTTGGCCTTGGTATCTTCTGATTGGCAGTGATCCAGAAACTCCAATTAGCAAGCACAAGATTCCAGTACTACCAACATTGGCTCCTCACGGGAAGGATCATATTGGTACAATCATATTTATTGCATACTTGTATTCGCAAACACCGTTTCTCGAGTTCGTCTCATTCATCTGTGCTTCCGCGTCGGTCAGTTCGTGAGTTCCAGCAACCCTGAACTTCGCATCGAGGACAGCATCATAGCAGCAGTGATTCGACTCATCGTGGGATTCCGGTCACCAGTGAACTTCAAGAAAGCAGTGAACAGCTGACTCACATGTATCATCGTGCAGCGGTGGTAGCATCTCATCTTTAAACTACAAGTAATTTCCACATTTCGCATTCAACATGGAAAGTGAATTACGAGGTTTGATTAAAAGAAGAGGTATAATTAAGCGTGAACTAACTCACATGCAAAAAACTCTTGCTAGTATAAATGAAGAAACAAACGTATTTCTATTAAAAGTGAAATATGACAGTTTAAATATTATTTGGGAGCGGTACGAAACAGTTCAAACTCAAATCGAATCGCTTATAGAAGCTGAAGAAGATTTAGATGAACACGCAGAACATAAAGAGACAACGAGAAGTTGTTACGAAGAGCTGAAAGCTAAACTTGGTGAACTTATATGTGCACAAGAGCAACCAGTGCGTAGTGTAGGATCTCATCACAGCCAACGATCTAATCACAGTGGTAACTCTCATCACACATGTCAGTCTTCTAATTCACAATGCAACAATAGAAATATACAATTGCCAAGAATTCAAATTCCTGTATTCACTGGAGATGTGACTAACTTCAAACACTATCACGACACTTTCAGTAGTTTAGTGGTGAACAATGATTCCTTGGATAACATCCAGAAATACCATTATTTGCTGAGTTCTGTGAAGGGACAAGCCCACGCGCTCCTTCAGAATCTTCCAGTCACGAGCGATAATTTTCCAATAGCATGGAATTTAGTGTGTGCAAGATATGATAATACTCGAGTTATTGCCACAGCTCATATCAAAAATCTACTTTCATTACCAATAATGAAAGATGAAAATGTTACAGACTTGCGAAACTTACTAAATCAGTTTCAAAGCAATCTTAACGCCATCGAAGCTCTCAATCTTGAAATCCCATTACACGAAGTCATGTTTATTCAATTAATATTGGATCATCTTGGTGAGACTACACGTAAAGAATGGGAAAGTAAAATTGACTCAAAAAAGTTCACATCACTTCAAGAGTTGATGAACTTCCTAGAAGCCAAGGCTCATTCATTAGAAGTGTTATCCAATTCCAACAACGTGTCCAGCCCATCACCTGCAAGAAAGGTTGAGCTGCGATCTCCAAAATACACTGTCCGAGAACCGCGACAGTCGTACGAAGGTACAAGCAGATTATCGTGTGCCTATTGTCAACGCAATCACAAGCTGTATCATTGCAATGAATTCCGGCAAATTCCAGTCACTGAGCGATGGAATTTCGTCAAGTCACAGCACATGTGTGTCAATTGTTTCTCAACGAATCATACGGTACAACAGTGCAATTTAGAATCTTTCTGTGGTTGTCAACAATCAGTCCACAGTCAACTCCTGCATCGTGACATGAATACGGTTTCGCTTCAAGATGATGAAAACTTAACGACAGACGAAGAAACAGTGATGCATTCTTTCTTTGTCACGAGCAAACCTAAACATCAGCAAACTTGTTCTCTGTGTAAACGAAACCACTCGTTACATAAGTGCAAAAATTTCCGCAAATTCACAGTGCAACAACGATGGAATTGTGCACGATCAAACCACTTGTGCTTTAATTGCTTTTCCACAGAACACAAGGTACAAGAGTGTGAATTACCTTCTTACTGTAAATGTGACTTAAAACATAGCAAGTTACTGCATTTTACAGCTAAGCAAGAAAAATCAACAGCATACGCCCTCACATGCTTTAACATCAGTCGAAGTCAACAGAGCACTTCACTACAGAGCAATTCTAACCAAGCTAGAATTCAAAACAATACAAACAAAGCCTCTCATCATATGCAGAGCAAACGCTTAGAGACAAACCGACCCAGTGCAGCGGTCAAACCAGTTCGCAATAGCTTCGCTTCCTTCAAACGCAGGAACGAACATTTGCACCCATCTATTCACTATAAATCTTTCAGCAGTCAAGGGAGATTTAAAACAAGTGATAGTGTAAATACAAGAGGTAAATCAGATCCTTTTTACCGATCTTTACATTCGCAAATCAACACTCAGCAGTGTCTGTCTTCAGAGAGAAACAACACTCCGCAGTGTCTGCATTCATCGAAAAACAACACTCAGTGTCTGTCTTCAGAGCGAAACAACACTCCGCAGTGTCTGTTCTCATCTAGAAACAATACAAAGCAGTGTATCTCATCTTCCAAATAGTGAAAAGCTATTTACTTGCATCATTTGCATATATCCAGTTAGAGAGCTACCATGTTAGCAAGAAATCTACATGTAGCCAAACCGTTACACTGTGATATATGTAAGAAAGCAACTTTTCAGCACTGTTTGTGTTATAACCTCACTTAATGTTTATCCAATGGTCTTTCTACATTATGGCAAGATACCATGTTAGTAATATAAGATCATCAGCTGTGCCCTGAATGATATAAAGAAATCATCAAGCATTTCTTCAACAAATTTCTACGGATTGTATTCCAACAAGTCACCTGATCTACATTACATGTTCCTGAATCAGCTGTTGTGCACAAGTCGAAGTCTTCACTTATGGATGCTACAACAACAGTTTGGATTCCAGCCAGTATTCACTTAGACCTTCACAACCTTGAGTGTGTTGCTAGTCTAAATAGTGTAGAGTCAGTGCTTACGTGTATATACAAGTGTATCCTTTTTATTATAGCTTTCTCCTTAGTTATTTTTCTTAAAGTTAATACTTTAACGGGGGGAGTCTATGTTGGAGAAAGCTAAGGGTTCTACTAGCATTATTTTACATGTCTAGTAACAGTGCATATTCAAATGTTCCGCTCAGTGCATTTTTCCCTCTCAGCGCATTGATATGAGTATAAGCCCGCTTATTTCTGTGAATCCCCGTTGCAGAGGCAGGTGCAGCCTTAGCATCAGCGTGACATCATAGCGTCCTGCCAAGAGTTAGTTAGCAGCGAGCCTTCAAGCACGAGAGACGTGCTGGAGCGCCGTCCAGAATTACCGCCAATTTCATACAATAGAACAGAGGTTTTCTATTAAGTATCGAATAAAGACATAATACTTCCATTTATAAGTATTATCGCGTGATAGTAATTAATCTACACTAGTTACAGTAGATTCAGTGTTATCGGCTTCTTAGATCAGTCTAAAAGTTCGTGTATCAGTGCGGCAACGTTGCGCAACCAAGCGTTCGCAATAGCTCGTCTATAAAGTTCATAATATTCAATCTTTCAGTGTGAAAGCATATTCAGAGCAATTTAGTGATCATTACGAGTAAATTGAGATATAAGTTACATAGCTGGCACAATTAGAGAGAAATTCTCGCCACGTGTATGAAAGTTCCCGCCAACGCACATTCCTTTGTTCAGTGCAAGTGCAACAATCTTATATTCACTCCATTTTGTTATTCAAGTGTTATTATTCGTTTTACAAGTGTTTATTACCTATTTGTGTTGAGAATAAATGTTTCATAGTATATTACATGATAAAGGTTTCGCTCCAAGATTTACATCCAGAGATCCCTGACACCAGCACCTGAGATCTGTAAGTTCCACTCGCTCTACCCTGGTTGTCTGTACCATTAAACAGACTGGTCCTCCTAGCTACTAGATTATTCTATTTTTACTACCCATCCTTGTGCTCCTATCGCAACGGGACACATTGTACCCAAGGTTTGGTTCCTCTCGAGCCTGAAACCTAACACATTGCTCCTCGGACCGGATTATTTCCGTCCACTCTCAAACAATTATTATTATTACTATTCATATTATTATTGCTATTATTATTACTATTCACATTATTGCTATTATTTTTATTATATAATCAACATCCTTCATTTACTGTAGCTGGACTATGGCCATGGATACAAAGAAAAGATCTGATGTATACACTGATATGACTTTTCTTACTCCTTACAATTTCACAGGTACTATTCATATAAAATATAAAATGCTACTTTTTTTTTTATTATAATAAAATGTTTGGGTAGCCCTATAATGATTTCAAGTTTAGGGGAAGTACTGTAGTTATTCCTACACGCTAATATCTAGTCAGCTGTCACAGATCGTTTTCATCCAAACGACGCCAACATACAACAGTATTTGGAGACTCAAACATCACTTCACATTAGTTGCTTATAGTCATTTAATTAGAGGTTTATGTGTAAACAATTTCCAGGGAGGGGCAGCGGCCCTACCTTGCCCCCCCCTTCCGGACGGCCATGGCTTTAGCTATCTTAGGAAAATCATGTGCTTTCTCAAGAGGCACTTGTTTAAAATGTTCTTGTAGCAAGATAAGATGAAAGTGTTAAGTCATAAGTGACAGTTTTCAAACAAAAAACATCAACGCCAAAATATTCTCATAAAGTCTCTTTGGTTTAGTTCTACAAGCATTGTATTAATACTTTGATGAACTGCTTCCAAATTAGGCTGTGAAACACTGCTTAAACTTTGAACTGAAAAAGATGGTGTAGTTTTTTATTTTAGTATCATAAGTTCTTCTTTAATTATTGACAGCCTAGCTAAAAATGTTGAAGTAGCTTGAAGAGCTTCAGAATTTACTTTGACTTTAGAATAATCTTTAAATCTGTTTATATAATGACTCACCCTTTAAGTCAAACAGCGATAGCGCTTCTTTGAATATTCCTCACTAAGTTCTTTAAAATTTTCTTCCAATAGCCCAACAACAATGTGAACTGAGGTGGAAATGAAACCCAGATCAAAATCAGAAACTACAAAATTTCATGCCAGTTGATACTTAATGGCCACTTCATGCAACTAATTTTATTTACTTATTTTTTCAAGATCCACATGTTGCAAATCCTAAGTCCATGAACAGTAGCCTCATAAAGTAACTCTTCTTTATGGAGGAGGTCAAATTGGACTTTTTCCCTTGACATCATGAAAATAGAATAAATACAACTATGAAATTGTAGGCAAATTTCACCAAATATGCTACACCAGGAATAACTTGCCCCTCCCAAAAAATTATGCTTGACTGATCTTAAAAAACGAAACATTGGGAAAGAGAGGAAAACAGCACTACTTACATCTGGCAAGAGAATGCCAGAAAACATAGGAGCTTTTTAGAACAGCGTGCCTGCAGGAGGGTTCTTTAGATGAAAGAAAGCTCTAGACATTTTCATACAAATATGTTCTACATGAGGAGTCCATGACAATTTTTAATGATTGTTTTACCAACAATTTTTGTTATTTACTTCATTAAAGTCATTATTTTGTAAGGTACAAACCACATGCTGTGTCTTTTCATCATTTACAATAAACCTGTTTTCTTGAAACCACATAGGTCTACTAGTAATATAGAGATTGTCACTTAATGTAATTGTGGATAATGTTATCAATCAGATACGGATTAATACTGATATACCGTATTAAAAAAAATGCTGTTTGCTGTGATCAAAGATTCGGTTTATGTTATCACATTTTCCTTTTGCGGCTTTATTTCCAGATACTGTACATCATTCAAAAGTTTGCTTTTAGGGTTCTGTTTCTAACCCAACTGTATTTTTATATATATTTTGGAAGTAACAGCAGGCCTACTGTTCCCAACTAACAGGATGACCTGTTTGAAGGGGTGGTATTTCCTAATTTTATCTTTTTAATCAATAAAACATATTTCACCCCTCAGTTTAACTAATGCTTATGATTTGTGAAGATCACAGAGTTGACATTCAGTGATTGTTAATGTAAAATGAAAATACCTGGACAGACAGGCGTCAAAGAGAAAACAGAAACAATTAAAAAGTTTTTATTGAATGTAAAAATAGTTGCTTGCAGTCTAATATTGTATTACGAGTGGTTCAATGATTCACAGTTATGTATTATTTTGTATGAATGAATAAATAGCTTTTAAATCTGTTTTTATAGTGTATTATCTTATGTATGAATAAATAACCTTCATTTCATTCTTTCAGCTACTATCATCAGTCGGTTAATATTATCAAATTAACTGCATCCCGAAGTGATCACAATAAGCTGTGTGCACTGTATTAGTAATCAATTCCTAGAAATGTTTTTCCTAAAATGAAAATAAAAATAAGGAATTAATGAATGAAAAAAAATTAACAATAATATATATCAATTATGTAGTTCTGTGAGGTTATTTTGTGTCAGTTTACATTGCCATTTGTTGACATTTGAAAAAATCCTGAGAAAATTATCCCCTAATCAAAGTAAACATTAAATCTCAGTTTAGTTTAATTGGGCATTTAATCTGGCCACTTATGAACTAATGTTGGCAAAAATATGAGCCTTCTGAAATACACACTTCTAGGCAAAATTATAAAAACGAATTTCCGGAAAATTTGCTTTTTTAAAAAAAAAAAAAAAAAAAAAAACCTCCTCAATTTCTCCTTAAAGGAAGTTCATGAAGTGTTTCAAGATCACTAACAACACGTTCCCCTGATTTAACCCTCTGCGATTTTTAACGCTGGAAGGCATTAAAGAGAAAATTTACAAAACAAATCCACACACTTTAGATGAGCTTACAAAAATATTCAACATGAAATTTCTCAGAGGGAACTACAGTGTGTAATAGGCACTTTTCCTAAGCAGGTACCGGAAATGCTTGAATAACGAAGGGAGGCAATTCAAACATCTCCTTGCTTGATACTTGTGAGTAAAGTACTTCTTATTTGTAGCCTATTTGTTTGTTAGAAATAACTTGTATGACAATCCGTACTATATTTTCTGTGGACCCACTCGCATAACCGACCACCATGAAACCAGTCCCGCTACGGATTATTCACTCAGTATTAGGTATTTAAAAATAGCAGAATAAACAATATGGTATATGAATTCTTTGCAGCAATAATATGAGAGTTCCGTATTTTCAGGTGAGATCACCTTGTTGTGCCTAGGACCACTAACAAATGTGGCTCTGGCGATGAGAATGGATCCTCTGTTCACATCAAAACTGAAACAGCTTGTCATCATGGGAGGAAGTACTGAAGGTAATTGCATGGTATTTGCATGTAAACCCAAGAACAGAATTTCAAGTACTTTAAAGGTATAAATCAATTCCATTATGCTTACTCTTAGAAACAATATTAGTTATACTCCAAGTCACTTGTCATAACCACAAATGTAGCAAAATTATCTCTAGAATATATCCTGAGGAGCTCAAATCTCTTTATCATATTCACCATTTCACAGAGCATATCTGTTGGCACTTCCACCACCAATCATAGCAGTGTCCATAGTGCAAGATAGTTTCACTCCTAGCACTATTTTCAGTAAAAAAAACCATTAGTAATAGATAATCAACATGCTCATCAATGTCCCAATACTGACATCTGCTAATGAAATCAAAATATAGATGACATAGATAGATGGTAGGTCCTCTTCCTTGAGATTAGCAATGGTAATGTAGTTCGTTTTTGTTTTCGAGAGTTAGCTCTTTTGCTCCCGTGCACCAGCTAGAGTCATTCAAATCAACTAATCAGTTCATTATCATATCAGCACAGCATATTCTTTGTATAGCTTATGCATATGGTAGTTGTCTCTAGAAGTTTCTGAAAGTGCAATAGATGGAAGGGTAATGTATTCTGTTCTACTTCTTTGTTAACCGTGTTGGACCATGTGGAACTCACCACTCAGTATCTTCTTCACACACTCCTATCTAAAATAAACATTTTGCAGATGGCTAAAAGAGAAAACTTCATTCTGGTTTTCTAAAATAAATAATGGGAAAAAGGTCGTACTTGTCACCCCCCCCCCCCCCGAGTCCCCAACTCCTACTCCTTTAATTGTGAAATATGAGTTTTTAGTGCAATGGTCTTTTTTTAATTATGAAATATTATTTTGTTATTTATACCTGTGAAATATTATGTTTGGTGCAAGGGTTTTTTATTATTGAGTGGAAGGGGAGCTAGCGGGTGAAAAGTATGGCTCTTTTGCATAAATAATGTACTCTACCAACATCTCTTTACTAAATAGAATCATAGAACCTTTATGAGCATGATTAAATTATTACTACTAAATATGCATGTTGGATGGTAATTAAAATTTATACTGCTTTCACAACCCCTAATGGGTAGCCTATTCATATTTCATACCAATCTGAAAGGAAATAATAAAAAAGATATAAATACCATAGTGTTATTTCAGTGTGTTGGTTTGCTGGCATTTCTTGCACACAAATTTACGACAGGAGGTGAGGATTTTAGTTTGTGGAAGGAGTGTTTTGTGAAAAGTTATCTGGTGTGTATTCTGTTTAAGGTCTGTGGTTTTGTGAATCAGTTATCTGGTGTGTGTTCTGCTTAAGTTTTCTTTCCATTTATAATCATGAGTTTCGTTATAAAGTTTTAGTTTAATTTAATTCCCCGCTGGAAGTTGAATGTTGTGAGCAAAGGACTCCAGGAGAAGGAATATGTTTTCAAGAGGTAAGTTCTTCTTCTACTGTAGTGGAAGACTGAATCTCTCCCCACAGCCTGTAATATGCCCCTCTTGCCCTCCACTCAAACAAAGCTGGGCGTTTTCCACCTTTGTTTTACTGCTACTTCCTCATTCCTCTTAATGCTATCAGCCAGCAACACAGTTGCACACAGTACAATTCTGGAGCAAACAGTCGTGCCAACGCACATACAAACTGCACGTGAACTAACTAGTTCAAACATTTTGAACTAACTAGTAACAGTACATTTGAATAAGTCATTCAAATGAACTTGTTAGTTCATGAACGACCCATCTCTAGATATAGTGCTATGAATTGTCAGACATAGCCATTACGTGTTGTAAATATTCTGAATACAGTAGTGTAATATGTTGTGAACACTAAAACAACATTCTCGTTGCTGAAATTTTCATTTTAATAGCAATTTTAGTTGAGTTACGGTATTTTCTTTGATATTTTAAATTTTGTTTCTGTTCTGGCACCATGTTTAAGAGAAATTCATATACATCAGTATGTCACCAGTCAGATCCTTGAACCTTAAGCAATAATGGTTTTAACAACAATAATCAACTTTTTGTAAATTTTCATAGTTGAAAAATCATAATTTACAGAAATGTCAGCCTACATGAAAGGAAAATATGATCAAAATTGAAGAAAACAGTAATCAGAAGAAACAGATCAAGGAGAATCAAGAAAATCTCTGAAGGGCAGCACCGAGAGAACAAGAGAGCTACAGGAGTGCTGAAGAACGTAGCGACAGAGACAAATTCAACTGCCAGCATGCATAGCGGGTCCATGCCCTTAACCAGCGAGTCAACTTTGAGAGTGTGAAAATGACCAATAAAGATGACGGCATGCATCCAGAGAACACTGCCACAAATTACCTTGGTATTATTCAAGATAATAAATTGTATCGAATCAAGACTTGTATTTCTTTCGTTGTATTTGGTTTCAATGAAATCTGAGCTCATCTCATTTTCATGCAAATCTCTATGGTTCAGGGCTGCCACATGGGGGGGGGGGGGCTGCCGAACCGAAAGGACCTGGGCCCTGGCTGGGTCCTGGTTAGCGTTGCCACCTGTCCCAAATTAGGCGGGACATCCCACATTTTAAGAACATTTTCAGCGTCCCGAATTATGCCTAAGAGGGACGCATTATACTGCGGGACGCCAAATTATTCCAAAACAAAATATGAGACGGTAAATTATTCTTAGTGGCATATTTTGTGAATTTCGACTCATGATCAAGATAGAGATATTGTTCCATCGCTAAAATGTATCGTGTTGGCAGCAGTGAAATCACCGTCAAAGACTCTGTGAAGGCACTTAATGCAGAATCTGATGTTAATTTGGATGAGTTATATGAGGAATTCTGCTTTAGTTCCTGATAGCAATGCATTTGTGGATAGATTGTCCTCTCATGAATCTAAAATGGACAGAATCCAGAGACAAGTGCTCAGCTGACCTCATAAAGAGTGAAATAATAATTTCTACAAATGTTATAGATACCTGTAAACACTATGTAGTGAGAGTGACACAGATCAAAGAACTATTAGAACTGCCAAATCAAAAAAGAAATACAGCTTCAAGTCGTGAATTGGCCCAGGTTTTTTTTATTATCATGCTAATCTGTTCTTTTCTAATGTTAGTGTTACTGTTACATAGCTTTTTGGCTTTGTAATGAATATATTCCATCTTTCTATTATTAATACATTGTTCCAAGTACGAATTTAGGTATGAAGATCAGCGATCTGCATATATTCGATAAGTGTCCCTCCTTAGCCTTACAGAAAGGTGGCAACACTAGTCCTGGTGATGTGATATAATTTTATGGAAAACTGGAAATGTTTGATAAAATATTCGAGTTACAAGAAGGAAGCTCCACGGAGAAGGGAAGAGACAACTGAATGAGGATGATTGGCGGTTGGTGAGGGGCCTGCGACCAGTACATGATCCTGTGCCCGACTACAAGATGTGGCGGTCCTGCTATGGCTTGGACACAACTGAGCAGGCCTCACATTTTCTTTGTTTTATGATGATAAGAATGGAAGACTTACAGTGTTCAATATATGATGCCTTTATACCTCTTTTGAAATCATTATGACTAAAAGCAATATATTAGTAGTTCTGTGAACTGTATAAAAAAAAATCTAAGATCCGCTCTTCATCAGTTAAAACAATCATTATCTTCAAACGGAAAAGAAAAATAAGAATCCTTACACATACATTGTTTTTAATGAGCTCAAGGAACATTTTTGCAATTAACAATGGTGTTAGGTTGTGTCAAATTTACAGACAAACAGAACAAAATGACAAACAGTCAGGTTAAAAGAGGATCTTGCTTCATTCAGTCAATAATCCATTCAGGTATCATTTGAACCAGTTCTGTCCAGAGCCAACTTTTGAAAAACATTGGGTGGGCTCAAAGACTTTAAAAATAAATAAATATAGAACCGTATTAGAAACGATTTCAGTGTTAATTAATAACAATCATTTATTTAGTGTAAGGGTTACATAGAACAAAGTAAACTAAAATAAGGAAAAACATAAAGGAAACTAAGGATCTCTGGTTGTGGACTGTATATGTGTGGTTCAGTTGAAATGGCACAACAAACATAGAAGAGAAACTATTTTTATATTTTGAAATAGCAGCTGTATACAATAAATTAACAATATGTTTAAACAGCAATCTTGTTTTGACTCATACAAAACTCTATTTTGACTTACAATTAAATGGTAGAAAGTAAAGCATTAAGCTCAAACAAGATCTCCAGAAAAAATGGAATTGGCTGTTTGCCCAGAAATTCTAAACCAATTTATGCATTCAGAATTACAGTTTGTATTATAGCAAAATTGCTCTACCTTATTTGGTAGCAAAAGTATATTATATATTTGACATAAATAAGAAAAGAGAGTCTTGCAATAGATGCCAACGACTCTATAATTATATAAGCTGAATTACAATAATGTATAACATATTACTCAACTTTGGAGGTGGCGTGAGTGGTCAGATCTGTACCTCCAAATAATGAAGCTTGTGTTGCAAGTGTAGACATTCTAGTGAGGCTGCTGTCCCGTCTTCTGTGCTGCATTGCGGTTGACTTCCTGCTTGAATGTCTTGGCTATAGTGTGCGTAGATTCAGCATACGTTGTGGTTTACGAAGTATTTAGCCATTTTGATGAAGCTGCCTGGTACATGTTGCTCTGCGACTCGGTATCTTGAACTTGGGTGTACTGCAACTTGGCATTGAAGCGTACCATACGGCAACTTATGCTTGAATGTAGCGTCTCATAAGACAACTGTCTCGTAAGACGACTATAGGAAGACTGACAAACGGTCAAACAGAAGACCTTCCCCTCCCCTTCATTACAAAAGTGAGTGCTTTCAAAAATCATAGAAAAGCTCGTCTAGAAGTTTCTAGAGGATTCTAAATGCAAGCCAGACGATGTACTTGAATAACGAAGATCTGAAAAGCTAAAGAAAATCACTTTAGTATTTTAACATATGAAATCTTTGCTAAGATTTAAAGAACTTTAATCATTTTAAGGAATGATAAAGATCGATATCTTGATATGGGCTACAATCGATATCTCCAATGGCTGCTTAATGTCAAGGTGGACACTTCAAGACTATGGTTAATTTTAGATAGTGCTTTCATACATTTGTCTGTTTGAATTGTAGTTTATGGACTTATTCTAAAATCTAGAATGCATTTCTAAACATTAAAGTACATTCAGAAATCTGTAGATTAAAGCAAATTCAGAAATGCCTCTAACTTTATGTATAAAGTTAGATTTAGTAATTCAACTGTCAGAAAATAGATTGTGTAGCCTAATTAATGGAAATCCTTTAACGTTTATAGTCATATATATATTTTTTTATTTTGGATCTTAGATAACTATTAAAATAAAGTAAAACATAGACTTACCAGTATGTACGGTGTGTTGCAAACGTGTTTCTCCTTACTGCCCTTCTGCCAATAAATTTGTCACAAGCGTCATCAAGATCCAACTTTTCTGGCTATCCTTATGTATGCTTAGAAGAGAAATGTGGTTCAATCTTTTCTGGGACATTGTTGAACGAAAAAATGTCTTCAGTCTCTTCAATGCAGAAAAAGATCTTTTGGCGGTGGTTGTGGAAACTGGCATTGTCAGAGTAAGATGTATAAATTTCATAAATTCAGAAACAATTTCGCCGACAACATTAGACTTAAAAAATGTTACATCATCATTAAAATTACTCAATTCTGCACCCACCATTGCAGCACTGTCACCCACCATATTCCTCTGCGAACGTAATACTTCATAGTCACAAATGCCATCATTGAAAATGTACACGACGTCTTCTTTTCCAATAACAAAATTTACAATTTTATTTAGAATTTCACTTTCCTGGAAGCGCTCTTTAAGTGATACATTCACTCAATCTACAAGTTCGTAAAATTTACACTCAAAATACTTTCTTACATCAGTAAATTTGTGTTGTGTGTGATGATGATCATCTAGGCGACGAGACACCTTCCTCTGTTTGGGGGCCCTTGGTTTTGACAGGTCCAGCTCACATGCTCTTTTCGTAGTTTTTTTCCCAGAACACGTCAAAGTTATTATAAATTCCCTGGAATATTTGTATCAAATCCTGAATGAGACTGTTTGCTTTATGAAATTTTGTATTACACTGTTTCATGTTTCAATTTTTCAATTTTTCACTGTTTCAATTTTTGTATTACAAATTTTGTATGAAGGTTTACACTTTGTAGTATTACATTTGTTGCTTCCATGGGGGTAAAAATGAGTGTCAACATATTTAAATAAACAAAATGTTCAAATGACTCGAGCAGTGATAAGTAACCAGCGGCTTTAGTACCAGCGTCACCTTTATCGTTTTCAGAGAAATCCGAAAGGAATGAAAGAACATGCTGGTAGTTGTCAATCAGAGATTTTAAACTGAGGGCCCTTACAGTGAATTGCATTGGGCAAAAGGGCCTTAAATTATTTTCTGAATCTAATGTGTAGGTATCTCTTACAGCATTAAACCAGTTCACCCTTTTCATATTGACCAAATATTTTGTAATATTTAACACATTTCTGCAAGTTGTAATGTGCCACACAGTCTTGTGCTACTAAATTTAATGAGTGCATGAAACAGTGTAAATATCTTGCCTTTTCATTAACTTGTGAAATCCTTGCCTGCACCCCCTTGTATTTTTGACTTACATTCACAGCACCATCATAGCACTGTCCGTGGCAATTCTAGATGTTTAACCACAATCTTATTAAAATGTCACTGGCAATATTGAAGAGACTGGCTGCATCTGATGCTGATGTTTCGTAATGCTCTTGTGTCTCAAGTTCTTTAGAAACAATGTGCAAACATATTGATACTTGTTCTTTCTTTGCTGCATCAGTAGTTTCATCCATAAGCAGGCCATAATAACCCACATCTTGAATTTCCCTCGCCATAGTACAAAGAAGTTCCATTGCCATGATTTCAAGCATTTCGTCTACTGCTTCGTGAGACACCCTCTTAAATGATTCTCTCTCAATATATCACCTAATTTCTGGTGAATCTTCACATCTGAGTTTCAAAAGCTGGTGAAAATTACTTGTATTGTCCATATGCCCCCTGATTACCACTCCCTGCTTTGCTAAGTATAACAATGATGAAAATAATTTATATAAGGCAATACGGGAATTTTTAAGGTCTTGCAACTTTGAAGGATTCAAACTAGATGAAACATTCACTCCACTCTGCACTGCCATAACTTTGGTACACGATTCTTTGTGGCACTGTGAGGTTTTGTGGGAACTAAATTTTCTTAAAGCATTCTTCCAGTTGGAAAAGCCAGAAGAAATAAAACAAGGGTCCCCTTTTCTGGAAAAACTTAATAGTTTTTTTATCATGTGCTTCCTTGCATACTTTACATAATACTACCTTTTTGTTTTCTTCATACAAAATCCACAGATGCTTACTTTGCTATGAATTTTGAAAAGTTCTACCTGTAAAACACTCTCTGTTTCATTTTCACTTGTTGGTATATTAACACAAACTCCCGAATTGTTTGACAAGCTTGGTTTATCAGTGATAGATTTCTGAACCGAATTTTTATAAACAATATCCAGGTACTGACCAAGGGTATTTTCCATCTGCAGTTGTTTGATCACAAATTTATTCATGATCCATAACACGTAAAAAGAACAGACACTAGAACAAAGTTCACATCTTCTGAAATTAGTTTCAATTGATTCCTCCCGGGGTTGTGAACAGTGTTGCCACTGAGATCTGACTGTCTGAATTTTTGGGGATTTTGTATAAAAGTCGAAGTGTCATTAAAGATGATTTTACCATGTTGTAATAGACAACTTCCACCCTTAAGATGCAGTAATCGAAAGGAGGAAATTTTGCTTCAGAAAACAGATGGCTATGAGATAATTTATGAACTGAATCATGAGAAAACTAACAACTACATAAGAGTATAATATGTTTTCGTTTTCAAAAGGAAAGTCAATATTTTAAAGCACTTAACCACTACTTGTGTGGCACCAGATTCTGTAACATGGAATAAAAATAAAATTGTCCCTATCTGCAACCTAAACTGTCAACTTAAAACAACACAGATACAACTGTCCCCTCATTCTCCCATTTACTTAAAGACAGCCATCTGGACCCACTGCCCCATTAACTAGAAACTGACCAGAACTAGAAGCTCCTGCCTTGAGACAAGATGAGATCATGTTACGCTTGCCAAAAATAGCTCGATTTTCGTTTTTCACTTATTCAACAAGGAAACTACCTATTTTTAGTAGTAGTGGTAATAATAATAAAAAAAAATTATTATGAAAATAATACTCAGGAAATTAATGAGTGGGCTCGAGCCCCATGGGCCCATATAAGTTGACGCCACTGGTTCTGTCATGGCCTTCTCCTATCATGAGCAGATATTGGGCACTTTAAGGACGTTTGGAATTGGACACTCATGAGCCTAACTAACTAATATTACAGTTCTATTGATAAGTAGATAGAAAGGACAAGACTGTAAGATCTCCTAAGTACCATTTCAAAGACCCGGCAGTTGCAAATGGTTAATGAAATAGCAGTGATCAGTCCTACAACCATATACAGATACACCCCCAAACCCCTTGCCAGTGCCCACAATGAAATGACAAGCATTGGAATGACAATCCAACTTGATAGATCAAGTATATCCATGTAAACTCTCAACCAGGTTAGTAGATAAAAGTGTGTTCTTAATGGTGCATAATAATATTACTCCATAGCTACTTTAGTACAGCTCTTCTTTAATCATCTCAAGGCTTCAACATGATTTTCATCATCATTTATCTGACTTTTGCACAATACAGACAAAAATTAGTTTAAAACATTCAAATCTTATAAATTTAATTAAAATGCTTAATTCAACAAAGTTGTACTTGTAGTTAGTTATAAAGCAGTACAACGGATGGCTTAAGTGAATTACTAAACTACGTTTCATGAAGTGTAGGATATCTGATGCAGCATTAATTAAGGGAGCCTGAGAGAACATAAGGACAGTACCAGCATGCATATATGTGTGCCCTTTCATATCTGTAATTATTCTTTCAGGTGTTGGCAATGCGATGCCAGGTGTAGAGTTCAATTTCTTCGTAGATCCTGTGGCTGCTTATATCGTGTTCAACTCTACAAACACTAGGAGTGGCAATGTGAATCCCATAGTGCTGTTTCCTCTGGAGTCAGTATTTACAAGGAATTTTATTTCTATGGTAAATAAATACAGTATTCAATATCAATAAATAAGTACAATGAATGGCTTGAACTATGTATGGTATGCAGATGTATACCAACATGTAGATGTGTTTGAAGATAATCACTCCGTACTAGTGGCGCAGCCAGGGTTTCAATCTGGGTGATTATAAAATACATGCAAATAAATTTAAAAAATAATTTAATATAAGCTGGTTGCAATTAATTTTTCGATTTTCTTTAAAACTTATTCAATGAAGTTATTATTCTATTGCAAACATCACTAACATCATTATTAATATTATCATCGTCATCAACAACATCAAATCGTACATCATCATCACAAATTTCCAACTGACCTAAATGTGGGTTTCATTATTTAAAAATTACCCGGGGGTGGACCCCCACACCTTCCCTCTCTTGGGGGTTTCCATACCTCCCAAACCCCCTGCACTTTCGACCCTCCCTGAAATTATTTTCTGGCTATGCCACTGGTTGCACCTATCCTTGTTGGAACATCTATAATTTCCTTTAAGCCATATGAGTCTAACATTGAATGAAAATGCATAGCCTATATACATTGTGATTTAAGAAATCTACATTCAGATCACCTATTGCAATAACTGGTTTGCCTTTATTCAGTAAATGTTTATGGTTATGTCAATGTTTCTAATGAGTAGGCCTACTATGTAATGTCAATTCTAGGAGTTCTATAGATACGGATTATAGTAAATTTTAACAGCAGAAGTTCCACCATACTAGCCTCAATTATGTTTATAATCTTGTTATATCACAAGACATACAGCAGCAATCCAACCATGCACAAGAACTCTCACTAGAATTAACTCTCGCTAGGACTACGAGGGGGGACCCAAAAATAACCGGAATCAAACTATTGTGCGCGAATGCTTTCTAGTTATGAGTTGTGCTGTTAGGTGGTGTTATTTGGGGGTCTCCCACGACCGTTATTGAGCTGGCGTCAGTCTGAGTTAAGTGGCTTGGTTGTGGTCCACTGTTGTGTGCGTTCGTGTTTCAACCCGTTGGCGATTAGCGAGATGCCCGACCACAAGGAACAAAGAGTGTGTGTGAAATTTTGTTTTCTGTTAGGGAAAAGTGCAGCCAAAACCGTTGGGATGGTTAGGCAATCCTTTCATGATGACGCTTTGGGGAAATCACAGGTCTAAGAGTGGTTTTCCCGTTTCAAATCTGGCAACATGTCAACTGAAGACATGCCACGTCCCGGGCGTCCTTCAACAGGAAGAAATTATGAAAACATTGCCAAAATCTAACGTGCAATTGATGAAGATCTTTTAAGAAAATTTGGATCGTTCTGCACTTCGCTCTTCAAGTCGCGGCAAACATTCACACGGTTTTCTCTTTGGTCATCTCTTAGCAAGCGAGGAACAAATTTTGCAGACACCCGTCTCATGTTCAAACCTTCGGTTAAAATTCGCTGTACCGTGCTCCATGAAACGTTCGTTTCCTCAGAAATTTGGTCAATGTTCTTTCAACGATCTCGGCTGCAGTTTTCCCTAACAGAAAAAATTTCACACACACTCTTTGTTCCTTGTGGTCGGCCATGTCACCAATTGCTGAGGGTTGAAACACGAACGCACACAACAGCGGACCACAACCAAGCCACTTAACTCAGACTGACACCAGCTCACTAACGGTTGCGGGACACCCCCAAATAACACCACCTAACAGCACAATTCGTAACTAGAAAGCATTCGCATGCAACAGTTCGATTCCGGTTATTTTTGGGTCCCCCCTCGTATCTCACCTAACATGAAGTAGGAGGCCATTGCCCTTTGGGATGTGTAGGTTAATTTTATTTATTATTATTTACATACATATATGCAAATCGTGCTACGAACATCTGTGCTTTTTTTAAATCAATAATCCTTTAGTGAATTTATGCTAGAATGGGAAGTTTGAACAAGTGACTTCTTAACTGTGATGAATCGTTCTCTGAGACTAGTCTGAGGAAGATTAGGTAGATATATAAAATAATATTTTGTAATTTTTCCTGCAGGTGGTACATTGTGATATGATATGAATGTGCTCATTTTTCCACAGGACTGGCGCAAGAATGTTCTAGGAAATCTGTCAAGCCCCGAAGTTGAGCTTCTTAACAAAGCAGACCACGTTCAATTAGAGGGGGAGGCAGAGCGGTGGGATTGTCCAGACTGTTACACTGCCAGCATTATCGCAGATCCATCCATTGTGACCAGATACCAAACTCATTATGGCTACGTTGTCTGTGAAGGTCCCTTAACTGCAGGAGCTTTATTTGTGGACTATCTGGATCGAGCAGACAACACTCCTAATGTGCTGATTGTTAATGACATCGATGTTGAACGTTACAAAGCTTTGTTACTTACGTTATTTACTGCATTAAGACGTTTATCATAGGTAATAAATGAGTGCTTCAGAAATTGCCAATAAATGTAAATGATGAGACATTACTTATCAAGGACTTTCAATATACAAGGTGAATTTACTAAAAAAAATCATTAAACAGGTGAAATAAATAATTAATAAAATCCATTTATTTGTGAATATAATTGATGTGTAATCAAAGAACCTGTTAAGTGTAAAAAATTTGTTTGGGAGTCTTAGATGAAAAATATCACCCTAGGTGATTTAGTTTTACATTTTAAACTAGTTCATCTAATGGTAGTGGTACTTGGCCGTTTCTTGGGTGAATTACAGCCGCGTTCACACCTGTGCAACGTTGCATGCGCACAAGAGGCTTGCGCCTGGCAGGTGGAGATGCAAGCCGGGGCATGCAACGGTGCAGGGTGAGGCATGCGTGGAATCTGTGCGCACGGACCTCCTTGCGCCGGTGGACGTAGGCGCAAGTAGCTCCCCATTTGAAACGGGGAGCTACGTGCAACAGTCGTGCGTCTTCCAAGGCTCTGCTCTGATTTTTCATTATGGCGGAGTGGTCTAATGAAAAGAATATTGAGTTCGTGGAGGATTATCGCTCGTATCCGTGTTTGTGGATGGCTAGCTCCCCGGACTACAAGGACAGGACAAAAAGGAGCGATTCCTTACAGTTTCTAAGGGACAAATACGCTTTGGGAACAACGAAAGCGGTGCTAAATAAAATAAAAAGCCTCCGATCATACTTTCGTAGAGTCCAGCAGAGTAGAGCAGTGGTATTATTTCAATGAATAGCCCTTTTTAGGCTTTTTAAACAAACTAGTTTAGCCGTCTACATAAAACATAATAATGGACACTAATATGACACCGAAAATTGTTTATAATTTTGACAGAGTTATTCTAGTTCTCTCCCCCCCCCAAATAAGCAAGTAACTATTCCTTATATTGGCACTCGAAAAATAGCATAAACAATTGAGATATTTACCCTTTTTAATGATACAATTATTCAATGCTCACTCAATTAACTTCCTATCTACTAAAATAAGTTGACTGAAATTGTTTCTATATATACATTTCAAAGTATTGCAGACTGCTCAAGTTTCATTTCCTGCGATAGTTACAATAAACAATAACACGTGTGAATTGATTCAACCGAGGGAAGAACTGAGGTCAATGATAACAACGTTGCTTTTGTTTTGGAAAGCAGAAGCCAAGGCCGACTTGGTTACATCAGTTAACATAAACACTGACTTAATGGTTTATTCCTTTGATGCCGCCTGCCCATGCAATGAATAGCTGCACTATACAAAGACAAACAACAAAGCGATATATAGCCTACATTATTAATTTCAGTGCGTTGTATAAATCTATTTGCATTACATCTTTTCTTAAAATGCACTAATTCACATTTATTTATTTTCTTTTGTATTAATTGGAAAATCTATTTAAAAATAGTGTTTTTCTGCAAAAGTCCTCTTTAGCCCCTAGTCTAGTGGTTGCTGACTACGGACCCGCAAGTCTGGGTTCGAACTCCGGTACCTCCTCAAATTTTTCTGAGGTAGGGCCAACTGGAACGGGGTGCATTCAATCTCGTGACACCAACCGAGGAGCTAATTCATAAAGAAGTAGCGGCTTCGGTTCAGTAAGCTATCAACAACTGCAGTAGGATTCGGCATGCTGACCACATGCCCTAATCCTGCCAGTTACCTATTCAAAATGTGACAATTATTACGCTCATATTATTGGTAATTAATAATAAATAAAATTATATTTGGAAGAAAGCAGTTCGTTCGTTGAAAATGCCACTGTTCCAAATAGTACCTACTGGTGATCAGAGTTGTTCCTACTGCGTACATTTTCGAACGATATTCTGGAAATGAAAGATTGATTTCCATGACCAATTTTACTGCTGTTTGACTTTCATATTTTTGTGAAAGGTCAACTACATTGCCAACTTTGTGATTACAATACAATTGAATTTTCTTCTTACGGTTTCGTCTTTGTCGCAAAATAACAACAGCTGCAGCAGCAGCAGCTACGGCACCTAAATCCAAAGCGGACATTTCATCTGCGCACTTCTAGCAGGTGTGAACAGAAAGAGGTATGCGCCTACAATAATGGAGCCGCAAAAGACTAGGTGCATGCGTGAGCTTGCACCGTTGCATGCGCAGATGCACTGGAGAGGCACGGCAACTAGGCGCAAGGCGCACAGGTGTGAACGCGGCTTACCAACAATACATAGGTTGGTTATAATTTTTAAGAAATGGCACTTAGCGGGTTCCATCCTTGGAATTTAATCATTCCAAGTTTAATGGGAGGATTTCACTGCTCTCACAAGTCCTTTACTTCTGATGTATTTATTCTCTGGGCAGAAACTTGAAAATACTGTTCAGGGGGCAAGAATTGGATTTTAAGTAGTTATACATATGACTTATACTGGGTGCGGCATATAAAACGGCCTGTAAAGTCAACACATAAAATGAACATAAAATGAAATGTAATGTATTGAATATGACTACTCTCCTTCACAGTAGGTGCTGAAAGTGTCCTCCACCCACTTCAACACACGTGAGCAGTAAAAGTCACAAGTGGACAAGTCTAGTGATCGAGGAGGTCATAAGCCTTTGCTGATTGTCGTCTCTGGTGTGAACATCTCATGCACATGGGACAATGATACAGCTGATGTGTGGCATGTTGCACCGTCCTGCTGAAAGTGACATAACTGACACTCCTCTTCTGTCAAGTTTGAATAAAACTCCTCCAGGATTCCCAAATACACATCACTGTTCACTGTCGTCTCAAAGAATATGGGCCCCATAACACGTGAGGCGGAAATGGCACACCAAACACCAATCTTCTCGTCATGCAAGGGTACCTGGTGGATTGAGTGTGGATTTTCTGTTGACCAATACCGGCTGTTTTGGGAATTTACGTACCCAGACAGGTGGAACCACACCTTGTCACTCATGATAAGCCTTAGTGGGTCCAAGACACCACTGGCAACATTTCTCAACAGCCATGAACAGAAATGCACCCTCTTCTGCAGGTCAGGCTCCTTCAGTTCTTGCACATCACTTATCCGGTATGGTTTTAACTTCAGTCCCATAAAAACATGTCTGCAACTTCTCTCACTTGTATGAACCTGTTAACTCAATCTTCTGGTTGACTTACGAGGACTTCTTGTCATTATCTCCTGCACCTGCCTCTGTAATTCAGGTTTGCAGACAGATGGTGGTCTGTTCCTGGGAGCATTTTGAACCGATTCTGTATGCCGCCATTTTTCAATCAATTCCTGTATGGTGTTTTTCCTGGCACACAACGTCCTGGAAATTTCTCCTGAAACAAATTCTTTGTTTTCACAAAAGATCCAGTGCAAATGAATGCTTCAACAATGGCAATAAGCTCAGGTATCGAATACAGCATTATCAAATACTCACACACACCCAGCTTCGCACGACGAGGCCTTTTTCTCAACTGGTTTCACTGGCTGGTGGCTGCGGCTGCAGCTGCCTTACATGTGACGGCTGCATGTCATGTGTGTCAACCCTGGCTCGACACACCATCTCTTGGTAGGAAGGTAGATAATAGTGTTGCCAGAAATGCAATATACGAATGTAAACAAATAATTGCAAAAAACGCAATATACCATAATATTACAACGGGCCGGTTTTATGTGCTGCACCCTGTATAATAACTTAAATGTTGGGGGCAGAAAGTACCTAACCCTCCCCCAAAAGTCGATGCGTTTATCTCTGGGCATCCCTTTCTTCACTAAAAGCATCCTTGTGTTCATCAATCGATGAGTAAATTTAACAATCGTCTCTAGAAAAAAATAAATCCTAGCAATCAATCGGTGTCTTAACTCCTTTTGCAAGTTCCTTTACTTATAGTAATGGGTCAAAATATATTGCCTTCTGTTGTTTATAAAGCACCTAAAATTGGTCACCTGAATGATCTAGAAACCCCACTGTTAGAACTTCTCCCAAGATACCAGCATGCGACGAACCTACTTGGTATAGATTCTCCTAACACAAAACAATTATATCATTCCTGTAATATGACTATTCTTCACACTGAAATTTCGGATACGTTACTTAACATAATTGCTACAAGTAATCTCAACAAAATACTTACAAATACCCGTACCTGGATCATCCCATCATGACCTAATTTATGCTGTTTATTCCTTACAATGCCCCAAAATCAATCCAAGATTGGTTACTTATTGTGATGTGAAAAATGTTAACGAACCTGACTCAAAAAATAAGCTTTAGTTTTACCCTGGCATGAAATATGGGAGCAAAAGATCGTAGACAAAAAATTTGAATAGTTTAATAACTTGATAATCCAACTGTATGACAAAATTTCACCAATAAAAACAAAAATGCATGACTAGACCCCCAGCTCCTGGATGACTGAAGATGAAAGCTCATGCATGAACGAGACAATGCTTACCAAAAATACAGAAGTGTTAAAAATGCAGACAACTTTATGTTCTTAAAGATTCTATTCAAGAAATAGAACTATGCTATAAGAAACGCTAAAATACGAGAGACTCATGGTCTCATGGACAACAGTCCTATTGATAAAAATTTAACATGAGAATTTCATGTACAGCATCTAATAAAAATACCAAGTACTTTATGCTATGTCTTTCGGGTACTGAATAAAATGACAACATTAGAAGTCCAAATCTTGGTTTATTATGGATATGTACACTCTATTAACTCCTATGGAATAACTATGTGGGGAACATCATCAAAAATTTATCTTGCATTCAGGCTACAAAAAGGGATATTCAGAATTATAAAGCAAGTACCAATCATAACAAAAAGCAAACCCATCTTTAAAGACCTTAAAGTACTATCCCCACCATGTATATATATGTTAGAAACCATGTGTTTTATTCACAACAATACAGAGTGCCTCAAAAAAATGTATACACACTTTGAAGTGTCATAGAAAATCTATTTTCCGTTCTACAAGGTTAAATTTCTGGAAATAGAAAGCTTAAAGTCCAATTTGAAAAATAAATGACTTTCTGATGAAAATGTGATGAATGTTCAAATGATCAAAATGGTGGCCTTCAGCATCAATACATTTCTGAGTATGAGTCACCACTGATTCCGTACATCGTACCAAAGTGTCCAATGAGATTTCTGTGCACACCGCTTGAATCTCATTCCAAAGTGTGTCTGAGAAGAAATCCAGCGGCGTAAGGTCTGGAGAGCATACAGGAAACTCGATTGGCCTCAGCAAGCAAGCATTGTTAGGTACTTTTCATTGTTAGATGATTATTGGCATGATTTTTGGACGATTGTTGAAACTACGAGGGGTATTCCGAAAGTAAGTTTCGTCAATGTATGGCAGGAGCGGCGTGTTCACCAGGGGAACCAAACAAATGCCAGACGAATCCTCACCCGTGGCTGGTTCCACGACGGAAGTGGCGTCAGCGGAGGAGGCATGATGCAGGCGCACTGCGCCGTAGAAGAGCGAGTCGCAGCAGACTGGCGTGCCCGCGGGTATTAGTGTACCGCTCACGATGGCACGAGAGATTTGGCGCCACTGCCATGTACCGCTATCTCCCCTCTTTCAAACGAGCCATTGCTGCAGCCGCTGAACCTTTTATTGTCCGAGATAGAGCTGTTTGAAATTGATCTCCCGATTTCCGTCCCCGCAAAGTGCGGCCTCCACGAACCCATCTCGCACAAACCTTATGGAACATCAATTTGTCACTCAAAATGGTCTGTATGGAACCTTTAGTAATGTCAGGAAGCTGAGGTGGAGCAGGCTGTGCGCCAATTCCTTGCATCGCAGGGCACCGAGTTTTACCACAGTGGGTTCTTCAAACTGATCGCACGCTATGACAAATGTCTCAATGTCGCTGGCGACTATGTCGAAAAATAGTGCACGGTGTATAGTTCATGCTGCCATGCTGTATTGCTTTTGGGTCAATAAAGTGTCCGTGTGACAAACTGACGAAACTTACTTTCGGAATACCCCTCGTATTTTGCTGCCATCTGTTGAAGAAATATAGCATTACTTTCTCCCAGAAATTTAACCTTGTAGAACGGGAAATAAATTTTCTGTGACAACTCAAAGTGAGTATAAATTTTTTTGAAGCACTCTGTATAAACACCTTTAAGAAGAATTCAGATTACCATTCACATAACACAAGAACAGCCGGTTGATATACCCTTGTCCTATCATAGGCTTACCAAGGCGGGGAACAACTAAAAGAAGATGATATAAAAAGAGCCATATCAACACTAAAGAAGGGGAAAGCAGCAGGTCCTGACAAAATATACAATGAACACATACAGGACACGGCGGGAGAGCTCTAACATATATGGACCAAACTATTTAACAAATGCCTTGAAATCGGCAGAATCCCGACTCAGTGGAGAAATTCGACAATAAAAGTACTATATAAAGGGAAAGGAGATACAACGGATACAAACAAATACAGAGGCGTGGCTCTAGAGAATAATCAGTTCAAGCTATTCTCCAAAATAATAACACAAAAAATAAAAAATCACATTGAAGACCAACTCCCAGAACCACAAATGGGTTTCAGAACTGGAAGATCAACAATGACAGCAGTGCAGCTACTTTTGAACAACATAGAAGACTCGCTACAGAAAAAACAGATGTTCTACACAGTCTTCATAGATTTTACCAAAGCGTTCGACCTGTTGGAAAGAGATCTAGTAATACAAAAGATAGAGAACACAGTAGGAAAAGAAAGCGTCTGGACAAAGATAATCCGATCAATCCTAGAGTACAATGTAATAACAATATCAGACAACATATCCCAATCAAACCCCATAATACAATGGAATGGAGTACTACAAGGAGACCCAATGAGCCCCACATTATTCATTCTCGCCACTGAAGAGATCTTAAGATTTCCAGAAAACGATGAAGACGTACACATATATGCGTACGCCGATGATATAGCAATCGGGTCACCAGACTTAAAGAAATTGCAAGCGACAGTAGAAAAAATAGACAAATGGTGCATTAGACACAAAATGCACATTAACATATCAAAGACAGAAATGATGATCTTCTGAAATGAAGGCAAAGCACCTGCAAAGGCCACAATTAACATTAGAGGACAAAAAATCAAAATAGTACCAGAATTTAAGTACTTAGGGTTAATATTACAACCCACGGCTAGATGCTTCACCAAACATGTATCAGAACGAGCAGCACAAGCAATAAGGGCTATTCATGACATAAAAAACATCAGACTGCTCAGTCTAGAAACGGCTCTAAAATCATTCAAAGCCAAAATCATGCCAATACTAGCATATGGGATAGAGGCCATATGGCACCAACTCTCTGAACAAAACCTAAAAACATTAGAAAAGGTGAAAGCAACATTTCTAAAAAGAGCACTCGGAGTATCAAAAACGAGGTCAAGACTGGTGTACCTGCTAGCGAGAGAGCCTTTCCTGATTGAAGATATCAGATACAGATATCTGCTTCAGCACACCGAGGACTTTGGAAAGCTTCTGCAAAACTTGAGAGAGAAGAGAGAAGAAGTATGGCTGGAATTCTTTGACACCGAAGCCATGACGATCAGAACATGGACGACAGCGAATTTCGAACTGCGACATGTAGTGACGAGACTCTCCGTCCATGGCTTTCATCACCTGATATGTGTCAACGAGATATATCATGAACCAACCAGAGAATGTGTATGTGAACTATGTGGTAAAATGTGCGAACGCTACCATATAGAATGGTGCACAAAAAGATTGCGATCAAAAAGTGAATACGCAAAGGTAAAGAACTAAGTGGAAAACAATGCACATTCGTGCGCTTTTCAGTTTGTTATTATTATTAATAGTACTTCACATCAAGGCATAAGTCTATAATAAGCTCTCAAATTACATAAAAGAATTAAATAAGCAGAATTTTAAAAAAGCAGTCAAAAACATTCTATAACTAGAACTACCTTTCAGTATAAATGAATATGTAGATTTGACCATCGCATAAACAAAATCTGAATAGATCATCACATTGTACAGTCAATTTAAATTTATTCTTCATATCTTAACATCAAGAGCTTGTGACTTACATTTTGTAACTTTTATTGCACTTTTATTTATGTATTTGTATTACTGTTATTATAATGAGGTGAGTCTAAATTCATTCATACTTGTGTGCTAAATTTTAAAAATATTGTAATTATAAGTTTATCTTTTATTTAGATGGAAGTTTGAAAAAACCACGATTTCCTGTAAATCTCTTATGGTGAATAAAATCAATCCATAAATCACAGACAAACCACCGAGAACACGTTTTCAGACTTTTTATTTTTACTATACTGCCAAGAACCTAGTGGCAGTATTGCAAATAAATACCAGTTAATAAAAGAATACACTGCATTATTGTACAATAAATGGAGAACCATAATTGCAGAGTAATTATAGTTCACAAAAACCAACAATGAAACAAAACAGACTGAATTGTAAATGGCATAAGCATTGAAATTAAACAAATAAAAACCTGGATACATCTCAAACATACACCAATGATATGAGTAAGTTTATTTAGTTGCGCATGAAAATCTTTTCTGGAAAACACACTCTAGAAGTAACAGTGCTCCCTAACAGTTGGAGAAGACAGAATTATTAATAGAGATATTTTAAAGTGGAACAAATGTTCGCCTTCGACTAATGCAGTCATTTTTTATAAGTATTATACATGTCAACAGACACAATTAACATTGTAAAGAAGGTTGAACAGTCAACGGTTAACAATTTCCATGTTGTTAATTTATTAATCAATAGTACACAGGGTAATGAAAGAGGATACTTTGACAATACTAGATAACAGCTGAATATGATTCACAAAGAATCTCACTTCATGTTTGTTCTATTAGCTACCCTTCTTTTTTTTACGTATATCTAGATGCATAATTTTTTTTTCCTTTTCTGTGGTACAGCATTAAGATATTTCATGCAATAAAAGGAAATTCCAAGTTTTGAGTTAATATAAAAGTTACTATAGTTGGAACAAATACCAAGAATGTAGGAGATGAAAATGGTGCATCACTGAAGAATGGGTAGAAGAAATCACGGGGAAGTTTAATTTCATAAACTGGTGGTTCGGCAAATTCTGTTACAGGTGGTTTCGTCACATCAATAAATGATACAGTGCTAACAATTCTGATCTGCTGTTCTTCTCTATCATGGACACAGCGCAAAGAAGTACATTCAAAGACAATGTCTTGTGGTGGTCCAAACCTGAATGCAGTTCCAAGAATTTTAGCTTGCGGAATGGCCAGGGAACCCACATGAGCGAACATAATCTCGATGTGGATGCTTGTCACTAGATTTTTGCAAATGAGAGACCAATCGTTTCTCTGTAATGATGAACTAACTACATATGAAGGGATACTTTCTAATATAACCTGTGCCCAGTCTCCAGTATTTTCAACTTTAGAATCACCAAAAGTAGCTATGTACAAATTAAATTTTTTGGGGGCTGTTGCATTTTCTATCATTTCCCCAGCTAGTAACTTGATTATAGTTTTGTGCATTGCAGCACAGCTAGAAGGTGACGAAAAATTCCTTGTATTAACAGAAATCATACAGGAGGACCACCTATCTTCTCCATAAGTGACAGAGTGCCTAAAGGTATTCCCAGAAGCCAAATCCAGATCACACTTGCCATTTTTCATAGCTGTTGCAACTGAAAGCCAATCACTGGGATCACTACTGACCTCAATAACCTCTTTGTCCACTTCTTCATCTATAATCTGAGTCACTTTCTTTCCACTCATAACAGGCTTACCAACTACATAACCAGGATTGCCACTTCTATGGAAAACAGTATCATTGTCTTTAGTCCAATGGAATGAGACACTGAATGTCTGTAATAGTTCTTTGGCTGTATTAACACTTGCTAGCCACACAAATATGGAGAATTTTGTAATTCCATCAGTTCCATTGTGATGAATTTTATAACTCAACCGGTTGACAACATTCTCGCAAACCCCCAACTTGGAATGAAACACAGGATTCTGAATGTCTGAAACTTCTGTACAGTTTGGGAGATATGGATTCTCCGAGCACAAGAACAGTGTTATTGGAATGCAAACATTTGCTGGGCAGCCCTGAAAAATAAAAAAACAGTAATTGATAACTGTTCAGCTATATCTCACAACTATTACAGCTCCCAGAATGTATGATCTAAAATGTATTACAAATGACTTAGCTATATGTTACTGCACAAGATGACAGGACCACCAGGAAAAATAATTTTTTTTTTTTTTAAAGACCCAACAATTTAGTGCAAATTAAAATTCCCCACCTAATCTCTAAACAACTAGTTTTTGAAATTATTACAAACAAGTAAATGTCTACATGCTGAAAATGTGTGAAAAGGAAAATAATTTAACTTTTAGGTAGTTAAACAAATCATCAGATAGAAACAGCCAGGGAAGATATGCATGTGTAAATACAGTATGCCTATAGGCTTCATTCCTCGGTTCGAAAACCGCTGATGATGCACTAAAATAGTGCGAAACGGCCGTCCGGATTACCAAAGGTAAATCTAAGTTTGCTTGTCAAGTGAAAATTTAACAACTAACTTCATTCCTCAGTGCAAATAGATGACAGTGACCTTGCACAGCAGAACCCCCAAAAAATTGGTTATTCCATTCAATAAAATAATTATATATATATCTATATCTATATCTATTTGTAGGTTATATTTCCACTTAACACCCTCACACATAAATTACTTCAAGATACCCTTACAAAGGCCTTAGCGGCCTATCACACTGAGCTTCGATCGATCAAGACTGATCGAGTGCCATCAAGCGCTCTCAACTAAATTTCTGTTCCTTGTCACACAGCATCGAGCGTCATCAATCAACAGAAATATTATAGGTTATGTGCCTATATGATTTTACTAGGTCTACTCATCACTGTATATTAGAGGTAAAGTATATTACCTTATTACGGCTATGTCTGCTTATCTCCTGCACAATATCATACAACATGTGTTAAAATGTAGGGTTTAATATTAGGCCTACTTTCTCACGCTACAGCTGTTTACTCAAGCTTGTTGAGCGAAGAGGTTTGTTTCTTGTAGTTTAGTCGGTTACCGCTAGATGCTACAACTCGATGTACATTTGTATTTGTACAATTAAATTACATAAGATATCGTTTTAAGTGCCTTAATTGATTCGTGCAATTCTATTTCATTCAAATGTGAGTCTATAACGACATTATTGTGTAAGTTAAATCTTCCAGCATCAATTCTGAAATTCAGGTGGGTACAAAGCTTCGGAGTGCTGCCATCTTCACTCATCGACTGTCGATTGAAAAATGGACAGGTTTGATTTCACAGACCAGTTGATCCCTCTTGCTCGTTGTTGATTGCTGGCGATTGATGTTATGTGACTGGTACCATTGCTGTCTATTGGTTCGTTATATCAGTCGGTCGGTCGCTGTCGCGCAATCGATCCAGTGTGACAGCCCCCTAAGTTGGCTATAAAATGTTATATCTATACATGATAATATCATTTTCAAATTTAAAATCCATGTGATGTTATATCAAAATATCTAAAATAGCTTTTCTCCTTATAATAATACAACAATACTCAACAAAAAATATAAAAAAAACAATCTTTAAATATAGGCTAGCACTATATAATTAAAATCTTGCAAATCTATGTAGGGTCCTTGTTCTTGATGACAGAACGGACATGCATTTCAGCCTAAATAGGCCATCTTCAGACACATAAAATTTAGTTGGTATGTTAAAAATACCTGAATAAATAATATGATATAGTTGAACAACCTCTAACACGTGGGTCTATCTAGCCCAGATACAACCAGTATGAGCACTAATAGTGTATTAAATTATTCACATGAGTGCCTGGGCTGTCTGGGTGGCGCCGCGTCTGGTGTTCATGTGCCATTTCTACAGTCATGTAGTTGTCTTCTTCAGGGCTTGTACGTCAGTGATCTAGCTGAGGATATGCATTCTGTTAAAAGTTAGTGGGTGGCCCACCAATCACAGAGGAGACACTTTTATCTTATTTATATAGAATTTTCATCATATCTTCACTGTTGCTGAGTTTGTGACCTGTATTCATTAGATGTTTGGCAAAAGCTCATTTTGTTCTATTATATTTAAAATATAGTGCATGTTCATTATATCTCTTACGGAACTTTCTGCCAGTTTGTCCTATGTACAATATTCCACAACATTACATTTCAACTTATATACACCATTACTTCTCTTTTTTAATTTTATTCATTCATTAGTATATTTACCAGTTGATGTATTAAGGTATTTGGTACTGCTACCTTGTGAGTTTATTTATTTATTAAGTGCCAGTATGGTACTTTACGAGATTGTGTGCGGGACGGGAAAATGTCTGTCCATGTGTCTATACACGCAATAACTCAAATACGCTTTATTGGATTTTCATGAAACTTAGTATACACATTTAAAATGTCCATGGCAAGAAGCCTGTTTACTTTGGACCAAATCGGTTGACTGGTACCGGAGTAATGACTAATTAAAGGTCACATGCTTTTTAAATGGGAAATCACGACTATACTACAATGCCATGTTTCTGATCATTGAGGGCCTTGACTTCAATGCAGTCAGAGGTTTGTTTATATGGCTGATCAAGTTGAAATGAGTAGCCTACTACATGAATACTGTTATATATACAGAAGGTATATTACTGTGAAATAATAAGAACTACGTACATTAAGCAGAGTTCTTTTCCAGTACATTTTGTGAAATGTTCACATATTTTAAGAATTTCTTATATCAGTGTATACGAGTATGAATTAAGGTTAAGTATCAAAGTTTAGACCTTTGTTCTTTCCTCCTTAATGAATCGATCTGAAGGTAAACTCGGAGATAGATTACAAAAATAACTTCTTTTCTGCATTGCAATTATCAATGATTAAACAAAGGCATTCTAACACTTCGTTATATCAGTTTTTCTGATTTTATATTTTATTTCTTTTAGTTACTGTATAATACACAAGACAGACACATCAAATGATTACCTGAACGAGCAAGTGCTTGTGTGCAGGTTCAGTTCAGTGGTCATAGCTAAAATTAATGGGGGTGTTGCTCCAGAAAATTTGTAGCCTTTGTTTTAAAATTGTGTAAAAGGAAATAAATGCAGTGAGTCCCACCCAGGAGTTGACCAATGACACGGGTTTCTGCGTCATGGCAGGCACAGCTCCAACTCTTGAGCAATCGGGTGAAATATCTACACAAATAAAGCCGCGATCAGTGTAATGATTCAGGTTCTCACATTTACAGTTAAAATTAAAATGAAAATAACCATGTACCTCATCACAAGAGATGTTGGAAATGTTCTCCTCTTGCATCCACACAATACTGGCACCTTTCTTAGGAAATTTTCTTTCACGCGCATAAGTTCAGCTTCCAAGACACAGTTAATTTCTCTTGTGATAGGCCTATGTGATATTGTCTTTAAGTTCTTCTAACAGCATGTGAATATTACGAGGGTCGTTCAATAAGTAATGCAACACATTTTTTTCTCAGCAAATTTTGGTTAAAAAAATTGAAATTTTTTGGGGGCATCTTTAAAATATTCCTGCTTCATCTCATATGGTTTCATTAATTTCCCATTGGTGGCAGCGCTATAACTATCCTTCAAAATGGCATATGTAACGGAGGTGCGTTTCAAAGAGAGAGCAGTTATTGAGTTTCTTTTGGTGGAAAACCAGAGCATCACAGATATTCATAGGCGCTTGGAAAATGTCTATGGAGACCTGGCAGTGGACACTTGTCCACCAGTCGGGGTACTCAAAGGTTTGTTCCCACTGGGTTCCTCGACGCCTAACTGAATACCACAAAGATCAAAGAAGGACCATCTGTGCGGAATTGCTTGTCGTTATGAGGCTGATGGTGACAATTTTTTATTAAACATTGTCACAGGTGATGAAACATGGGTTCATCACTTTGAACCAGAAAAAAAAAACAGCAATCCATGGAGTGGCACCACACCAACTCGCCTTCGAAGAAAAAGTTCAAAGCCATACCCTCAGCTGGTCAAGTCATGGCTACAGTCTTCTGGGACTCTGAAGGGGTTATTATGTTTGATGTCCTCCCTCATGGTGGAACGATCAACTCTGAAGTGTATTGTTCTACTTTAAGGAAACTGAATGCAGCAAGACGTTGACTCCGACATAGACCAGTGGAGTGGTACCATGCAGGCATATAGGCCCTCACATTAAAGTGGCATAAGGCTGTAGCTTTGAACGGAGATTATGTTGAAAAGCAGGGTTTCGTAGCCAAAAGATTGGGGAATAATATGTTGTATTTGAATCCTGAATAAAACCAACCTGCTTTAAGAAAAAAAATGTGTTGCATTACTTATTGAACGCCCCTTGTATTTATGGGGAAACTTGAAAAATAAAGTGTATAGGTCAATTTCCCATACATTAGAAGAACTTAAAGACAATATCACAAGAGAAAATTTCAGTATTGTTTGGATGCAAGAGGAGAACATTTCCAACATCTCTTGTGATGAGGTATGTGGTTCTTTTCATTATAATTTTAACTATAAATGTGAGAACCTGAATCATTACACTGATTGCAGCTTTATTTGTGTAGATATTTCACCCAATCACTCGGGACTTGCAGCTGTGCCTGCCACGACGCAGGAAGCCGCGTCATTGGTCAACTCTTGCATGGGACTCACTGTATGTATAAAAAGAAGACTTATTCAGAAACTTGATAAAATCCTAAAAGAACAAACATTTTTGCTTACTTTAACTTAATTGTTACACTTCAAGTCTGATCTATTCAATTAAAAATGAAATCCATTTTTCTCGTTTTAATTTCTGCGAAAAAAAAATCAATAATTTCTCCTTAATCTGCCATGGTTAAGGTTTTCTCATTAATAGAACTAAACTTAAAGAAAAAAAAAAGAATTAAATACAATAGCTGGAAACAAGATAATAATCTAATTCTACACTTTATCACATTCAAGAATATGGTATATGGGTTTTAAGCACAACACACATGGAGTAAAAGACTTTCCCCAGCTAGGGTCGGCCCTGTGGGAGCGACAGTGCATTCTCTCCCTAGTAGCTTCCTATGTGCGGTATGCACACAACAGTCAAACACCATGCGCTGGAACTGTGAAGAGCACAGTTCCATACAAAGATTGTTGTACCTTTTTCATAAACTGGGGGATGGCTACTGACATTAAGTTTAAGGATTATATATTGTACAAGTATAAATAAAAAAAAGGCTCATTATATTAAATGTTATCAATAATATCAAATGGAAATAGGGGGTGCTGCAGTTCCACAGTGCCTATACATGAGCCACAACTGAAATACATAAAACAAAGTATAACTCTAACTTCAAATCCAATACCTAGAATAAAAGTAATAGAAAGAAGAAAAAATGAGAAGTGGGAAGAACAAATTTGAAATCCTGTGGTATAACTAATAAAATGGTTATTTAAATATCTATAAATTACAAAGTTAAGTAAATTATAACCTATGAAATAAGTTTTTTATATAGTTACAGCATTTTTTACCCTTCATATTTAATTATTCCTGGATGTGACCTAATTATGGAGTTATAGAATCTTGGACCATAATAATTGCTACGTTTGGAGCCTGAAGAGATGATTCTTTTTTTCTGTTAAAAGGCAAAGATTTATTTCTTCTTGTATTGTGACTATGTGGATCAGATATGTTTCAATATTTGTGAAAGTGTTTTAGAAGTGTGAGCTTATAAATCTGTTCTATTTTCATAATGTTAAATTCAGGAAATAGCAATTCTGTGGGATACTCTAGAGGCTTTTTTAAGCAAACTTTTATTATTCTCTTCTGTATTAGATCCAGAGGAGTCAATACTTCCATTTCCTCCCCAGCCAATGATACCATAATGGATGGCAGGTGGTATTGGAGCTAAATAGACCATCTGTAAGACTTCAGTCTGTAAATAATGTTTTTGCTGACAAATTTGTACAAAATTTTTCAGAGTCTGGTACATAAATATGTTATGTGTTTATCAAATTTCAGATGATAATCTACAATAATACCAAGGTATTTTACCTTATTTGTTTCCTTCACACCTTGGCAGATACAGGAGTCAGATTCACAACAGTTGGTATCATGGCTTAATAAGCTTATTAATTAATTGTGGAATACCAGCAGTTGTTAAGAAAAATAGAACACAGTTTGCTTTATCTATATTTAATACTAACATATTGCTGTTGAGTCAATTTTTAACTACTCTTAAACTTATATTGGCCAATTTATAGGTTTCTTGCCAAGTTGGAGCGGAAAATATCTATACGGTACCATCAGTATAGGAATATAAAAAGCAATGGAAAATATCTAAGTCCAAACCCTGCAACTCACTGATATAAATAAAAAAAAAAGATCAGGACCCAAAATTGTTTTTTGTTGCACACCTGTATTTACTTTTTTGACATCACTAATTTTATTGTTACTTTTAGTTATTTGCATTCTATTACATAAATAAGACTGAAATAAATTTAATGCCGTGCGTTTTACTCCAATTTGCTCTAGTATCTTGTGGCTTATTGTGTCAAAAGTTTTTTGCAAACCCAAAAAAATACCTAGATTTTTATTTACCGCATCTAATTCTTCGATAATTTTTCTTGTAATATTAATTATGGTGTCATCTGTGGTTAAGTTATTAAGGAATCCAAACTGATTTGAAGTCAGCATATTAATTGTCCACCAATATATTTTTTTATAGGCTGGGCAGTAAAGATATAGGTCCATTTTATTCAAACTATGTTTTTCTTCTTCTTCTTCAATACAAGGAATAGGCTTCTAGCCTGTTCTGGCTTCACATTGCATCTGTCCATCTTTTTCTAGGTCGTCCCAGGTCTCTCCTTACTCTTGGTCTATAGTTGAGAATTTTTTTTGGAATACGGTTAGAGTCCATTCTAGAGATATGCAGAATCTATTGATCTCTGTAATTACAAATTTTTCTTCTAATGATATTACTTGTAATTCTTTCCGTACATCTTCATTCTTAAATCTATCTAACCTGGTACAACCTTTAACCGATCGAAGGAATTTCATTTCTGCAGCTTGTCATTGCTTGTCATAGTCCAAGTCTCGGATCCATATAATAGAACAGGCACTGCCACTACTGTATAAAATTTTATCTGAGTTTCTTTCCTTGTTTTTCCTTTCAGTGTTCTGTTTATTGTGCCGCATATATGTTGGAATTCAGGAAGTCTATTCATACAACCACTCGTATATTTATAAGTGACTTCCGCTCCTAAGTATTTAAAACTTGTAACCTGTTCTATTGGAATGTCATTCAAGGCAATTTTCGTTCTTACACCAATTTTCCATGAAAAGCCATTGTTTTTGTTTTTTTGTGTCGAAATTTTAAAATTATACATTTTACTGATTCTCTCTAATTCATAAACTGCTTTCTGCACTTAATTTTTAGTTTTAAACATTAAAACCTGGTCATCTGCAAAAAGCATCATCTTTATAATAAAATTTGGTTCAATTTCTATACCTCCAGTAGTTTTATTATTCCATTCTCTAAGAATGTTGTCCATGTATATTAAAAATAAGCTTGGTGAGATACTACATCCTTGTCTTACACCTTGATTTATTAATATTTCCCCGCTGTATATTCCGGGTCCAATGTCTATATTAATTTTTATAATGTAACGTATTTTTATATAAGTTTTTGAGTGCATTGATTAAATGAATGGGGTAACCTCTTTTATACATAATATTCCAGAGCTTTTCCCTATCTACTCTATCAAAAGCCTTTTCATAATCTACAAAGGCCAAGTGTAAATATGGCATCACTGTAAATATGGCATCAGTGCAAGAACGACCTATTCTAAAACCATTTTGCTCTTCCTGTATCAAAACTTCTGAAATGCTTCTCAGCCTCCTGTTCAGGATTCTTGCATATTAATTTATAGTTGTAACGTGGTTAAATGTACCGCAAGTCCCCCCCTCTCTGCCTGGTCGTTGTTCTGGAATATCGTGTATGTGCTGCGCTCTACACGGCGTGGTCGGGGACTAATCTGTGCTTGCTGTTCTGTTCAGATTGTACTGAGCTCTAGTCTAGTGTGGTTGAGTGGCTGCAAGCTCTGAGGAAGCTCTGTCACCGTCGTGTGAGTAGCGAGTCCATCACCATGTTTAGATAATATATATATATATATATATATAATATGTGCCTTCAGCACAACAAAGTTTAGCATTATGAGGTAAAATTTCTAGTTATCATGTTGTACGAAGATTAGGACAGACTACATTTGTAGAGGTTTCCCCTCTATGATAGGTTTATGTAAAATTAAAGTGCTGAAATGAAAAAGCCATAACTGCCCTAATTAATTTAATATGAATTTCTGTTTCATTCTACTGGATAATGAAAGGTTTATTTCCTTGTGAAACACAAGCTTTTAAGAAAGAAAAGGCAACCCACTACGTCACTCTGTGCTCAATCAAACAGGTTCTTGAAACCTTAAGAGATGCTGACGTCACATACCTTGTTCATTGTGTCAGCTGTTTAATGGAATGTCCTAGATTTCTAATATTAATTTTCCTACCGTATGCTTTGTAGTAATATATTTCCAGTCATATTTAAAGATTATATTCTTTGCATTATTAGATTCATTTAACCAGATTGGGATCTTTTCAATTTAACTATATCTTGCCCTTGCAGTAAGCAGTTCCTGTGTAAATTTCATAGTTCCTTGCTCCGCCATACTGAAGTATGGTGAAGTTTGTCCATTAGTTTGATAAAAATCCTTTGGAAATGTATTGATTACATCGTCGTGGTTAGCTTTTCAAAAGAATTTAATGTACATTCTCTACCTTAGTTATATTGGCTATAATTAATTAAGCAAAATTGCAAGATTAAATAATTGGTATAGGATTTTCCTTGATGAAAAATTATTCAGGATGTTCTATAAAATACTAATGAGCAACTTGGTTACGCTAACTCACAGATCCGGTATATTTCAGTGGGTATAATTAGTAGAATCAAAATATTGCTACCTCTGTATAGTCAGTTTATTCATCAAGTAAAAATTTTCCTGTAAGGTGATAATTCTGATCAGTTGCATTTTCTTCAGATTTGACTCGATGTTCTGCTCTGTGCATATTCATTCTATTTTCCCCAGAAATTTCTAATCTTGTAAAAAAAAAAGGAAATCATTAATTTGATAATACTCCTTGAGAATTTGTTGTCTATTTCACATATACATAAATAATTTAGGAATCGCGCACAATGTGCATTATCTTGTGTTATGACTAATTGAAAATTTCCTTACTTTTGAAAATTTCATATTAGTGTTTTTGAGGTTTTCTTATTCAGTTATAGATTCTGAATGCTTATTGGAGTTACAAATTATTTGAAATAAAAAAAATCCCTTTAGGCAATCCTACAGGCTGAGGTAGATTTCAAAGTGCTTTTGGTTTAATTTACTGTCGCTGCGTAGCACTCTTCTTCTTTAGCCTTGGCATGACAAACCCGCAATAATAATGGCAAAAAAGAGGAAAGAGCACTTTTTCAAACATTCAAATCTCGCCTTAAATGGGAGCTATCGAGAAACTAGTTATTGATTTATAGAGTACTCATCAAGAGCTTTTCAATGATACCCCACAAGACGTGGTTTCAAAAATTTTGAATTTCCATCCCCCCACCCCCACCTCCACTCGTACCCCCAAAACCCCCGAATCGTTGGTGTCACTGTGAACTCCACAGGGAGTACTCTAATTTATTCAAACAAAGTTTTCCTCTATACTTCATAGGGGCCGAGATATAAATGTTTTAAAATTTCAACCCCCTCCCCCGACCACCCCCTTGGGCCAATTTTGCTCATTAACGAACTTGTCCGAACTATTGGGCCTAGAAATAACATAATAAAATTTGGTTCAAATATCTTCAAAATTACGGCCGCTATCGTGTAAAGATATAAATATATATATATATACAGGGTCTTTATTATAAGTTGAGACGGGGCGACCGGTGTTTTCACTCTCCGCTACGGAGTCCGCATTAGCCGCCGGTGGCGCGCACGCGGCTTCCCTGCTTATAGTGTAGGCTATATAAAGTATTACATATCTTACCTTATAACATATGTTGGAAGTGTCGTCCTTCCTGTGTTATACAGGCATTGTATCTGGAAACCACATTCTTAAAGATAAGGTTTATCGAGCAAATCCTCACACATTGGAGGAGCTGAAAGAAAACATTACGAACGAAATTAGGGGCATTACAGTGGAAGAACTCACACTCGTCAGCCAGAATGTGGTTTCCAGATACAATGCCTGTATAACACAGGAAGGACGACACTTCCAACATATGTTATAAGGTAAGATATGTACCGGTAATACTTTATATAGCCTACACTTTAAGCAGGGAAGCCGCGCGCGCCCTACCCATGGGTAATGCAGACTCCGTAGCGGAGAGTGAAAACACCGGTCGCCCCGTCTCAACTTATAATAAAGACCCTGTATATAAATATATATATAAATATCACAATTTTCTTTTTTGAATGGGCGGTGGTTTCGTACTTAGGGAAGCATGAAACGTTAAGATATGAAAGAATTTTTCGAAAATCATGACATGGTATCCATTGCAATAGGTAGATTTTTCTTCGAAATCTACCTAAAATCCCTTTAGGGAAGCCTACAGGCTGAGGTAGATTTTGAAGTGCTTTTGGTTTAATTTATTGTCGCTGCATAGCAGTCTTCTTCTTTAGCCTTGGCATGACAAACCCGCAATAATAACTGCAAAAAAGAGGAAAGAGCACTTTTTCAAACATTCAAATCTCGCCTTATATGAGAACTATCAAGAAACTAGTTATTGATTTGTAGAGTACTCATCAAGAGCTTTTCAACGTTACCCCACAAGACGTAGTTTCAAAAATTTCGAATTCCCATCCCCCACCCCACTCGTACCCTCAAAACCCCCGAATCGTTGGTGTCAATGTGAACTCCATAGGGAGTACTGTAATTTATTCAAACAAAGTTTCCCTCTATACTTCATAGAGGCCGAAATATAAATGTTTTAAAATTTCAACCCCCTCCCCCGACCACCCCCTTGGGCCAATTTTGCTCATTAACGAACTTGTCCGAACTATTGGGCCTAGAAATAACATAATAAAATTTGGTTCAAATATCTTCAAAATTACGGCCGCTAGCGTGTAAAGATATATATATATAAATAAATAAATATCACAATTTTTTTTTTTTTTGAACAGGCGGTGGTTTCGTATTAGGGAAGCATGAAACGTAAAGATATGATAGAATTTTTCGAAAATCATGACATAATATCGATTGCAGAAATCTACCTAAAAATATACATACAGTGTTATTACCATGTGAAGGTTTGATAGTAGTCTTCTGGAGCATTGCTTATCCATTTTCAGATTATTCTGTGTTATTCTAATTACAAAGTACAAATTACAAGTTATAATCATTTCTACAATTAATAACATTTATATACATTTCCCTTTATTCAATATACATTCCGTCTTTTACAATTTAAAATATTGTAAATAAAGTAGTGCATTTTGGTCATTCCTTATACTTAGCTTATTCAAAATTTAATATTTTTGGATTAAGAATATCTTACTCAATATATACATTGTTAACCATTGTATGGAAGTTTACACAGTGAAGCTATATTATAATTTAATAATATTGAGTTGGGTTTAGCACTATGCTTCACTTATTTTATAAATACCTGTACTAGTTTCGAAGACCCTCGTCATTCATAATCATCAGGTTAACACCAACTGCCGGCTGGCTGTTTTTGTTGCGCTCTGGTGGAAGTGTGTGGCATTTGGCGATGAGATCTTCGTCCGATGGGATGTCGAAGTTCATAAGGTATCCTTTATGTTTGTGGATGAATATCCTTTCCCACACTGAGAGTTCCTTGTGACCTTCGACACATTTTATCAGTTTTGGATCCCGATCGATGTCATGCCCCTCATTCCAAAAATGGGCCGCTACTGCAGATTTTTCCGTATTTGCGTATTTTAAATGTCTCATGTGTTCCTTTCCCCTAATCTCCAACTTTCTCTTAGTCTTACCCACATATACTTTCTCACAGTTTGTACAATTAATTTTATATATTCCTGATTTTTGTTTCTGATGGCTATGCTCTAAATTGGTGGAATTTAGTAAGTTTTTTAAAGAAAATCTATTTACTGGGGCCAACAGCATAAGTCCACTCACACACAAACATGCAGTGATAAATTCACTAGCACACAGGATAGTGAATGTTCCACTCAGTAAATCAGAGTATGATCTGGAGTATAAAACCATCGTATCCACAGCCGAAAACAATGGTTTCAATAGAGAATTGGTGGACAAGAAAATAAAAAATTACCAAAAGAAAAAGCTTACTACAGATATAACCACCCTAGAACCAATAGAAGTAAATAAGAAATACAGAAAGATAACTTTTCACCCTTGGGCAGGCAGGAAATTCAAAAAAGTGTTCAGCAAATATGGCATAACCACAGCCCCAGTAAATAGATTTTCTTTAAAAAACTTACTAAATTCCACCAATTTAGAGCATAGCCATCAGAAACAAAAATCAGGAATATATAAAATTAATTGTGCAAACTGTGAGAAAGTATATGTGGGTAAGACTAAGAGAAAGTTGGAGATTAGGGCAAAGGAACACATGAGACATTTAAAATACGCAAATACGGAAAAATCTGCAGTAGCGGCCCATTTTTGGAATGAGGGGCATGACATCGATCGGGATCCAAAACTGATAAAATGTGTCGAAGGTCACAAGGAACTCTCAGTGTGGGAAAGGATATTCATCCACAAACATAAAGGATACCTTATGAACTTCGACATCCCATCGGACGAAGATCTCATCGCCAAATGCCACACACTTCCACCAGAGCGCAACAAAAACGCCAGCCGGCAGTTGGTGTTAACCTGATGATTATGAATGACGAGGGTCTTCGAAACTAGTACAGGTATTTATAAAATAAGTGAAGCATAGTGCTAAACCCAACTCAATATTATTAAATTATATACATTGTTGTTTCATTTTGAAAATTCCATCCTGTATTCTCATTGTTTGTTGCTCATTTCTTGATTCATCTTGCTATTTAAACTATACATTTTTTTTTGAATTTAAGTACACAAAGGTTAAGAAAGAAATTTACTTTCATAACTTGAAGTCTTGAAGTCATGCTCCTTTGGCTCTGATTCTGCTTTTGATTCATTCTTGGTATTGGTATTAAATTCAATTTGGATATTGTAACATTCCGTATTCTCCTTCATTATATTATTCCGTTTTATGGTTTAGTTTTTTTTTGGGAGTTAATTTCTTGGAGTTTCCAGTTTTCAGTATCTACATGTAGATTTTTTTTGCTTTGGGGTTTCAGAAGTAAATTATTTATATATTACTTTGCTTCAAGTTGTGGTCCCTTTGCTCTGTTGTTTGGTCTACAGTACTGTATTTTGGGAAATAATTTATTGTGCTTTAATGTCATGGTGGACATTTTCCTCAGTTACTTCACTTATGTTCAGTATTTGTTGAACGTTTCTTATTGTTCGATTTGAAGATTATGCACTGATCATGAGTGAGTTTTGGATTAGGATCAGAATTAGGAATGGCTATTAATAAACCTCAAATTTTGTAAATGATTATTTATTAAAGCTTCTTACATATATTATTGGCCAGTATATTTAACTGTGAGGAAACTCAACTCTAGAGATATATATTAGTGATTGAAGAGTTTAGTGATTTGGTAGGTTTGTATTTGTGTTTGCCAAGATATTGCCAAGGTATTCTAATTCTTAACTGAGTTATTAAACTTAAATTATTTAATATTTATTATTGTGGAAGTTTATTGTTGGCATTAAATTACACTATTTGAAAATTTTCAATTATTTATGGGTCGGTACCCTTTGATGTTATTCTCCCTTGCCCTCTTGCATTTTGTTCTGTCACTTGAAGAAAAGATCTACAGCTTCTGGTTCTTTGTCCTTACGCTCCCTAATTTTGGCATTCTTTGCTATTAAAGAATAGTCAGTCTTCCTTGGTACTGGATTTACAGTTTATTACATAAAGGAAAGTAATATTCAGGCAGGGCTGAAAAAGAAATAAGTAATAATTAACAAGGAATAAAGCATTACAAATAAAGTAAACTAACAAATCAAAACCTTAATTAAACAAGTTATCGTGGCATAGCCAGTATTAAGGAGACTTATTCCTCTATGTTTTTCTACGGATTTATATGTAGGTAGGCCCTAGTAACACAGCTTCCTTCAGAGCATCTGGGGAAACTTCCTTGTGATAAGCAAAGATTAAAAATATGTTTGAGGGGCTTTAATATATATTTTGAAATTGCTTTCAAGGTGTTGTTTGTTATTCTGTCCATACCTAGGGGTATGTTATTTTTGAATTGCTATGTTTCTTACCGTGTGACCAGGAAGAAATTAATTAAGCCTATGAATCCCAAGGACTGGAAGTGTGTGATAGCCCGTTCACGTAGGAATGAGCCATTTTTAGTGACTGAGATGAACCAAAATGATTTCAAAGATTGTGGTTCCATGATGCCTGGGTAAAAAATCTTAGTTCTTATGGCTCAAAATGTCTCAGGAAAAACCTGTTTCATTCTATGCTAGAGCATCTCACAAGGTAGTGTGACTGTGACTTTTACAGGAACCTGCCATCCATATGAACTTGTTAATCATCTACTTGGTTGTGTGTCCTCTTTCAAAAATTTGAGTTTTATTGCTTTTGGAAAACAGCTTCAGCCCTATAAATTGCTATTTTGTGTCATAATGTTGTGATCATTATTGATGCATACCTCCTCCCATATTTAAGAACAAGTATGACCCTTGTAATGACAAACAGTACTGAAAAAATTATCAAAGTTAACAACGAAGAACTACAATATGTCAATGAATACACTTACCTTAGCCAAATTATGTCATTCAGAAACGCCACCCGCAAAGAAGTTCAGAGACGCATCTCTACAGCATGGTCCAAATTTTGGAGTTTGAAATTTATTCTCACAACTAAGGCCTATAACATCAGATTAAAGAAAGACATATTGGACACTTGCATCTTACCCATCCTTCTGTACGGAGCCCAAACCTGGGCCCTGACAGTTAAAGAAAGGAAAATGTTAGAAACATGCCAGAGGAAAATGGAGAGAAAAATTCTAGATGTTAAACTCCAAGACAGAATCCACAATGAAGACTTAAGGGCAATGACAAACATCAAAGACATAACAACATTGGCCATATCTCTGAAAAGAAAGTGGGCAGGCCACGTCATGAGGATGGATCATAACAGATGGGCGCATATAACAACAGCTTGGGACCCACGAATCGGCCACAGAACAGTAGGACGACAGAAGAGAAGATGGGCAGAAGACCTAAAGCTTCACTTTGGGACAAACTGGTCTACGAAGGCCAAAGATCGAAGGGAATGGAGGCGACTGATAGAAGCAACATAAGAGGAATGCGGATCTTTCCCACAGTGGCTAAGCGGGATTGCCGAAACAGCCACCTTGCCCTTTAGGGATGAAACGGGCTAATTCTAATGACCCTTGAGTGGAATAACATGGTATGTAGCCAGTTTCATGCAGCCTGGCTGATGTCCATATTTCTGTACATAACTGCACCTCCTGTAAAGTTATGAAAAGCAACATATCACGTTCTTCCAGCCATCCATTTAATTTTTTGTTATTTCTTTCTTGTCATGTGCTCATTTTAACACTAGGATTTAATATTATTAGAGTGCATTAGTAAAAATATGATTTTTCATAAACTTCTGGGCCTTGTTTGTCACCTTTCTAAAGTCCTATTGATTGGTACTTTTGGGCGAATCTTAGGATAAAAAACAGAAAGTGAGGATAACACCTGAGAAGGATACAAATACAAACACTTACCTCTTTGAGAATATCAATATGATATTCAGTGACTAGCTGAGGTGCTGGCAGGACACTGATACCACTATAGTAAGTAGAAGCACTGAGAGCTTGGTGATTTTCACAAGATTCAATATCCCCAGCAGACATCACCTGAGTGCAGGTACTTGACCAGTCATGTAAATATAACATCAGCTTAGATGACTGGCACAAATAACTTGTCACACTTACAGGGAGACCTGTGAATAACAGTAAAACCATAAAACTTAAGAACCAGTTACTTAGTCAAAAAGTAATTTAATAAGATAAGATTTGTTAGATTCCATAGAGTCAAAATACAAGGGTTGGTCAATAAGTAAGGTCTCCAACACTCTAGCCCAAGTTCACAACGTTGGACGAGAGATTTGGCACCACTGCCATGTCCCGCTATCTCCCCTCTTTCAAACGAGTCATTGCTGCAGCCGCTGAACCTTTTAATGTCTGAGGTAGAGCTGTTTGAAATGGATCTCCCGATTTCTGTCCCCGCCAAGTGCGCCTACGTGAAGCATACAGTTTCTTACTGCAAAAAAAGTTCCGCCGATTGAAATTCACAGACAGCTTTGCGAAGTTTATGGAGAGCGATGTATGGACATAAAAAATGTGCATAAATGGGTTTGTGAGTTTAAACAGGGCCAGACAAATATTCATGATGAAGAACGAAGTGGGAGACCAACAACAGCCATCACAGATGAGACGGTGGCAAAAGTCGATGAATTGGTGCGACAAGATTCATGCGTCACTACTCGTGAACTTTGTTTATTGCTTCCTGACATTACTAAAGGTTCCCTACAGACCATTTTGACTGACAAATCGATGTTCCATAAGGTTTGTGCGAGGTGGGTTCGCGGAGGCCGCACTTTGTGGGGACAGAAATCGGGAGATCCATTTCAAACAGCTCTATCTCGGACACTAAAAGGTTCAGCGGCTGCAGCAATGGCTCGTTTGAAAGAGGGGAGATAGCGGGACATGGCAGCGGCACCAAATCTCTCGTCCGATGTTGTGAGCTTGGGCTAGAGTGTTGGAGACCTTACTTATTGACCAGCCCTCGTACATATCAACAGACAATATGAATACAGAACAGATGAAACTTACAATGTTATCAAATACAAATACATATAACACACCATCACGAATTCAGTTATTAAAAATAATAGGTTATTCATCTCCTGAATAAAATGCTATCATAGCTATTTTGAGCATAGCTATATTCCATTCATGTGACATGTGCTTGATAATGACAAATAATGTTTAGTAATGCCTCACATACAGAACAATCAGTCATTTATATTATAATATGCTTGCAAGGATATGATTTTATTGGAATAAACATCAGCTCATTAATGAACCATCCTGGTATCTCTTTTGCAGTGCTACATCATCCATCTTGGATCCTTCAAATTTCAATTAAAAAAATTTTGTTTTTAATCAATACACATTCGAATAGTGTCCATTTACAAATAAATTATGTTCTTGAAAAAAAAAAGTGTCTTTACTGTATTCTGATGTTAGCTTATCTTAATTTTGAGGTTAACTATTTTCTCATTATTACTGTTGGTAGCATTGGTTAGTATTCCATAACACATTCGGTTGTTCATTCGTTTAGTATGGTATGATTTGACAGCTGGCACAATAGTGATATGTTTTTAAACAGCTCTAATAAGAATGTAATTATTATTTATATAATGTTACATTTCATTCATGGAATAATCTCACTCGAGATTAGGAGTTTCATTGGATCTTCTATTTTATTATGATTTTCATGTTTTGGATTATTTTGTTCTTCGATTTCCATCATATTGAAGTCAGATTTTGAATTTATTTATGTATGTAATAACTACTTTCATTGCTGCTGCTTTTTCAGTCAACTACTAGCAATTGGGGTTTTGAAAAAAAAATCTTATCTTTCCTCTTCCATTACGTTGATGTGGCTGTGATTTAAATGTCCTAAGATCCTCATTTGTTTTTATAGCTTTGTATAAGAAGGTGGATATTTGTATTGTTGTGCATGGATAGCCAGCTGGCAGCATTAGTAAGAATCCATTGCAGTTAAGTCTGCAGATTGCAGACAAAGCAATTTTTTTTTTGGTACTACAGAACTAATGGAAATAAAGAAGATGATTCAATTTGCTACTACAATATTGTAACAAGAGTTCGTCGGGGTACGAAATCAGAACACTTGTCTTCTGATTGAAGAATGGAGGTTCCTTTATTTCCAATAGCAATGCTCAATACAACCAGAAAACTCCTGATTGTTCTCCAGTTCACTCTTCTGTTCGCTGCTCACTTCCACTGTGCTGACTCCAAGTCAAAGAACTATCTCTATTCACACACACTGTGTGAACTTCCAAGTCAAGGTAGCTCAATGCCACATTGGTCAACTCTGCAGTCCTCGCTGGCTCACCGCTGCATGATCCACCCGTCATGGTGAGTTCACCGGAATGGCACTGTCTCAGCTCAGTCCAGTTCACCAGTTCCTCCGTTGACTAGTTCCTCCGTTCACTAGTTCCTCCAGTCACTCAGTTCACTCCCCTGAAGTCACTCTTATTTGAGTTCACGCTGATCAGTTTACACTGTCCACACTGTCCCTCCACGGCTTGCTCATGGGTTTATATAGGCCTGTCGAATGTTCTGGAGCTGAGGTCACGATGATTCTGTCCGCCCACGATCTGGAAGCTTGTAATGGCACTCGGTCACACCCTTTAGCACTTGGCCCCTCCTACCAGCCTCTCCCACGAGTGCACATAGCCCACTCATTGTGACGTGTCTCCAATAGCCCACGCCCATCGGCGTGCGGCTGCAGTCTGTTCAATAAGTGAGGCATAATTTTTCTCGACGTCAGAGGTTTCTAGTAGTTTCTGGGCAAATCGCTGCATTGTGACATTGCCCCCTCCTTAAGGGCCTTCGTCCCGAAGTGCCCCATGGTATTCCGCCAGACGGTCCAGGTGAACTACCAGCATCTTCCCTCTTGGCTGTCGCTGGATGCGGTAGACTACGTCATAATTTGCTTGATGACCCAAAAGGGGCCATCCCAGGAGTGTTGCAGCTTCGGTGACTTCCCTCTAGTCCTGGTAGGGCAGTACAACCACACTTGGTCTCCCTTGTGGAACCCAACTGAGTTGGTCAGCCTGTCGTACTTCGCCTTCATCCAGTCACTAGCTAACTGGAGATTCTCTCGGGCGAGTTGGTGGGTTTCCCTCAGCCTCTCGGTCGGTAGCTGGCTGTTTCTCATCAGATGGGTTGCCAAACAGTAGGTCGCACGGTAGACGGAGCTCTCTCCCGAAGACCATGTTGGCTGGTGTCATGGATCGAGGATCTATATGCCAGGAGGAAGGGGGGCACCCGGACGTCCCAGTCTCGTTGGTGACTTGAGACTACCTTCCGTAGGTGCTCTTCCAGGGTCTTGATGTAGCGCTCCACCATTCCATCTGATTGCGGGTGAAGGAGGTCGTATGGGTCTTGTGTACCCCCAGCCGTTGGAGCAGCTCTTTCATGATGTTCGACTCGAAGTTCCTCCTCTGGTCGCTGTGTAACTCCATCGGCATTCCATATGGCAGATCAGGTTCTCCACCAGCACCCGTGCAATGAACCGAGCTAATTATATAGGACATAATATTTTTGCTGCAATTTTCTGAAGGCTTATTTCATTATTGCTTATATTGATGGTTTTTGGCAAATTTGTAAGAGAAACCTTTTTATAGTCTGAAGTGTAATAAATTAATATTGTTCCTTTACTCTTGTTAAGAGTATTAAGATATTTTGGAAATATAATTTGCATAGGTGCTTTACAAGGATAATACATTTTCTTAAACGTTTTATAAAGATTTTTATATTTATACTCTTCAGAGTTTACTTAATTGCAAAATTTTCATATATATTAATGTTTTCAATTCGTTCAATTAAAACTGTTGTTTGAAAATCTTTCTCTTTTTGGGGTAAACTAATGGGATCTCCTTGTTACCTCCTCTTCCCCATTGATATATCAAATAGATTTTTCCAGCTGGAAGGTCCATCTACGGTGGCGTTGTCCCAGTAATGCTTCCTGCTTTGGTATTCAGCTTTAGCTTGAGTTTTCCTTTTATCAAATCTTATTGTGATTGTCTTGGGAAAATAAAGTGAAGTTATCTGAAGAAGTTAAACTAAATAAGTACAGTATAGAAAAGTTAACTATATATAAAAATTATATAACCATACATTTTCTGGCCTCAAAAGGGGTTTGGGTCGGGGTGGTAAGGTAGAAGTCGTAGAATGGAATGTCCATGTTGAGAAAGAAGGGTGTCAATTTTGAATGTTTTGAAAGCAGGCTTTCTGAGTTTAATCAGTGAATATAATTCTGGTTTCAGCATTTTTGAGTGAAATGGAATACCATGTAGTGTAAACCAGTCCATCATGACTGCTTTCCAGCATGAAGAATTTGGAGCGGGTTAAAGTTCTACGTTATGGTATGGTGCATTATCAATTACCAGAACAGAGTTTTGGGGAAGGTTGAGTATTAATTTAGTCATAAGCCATTTTTGATAATTGATAAAATTCATGTCATCATGGCAATTTCCTGATTTTGTACCAGACTTAAATATTAGAAGTGCACCTGCATGCAAAATTATAGCCCATTGTCCCTTTGAAACCGGAGCTAGCAGTCCCGTGTTACTGTTGTCACTCCATGCATGTTTTTTGGTGTGCGATGAATGAAATGTAGGTCACGTCCATGTAGATGATTGGTTGCCCTTCTCCCTGTACGTTGTAAGACATCGTGAATACTTCAGACGTAAATTACGGATATCCATTTTCTCAATTAATATCTTCTGGTTATTCACTGTTTCCCTCCAACTGAAATGTAAATCTTTCAACACTGCCTTAAAGCCCATTTACCTCCAGAAAAATTAATTTTGTTCTTCCGGACAGGTAATAGTGTTTTTAAAGTTGGCCTTTCCTCATTTGTTTTGTGAAATTCATTCACCATTCTTCTAATTACACACTTATCAAAATCATCTAAGTCTGTTTTCACTTTTTTCTTGGTCATTTTTTGTGTGGAGTACTAAATCTCGTTCCATCTTGAACACATTTCTCACCTTCTTTTACAATTCTCTTAATGCTGCTGAATGAAGTTCCTGTAGCATCCGAAACACGCTGCTGAATTGCATATTTAGGGTTATCTTGGTGCACCTGTTTGAAATACCTATATACATTCCACACTATTTCCCTACTCTGACTGTGAATCACTTTACTACCACAAACCTCTTTGCTAGAATAACTACATTTGCCTTCTATTGCTCTTATTAATGTTGTGCCGCTTATTCTCGGCACGTTAATTATTTTGTATTTATTCAGCTTTTCCATCTATTTTCTATGTCTATTTATTCTTACCTTGTTAGTTTCAGTGTTTCTATATTTACGTAACTTGTTCTATTTACGTACACATTTCTCTTTGTTTTGCTTGCGCTAGCTTCCTTCCGTTGTTTTGAGTGCTTTCATTATTTTGCCCTTCCGGCATATATCGATTTTTTCTCTTGCTCGGGAATGCCCTCTTTATGTGGTAGTTGGTACTACGCTTGGGGGCGTTTCCCGGCAGGGTCTTAAGTTCCCGAGCGGGGGACAGAGAGTTGTTCTTGGATCGTCGAAGCGAGAACTTGTGCTCCGATTCCTGTATCTACCGCCGTGCTCCGTTCTACCGAGGAGCCTTGCTGTGGATTTCTGCTGGTGTACTTAGCAGTACAGTCCGTAATTTACATCATGTAATCTTTATCTACATCTTCCACTTTATTCAGCAGGTATGTTTTTTTAGTCTTGAATTTTGCTGGTGGGTTTTAAGTTCAGTTTAGTTCGGTTTGTTTATTTCACCCACCAGTTTCTGTTTCGTTTTACCATTTTATTATTTTCGGTTTTCTTATTTCTACGGTTGGATGCTAGCCAAACAATTACGTCTCTTTGGAGCCTTCAGCTCTTGGTATAGAACACATTTATGCTACAATATACCTTATTCTCTTGTATTTCTGCTTCACAGGGTACATTTATTCTGTTATTGTGATTTAGCCCAGCTTATGAAAAGTACAGGGTGACTACTAACCTTACTCTGAATGTGAAATAAACCTGGCATTAATGAAATTTTCATATAAAGGTTGTATTTGCATCCTTGTCTCCTACCACTACCACATTGCTATTTGCAAATTGATACAGCCTGGGTGTTCAACCCTTGAAGCACGTTTCAATGTATCACACTTCACTATTGAATGCTGTGAGGCTAACTAAGATGTTTTTACACGGTCCGTACAGTATGAACTGGCAGGGAACACCATTTGCTATGAAGGTCAGGCAGGTCTAGATTACGTCATCGTAGCCTACTGTGCATCTGTTTGTTTGGCTCAGGTCTTACCGATTGAGTTATAGGTGATGACAAGTCGAGCATACAAAAAAACTGATTCTGGAACTCATAGCTTTTAGGATGCTCATTCTTTTTGCAGCCTGCTGTACAAAGAATTCCCACTGGCCGTATGTTGTTGCAAGCATATTTTTATAATCCAATAGGTAGATAGCATATAGGACAGCCTAAAAAGAGATGGGGGCAGCAGTTCAATAATACTTGGGCTCCAGAAGGGAACTGCCCTAAACACAATCCTTGAATTGGAGGAAGAAGAAAAGAAGAAGAATAAACATCTAATGCACTTACTGAAAGGAATGAGGGACTTATTCTTTGCAATCCATATGATTTCTCCAACCTTCATTTGTACAGACGGATCAAATACTGGAGGTCTTATAATCTGTGAAGACCATGGAAATATTTTCTGTCTTCTGTGTATCTTCCTGAATTCATGTAGTGTTGTTATTGGCTATTAAATAAAAAATAAATTACTTTGATGAAACAACTGTATGTGATATTTGTAGGAATTACTCCCACAATAGAAATTAATTTATTGACATACTTATTATGTCTGAGATGTACAGTATTATAATAAAATACTAAATGCAACTTTTTAGGATTAATATTTAAGACTTACCATCCGGTTCTGATATATGAATCTTGTAGGCAAGTTATCCCTCACAATACAAAACAAGCCATTTCTATTTCTGACAAGCTTAAGCTCAGTGTTGTTATGATATATGAAATGAGTCTGATAGCAGTGTTGTGGATCAAAGTCATACTGAGCTCTCGTATGGCATCCTGAGAATGCCAGTCTATCTTTCTCAGTGCAGTCCAAGTCACAGCAGCAATTGATGTCACATGAATTCATCTGAAATGTACGAGAAAAAACATCAGAAGAAAGTAACAGAACAGGCTGTGGTGGCACTGTGGAACTGCAACACACCCTATTTCCACTTGATATTAACAATAACATTTAATATAATGAGTCCATTTTTCTTTAATCCTTCCTTTATACTTGTAAAAATATATAATCCTTAAGCTTAATGCCAGTAGCCATCCCCCAGTTTATTAAAAAGAAAATCTTTGTAAGGAGCTGTGCTGAGTACGAGGGAGAGAGAGCACTGTCGCTTCCACTGTGCCAAACCTGGTGTATTGATGGAAGGTAGTGTTTTTTGTTTTGTTTAATTTTTGCTCCACGTGTGTTGTACTTACATATCATGTACCATATTCTTGAACGTGATGAAGTGTAGAATTAGATCATTATCTTGTTTCCAGCTATCTATCTGATTCATTTTTTCAGTTCTTTTATTTAACAGAAAACTTTAACCATGGTAGATCAAGGAGAAAATTAGTAATCTTTTCGGGGAAATTAAACCAAGAAAAATGGATTTCATTTTTAAATGAATAGATCAAAACTGAAATGTAACAATTTAGATTAAAGTAAGTAAACATTTTTGTTTTTATTCTTTTAGGGTTTTATCAAGTTTCTGAATAAATTTTCTTTTTATACATGTATGTTTCCTTTTACACAATTTTAAAACAAAGAGTAAAAATTTTTTTGAGCAACACCCCTACTAATTTTAGCTACAAGCCACCAATGAGAATAGGCTACATCTGCTTCATGGTTAGGATAAACGGATTCCCCTGAGTGAAAAGATGTGAAGTAACAAGAAGATTGCTGGACAAGTCTATACAATATTTTCATGTAACAGTTTATAATGAAGCAATAAAAATTACATTACAATTTTCTGCCTGTACAAATGTGTAGTCTGACTAGATATGCGATGCAGAAAACTAAAAGGGACCATTTGTCGGGAAAAATAATTTTACAGGCAAGGCTAAAAACATGACCAATGTCAGCACTGGACATTTTCTATTTGGTGCATTTTTATTATAACACTTATCTTTTACCTTAAAGACATGTTTAAAATCAATTTTTCTAAAGGTACCGTACATCATAATTAGGAATAACACTTTTCCATATGTTATATTCAAACAGTTATAACCATATAGATACTGATATTGGGAAGAACACAGTGAAGTCATAACATATAATTATATTATGGTTTGTAACACACTTAAACTTCACTTTTATAGATATTGCTTTAGTTTCAATCACCATCGTGATCATCGTCAGCTACATCTGAAATTTGGTTGGCAGGGCTGCTCCCCTCAACAACCATTCTCTGCTCCTGGATGCCATTTAGTGGTGGGTGAATGTATCTTCTGATTAGGCTGTCTTCTGCTGGTATTTTGAAATTCAATAATGTGTGTGTGTGCGTTTTTTAAATATTTTTTTTTTCCAGACTGTTAATTCTTGAGGTATTTCTACTGGTTTTAATGATTGTGAAAAAGTTTACATTGGCCAAACAAAAAATAATATTCAAATTGGATTCAATGAACATTTTAGGAACATTAAATTCAGACTGAAGACAAATCTGCAATCGAGGCTCATTTTTGGGAAGAGGGACATGAAATAGAACAGGATGTAAAACTACGAGGCGAGTCCATAAAGTAAGTTTCCCTCATATTTGGCATGATACGTGGTGGTGTTGTGTTGAATGAATACATACCTAGGTACTAGTACAGCGGCGGAAAATTAATTAAATTTATTAAAACGTTGTACCAGTGGAAATTTTTAAGCTTCAGAATGAAGTTCATTAATGTTTCCCTAGGGCCATTTACACAAACAAAACAAATTGTCACGGAAATATTTATTGCAAGTGTTCACTATTTTTCAACATATTCGCCATAGGAATTGAGATATTTGTCATACCGTAGGTCCAACTTTTGAACACTTGTATTGAAGAAGTCTGCCACCTGGGATTTGAAACATTGTGTGATAACCTTCTCCGTTTCTCTTGCCAATCAAATTTCAGATGTAGCTGACAATGCTCCTTAGTCTAAATTGAATTATCATGTGATATACTTAAAAATTATTCAAATCCAATCTTTGAATCCAATGAATCCATAAAATTTCCAATTCACCGGAGAAAAAAAAAAAGATCTACCATTCTCTTGGCTATACTCTTGCAAAAAACCATCAGGATTAATTCCCCCAAACAAAATTTGTCTCACAAGTTTGGACTGCCGAATCCAGCATGGACTTTGCAATAGGGCAAAGAACGGGATCGAGCCAAAACAATGACTAGAGTGATCAAAATTTAGCATTAAATGACTGATGCTACCTTCGCCAACAGTGAACCTGAAATCGGTTTTCCACTGAAAACCAAGTTTAATCTCTAAGGAAAATTTTTTTTCTATAAATCACATATGCTTATTCTAGTGTTCGATATCCACGACTGAAGATGGCATATTTTATGCCGAAATGCATCTCGCAAATTAAAATGATCTACAGAATTATTGGGCTGGAAACGAAGAAAAATTGCACATCAGCAACAATTAATGCAGGTTAAGCCTATATAACACACTAACGAAACTATTTTTCGAGCATTTGATGTCATCTACCACTACTACTGTGTCTCAACTTTCAAGTGTGAATAATATTACTGAATGTAATATTATAGCGATCATAATTAATTGACATTTGACATCATATAAATATTTGTAATAGCTGGTATTTTATCTTATGACTAACTAGCGTGTGCCCGTGGCTTCGCACGCGATAATTATTTCAAAAATTAAAAATTAAGAGCATAATAGTTAAATCATTATATTTATTAACACCAAAATCACGTAGACTACATACCACGATTAGATAGCGTCGCCTGGTAAAAGCGACCTCAGATTCGAGTTCCCTGGCCCAGAAAACCCCTGCATAGTGAGTTTCGTCCAAGTCGAACAATGTTTGACCATATTTAGGCCTATATTGAATATCCCTCTTCCGTGTAGGTTGAAAATTTCATGCGTCTGTGGGACTTGATATTCTAAACAAATGAATCGTCTAGGATGGACCTACAAAATCAAGCGATCGCCCGCGATAATTATTTCAGAAATTAAAAATTAAGAGCATAATAGTTAAATCATTATATTTATTAACACCTAAATCACTTGGTCTACATACCACGATTAGATAGTGTCGCCTGGTAAAAGCGACCTCAGATTCGAGGTACTTGGCCCAGAAAACCCCTGTATAGTGAGTTTCGTCCAAATCGAACGTTTGACCCCATTTAGGCTTCGCGTGGTAAAAGCGACCTCAGATTCGAGGTACTTGGCCCAGAAAACCCCTGTAAAGTGAGTTTCGTCCAAATCGAACGTTTGACCATATTTAGGCCTATATTGATTATCCCTCTTATAATAATAATAATAATAATAATAATAATAATAATAATAAAATCAGGTAAACTGATATAACAAAGTGCCAGAATGTTTTGTTTAATCAGTTATGATTGCAGTTATGATATGCAGAATATAAAAAAAGTCAAATTGGCCGGTTTGGGGATTTGAGCCATGGAACTCCAGAATGTGACGCCAAGACGTTACCATCTCAGCCACCTGGGTCAGTTATGGGATAAGCGCATTTAAAGCAATAGTTTTGTCATAGTTAACTGTATTTTAATTGCCAAAGCCTTAGAAATCACAGTAAAACAAAAGGTTATGTTGTCAAGATAACTGATTTTCATTTTTAAAAATAAATTCTTTCGAATACGTATATTACCATAAAATATTCACTAAATTGAGCATAACTCCGAAACAGGTCAACCGATTTTATCCAGTATCAATAGACGTCTTCCCATGGACATTATAAATGTGTATACCAAGTTTCATAAAAATCCGGTAAAGTGTATTTGAGTTACCGCGTCTTTAAAATAGACACTAAATTGGGTTTTACTACGGTACCGGTCTACCGATTTGGTCCAATATCAGTAGACTTCTTCCCATGTACATTATAAATGGGTATACACAGTTTCAAGAAAATCCAATAAAGCATATTTGAGTTATCGCGACTTGTTATATATTAACATAAAATGCACTAAATTGGGCATTATTCTGGTACTGGCCAACCGATTTGGTCGAATATCAATAGACGTCTTTCCATGGATATTATAAATGCGTGTACGAAGTTTCATAAAAATCCGAAAAAGCGTATTCGAATTATTGCGCCTTTAAAATATACACTAAATTGGGTTTTACTCCGGTACCGGTCAACAGATTAGGTTCAAATTCAATAGGGCACTTTTCATGGGCGTCATACATGGGTATACCAAGTTTCGTGGCAATCGGATACAGCGTATTTGAGCTATGGCGCCTTTCTAATATAATCTATTAAAATAGGCACTAAATTGGGCATTACTCCGGTACCAGTGAACCGATTTGGTTCAATATCAATAGGGTTCTTCCCATGGACATTATAAATGTGTTTTCAAAGTTTCATGAAAATCCAAAAAAGCATATTTGAGTTATGGTGCGTACAGACACACGGACAGACAGACGGACAGACAGACAGACGGACAGACAGACAGACGGACAGACATTTTTTCGTCCACCACACAATCTCATAAAGTACCATACTGGCACTTAATAATAATCCTCTTCGGTGTTGGTTGAAAATTTCATATATCTGCGTGCCTTGACATGATAAACAAATGAGTCGACCAGCGTGAGCTACAACATTCAAGCGATCGTAGTGGTTTTATGACAAAAATAGCCAAAGCCTACTGTAATTGATTTGACATTGAAATGTGTAACTGAAAATTGATGCTTCGAAAACGCTAAAATACACGTTTTCTGCCCGTTTTTCACTCATAACTCAATAACGAAAGCAAAAACTAAAAATGTAATATGCCGAAAACCTTCCCGGGAATGTACTCAACAACGTCCCAAAGTTTCATGGCGATCGGATGAATGGTGTAGTAATGCATAAAGGACACACACACACAGACACACACACATACATTCATTTTTATATATATAGATTGATATTCAACTGTGTTTTAATTAATATCATATAAATATTTGTAATAATTGGAATTTATTTTATCTTATGATTAGTTGATATTCAACTGCGTTTTAATTAATTTTATTAATTTGCTAATTTATATATGACTAGTTGATATTCAACTTATTTTAATTATTTTTATTGATATAACTTTACTAGTGATTATCCAGTTTATTGATTATACTAAAGGATTTCTATTATAAAATAGGCCTACCTTATTTATATGTAACAAAGAACTGTATCAATTTACAATTAATGCACACTGTGATACCAACAATAAATTATGTAAATTGTAATTTTCTACGTCTCCAGCTTCAGATTTCCTGTTAGATTCTAATAAGCTCATATACTAGTGCTTAAGGCTGAATATCTAATCTACTTTTCATATAATTCAGCACTAGTGGAATTAAATTCATTAATACAATATGCAGGTTGAAGTGCACATAAATGGAGGTATTATCCCTAACAACATGGTTATGTGAGACAATGTGCCAGTACTAAGGAATGGTGTTCTTTCATTGTGGTCCCAGTTATTTTCACTCCTTAAATTTTGTGAAAACAGGTATGTACCTAACAGTGATAAATCTTTACTTGTTTCACAATTCACAGAACAATTGTTGAAAAGGCTGAAAACCTTAATTGAAGATGAGGATGTTGAAAGATGTGTGGTAAAGAAACTAAAATTTTTGCAAGACCAATTTTCTATTCTCTTTATGAAGGCCCCAAATTACAATGTATCAACCATTTTAAGTGCATTTTTTATTTACATACAATCTGCGAAATGTTATGTTAGATTTTTACAAAAATTGTCAGGATCTTTTGCTATTTCCCCCACATTAATATCTAAGAATAACCATTTTCTAATGGAAGTTGCCAAGAAAATGATGACTTATGGCCGGTTTCTATAAACTCGCGAATTACCTATGGGTAAATTATCTAATGCACAGAATTTACACAATTTACACAAGAATAACACCACACAAACACAAATAATTTAAAGATAGCAATCACTTACACTTGTGGCGAGTTTCTAGATAAATGTCCTCTAGGTAAATATGAAAATGACAGAAAAAATGTTCCTACAAACTCGGGCTAGATCTGTCCAAGGGTAAATCTTTGGGTTAATTTGTCCTTTCATGGATGGCTGGATAAAATTTAACCTTTCATAGGATCAATAACAATGAGAATCAAAGCCTTCTGAATTAAATTAACTGTACAACTCCAAGGCCTTGCTCATTATACCATTGTAGGTTAAATGGAACTAATTTGTCCGTGGGTAATTTACCCATAGGTAATTCACAAGTTTGTAGAAACCGGGCATTAGAAAGATATGTAATCTTACATATTGATGAAGTACATATGAAACAGAGTATGGACTACAAGAATGGCCGATTGTTCGGAGTTGCTATCAATAATACAGAAGAATTAGCTAAAACCATTGTTACATTTCTATTTAGTTCTGCTTTTGGTTCTGTCAAACAAGTGGTAAGATTAATTCCTGTAAAGCAGCTTAAGGGTTTGGAACTTGCAATTATGACAAAAGATGTATTAAAAGAAATCTCATATTCTAATATGAAAATAAACTGCATTGTAGCCGACAATAATAGGGTTAACAGAGTAATGTTTAATGAATTGACTAAAAACTCAGAGTTAAAATACTATTTTGAACTTGAAAACAGCCCTTTAAGAATCCATGTTTTGTATGACACTGTACACATTTCCAAGAACTGGATAAATTTAAAGAATGACAACAAAACATGTAACAGACTTCATATATCTTTCATATATCACATGTAACAGACTTCATGAGACATCAATTATTTGGACTGCTGAATCAATATTACATGCTGCCACAGCTTGATCGTCAGTGAAACCCATGAGATAAAGTGATTCGATAGTGTCATCAAAACAATACTCATGTTTACTTGAAAAACCTGGATCACAGACTTCAGAGTAAAGGAAATTAATGGCAATGTTGAATGATGTTGGCAATAGTTGTCCACCTTGAAGAACCCTGCACCTAGTAGGTATTTTCTTGGTTCGACAATTACCAACTTCAATTTGAATTATATTATTTGGTAATAAGGAAATAATTAATCCTTGTAGATCAGGTTATATGCCTTGAGCAGTAAAGGAGCGCTCAATATGGGCATGATCGATTTGGTCAAGGTGGGTGAGACATCCAAAAATGCTACCACAAAGTACTTCTGTTTCTTCTTATCACCTTTCAAACTACTATTGCTAATGCATGAATTTATGTGGCAATCTGCTACATTTTCCACAAAACCCCACTGAATGGGTCCGTATTTTATGAACTATAAGATGCACTTTTTTACTTTGTAAACAAAGCCTTGAAAGTTGGGTGCATCTAATGGTCTGAAGTACACTAAAAAAATTAAAATTATTGTAAAAATTGCCAAAATACCTTATTTATAAACAAGATGTTGTAAACAATAAGGTAGTTACAAATTTTGGTAGACTGTACATCAGTGCACTTGTCACACTTGTAAAATGAGGGTAGCTGGAAGCCAGATATACACTGGGAAAAGAAAGGAATGTTAAGTTCTTTTATACAAAAGGAGTTGACTCCGCCAAGTGATTTAAATGAAGCAATGACCTCTAAACAGCCTTGTCCTGTTACACTTACCGTAAGCTGAATTGAGGGTTAGAGGGTGTAAAAATATTTTCAGTCTGTCATGAGAAATCAGTTCAGTTGTTAAAATTCACGCGATGCCACCTGCGCAGAAGAGATTTTCGTACAATGCAGGTTTTAAGTTAGAAGTGATTTACACTGATTCCTTTGTACAAGGTTACAATTTGTTTATGCAATGAAGTATATTATTATCTTTAAAATGTTTCGTTTAGAATCACATTAAATTTCTTTTCCTTTAAACTTCCATCCTAAAATCAAGGTGTGTCTTATATTCCATAAAATATGGTGTAGGGTACCGGACTAATTCCGGAGCGAGAGGAGCAAAATGTGAGGTAGAATGTAAAATAAAATCTCTGGTAGGAGGACCAGCCCATAAGAAAGATACAGGCACTCTGGGAGAGCAAGAAGGACTTATAGAACTCAGGTCGTTGGATTCAGGGAGCCACAAATGCAACTGGGAATAAACCTTAGTCATGTAACAATACAACGTAACTCTTTATTCACATGATGTAGGTTAAATAATGCACTGAAATAAACTGATTGAAATACTAAATGAAATATAAGCTGAAATGAGATAGCTACACTTGCAATATTCAAGGTAATGCACTTGGCGGGAAAACTGGTCACGTGGCGAATAAATGTTCTGTATTTATTGCCAGTAATAATTCATATATCAAAATACTAGGAATAATTACTGTATTCCTTTTAGGATGGTTTAACACTGACATCTTGAAGATAATGCACTTTATAGCTGATTTATTGTGAACGCGTGGGTTACACAATGCACTCGAACTATATACGACCTTTTAGAAGAATCTATGAAGCCGATAATGATGAATCTACTGTAATTAGTGTAGATTAAATACTCGCACACGATAATACTTGTATCTGGAAGTATTATGTATTTATTCGCGATTTAAGAGAAAACCACTGTGGCTATTGTCTTACAAATGGCGCGAATCTGGAGAGCGACAGAACATGGACTGTTTCATGTGGAGCACAGCTGATGATATTATGTTACTAAACTGAATCTTGAAATAAGGGAGAAATATCCTTGTATAACTATTGAATGTAATATGTAGAAAAACAATTCTTGCTGGTTTCTCTTTCTACACACATCGCAATGTAATATGTTAGCTTCGTTGGATGAATTTCATAAGATGTCTTGATAACATGACCTTTCTCTGAACTGGTCACTTGTGCTTTTTTCATGTGATGTATGTAAACAGATTTCACTAACTTGATGAAGACACACACGACACACACGAATAGGTGTTGCTGCGAGAAGTTAAAGCTCTGTAGAATGGATCTACTTTACACCTTGCTTTTCCACTGTCACTTGTTCTAAACCTTTCTTGCTTGTTGAAAGATTCATTGTGAAGGGATGTATTCAACTGTTCGTTCCTATTCTTGCAGGAAGCGTAGTTGTTGCGAAAATGTTTGACCGCTGCACTGGGCCTTTTTCTCTCAAAGCGTTGTCTCTGTTTTTGAAGAGATGCCTTGCTTGAGCTGTTGCGAACTTTAACTGGTTTAAAGTTGCTGAAGTGTGAAGTATTCTGTTTACTTCGACTGACATCAAAGCATGTCAATGAGTAGGCTGTTGATTGAACTTGCTTATTTGTGAAGTGTAATAACTTGCTGTGTGTTGATTTACACTTGCAATAAGAAGGCAGAGAACACTGTTGTACTATGTGTTCAGACGAGAAGCAATTAAAGCACAGTTTCTTGGATTGTACATAGCTCCAACGCTGTTGTACTGTGAATTTGCTGCATTTGTGTAAAGCGTGCTTTTGTTTACACAGAAGACAGACTTGCCGTTGTGAAGATTTACTTGTTACAACAAAGGAATGCATTTGTGGCTCTTCGTCTTCCGACAGAGAGTCCCTCGGGGAAGAAACCCTATTCATGTCATTATGCAAGAGTTGACTATGAACAGAATCGCCACACTTACAAAATGATTCTAGATTGCATTGGTGTAACTGATGATTCGATGAGAAGCAGTTTACACACAGATGCTGTGACTTGACGAAATTCCATCGCTCGTTGACTGGAATCTGTCGAAATTCATCACAATGGTAAAGCTTGTGATTTTCTTGACAATAGGCACAAGACAGGCTGTTTGCACCTTCATAAGACTGTCGCGATTCATGGACAGTGTGTTTATGTGATCGCAGCTCAACCTTTCTTGCAGGTGATGGGCTGGACATGTTGCTGGAAGTCGCTAGAATCTCTAATGAATGTGCTTTAGATTCTAGGAAAGTTGTAAGCTCTTGAAGAGACGTAAAATTCTGTGAGTCGATTTTACTCTCTAATTTTTGGCGCGTGCTGTCTGTAAGGCTATTTAACAGAAGCTGCGTTAAGAGAACTTGATGTAGCGGAACTTCTAGAGATAGAGCTTCTACTGCGTTTAGGTTGCTCTGAAATCTGTTCAGAAGGTTCCTCAGTTCTGTTACACTATCTGCTTTCATTTCTGGTAATGATAACAGCTGTTGCACATGTGATGTGGCTATCAATCTTGTGTTATTGTAGCGATCACAAATCAATTTCCATGCTACTGGGAAATTGTCACTTGTAACAGGGAGATTTTCAATTAGCACGTGCGCTTGCTGCTTACGCGCCGCTAGGAGGTAATGATATTTCTGAATTGGGTCTAGTGATTCATTATTTACCACTAAACTGCTGAAAGTATCATGAAAATGTTTGAACTTTGTAACATCTCCATTAAATGTGGGTAATTCTAAAGTAGGTAATGGTATAACTCTGTTCTGTGCATTGCAAGAATGCGAAGTGTGATGTGATGTATCACTGTGATGAGAACTTGAACTCTGCATTGGCTGTTCATGATGACAGATAAGTTCACTGAGTTTAGCGTTCAATACTCGATAACTACTTCTTATTTCTTCATAGTATTGCGTATGAAAATCTATTTCATTTTCAGCTTCGATGAGAGATTCAATTTGAGTTTGTACACCTTCAAACTTGTTCCAATGCTCATGAAGATTTTCAAATTCAACTTTCAATTGAAACACATCACTTTCTTCTGTAATGCTGTCACAGTACTTCTGAATCAAAGTGAATTTTCGTCTGATAAAATCTCTTTTCTTAGTAAGTACCTTCAAATCTTGTTCCATTTCGGATGTAGAATGAAGTACTCGTAGATGTTAAATCCTGCGATTCTCCGCTGCTGAAGAATCTTTACTGCGCTAGTCACCGCTGCTGGATGATAGCTTAAAGCACTGCACACTGCAGTCCTGGTGTGATTGTAGACTGGAGTTTTGTAGTTCCTACTGCTACTTGGAGTGACTGGGCACTGCTGCTTGATGATCGTTATAAACTGGAGTCTTGTGATTGCTAATTGGAGTTTCTGGCACTGCCAACTGGAAGATACCACGGGCCAAGAATCAGGGTAGTTGGAGTCCTTTGTTGACCATCGCGGAAGACCGATTACTGGAATAACTCGCGATTGGAGTTTCCGAGAAGCGCAAACCGTACATGTGTGAGAGTTCAAGATTTATCCAAATTACATCCGGAGCCCGGAGTCGACCAAATGTAGGGTACCGGACTAATTCCAGAGCGAGAGGAGCAAAATGTGAGGTAGAATGTAAAATAAAATCTCTGGTAGGAGGACCAGCCCAGATACAGGCACTCTGAGAGAGCAAGAAGGACTTATAGAACTCAGGTCGTTGGATTCAGGGAGCCACGAATGCAACTGTAACAATACAATGTAACTCTTTATTCACACGATGTAGGTTAAATAATGCACTGAAATAAACTGATTGAAATACTAAATGAAATATAAGCTGAAATGAGATAGCTACACTTGCAATATTCAAGGTAATGCACTTGGCGAATAAATGTTCTGTATTTATTGCCAGTAATAATTCTTATATCAAAATACTAGGAATAATTACTGTATTCCTTTTAGGATGGTTTAACACTGACATCTTGAAGATAATGCACTTTATAGCTGATTTATTGTGAACGCGTGGGTTACACAATGCACTCGAACTATATACGAGCTTTTAGAAGAATCTAAGAAGCCGATAATGATGAATCTACTGTAATTAGTGTAGATTAAATACTCGCACACGATAATACTTGTATCTGGAAGTATTATGTATTTATTCACGATTTAAGAGAAAATCACTGTGGCTATTGTCTTACAAATGGCGCGAATCTGGAGTGATCCAACATGGACTGTCTCATGTGGATGCTGGCGGCTAACTAACTTGTACTGACGCTGTAATTTATGCACGAGGCGTCTAAAGCTTGCACCTGCTATGGCGGAAGGCCGGAGAACAGGCGGTAATAACTTGTATCACTCCGCTGCAATAGCTGACTCAGCGGAAATAGATTTAGCGGAGAGTTTGAATAGAACGACTAACTAGACACGTAGAAAGATGCTAGTAAAACCTGTAGCTTGCTCCAACATATGGTAAGTTCAATCTGCTGTCTTAACTCCTTATCTAGAACATGTTCACTTTGACTGCTTCTAGCTCCTGCTACCCTAATCCTCTTCAACCTGTCAATCAGTGAATAGAGAGGTAATTAGGCATATTCACACCTGTCTGCAGTCCAGTACAGTGTTGCAAAATATGTACCACAGCACGTTTACTTCACTTAAGATGTAGTGAATGACAGTGGCAATACTGGAGAAGCCCATGCAACTACAAGAGCACCTGTTATTTGTTCTCATTAGTACACGACCAGGCCCAGGGGAAGTATCCACTGACATTCTCTTAATCGCTTGTTTTACAGAAGCAATAAAAACTTCTCCAAAATCATTATTTAAGTAGGCTGTTTATCTTGTCTCATTATTAGGAGAACCAAATTGTTTATCAAAATTATCTTCTAGTGCATCTAAATTGATTGGGCATCCATAATTTTTCTAATGCTTTTTGTCTGTCCTGATATTGGAATTGGGCAAGTTCATAAGCATAACATCCTTACTTCTTTTATGTCTAGCCATGGGCGAACATTGGGGATTTGAGGAAGTTTTGTGATTGATTCCATCGCCAGAATGTTTGATTTTCTTTCTCATTTGATAAAATCGAATTACAAGATGTTGAGGTCCCAGAAGTTTTGAGCTGACTTCATACAAAAAATCAAGAAACTCTTTTATTGCAGCATCAAATACAGAACAATCGAATATTTCAATATTCAATTCTCAAAGACATGGAGCCAATGATTAACATCTTTTGCTAATTCTGCTTTTAAATACTATGATGCTATGACCATTCTGAGATTGTTTGGAAGTGTACAATGCTGCTTCTTTTGTCTTGCTACTTAAAATGTTATTAGACAAATATGTATGTTTTTTAGACTGGTGAATAAGATCTCTCTCCGTTTTGAAAGAAAGCTCACATTCTGAACAATATTACAAGGTGAATGCATGTCATTTTGAATGACAGGTTCCTCAATTTCAGTACCGTATTTACCCGATTATAAGACGGGGTTTTTCCCAAATTCTTCATTTAAAAAGTACGGGGTCGTCTTACATTCGCAGATTAAGCCAAATCAAACTTTAGTAGTTATGGCAACAGAGTAGAAACATGACGTCATGGTTACAGCGATGTGACCAATATGATAGGGGAAAATACCAATATAAATCTGCGCTAGTTTCAATGTTTTCGTGAAGGAAATGGAGAGAAGACATTAACTGTTACTAAATAGAGGTTTCCTTTTTGTTTTAGAGTAATAAGCACAAGGTGTTTACAAGAATTGATCGAATTCAATTTACCGATAAACATTGTCACGTTGGCAGTAATGGTGGACCAGAAACATGCTTGCTCCCATGCGGCCATTGTTCTCGACCTCGTTTTTTCTCCTTTTCGCAGCGGGTAAATCTTCACGTGATTGTCACATGCTTGGCTGATTATTGGGGTTTGTTCTCCTTTGAAGTTAATGTGAAATTTGTACAGTTTGCTTCCACAGCCATAAAGAATGGATTCAAACCATAGGCCCCGTGACTGTTCACGCAGACATTATAATGCTAACTTTAAGTTAAGTTAATGATGCCAAGTGGATGATGAAGAGGGCGGGACTTACGCTATGACGCAGAACAATGCTAGCTCAGCGACTACCCGCAGCGTTTGACGAGAAATTAATTGCATTTCAGCGTCATGTAATTTGTTTGCGGAAACAACATGACAATTAGGCCATATGGGCAATGCTGATCAGTGATACCTCAGACTAAGTGCTGAAAGTGAAAATCCAAGTAAACTATTTGCTTTTATTTATTTTTAATTCATATAAATAAAACCATTTGTAGTCAGAATTTGTTAAAAATAAAATTCTCAAAAAGCCTCTTCAAAATAGGGGGTCGTCTTATAATCAGGTAAATACAGTATTTATTTGGAAGATTTCTGATGAGGTTTCATTAACTATGGAATCTTGGGATGATCAACGACTCCTAACTACGTGAATATGAATACCCCGAGAAGAGGCTTTCCACATAATTTACATATCACAGGTCATTTTATTGGTTTCATTTGTTAGTGTCATAAATTTAATCTCTTAGGAGAAATGTGGCAGAATAATTTGAAAGATCTTAATTGTGTCATTTCAAGCCTAAAAAGCATTTTTGCAATGCAAGGAGAATCAAATCACATTATAAAATATTTGTTGCGGAAAACTATCTTGACTTCACACCAAAATTGTTTCCTATTCCTGTCATGGCAAAATGGTTGGTTTAATTCTGTGGAATATCTATCTATCTATCTGAGAATTCTGAAGAATTCATAGAATCTTCCAATCAGTACAAATTACATTCTCCAGGGTCAAAACTTAGTTGAGAAATACTTTTGTAATCCAAACAATTTCAGACAAGTAAGGAACCTATAACTCATTTAATAATGTCACGAACTGAATCTCTAAAAAGCAAATATTTCGTATTTTCTAATCTGCTGCATGTAACACCCAAGTCATTAGCAGAAAAAGGAAATGAGAACTAATACAATGTGGGCAACTTGATGATAAAATTAATTAATTGCAGATATTGATTCTAGGAACTGAGCTCCAGTTCAGTGATGTTTCACATCAGGTTTGAAAAACTTGGTCCTGGGAAAGTAAATGTAATGTTATTTTGTAGGGGAGAAAAGCACTGACCCATTCATGATCTTAAGTGTCCCATTCATCACACTATGGTACGAATCGGACAGATGCATATCTTCTTTTAAATGGCAGGTACATGTCTGTAATATGTATTTTAGCTATTCCATTGTGTTCACAACATTTTGCAAAATTTTTGTCTCTGCAAGATAATTTTAAGTAAATGCAGTAAAATAAAAATATTATTTTCCCATCCCACAAATTCCATAAATTCTAAAAATCAGTAAACATCAAATTTGGCAGTTTTTCATGTAGAATAAAAATATTGCATCTAGCAGCAAGCTATATATTTCTCCAAACAAACATTATGTATATTTTGGCATGCATTTCCAATATACTACAATAAAATTGGAATGTGGTTTTAAATAATCCATGCAATCTTTCCCTTCCATTAACATGCATAAATGGGAATTTACTATATTTTGCACTTACATGCTTTCAAACTATACCATAAATTAAAACTTACAATTAAGTCGCAAGTGCACACTTCATTAGAGACAGGACGTGCCTCTACAGTTTCAACAGGCAAGGACATCTGCTCTGTTGTAGTTTCTGGATGTTGAGTTGTAGATTCCTCAGTTTCTTCTGTAGATGAATATAATTTTGTTGCATTCTGTACAGGCCAGGTGGAATTTTCAAAATCTGTTGTTTCTGTGCTGTTTGACCCATCTGTTTCCAAAATAATGCTTCCTTCTGTAGTAACCATTTCACATGCACCATCTGTAGCATTAGCTTCACATGACTTATTGTGTGCATCTTCTAAATTTGTTTCATTTTGAGATGATGAATAATGTAACGAGTTCAACAGCATGAGCATGAAAACTGCAACATGTCTGCAGCTTCTCACATGTTTATCACTTGCCTTCATTGCTATAATGATAACTAGCATTCAACTCCGTATTTATCAAAATTACGGAGAATCACTCCTAACTCCAAATGTACTATACCCATAGTTTCTGTTTGAAGGTGATAACGGTCATTTCCAGAGTACACCAAATCTGGGTTCTTTAGTTGTGGACCACCTCCAAGGAAGTACTGCACAAACTGGTCTTGCAATGTTCCTGCAAGAAAACCAAATTACACAAATGTGTCACATACAGTACTTGACACTTTTACTGTCCTAGGTTTTCAACAAAAGTCCAGATGGAAAAAAAGTCAAATGTAACACTCTGTCGACCAAGTGAAAATTCAAAGACATAGCAAACAGTTTAAGATGTAATTATAATTCTTTCACACTGGTCATGTGTATGCTAAGCTATCGGGATATGTAAATCAGTTGGAGAATTTAATGTCATATTGGCATGTTGCCGTGGTAGCTTCAAGTGGCAGAGCAGCAGCATGGATAGCCGAAGATTTATGGTTTAAATCCTGGTTATAGCATTGAATTTTTCAGTTGAAAGGTGTGTTGATAGAAGGTTTATAGTATGAAAAGCAAAGCATACTCACATTAATAAGCCATCATCCCTTCTTATTATGTAAAATGATCAGTCATTTTCCCTTCCCTCATGGGTTTTGGAATCCTGTGCTTAAACCCCAATAGGAAAGTCTGCTTCTTTAATTTGTCTACATTTTTAATGTTGTATGACCCATGTTAACCAAGATTTCATCTAGATAGTACCTTTCCTCTCATCTAAATTTTCTTATTTACATAAATAACGCTTGCGCCACAAAATATCATCTTGGTCCACTTTAGCATTACTATCACTTTCAGTTAACAAATTCAAAGCCGATTTGTTATTAGTTTGTGGAGGAATGATCTGTCTTAATTGAGAAGATCAGGATCACTGTTTACTGCTGGCAAGACCTTTCTTAAAATGTAAGGAGTTCATTCTATTGGGGGGAGGGGAAAAAATCACAAACACAATTTTGCTAATAATTGCTGATTTCATAAACTTGTCACATGGAAAATCCAACATCTTTCTGGCATGGGAGTAATAACCTTACCGATTGCTGACATCACTTTATAAATACTGTATATGCTAGTTTCTGATATTCCAGAAAACTTAAAAGTCAATTTCACGGATTGTAAGTTGAGCTTTCACAAAACGTAATAAATATGTGAGGAGCATTGAATCAAAACATAATTATTAAAAACATTATTTGGGCTTGCAAGCCGTGGTCCAGTTGACATTGTTGTGGCAAACGTTTCATCTTAATAACTTTAACAGGAAAGAAGAAGTGGTTAAAATTCATTCGATTTGGCATACCGTACTAGCCAATACCAAGAAAAAAATCAGATAAGAACAAAGGTGCTTGTCCCACTTCAACTAGCTCATGCACCACAGATAACCAATCAAGAGCCAACTTGAACATCGACAACCAATCAGAAGCTAGCACACAGAATCCCAGCCCCAGCTTACAGACAATAAATATTTTGACAGAGCAGAATACAGAGTCAGTCAACAGCCCTCCACCGATCAGAACACTTTGCCTGAGACTCCACCGTCACTAAGAATGTCCGCCATAGTTGTGGACAAAACATTTGGCAATACAATGTCAACCAACCATGGCCTACAAGCCCGAACAATGTTTTTAACACTGACTCCGGCTGTGAAAGCCTATAAAACTTGATTAGTTCATGAATCATTTATTTTTCAGGAAAGACAAAAAACTGTTTGTAGCCAAACTATCAAACAAACATATAAATTATTGATGTCATTAGGATAAGTCATTAGCATAGAGTTAAATGTTTGCACTGGGTGTGCAAAATCATTCTCTTTGTTTACACATTTCATTGAAGGTAAAAGTTTTAAAAATAATGGACCTTTCTTGTTTTGTTACAAAATTATAATAGAAAGCGTTTTTAAACAAGCCAAATATCCTGTCTGCAGGCAAAAATGAATGCCCCCACATTGGAAACCTGGGATTTCTTTAATAGCCAGAATAAAACTGAATAAACCACATGAGCATTCCTATTTTGCCCCGTACATATGAGTTTCATTATGTCTCACTAAATAAATTTAAAAGGGTTTTATATAACTGGCTTTCTGAACATCCTTTTTATAACAATTATGACTTTATGACTGATATTTGATGTTTTATATGGTATATATTGTTTGTTTATTATTTATTAGTAGTTTAAGTTAGTGTTGGATTATACTCACAAGGGAACCGTATGAGGTGTCATGTTGAAACAAACCTTCAAATTTTGCATATCGATAGGTCTTCAAAACAGATACACACATGCAAAAAATTAGCTGCTCATATGAACTGTAAATGGGTGAAATCGTGTTTATATTGTCCCATAAGGAATCAACAGTGGGCACTTGTAAAGCTCGCTTGAGTAGCCCGCATGCTGGGGAACATAAGCAACAGTGATGCCAGGTGTGAGGTAGAGGAAGAAGCTACAACATTACTAGTTGAATGTGATAGTTCAATTTTAGTTTATTATTACTTACACTTTCCACATTTTGAAACTATTTAATTTGCAAAGACGTTGAGGGGGTTGGTTATGATTGTTAGTGTGTGTGTGTGTGTGTGTGTTATAGACCAGAAGTGTGACCACTCAATTTACATGATTAAAATAAAGATTTTTCGCCATATACAACACAAACACTTCAAACAACAACACGTTCTCAGTGTTGACATTTCTTGTCCAGACAAAACTTTTTAGGTTTTAAGAACTTGAACTAACATATTACATATTGAACTCGTCAATAGGCCAAAGTAAGATAGTAATAATAATACATAAAAGTTCTTCACAGGCTAACAGCCAAGACTCAAAACCTTTTATAGTAATAATAATATTAATTTAACCAATTTAAACTGCACACGAGATTCATTTTGCTAATCTTAAACAGGTACTAATTACTTCACGAGACCTACCGGAATACAAATGTTATCAGAAGAGGGTATTAATCATTATTATAATGTTCCCTTAGTGCTAAGGAAAGGGAGAGATAAGACAAAGTAAGGCCTACTTGGAAAGCACCACTGTGACAGTCGGTAGACGTAGCAGAGGCTTCACTATCCCCTCCTGCCGCCAGCTATGTGAGGCTACTCAATGTTTTGAATTTTCGAAATTTGCAATTAATTTTCACCCACTTCAAGTTTATGTGAGCAGCTAATTTTTTGCATGTGTCTATCTGCAATGAAGACCTACTGACATGCAAAATTTAAGGGTAGTTTCAACATGACAGCCCATACGGTTCCCTTATTGGTCTATAGCATCATTCACAATGCTCATGAGATAAATGTAAATGAAAACTGATTGCAGAAAAACAGTCAAGGTGTTATATTTTGTTCAAAATTACACTGACTTAGATGAGTCAATGCAGCAGCCACATCAACTACTCCTCGCCCAGCCTAATTTTCTGTCCAACAGAAGAAATGAGGTAATACATCGAGTAATATGCCTCACCAATAGAAAGCCTACAGTGTTTTGCAGATGACAAAACAGTTTGTTCTTCTCCTGCTTAGATAAGCGGTTCAATCAGAGACGGCGAGACGGAGGGAAGACTCTTACTGCTAGCGGCACTTCGTTAGCTCGTACACGTGATTGGCGGTGAAGGAAATTGCTTCTCATTTGAAAAATAATGTAGGCAAAGACTGCACCTGTTGGAGGTTGATGCAAAGGATATGAATGAAAAAAGGAATGCACACAATGTGCAGAGAGTTTATTTGAAGGGATATAGAATCTCTGTTATTGCAACAAGAAAAATAGATTTCCTTATAATATGCAGCAAGTTGTGATCCATGTTTATGAAGTACCAGAATGATACTTTATGAGATTGTGTGGGGGATGTCCATCTGTCAGTGTGTCTGTACATGCGATAACTCAAATATGCTTTATCAGATTTTCATGAAACTTTGCATACACATTTATAATGTTCATGGTAAGAAGCCTATTGATATTGGACCAAATCGGTTGATGGTACTGCAGTAATGCCCAATTTAGTGCTTATTTTAAGGTAATATATTAGAAATAATTTATCAAGTGCAAATCAGTTCTCGTGGCGACATATTGTTTTACAGTGTTCATATACGGCTTTGGAAGTTGCAATACAGGTAGCTTTGACAAATAACACTATCCACATATTCTTTCACATATGCTTATCAAACTTGTTCTTCCTGCTTAATGAATCGATCTGGAGCTTAACTCGGAAATTGATTTAAAATAGCTTATTTTCTGCATATCATAAAAGCAATTATCACTGATTAAACAAAGGCATTCTGGCACATCAGTTTCCCTGATTTAATTCTTCTTGTGCTTCTAATATTGATAGCTAATATAACATCTGTTTCAGCATCTGGTGACATTTTAATAGATGTCTCAGTGTTCACTGCACCACCTGTTTCACACATGGTCATGTATTAAAAGATGGACACATCACATTTTGTTCTAAACCGAGCACTGGACTGATCATGTTTTGAATTGAAACCCATATTTCGGCTCAATTTTAGTGATAAAAGGTTACAATTTGAAACAAAAACATTTTGTAGTATCTTGCAGAACACCTCAGAGAGTATGAATCTGTTTCAAAATAACAGCTGAAATACATTTTGAATCAATGCTCCTCATGTCTAACATTTAGTCTATAGTTTTCTAAACTTTTTAATGGCTTTCATTCTACAACATGAAAAGGTGAAGCATGTTCTGTTGCGATTCTTCTTTATACTTAAAACAATTTTTCCCTTATAAAAATATTAAGCCTTAATATTCTGTTCCTGGAGGAAAATGGCTAATTTCACAACCAAACATTATGACATGTAATTGTTGTACAATTATTACATTGCATTAAAACAGGGGTGCCCACAAGAGGGGGTCATTAAAATTTCTGGGGGGAGGGAGGTGAAAATTGTTGCAAAATTAGCATTTTATATGTTAAAAATAAAAATGATAATGTTTTATAACTTCAAAAGGTAAAAACTTATTTAGAAGTGAATAAAATACATTGTACAACTAGTAGACCAAAAGTTGTAATCATAGTTAGCGACACTCATTTACTTCTAACCAATTAAAATATTCAATTTAATTCTTCTTAAACTTGTCTTAGAACATAGGTGCTGACTTGAAGGGGCAAGGTACTTGCTGTGCCCCCCCTCCAACATTTGAGATTTTATCATTGTAAGGGCTATGAATAACTATTAAAAATCCAATTCTTGCAACCCCCCAATTTTTTCAGGTTAGTGCTTTGTCTGTAATCATTTTGTTAACAGTGAAGTGGTATTTTTACTCATAGCAGTTATATCCTAGAGGTATATTTAACAGGAAACAACACTGATTTTCATAAGAAATAACGGCCTCATCAAGTATGAATTACTAACAATTTATTTTCTTTGGAACATCAAATATGTTTAACATGTGACTTCTGATAATACAAAAATTCTGCAATAGCAGAAGAGAAACAATGTAGAAGACAGTAAAAATGGTTAGAGAAGAGAAGAAATACATCGAGCTTGCCATCCTAGGCATCCAGCAATTGTGAGGCAGAAAGAAGAATGACCAGTAGCAACAGAATACATCCTGTATATCAAGAAAGTAATGGATTGTATAGGGAAACTCCTGACGATTCATGGCTTGAAGACCATCTACCAACCTACAAAGAAGATCAGGGAACTGCCGAGATCTATGAAGGACAAACGTCATCCACATTCAGTAGGAGATTTCTACACGGTCCCATGTAGCTGTGGGCAAGTATATATAGGCACCATAAAATGCAGCATCATCACCAGACTTAAGGAACATAAGAGACACAGTCTTCTGGGGCAGGTGAAGAAGTCTTCGGTAGCTCTTGGATGGCCACAACATATTGTACAAAAACACAGATGTTCTCTCCACTACAGTTCATTTCTATGCTCGGTTATGAGAAGCCATCGAAGCAATATTTCGATAATAGTTTCAATCGTAAAGAGGAATCTGAAAAGGTCAATATAGTATGGAACCCCATTCTAAGAAAGACCACAATAAAAAAAAAACCAATAGCCAATCAACGCCAGCTGAAATACTGTCACCAACAGCCAACCAACAGTCTTCCCATTTGCTGGGAAGGGTTCTGGTTTCAAACATTCGTACATTACAGTATAGTATAACAGTGTCTGTGAAATGAGCAGATTTTTCATGTGTTGCACATTGTTGAACACAAAATGTAGTTTATGTAAATTGTAAGAGAAAGCAAAGCTATTTTTACAAATTATGAATGGTGCAGAAATAAATGGCTTCAGTAAAAACTAGTAGATAAGAAAGTAGCAGAATTAAAAAACTAAAGCAGTTAAAAACAATAACAACTCTATTGCCAGAGAGGGGGGAAAAAACAAAATTCATAAATTTACATATTGGGCCACTCAAAAATTAAAAAAGAAATCTTTAATGAATATAACTTTGGCTTCACCTAAGAAATACAGCAACAAAAACTTTATTAAAACCAACCATATGATAAAACACCTAAAGGATAAGAGGCAGGAATCTATCAGATAAATTGCTCAGAATATAATAAAACATTATGTAGGAAAAACAAAACGAAATATAGACATAAGATTAAAAAATGCATGAGAAATATTAAATATTGTCGAATAGAAAAATCAGCAGTAGCAGCTCATTGTTGGAATAATAATAAAAACATATGTATGGAGGCAAAATCATTGAAATCAATAAATAAACATAAAAATCTGGAAGTTTGGGAAAAAATTTATACAAAAAAGTTTGAAAATAGGTTAATGTATTTTGAAATATCACAAGAAGAAAATTTGATTAAGAAGTTCGTAAAATCTACACCAGACGGTACATCAGTATTCTCCAATTAAGGATTTGACAGTTGACTAGCAGTTAAAAACGTAGGCAAAGACCAAGAAACGAATGTTCTGCAAAAATGTAAGTGAAGTGTAAGTGAAGTCAAAAAGTGTTTAAATGTCAACCATCTCATTTAATTAACGTACTATTACATGTTGTTTGAGAGCAAAATTGTTGAACACAAACACTTGGGGTTCATCAGTCCATGGTGAGATGCATTGAGCTGTACAACCAAGTCAATGGCTGACATTTCCAACAACTGCTGTAAAACATATACAGTGAAACCTCTCCTTATGGACACCCCCAAGGTACGGACACTCCTCATATCGGACAGATTTTCACGTCCCAACTGAAATAATGATAAATTCGACTCTCATTTACAGACACTATCAGATAATGATACGGACTTTACCTCCTTACTTTGGACAGAACTCGGATTTCTAAGACCTAATGTGTTAACAATAATTGGAAAATTTAGTTTTGAGATTATACAGAAATGTATATTATACAAATTCCCTAACATGGAAGAAGACAATAAGGGTCTCATGTCACAAGCTAGTCCAGCAGCTAGCCCTCCTAAATACGGTACTGTTAGCTGGAAGTGGGTGGATACAGTGATACCTGTCTGATGGGTCCAAGGTTTCCATGAGTGCGAAATTGTATTTGACAAATAATAGGGTAGCAGGTTAGAGTATATTTTTCTCTTCACTTCGCTCAGTTGTTTTGTCTTGGAGACATGCCATCTAAACTTAAAACAAAATTACAATCCGCAAAAAAGTTGAAATTATTGAGTGTGTGTGTGGGGGGGGGGGGGAAACTAAAAGCAGTGTTGGTGCAGATAAATTCTGTGAAAAGAAAGATGCCTAAAGTATCATTCTGCAACAGAAAAATGACTTCTCGGAGCGTATTGTTCATACATTGGAAACTGTAAATTGCGTAATTGTAATTTAGAATTTAACTTTTTTTGTCCTATCTCATTCAAAGTTGCAAGGAATTTACTGTAGTGTATTTAAAACTGAAATGTGAAGGTTTACCTAATAGTCTGGTATATAGGTAGCAAAAAAAGGGTCCACCTTGCATTAATTAGGGTAAAAGATTTTTCTTTCTTATATTGTTTGGTATTGTAAGAGTAGTGTAAATCTAAGTTTTCGACCTCGAAAGCCCTAGGGACAACTTTCTGTGAGCAAAAAGCCTCAAAATTTTCGCACTTTTTTCAGTTTATCGGAAAAATCTCCTAGATACCTACTCCTCGCAAACATTTGTCACCATTCGAAAGAGCATAAAATTTCCTGCAAAATGCATTGGTCAAACTTTAATTTACATGTAGTATTGCAGGTACTATAGTACTTGGAATTTTTTAAAAATATATTAAAAGGCGTGTTTTGGCCCATTTTATCCATTTATGGCGGTTTATGTAGTCCATTATGCGTTTTAGTTATGAATGACCATTCATTATGTATATGTACATGTATTACAAGTTTACCTTTGGGGGGGGGGGGTAAATTCGATGAACATAATCCGTTTAAAATTACGCACCTTAGGTGTAAAAAAGTTATTTTTGAATTCCTTTTTTTTAAGCGAGGTCTACTGTTCACAGTAGCATAATGCCCGTGTAAGGTAAATAAATCACAGAATTGCTTAATTATAATGCCACTTTGTGATTTTATTCGTATTTAGGTTGAAAGGTGGAGAAATGAATCAGCGAACGCTGTGATGAGCGGAGGGGTCCTGCATGGCTCATTTCTTCCTTGGTTGCAGTAAACTTGTAAAAAACTTAAGTGTATTTTTTCAAGCTTGGTTCTTTGCAATGAGGGTGAAAAGTTTTGTTTTTCCATGGCCAATTGGAGCTCAGGTGGTATCTCAACCACTAAAAGCATGAATAAATAGAAGATACATTGGATCATATTGATATGAGGTTCTGAAATGAGCGTCATGTTTGCCACTTCTTCCTGATTTGAGAAGGTGTAAGTTTTGGCTTGAATTGGGTATTCCGGACAGGAGTACAAGCATGCCAGTATCCTCACCTACGACAACGCTATCCTAAGTGGCTACTTTTGACATAGCTGTAGTAACTATAAGCACATCTGCGTCTTCTACTGCCTGTAATACTTGCAAATATTTTCGAAATGTTTTTTCAACATTTGTAAGAGACGACTCTTATTACTGTCATTCCCCCAGAACCTCTATTGGGAAACAGCAGGGAATGTTTTCTCATAAAAAAATTATATCAGCTGAACTCTATCTTGGAACAGCGAACCCTTTCTGAACTTTTAGTACCTCGTTGATTCACATCATTTTGGTATCCATCAAACACGATAATTAATTCCGACTCACATTGCTTCTTAACATAGCTGACGTACCTCTTGCAGATAAAACCAAATGATTCATTGCTTTGCCAGAGTACTTTATGAATGACAATAACCAATGTACATTTCAGAAACGATATTTGGATATCTAGAGGCTAGAAAACTTTGTAATGATTTGGTACCCTTTCATAATCCTTCTTTGCTGAACAAAGAAGGAGCAAGTTCGTAGGTGAAGTACCTCTTCAAGTCTTTGTTATGCAGGTTCTCTGAAACAATATCAATGCATCAACAGTAGTCACCTGTTCGAAACCAATCTTCAAGGTGTTCATGACATCAGCAAGTGTAATCACTTTATCATTTCGTTTCAAGTGTAGGCTTTTAAAGTTTTTACCAATCATTTTTGCCATACAGGTCATGCCTAATTCTTGGGATCATTGACAATTGCCCTGCTTTTCACCTACTACTCCACTGTTTATTAACATTATAGAGTCTCTTATGGGAAACGGATCGTGCTGAACAAACCATAGCTTCAGTTTCAGTGTATCATCCTTGTCTCCATCCACTCGAGAGGACCTTGCCTCTACATACTGCTCAGATGACACTGTAATCTCTGCAGTAAGTTTCCATGGTATCACAATATATTGCAGATAGACCTTCCCTTGTGTCAACTGTCCGCTAGCCTATTTAAGACCAACAGACCGACAGAATCCCTCCTCTCATCACAACGTTTGCTGACTCATTTCTCCCATCTTTCAACCTAAATACGAATAAAACCACAAAGTGGCATTATAATTAAGCAATTCTCTGATTTATTTACCTTACACGGGCAGTATGCTACTGTGAACAGTAGACCTCACTTAAAAAAAATGAATCCAAATAAATTTTTTTTACACCTAAGTTACGTAATTTTAAACGGATTTTAAACTTTCTATGTTATCTGGTCGTAAATTTAGTTTCATCGAATTTACCCCCCCCCCCCAAGGTAACATTGTAATACATGTACATATACATAATGAATGGTCATTCATAACTAAAACGCATAATGAACTACATAAACAGCCATAAATGGATAAAATGGGCCAAAACACGCCATTTAATATATTTTTAAAAAATTCCAAGTATTATAGTACCTGTAATGCTACATGTAAATTAAAGTTTGACCAATGCATTTTGCATGAAATTTTATGCTCTTTCGAATGGTGATAGACAAATGTTTGCGAGGAGTAGGTATCTAAGAGATTTTTCCGATAAACTGAAAAAAATGAGAAAATTTCGAGGTTTTTTATTCACAGAAAGTTGTCCCTAGGGCTTTCGAGGTCGAAAACTTAGATTTACACTACTCTTACAATACCAAACAATATAAGAAAGTAAAATCTTTTACCCTAATTAATGCAAGGTGGATTGTATCTATATACTGGACTATAAGTTTACTGTTAGATTGGGGGGTCATTCCATGTCAAGTGAACCAATTTTTTGTCAATTTTGAACATGACCATCTCCGATTTTAGTCATACTTGGTTGTCATGAAGTACCACCTGAGATATGTTAAAGTGCAAAATATCAGATTTTTATGTGTTGTAGTTTTCCAGTTATACCCTTCTGAAATATGGAAAAAAACCAAATTTTCTGCATAAGTGCAATCACAAAATGACGCATAAATCAAGCTGGAATTGACATAGATGAGTGGGAAAAGTATCAAAATGTAGCTTATATTATGAGCTTTAATTTGATACGTCACACGAGTACTTTCGAAAAAAAATATTTTCAAGGTTACCCAAAAAAAATTTGAAAACTGAATTTTTCAAAAACCTATATTTTGAAAATTTTGAAACAATTCTCATAGAAACATACATATTTCAGCATCATGTCCTACAAGTTTTGATAAGGGATCGCAATGGGATCATATTTTTTTACATTTATAACAAATACTATGCACGCTGGGTAAGAATATATGGCACCGTAATCTTGCACTTAATTCTAAAATTTCATTACAATCAAAAAGAAAGACTTACAGAAAACATGTTACCTTCCCTTCTTCAATGACAAAAACGTGAATTTATTGTCTACAGTAATTTTCTAGAGCCATGGTTGCCGCATCCATCTCTTCCTTCGAGAGGTAATAACTACGGCCAGTGGGACATGTAGGTTGCACAAGGGTGAGGATCTGAGAGAGAGGCACAGTCAGTTTATTTGGACAGTCACTTTTGAAAGTAAATGATGGAGAAGGACCTGCAGGGTGCAGAAACATCAGTTCCACTATCTGTGCTGTCTCATTTTTGTCCACAACTACACCAAGCCACCAATGATTGTTGTTCTCACATGTAACATATCCTTTTACTTCTGCTAGCTTCAGCCTCTGTTGCACACGTGGTCCTAACACTGAAAAAGTGGATGACTGTTCACTTCTTGAAAATACCTTTGTCAACAACACTTTATCTGACAATGGGATGAAACTGTGGAACTTCTGTGTGCCTGGTATTGCTTTTGTAGACAGAAATCTGTCTGCAAGTATTTTTTCCTCTTTGTTGTATTGTGCTTCATTGAAGAAGAAGAACTGCATGGAGTCGATGTTTTCCTCACTCCATGTAAACAGCTGTGCTGGTGTCATGATTTGATGCTCGTATGGCCGCTGTAGGCTTGCCTTTCCTGCAAGTCTTTTCACAGTATTATCGCCGCACTCAATTCGTTGACAGTTAACATCAAAGAAGTCGCCGCCGCTTGGAGTAGTTGCCATACTGCACAGTGTTAGTAAACAGAGCGGGAAGATGTAGATGCAGCAAAACACTTACGGCAATGGCATTGAGCAATGAGAGAATTGGCAACACGAATTCAGTCAGCGGTTTCTTTTGAGAAAACCTTTTACAGTAACAACAAGCATTGTAATATGAGAACAAAGCGAGCCGCCCGTCAACGTTATGAGTGCGGCGATAATACCACCCAGACCGTCACATACTCCTTTCCCATGGGCTGTTGCATAGAAATGCCACTCTGCCTCAATTCCAAAATCATGAACATGGTGGCATAAGTTTGAAAAGTTTTTTCTGTTTTTAAATTGCGCAGCTGCACCATCTGAGAAGTAGTAAATTTTTTTCAAATCTCTAATTACTTCCAACTTCAAATGAGAGATAAGCCTTTTCTGGAATAAATGAACAGCAGTGGTGTCATGCTGTAGACATTCAGAGATACATACAATACTTTTGTAGTGTATATTATGATCATTGTAGTAGACTGCTATAGGAAAAATAGTTGCTTGATCATTGTTCCAATGAAAAGACTGGGCTTCATCCTGTAGTACAAACGAATAATTTTCTGCAAAGTCCATACATACCACAGCTTCATTTACTCCAATATTCTGCTTCAAGTGATTATAATATTCTGCCTGTCTTCTTGCAATAAAAGAATGTCTCTTCAAAATCAACAACTGTTCACACAAAGTTTCTATAAACTCATCTGCAGTTTTGATGAAGGTTACTAAATTACATCTGTCAACAGAAACCCACTGCTTGTATGTAATGTTGTCCACCAGTTCATTATCTAGCAGCAACTGTAACTCATCTTTCAAATTATCTACACCTGGACATGAAGGACATTCATTAAGGTGGCATGCTGTGCCTGGCTCTTCACACATTAACTTCGCTAAACAGGAATTATAATTACTTATATCTGTGCCATCATTCAGTGTAATTTGTTTGGATTTCAACACTTGTAGCATTAATTTAACATTCTGATGCACTGTACAAACGCATACTGTGTGGGTACCACTTCCTCCAGCCAAGACGCAATGTTTAGGTCGTAAATCAGCAAATTTCGAAAATCCAATCTTATCAGTAGGATTTTTGTTTTTGAACAGCTCGTACACTTCCTTCAAGTTGCCCATCACTAGCCTCTTCTGTACATGAATTCTACTACTGTCACCCGTTTTCACAGAAACAAAATCTTTTTTTCCAGGCATAAGACGGCTGACATCATCACTGTTGTAGAACCCTATTACCTTCTCAATCACAGATTCATTTAAAACCTTTCCTGGTTTAGGATTTGGTGTTGCCAGAATACCCTTCGCTTTCACCAATGCTTTAGCTTTTCTTGCCATTCTGTTGCTAACCTGAAATTCATTTTGTATTTCACTGCATGACCAGCTTTTAGGTAGTACTGTTAAAATTTGCAATTTTTCACTAACACTTATATTTTCTTCTTGAAACTTTTCTTTTAGCTGACAAATGACTTCACATGATTCTGATTTATGGTCAACAGTTTTCTCTGTATTTGTACTTGCTGCTGTTAGTACCTTTTCTGTCAAACATTTTTTTATTTTACTGTATTTTTTATCACAGTATGATTTCATTTGCAACTTCCTCTTAGCAACAGGTGACTCCTCTAGAGAGCTTAGAGACTTATTAAGGTACTCTAAGGTAACATCTAAAGCTACAAATGATTCATCAACATTAGTAGGCCTAGTGGTATTGGCTACTGGTACTAAACAGTCATCTGTTGTATCTGTAACCTGTTTCTGCTTTGATAGTTCTTTCCTACAACTGTCACAAATTTTCATACCTACCACAATGGTGTCAAACATGTCACACATCCAGTCAGTAACAGGCCTCACACTTCTTTTCACACCCTGATGTCTGTCTTTCTTGAAAGGGTTGCAGCAGAAAATCTTTGCTGTTTCACTTACTTTTTCAGCCATACTGGGGAAATACACAATGCCTATTTTAATCACTGAACCCACTACTTTACATGCAGCAATACAGTCTTTGTACAGCCTTTGAAGAAAGGAAGCACACTGCATGAGAGTCAAGGCACAACTGAAGCCAGGTCCAACAGGTTACAACTTGCATTCCCTGGCTGACTCACATGCTTGCAGACTGTGTTTACTCATACCCATTTGACCACTTGCACAAGTTGGTATATGCATGTTGGTAAACAACTCCCTGGACAAAGGAATGGATTTTAGAATTAAGTGCAATATTCCTGTGTCATATATTCTTACCCAGCGTGCATAGTATTTGTTATAAATGTAAAAAAATATGATCCCATTGCGATCCCTTATCAAAACTTGTAGGACATGATGCTGAAATATGTATGTTTCTATGAGAATTGTTTCAAAATTTTCAAAATATAGGTTTTTGAAAAATTCAGTTTTCAAATTTTTTTTGGGTAACCTTGAAAATATTTTTTTTCGAAAGTAGTCGTGTGACGTATCAAATTAAAGCTCATAATATAAGCTACATTTTGATACTTTTCCCACTCATCTATGTCAATTCCAGCTTGATTTATGCGTCATTTTGTGATTGCACTTATGCAGAAAATTTGGTTTTTTTCCATATTTCAGAAGGGTATAACTGGAAAACTACAACACATAAAAATCTGATATTTTGTACTTCAACATATCTCAGGTGGTACTTCATGACAACCAAGTATGACTAAAATCGGAGGTGGTCACGTTTTTCCATTGGTTCACTTGACATGGAATGACCCTGGGCAGACTCCCTCCCAGAAGCAGACAGATTGTATCATCCTTTCAATGTCTATAAATAAGAGGTTTCACTGTAATAGCATTGCTTTGTCTTACAAAGAACATAATTAATAGCTTTTGTATTCAACAGTTTTGCTGTAAAACAACGTTTAATAGTTTTACTTTTCCTTACAGTTAACACAGTAAACTACATTGTGTTCAACAATTTGCAAGAAGTTCTGCTGCTTACACCCATAACAACGCATTTCTGTCCAAAGGTGCATTGTATTAAAACACTCGTATGAATGTTCCCAACCACCACACAAAAAGACTGCAAGGAACTATTTTTTCAACTAGTAACAAAGTTTTTAATTGTATTTGTTTTTATTTAGGAGTCCATTAACCAATACTTCATACTCAGTTACGAGTTATGAGTGTTCTTGGAAGTCTACTGACTTGTGGTAAACACCACATAGCAAAACCTGACACCTGTCTTTTCGAGTCTTTCCATTTTACACTAGCCATCACTGCATGTCAGCATTTCCATGTTTATAAATCAAAAGCTGCAGCTTAAGGTTTAACTGAGGTGTGAAACATGTTTTACTGCTGAAAAGAGAAAGTTGAGTAAAGCCACTCCCTCCAACTGGTCATCCTGACAGCTGGAAACAGTGCTGCTACTTCCATTACAACACAATACAGTTGAGTTAGAAACAAAACCCTTAAAAACAAAATTTTGAATGATGTAAAGTACTTGGAAATAAAGCCGTAAACAGGAAAATGTGATAACATAAACCAAATCTTTGATAACAATAAACAGCATTTTTTCAATTATCTGTATTAATCTGTACGTGACTTCATAAAAATGATAACATTACCCGATTGGTAACATTATCCATGATTACATTAAACGGCTTTCACTGTATTACCTAACATCAAGACAAATTAAAATTCTGTTACTTAATGAAAATTGTATTGTTTTTCGCAAACTGAACTTGTCTGCCTTCACAGCTGGCTCAATGCGACAATGCTAAGTCTAGCCTTTCGGCTTGAATAAAGAAGCTCGTGCAAAATCCCAAGAAATTATTCTATATTAACAATAACAAGAAAATCTCAAGCTTCTAACAACAATACAAACCAACAGGTCTCCACGTGACACACTCTAATGTGTGAGTACCAGAAGTTGTAGGAATGTGACAGAACCCATAACCATATATCTCACTTCGACCAAACTGATCTTGATGGTACACCTGGAGGTGTAGCTTAGGCCAACCTAAAAAGAAATTAATAATTCAGATTCATGCTTCAGCCCCATGAGACGTTAACACTAGAAGAACCAGTTCACAACTATCTACCTGGCTAGTGCATATATTTTCTACTTCTCACAATTTTGGACACTATTCAAACTCAAATAATTATTTCAGACCAAGACCATAAAAAGCTGTAACAAGTAGTTTAGGATTGTCAGGGCATCAATATCAGGAACCATTAGCACTTTCATCAAGTGCTGTCAATTAAACCATAAAAAGACATAATAGTCAATGTTATACATAACATTAGCTAAAGGCTCGGTGTCGCCTGGGTTTTGTATTTTGTAATTGAAATTAACACATGAAGGACTATCAATTTTCAAATTATAGGTCCTTAAATAGGTATTTAGAATTTGAAATGAAGAACGACTTATCACATTCAAACTATTCGCTCAGAAAATGCTTGATATAGCTTTTTATGACTCTAGAGGGTGTAGAATTTTGCATCATAATGCTTCTACACACCAAGCCTGGTAGAAGTTGAAAAAAGAAGAAACAGAAATTCCAGAACATAAAATTGTATTGTCTTTGTGGAATATTTTATTTCCCACTCTCATGTTACCACACAACCGTTTCGGGGATGAAATTAAAAAGAAATTCAATATCACTTTCATGCTTCCCACCCCAAAAATCTGGGATACTTCTCACAATTTTGGACATTATTCAAACTCAAATAATTATTTCAGACCAAGACCATAAAAAGCTGTAACAAGTAGTTTAGGATTGTCAGGGCATCAATATCAGGAACCATTAGCACTTTCATCAAGTGCTGTCAATTAAACCATAAAAAGACATAATAGTCAATGTTATACATAACATTAGCTAAAAGGCTCGGCGTCGCCTGGGTTTTGTATTTTGTAATTGAAATTAACACATGAAGGACTATCAATTTTCAAATTATAGGTCCTTAAATAGGTATTTAGAATTTGAAATGAAGAACGACTTATCACATTCAAACTATTCGCTCAGAAAATGCTTGATATAGCTTTTTATGACTCTAGAGGATGTAGAATTTTGCATCATAATGCTTCTACACACCAAGCCTGGTAGAAGTTGAAAAAAGAAGAAACAGAAATTCCAGAACATAAAATTGTATTGTCTTTGTGGAATATTTTATTTCCCACTCTCATGTTACCACACAACCGTTTCGGGGATGAAATTAAAAAGAAATTCAATATCACTTTCATGCTTCCCACCCCAAAAACCTGGGATATAATAATATACATATTACCACACCTTGTAATGGTATTCTCTATGTCCAGGGTACAGAAAGTTATGTAACTGCAGCACACTGTGCATTATTTTCGTGGATTTCATTCTTCAATATTTACATATAACATGAATTATATTGATAGCTTCTCTGATTTGTCAAAGTCCTGTTTCATATATTTCCAAACCTGCCTGTGGCCACTGCCAACAATACACTGTTGTCAAGTGGAATGTGATTTGGATTTGATAATTCTGTGCAAAATGGTATTATGTCTCCTCTAAAACATTTGTTTTTTGCCATTTAAAATCAAAATTTTTCATTATGAAACGAAGGTACTGTCAAAATTCCAAGTCTCTATGTATTATACAGGGTGCGGCATTTATCGTTTCCCATTTTCAAAACCGTGTAACACATTTATTTAATAAAGAAATAAGCTACATTGAACATTTTAAAATGTCTTACAGTCTTGGATTTGCAATTCTGGTCTTACTTTTTGAATATAATGTTCTTGGGATGCCCTCCACTAACTTCAACACATTGCTGCTATCTCCCTCGTACACTGGCCATTACGCAATGTGTAGTGTATTGCCTAAAATTTGCATTTTCCTGCAAATCCACACATAATCCATGAGCAGCCACTTCACAGTCCTAAGGTCATGGTGTGGTGTGCCATTGCAGCGCATGCTATTATTGGCCCGTATGGTGCTTCGGTGACCGTCAACTCTGAACATTACAATTACATGCTGCGAACTTTCTTCCTACCAGGGTTGACAAATCATAACTGGGATATTGAGAGATTGTTGTTTCAATAGGATGGTGCTCCAGCACATAGATTAGATTTATTTGCCACAGACATTGTACAATGTATTAGCAATAACAATAAACACAAATAGCCTACTGCACATCTTTTAATTGACATGCTACATGCTGCTTTCCCCAGCCAAATGCTTTCCAAGTTTGGTCCAATAGCCCTCCAAATCTCCCGACCTTACTGCACCAGATTTCTTTCTGTGGGGCTATCTGGAGTCTAAAGTTTTCGCTCATGCCTTCCCTAACATTAACAGTCTTAAAAATGCAATTCAGCAGGAAATCGCAAATGTTGCGCAAGACCCCACACATCGCAAAATGGCCCGTATATGAGGGAGATTGCAGCAATGTGTTGAAGTTAATGGGGGGCATCTCAAGGACTTCATAAAAAAGTAAGACCAAACTTGAAAATCCAAGACTGTAAGACATTTAAAAATGTTCAATGTAGCTTATTTCTTTGTTAAGTAAATGTGTTGTATGGTTTTGAAAATGGGAAACTATAAATGCCGCACCCTGTACTTTAGGCTCTATGTTGATTCTCTGTCAGTCAGTCATTAAGTCAGTCAGGACAAAACCTGAGATTATAAACAAAATTTAAACATCAGGCAACTACCATAGTAAAAAAATCTGGATTTCTATGAAAAGGGTGTAAATCTGCTCACAAGAAGTCTGGCAGAAAGTGGAACATACTGTGACCATGCGAGACTTCTCGCATTTTAAGGTGTTTTGTAAATGTCCTGCGTGGGACGCCATTTGTCCTGCAATTGTTTCGTTTTCTATCTGAATGAATTTTCATGTTATTGTCATCAGTACAGCATAAATTTTCACAATACACAACTGTCCTGCCATCTAGCTTCAAGTATACATAGTGTATGATCTTTGAAAGTGCAAAGAAGCAGGTTATAGCAACTTTGGAGAAGAATTCCGAATACCTTCAGAGTTCCATTTTACTTATGCTGGGGTTTTCAATTCTATACTTAGTGGTTGAAATTTAGAATAAGTGTTGTTAGAAATTATTTCATGTAACTGATAAATAGAGCCTGGAAGTTATGCAAAATGCCTTTTCTATTTTGAAAGACATATTAAAAAATTAAATAGAGCCAAACATGTTTTTGTACATTTAGAGACATTAAGGCGATTTTGCCTATTTTGGCTTCTGTTGTCTGCCTGCTTCATGAAAAGTCACTTCACAGCCAGAAAGTGGTAGTGTGGTGCGGTGTATCATTTGGAATCATTGGGCCTTATTTTTTTGAAGACGATCGTGGCAATGCTGTTACTTTGAATACAGAATGTTATGCTCACATGTCGAACCATTTCCTAGTGCCACAGCTTGCTCATCTTCCTGTAACTGCTACCTCCAAGATCCCCTGACCTTTCAGTGTGTGATTTCTTCCTTTGGGGTCATTTGAAATCTGGGATCTTCCGGTGTGACCCACCACACACCATCCAGGAACTGAAGGATCAAATTCAGGAGGAAGTTATTAGAATTCCAGTGCCAGTCCTTCAAGAAGTGATGTCCAACTTCCATAAAAGACTTGGAATGTGTGTGAGGGAAAATGGGGGCCACCTACGTGATGCCATTTTCAAGTGATGGATATTTCGTGCTGTGACATGTCTGTGAAAGATGTGCAAGTTGTACAGAAACATTCCTCACAAATTGCAAGTATTGTAAATTCATGCTGTAATTATTTTATATCGCTCTGAATAAATTTGTATTGCTGGTGGAGGTTTCAAAATCGCCCGTTTCATTACCGCACCTGTTATTAAAATCACTACCTACTAAGTGAATACTTTACCAAAGCTAATCTTCTTCTCATTCATGCTTCATATATATCGATGGGTGAAAGGCAAAACATCTTAACCGCCACTTTTTCTAAAATTGACTTTTTAACATGAATAGAAAGAGGCAACTGAGTTTTACGTCCTGGCAAAAGATCTTGCACGAACTCCTTCTGTGGCGGGAGAAAAATGCTGGTGTATTTTATCTTAAGAACCAAATAATTATTTTAATGCCCGGCAAAACAGCTTAAAGAATGAGTTGTTCCCGCATTTTATCGTAAGTGCCAGCCCAAAGTGGCGCATAAGATAAAATGTTTGGCTCTTAAGAAAATTCTTTCGGGACTAATTCTGAACGTTGGCGCTTAAGATAATTTATTATTTTTATAATTAATGCTAATAGGGTGCTTAAAATCCTCTTGTTTCAGTCAAAATCGATCATATTAAGAATCAGTAATAATACTATGTAGTAAATTAGTGTTATTTCTAATTATAACATTAACAATGTGATGTAACAATGGTTGGGTTCGCTTTGCAGACCTCGCGTGCCTTCTGCATTCCATTTAGCATTAGTTTTTTAGTCGTGTACGAGAAATTAACAGCTGCAGTTCATTTTGTTCCTGTATGTGATATTGTATTGCTTATTTGATTGAAGTCTGTCGCCGTGGGTGAGTCGGTAGCGTGCCTGTCTTCCACTCCGGCAGCCCGGGTTCGATTCCCGGCCGGGTCGGGGATTTTTCAGTAGTGAAAAATCCTTTTCCCGGGTTCAGGACTGGGTGTTTGTCAGTAGGTTAAGATAATGCACATTGTGCGCGATTCCTTAATTATTATTATTTGATTGAGCATTACTATTGTGCAAGGAAGAATGAACTTCAGTAGAGGAAGGCTACTAGTTTCTTTGTGTAGTGATTAAACGAAAGAAGATAATGCAACCCGTACCAGTCTGCAGACATCTAATACACAAGGTGACTTTATTTGCTTACTTATTTCTTTAAGCATGCATAGTTTTAATTCGAACCGAACTATGATACACTTAGTTTTAAAAGTCTAATAATTTGAAACGGACCTCCGCCATGGTCTCGTGGTTAGAGTAGCTGGCTATAGGCCTATAGGCTATCCGCAGGGCCAGGTTATATCCCCGGTACCTCCTCGGATGTTTCTGAGTTATTGAGGTCTTGAACGGGGTGCACTCAGTCTCGTGATACAAACTGAGGGGCTACTTTATTGAGAACTAGAAGTTCCGGTCACCATTATTAATGGCCGTGGGTGTCTGCATGCTGACCACATACCCCCAATCCTGTCATCTGCCTGTGGTAGATGACCGGATTGCAGGCCTAGTCTCTCCAGGAATGTAGTGCCACGGAGTAAATAGTAAGTAATGGATTTGAAACAAATTGAATTCATTTTGTTTCACTTGAGTTTTTTTCTTCTCTTTTCAGGCGAGCATTAGTGCTGCATCTTGTGGATTATGATTCTTCAGAAGAATCTGCTAAATTCTCACCAAGAAAGAATTCGTGTAACATTAATTCTGGGGAACCGAGGTTTATTGATTTCAAACATAGTAATGTACTTTGTTTCTTAATATTGTCTGTATTTTGTAGCTTCTTGCTTTAATGTTTTAGAATTTTTTTATTATAAGTTCAATCACTTAAATGTGTATAGGCTAGTTATGTGAACACTATCATTAAAAACATACTCATTAGATATTAATATGTTAATAAGTCTTATATTATCCCAGAAACTTAAAATTACCTACCAGACATCCAAGGCTATTGAATCTCATGTAAATATTTCACTAAGTTGGAAAATAATACCCTTAAAAGTTATCCAGCAGAACATCTTAAGTACTAGCCTGAAGAAAACGATGCCCGCCAGAACATCTCAAGTAACTGTAAGATAACTTATACCAACAATGTAGTTACCGGAAAAACAACTTAAGAACTTTTCGGCAAGTAATAATCAGTTTCAAGAAACAACGCTGAAGTATATGTAACTGTACTCCTCCCAGCTGCGTACTGACAAAATTTTATTCAGTTTGGCCTAATAAATATTACACAAATCGTTTTTTTGCTCCTCCTGAAAAAAAATGTAAATGGCGCTTAAGATGATCTGCCTTTCACCCATCGATGTGTGTGTGTCTGGGTATATATATATACCTATGCACATATAATATATATAAGGGGTGGGTCTCTGTCACCATGGCATGGCGTGTCCTCAGGTTTCGGACAGAGGATATGGCTTCCAGATATGGAGGGTAGCTGCAAATATGTTGAATAAGCAGCGGACAGACGACATGAGGTGGTCCTCCAGCTTGGGGGTTTGGCATGAGGTTAACAACCTTTCCCAGTAAAAAAATATTGTTAAGTAACGCTGTCTGATTTATGGATCCTATCAGTGTAATATTTTCTGAAGGTAAAATAGTCCATCGTTCGGATCTCCGGGTAAGGACTACACTGAGGGAGTCTAAAAATTGTAGGAACTATACATTGGGAATGCAGAATGTTAGGAGCTTATATAGGCCTGGGATGCTTAAATCGGTAACTAGGTTAGATGCAGTAGCAGTACAGGAAGTTAGATGGGAGGGTGAAGGTTCAATGTAGATGCATATACCTTTTTCTATGGATAACCATTAATTAGGGACCGGGTTCTTCATAATACATGGGAGAATTAATCCAGCCATTAAGAAAGTAGAGTTTATTAATGATAGGCTTTCTTATGTTATTCTAAGAGGACGGTGGTGTGAAATCATAGTTATGAATGTCCATGCACCAACAGAGGATAAACAAGGACAGTTTTTACGAGGAAATAGAATGAACATTTGATCAGTTTCCGGCATATCACATGAAAATTGTGTTAAGAGATTTCAATGCGAAAGTAGGAAGGGAGGATATTTTCAAGCCCACGATTGGGAACGAAAGCCTCCACTTGCAGAGCAATGACAATGGGGTTAGACTAGTGAATTTTGCCACTGCTAAAAATTTAATCGTAAAGAGTATAAAATTCCCACATCGTGATACGGTATTCATAAATACACATGGACCTCGCAAGATGGAGAGATTCATAAACAAATTGACCAGATGCAAGGAGGCAGTCTAGTATAATTGACGTTTGAACTTTTAGGGGTCCTGACTGTGATTCGGATCACTATCTGGTAGTTGCGGCTGTTTGGGAGAAACTTTCATTAAACAAAGGAACTAGGAAAAATTTTGATACAGAGAGATTCAATCTGAAAAAGCTAGGAGAAGACCAAAGTAGGAATGCTTACCAAGTGGCGATTTCAAATAGATTTGCAGTCCTAGAAAACACTGCCGAACAAGAAGCTAGGGATGATATGAATACTGATAAAACCTGGGAATGCATTAATGACAATATTAAAGTAGCTGTAAAACAAAAATTAGGTCTTTTGAACTAAAACCAAATAAACTGAGGTTTGATGATGAGTGCATGAAATTAGTAAGTGCAAGAAAGGAGGCAAAACTACAGCAGTTGCAGAATCCTAACGACACTACGGTCGAAAATCTCAACAATGCTAAACGAGAAACCTCTAGAATCATTAGAACAAAGAAAAGAACCTACCTCAAAGACAAAGTAAATGAATTAGAGGAAAATAGTAAAGACAAAAATGTTAGGGATCTCTACAAGGGAATATATGAGTTCAAGAAAGGTTTACAACCTTACATAATTAAGGACAATGAGGCACTATACTTGCAACTTCGAACAATATTTTGAATAGGTGGAAAAATTTTTAAATCAATTATTAAATGTACATGGAGGTGTCCAAAGTGTAGGAAGTGAAATATTCACAGCAGAGCCGTTGGTTGCTGAACCAACTCTAATAGAAGTAGAAACAGCTATAGGTAAACTAAAAACACACAAATCTCCAGGCATTGACCAAATTCCAGCAGAATTAATTAAGGCAGGTGGGGATATATTAAACTCAGATATCCATAAGCTCATTCTTATGATTTGGAGAAAGGAGGAACTGCCAAAGGAATGGAAATAATCTTTTATTACATACCGATCCATAAAAAAGGGAGATAGGGCCGAACGTAATAACTATCGAGGAAATTCTCTCTTATCAACATCATACAAAATTCTATCTAATATACTGCTGTCAAGATTAGCCCCATATGCGGGCAAAATCATTGGAGATCACCAATGTGGATTTAGGTAAAATAGATCAACCACTGATCCTATATGTTTTATTCGCCAAATCTTAGAGAAAAAGTGGGAATATAATAAGTCTAGGCATAGATTTTAAAAAAAGCATATGATTCAGTTAGGCAAGACAAACTGTACAATAAAGGAACCCGACAGTGGGTATAAGTCAATTTAAGCAATGCAGGCCTACAACATAACATGTGCTCATGAGATGCAAAATGAGTGCATTTCAACCATTTTTATATAATTTTTCAATAAAATGATAAAATGCATTTTTTTTAATCTTGGAAAAGCAGAAATAGGCAGAATTAACTTTATGAAAAACAGCTCTAAGGGTAGTGGATTGAACTTGTATTAAGTCATTTTTATGACATCTATAACAGTAAGAATAGAATGACTACAGTACTTTTCAAATGAGAAGTCTTTTCCTTCACCGCCAATCACGTGTACGGGCTAAAAGACTGCCGCTAGCAATGAGAGTCTTCCCTCCGTCTCGCCGTCTCTGATTGGACCGCGTATCTATGCAGTTGAAGGACATAGGACTTGTCATCTGCAAAGCACCTTATAGTCATAAACTTATGACTGTTACTTAGGTTTGTAGGCTACAACACATACAACGTAGCTAAATACATGTCTCTTTGTAGTACCATTTGCACTTTCATTTTTGTACTTTCATTTTAAATTGTGCGTTTTTAAAATTCTTTTTAACTAAAAAACTAATACAACTGACAGGAATGAAACTTCACCACAACATTGTCTATTTTACCAATTTTTTTTGTACTGGTGATGTAAATTTCACCCACTATTATTTTCTGGTTTGGGCAAGTTTTACCATAATTTCTGTACTTACAGCTTACCTGAATAATAAACTGAAGCTGTAAATGAAAAATACTGAAGACTCAAATTAATTAAAATTTTATTTGCGTGTCCATATGTTTTCAAAATCAGCTTAAATACATACCTTGAACTCCTTTTGTTGCAAAGTGGATATCTATTGGATGACACCAATAAGTAATATCTTCAAACTCTGGGTTATCGACATGTGTCTGACCTTCTTTCAAGCCAGATATAACCTTCCATCCTCCACCTATATTACAAATATACAATTTTCAGATACTGTAATATGAAACTTTAGGATTTGCTTAATAGAAGCACTAAGTAATTTATGACTTTTCACAACTAACACTAACAAAATAACCATAGTTTGTTCTATAAGCATATATATTTATGATCTTGTTTTTTATGCGAGATCTACTTTTAAGGCTAAATAAATGCATATCCATATAGCAATACACAAAGTAGGCTACGAATAAAAAAATGTAATTCACTCACATAACTTTCTAGACCCGATAGGCAATACAACTTTTTCACTTCAAATTCTGATAAAGAATAAGAGGCTGTATTGCAAGAAGTGGTTATTTGGTTAAAACTAAAAAAGAATACCAGCCTGTATGACCATGTAAATATGACCGATGTCAACCTGAAAAGACATTGCTACATCCAGCATGGACTTCATCTTAATCAACTAGGCAAGACTATCATAGGAAAGGAAATTACCAGGTGATACAAAAGAAATGCCAGGATAATAAACAAAATAGGCCTAGCCCAATTATCTTAAAGTGGAAAGATGACAGCATGTAATTCTACATTCACACCGAGGAATTTGTTGTAGACACAAATCCTCCATACAAATCCCAAATACATTTCTGTGATTCTTGTATCTGGATACATATCCCATGTTCCTTGCACAAATATCCCATGTGAGTGTTTACAATGAGATATTTTTGTAAGGCACAAGCATGGCTTTAGATACAGAACTTTTGCTTCTTTCTGCGTTAAAAGTATTGATGATTCACCCAGAATAAGTTGTAACTGACAAATTTGAAAAAGAAAATGACAAAATTATACTGAGATAATGCTGATTAAATCTTTTGAGCTGTTGGGTCATGGTCTTACGTAGTAGGCCGTTAAAAAGCGAAGATTTATATTTATGTGGGCAGTGAGTATTTTTAATCCTGAATTTTACATTAAGAATGGTTTATTAAAGATTGATATTTCAGTTTTAAAGCTGTATTCGGTGGTACAATTTTCTGTAAATTCAAACTTACTTAACTTTCTTTAGCAGAGTGTCTTGTTTTATGAGCCCAGAGTCTATTTCCAAGAACTGCACACTATCGTCTCTTCTCTAAACCTCCACTGTATTCTGTTGTCAGAATACTGGCTTAAACCGTCCCTATCTTCCTCACTTGTTGAATTGCATGGTTTTCTCTCCTTCGTCATGACAGAATAGGAAAGGGGAGAGGTGGAGTTGGTGCGTACATAAGACATGACCTCCAGCCTAAAATAGTATCGCAGTCCGCCTCTCAATATTTTGCTCGTCCTGAATTCCGGTTTATTGAAATATCGAACACAAAAATGTCTTATTTGCATAGTTCATAGACCACCCAAAGTCGGTCACCTTTCAGATCTAGAAAATGCACTGATTGACTTAACCCCCTATTATGAGCACACACTCCTCTTGGGTGATGTCAACATAGATCTTATTAAGGCCAATTCAACAGATGTATTGAAGCTAAATTCTATATTCCAATCCTGCAATATGACCATTCTGCCCCTTCAACCGACACACCATACAGGCATTACAGACACTTTACTCGACTTAATAGTGACCACACATTCACATAGGGTAATAACGCATGGACAACTATCTGTACCTGGCATTTCAGCACATGACCTAATCAGGGGCGGATCCACGGGGGGGGGGGGGGGAATGGGGGAAATTCCCTCTCTACTTTGGTTCCCCCCCAAAACTTGTAACATTAAGCGCAGATTATTCAAACGGTCAGCCTTCTAATAAATTTTGTAAAGACATCATAACCCAAATACTTAAATTAAAGCAACGACATTCATTATTTTGAAATACATTTGTAATAACATGCCGAAATGCTTATTTTGATTTCAATTGTGTACTGGGAATAATTAATTTTTATGAGTAAAAACTTCCCTCTCTACTTTGGTTCCCCCCAAAAATGTCCCTCTGGATCCGCCCCTGGACCTAATTTACGTTGAATACTCGTTGCAGTGTCCGAAACGCATACCCAAATTAATTACATATAGAGACATTAAAAATATAGATGAACAACAACTGACTGAATACGCCATGCAACTGCCTTGGGACTCAATATGGAATCTGCGCACTGTTGACGAAAAAGTACAAGCTCTCAATGACCTGATAATACAGCTATACGACAAACACGCACCATTACAAACTAAATGAGTAACCTGACCCCCTGCACCATGGATGACAGAAGAAATATGTGAATATATGACAAGGAGACAAGTGGCATATTGTAAATATAAACACAATAAATGTGATGAATACTGGTAACACTATAAGCGTTTCAGAAATAAGACAACTCAAATGATACGTAATGCTAAAATACAACACGGACACACACTTGTTGCACCAACTTTGACGACTTGTGACGTATGGAAAACTTATGAAGAATGGGACTACGTAAACAAAAAACTGACTGCTCTCTCGACAATTTATCTCTCAATGAAATATGAATGAACATTTTACATCAGTACCTACTAGAATTTTAGACAATGCAACTAAACGACAAGGTAATGTAGAACTCACAACCTTACCTACACCAGATCGTGAAAAATTCTATTTCTCTCACGTACCTCCCATGCAAGTAAAGAAAGCGCTTCAACGGATGAAAACCGATTCACAGGGCACTGACGGAATCAGTATAAGAATGCTAAACAGTATCATAGATATCATTCTTCCGACCATAACTCACATATTTAACGCTTCACTTGTCACATCCAGATTTCCTCAACAATGGAAACATGCACTCGTTCGACCTATCGCTAAAGTAAATCAGCCAAGCACTCCTACTGACTACAGACCTATTAGTATTTTACCTATTTTATCTAAAGCACTAGAACGTACTGTGCACAAACAACTTACTGACTATTTGCATACTTTACAACTTGCTCGATCCACTTCAGTCTGGCTTTAGGACTCATCACAGTAACTCTACTGCTCTCCTTAAAATAGCTGAAGATACTCGTGAGGCCATGGACAGACGTGAGGTGACTGCATTATCCCTTCTTAACTTTTCCCATGCATTTGACACAGTTGACACTGACATCCTAATTGCAAAGTTGAAAACTCTGTATGTGTCTGACGCTGCAATCACATGGATGGAATCCTACCTTCGCGATCGCCAGCAATGTGTTACTGATAACAAGTGACGTACATGTGGCGATATGTGAAGGCAGGCATTCCTCAGGGGTCTGTATTAGGGCCTCTCTTATTCTCCAAATTCATAAATGACATATCTAGTCACATAAGACACTCACAACACCACCTCTACGCAGAAGACCTTCAGATCTATATTCACTCACACCCAAATGCAATTAATGACTCCATAACATCCCTTAACGAAGGTCTACAATCAATCAGTAACTGGGCACACAAATATGGCTTACAACTTAACCCAAGCAAAACCCAAGTCATTGTATTAGGACAGCAAAGACTCATATCATCCATCAACAAGGCTACATTGCTACCAGTATCCTTGAACAACACTACTATCCCATGCACAGAAACAGTAAAAAATCTAGGTATCTATCTCGACTCAAACATGAATTGGAATTCTCAAGTCAAGCATATATGTAAAAAAGCTTTCTCTATCATGCATGCTCTAGAACGACTGAAAAACTTCCTTCCTGCTACAATAAAACAAACTCTAATACAGACCCTAGTGATGCCTTATTTCGACTACTGCGACATCGTGTATGGAGATCTGAGTGTTGAATTGTCACAGAAATTTCAATGTGTTCACAATGTTTGTATATTTGTTTTATCTTTAACACTCATTTCCATGATCATGTCTCAAAATATTTCAAACAACTGTCCTAGCTTCAATTGCAAAATAGACGTTTAGTCCACTCCCTGTGCTTATTATTCCAAATTCTTAAGTTTTCCATACCTCTTTACTTGGCTTCCCGATTTTCGTTTCTGTCCTTCTACCATAATCGTGGTACAAGTTCGCACCACAACTCTGTTATCAATTCCTAGTCATCATTCAACCTCATATGAAAAACGACCCTTGCACCAAACATAATATTTCACAGTTATAAAAAGATCCTTTCAACAAAACACAATTAAAAAAGACCCTTGCACCACACATATTTCACAATTATAAAAAACGCTGTATTATAACATAAAATATGGCTTAATTGATGAAGGAAAATTCCCTTGCACCAACACTGCTCTTTTTGTAACTAATAAAATGTTTAAAAATTATAAAAAAAACTCTTACCTTAAAACTCATCATATACGAGGGCTGGTCAATAAGTAAGGTCTCCAACACTCTAGCCCAAGCTCCCAACGTCGGACGAGAGCTTTGGCGCCTCTGCCATGTCCCGCTATCTCCCCTCTTTCAAACGAGCCATTGCTGCAGCCGCTGAACTTTTTAGTTTCCGAGATAGAGCTGTTTGAAATGGATCTCCCGATTTCCGTCTCCGCAAAGTGCGGCCTCCGCGGATCCACCATGCACAAACCTTATGGAACATCAGTTTGTCACTCAAAATAATCTGTATGGAATTTTTAGAAATATCAGGAAGCAATTAACAAAGTTCACGAGTTGTGACGCGTTGATCTTGTCGCACCAATTCATCGACTTTTGCCACCATCTCAACTGTGACGGCTGTTGTTGGTCTCCCACTTCGTTCTTCATCATGAATATTTGTCCGGCCCTGTTTAAAATCACGAACCCATTTATGCACATTTTTTATGTCCATACATCCCACTCCATAAACTTCGCAAAGCTGTCTGTGAATTTCAATTGGCGGAACTTTTTTTTTTAAGTAAGAAACCGTATGACTTTGCGAAGGCACACTTGGCGGGGACGGAAATCGGGAGATCCATTTCAAACAGCTCTATCTTGGACACTAAAAGGTTCAGCGGTTGCAGCAATGGCTCGTTTGAAAGAGGGAAGACAGTGGGACATGGCAGTGGCGCCATTTCCCTCGTCCGACGTTGTGAGCTTGGGCTAGAGTGTTGGAGACCTTACTTATTGACCAACCCTCGTATGTTTTATGATTTTTCTTATTTAACATAATATTAAAATTCATCATCAGAACAATGGGTGAGGAGCTGGATATTTACCGGGCGAGGATTGGAATGTGGTCGGGAGGGAATGCGAGGCTGTCAGGTAACAGGCAGGAAGAAGCTAGCATCAATCCGAAACTGAGATATTTCCTAATATTATTACTGGCAATATTGCTAGTAATAGGAGGAATAGAGGTGAATCCTGGCCCTGTGGAGGATACGAAATCTGCTGAAAGATGCAGGAGCTGCAATAAAACTCTGAAGACAGGACTTCTCTGTGGCAGCTGCGCAAGGTGGTTTCATTTTGAATGCCAGAAAATTAAAAAGGACCTGAACGTAGAGGATAATTGGGCATGTATGGACTGCAGGGGAAAAAAAACCACTGATGCGAACATGAGGCAAATAGAATTGAAAGCAGAAGTCCAGGTATTGCAAGAAAAACTGCGATGCGCGGAAGAAAAAATTCAGAGATTAGAACAAGAAGAGGAAAATTGCCACCTAAGGGAGCCACAGGAAGATGGAGTTGAAGGGGAGAAAAAATTGTATTTGATAATTGGAGATTCTATTGTGAGATACGTAGAAAATCCAAATGCCAAAACAGCGTGCTATTCCGGCATTAGGGCGGAAGGACTATCCAAAGAAATAGAGAAGCTGATTGAGAGGGAGGAAGTCAGGTATCGGACAATTGTATTACATGTTGGGAGCAAAGACTTGAGGAGAAATGTGGACTATGTAATGGGAGACGTGTATGATTTAGTTACCAAAAAAACAACTATTTCCCTCGGCAAAGATAATTGTTAGTGGAGTTCTGAGGCGATGTGGCGTAAACTGGAAGAAATGTAAATGATGCATTCTCATGGGTAGCGCAGCAGCTAGACGTTCAATTCTTGGACCCCAATGCCTGGATAGAAGACTGGGACTACAAACGGGACAGTGTTCACCTAAATAGAAGAGGATCTTCAAAGCTGACAGTGTTATTTGCGAGAGTATAGAAATGGAGTGGCAGCTTAGAGCAGAAGGAGCGGAGATGACAAAAGCAGAGGGGATACGAAGATTCACAGATAGGGGCTGATTCCTTGAGGCTGTTACAGGTAAATTGCCATAGTATCATGAATAAACTTGTAGAATTCTGGAATTTAATAGATGCATGTAACCCGGACGTGGTCATAGGTACGGAATCATGGCTTAATTCTGACATTTATGATTCGGAAGTATTTAGACCAGACTGTAGAGTGTATAGGAGAGATAGAATTGGAAGGGGAGGGGGGGATTTTTATTTGCACTAAATCAGAACTAAATAGGAAACTATTTTGGATAGAAGAGGGAGTTGAAATGATGGCAATCAAAATTAATGAGCATAAAGATGATAAAAACAACCTAATAATAATAGCTTGTTATAGACCACCTTGTGAGACAGATTATAGAACACTTCGAAAACTGGTAGGGAAAACCTCATCAGTAAAAGGAAAAACATAATTATAGCAGGAGATTTAAATCTTCCAAATTTAAACTGAATGGACAGTTAATGGGAGAAGCTCAAACCCTCGTAAAGCTGCTGGTGTGGGATCATGGGTTAGCGCAGGCCGTCAAAGCAGGTACTCGGCTATCAGCTATACTAGATGTATTTTTATATGGGCCGGAATCCCTGTTCTCTGCGTGCAAGGTACTGCCAGGTATAAGCGACCATAATGCAGTTCAATTAGAGGTAAACTGGAAGGGACAAAGGCGGTCGGAAAAGGAGATAATTAGCTGGAATTTCCAGAGAGCTGACATGAATGGTATTCAAGAATTACTTTAGGCACAATATAGGCAATTTGCACAATCGGCCTCCAGTGTTAATGTAGCATGGGACAGTTTCAAAACAACTGTGTCGGAAGCAAATGAAAAGTATGTACCATACAGAACCATTAAACATAATGCTGATCCAGAATTTTATACCAAAGCTATTAGAATACTCAAAAGAAAGGCTAGGCGCGCTTATCATAATAGGAAGAAATCAGATTGGCATTTTAATAAATTTAAAGAAATAACAAAGCAACTTCAGGACGAAAAGCTGAATGCGCAAGAACGCTTTCTAAAGCAAATTCTTCAAGGAACAGATAGTAATAGGGGATCCTTTTATAAGTACGTAAATAGACGGAATGGCAATAGGGAACCACTACCAGATTTTAACGTAAACGGTGTTTCCATACAGAGTGACAAAGACAAAGCAAATATATTAAATTCACATTTTGTGTCGGTTTTTAATTAAGAAAGACCACAGACTCGAACAGGGAAATGGTGACGGGGATGAATCAGTTTTTCAACTAAATACTGTCAAATTGCGGAAAAGAATAAAATTGTTGAAAAATCATAAATCTAGGGGACCTGATAACATTCCTACGGAAATTCTGAAGATTGGGGGAGAAGTCATGATTACCTACCTTATGCTTCTGTTTAATATGACTATTAATAACAGGGAATTGCCGGAGGATTGGAAAACTGCTATAGTCGTCCCGATTTATAAAAGGGGTAACAAGACAGAAATAAATAATTATCGGCCAGTGAGTTTAACTTTTTAACTTCGGTTGTGTGTAAAATAATGGAACATTTACTTGCAGAACACATAAGGGGAACGCTAGAAAGCAACGAGTGGTTCAACGAAAGCCAACGTTGCCGCTAGTAGTTCAAATGCTGCCGCTAGGGAAGGGAGTGGTAGGGGGACTCGTGCATGGCATAATATTCCTTTTTCCTTCATTTTCAATCCCGTAATATGTAACACATCCCCATTCCACTCAAACCCGCCTGGCCGCTTTCCCTATTCTGCCGGCTGCTCCTATCATGTCTCTTAGCCAACCGCCGGCTGCTGCTCAACGCCAGCAATAATATTTCACAATAAAAAAATACCTTTGCACCAAACATATTTTGCACGGCCTATTTTTCCCTAAAAAAGGCAAAAGACCCTTGCACCATATACATTTCGCAATTATAAAAAACGCCGTAATATGGCTTAATTGATGCAGGAAAACTCCCTTGTACCAACACTGCTCTTTTTAAAACAAAACCCCTACTTTCCAGGCAGGTTGGAGTGGGGGACCCGTGTGCGGCCTGTTTTACTTTTTTCCCAAAATATGGCTTAATTAATGCAGGAAAATTCCCTTGCACCAACACTACCCTAACTGCTAGTACAAATGCCACCGCTAGATGACTCCCCACTCAAAACCCCTACTTTACAGGCGGGTCCCGTTAGAGAGTTGGAGTGGAGGACTTGGTTGTGGCGCATACTAACTTACTATTTTCCCGAGCTTTACTCACCGCACATTATATTTAGACTATCAACCACCAACTGTACATTGTGGATAGAGCTGGAAAACGGAAGAATCTCCTACACCCTATCTCCCCACTCTCTGAAAATAGCCGTGGTGCAAGGTCATTTATTATAATCGGGAAATATTATGTTGGCTCTGAAAATAGATGTTTTGGCGCATAATAAATTATATAAATAAATATCCCATAATAAGGTGTAACAGATTCTTCCATTGCGCCCATAGAGCTTAATAAGTACCTGCGTGAATACCCCACTTGCAGAAGAGACTGTGATTTGGGAATTTGCTAGCTCCGATTATTTGGCCAATAATATGTACTTCTGCCATCCCAGCATAGCAATCAAATTTATGCCCAATGTTACTACCATCAGGCGTAAAAAGTAATTCATTGCACTGAAACTGATGTTTCCCGAAAAGTGAATTTTACAGTGACAACAGTTTCCACTTTTAATTTTTGTTTACGCGAGAAGTTAGAAACATTAAACCGAGGTTCGAGTGTCGTTCCAGAAAAGTAATCGATTTCGATGTATTGAGCACGGACCTCTATTTATACCTGAACTTCGCACTACAGGCATTCCCTTGCACTAAGAAGTGAGGCCACTTTTCGATTAGTCTTACCCGGAAACTCTGGCAAGAAACTATTTGTCTGCTCAATGAATGAATGAATAAGCCTTATTTGTCCCATGAAGGGCTATGGCCTCCTAATTAGGGGGAGCTCGATTAAGTATCACATATGGAGGGCTAGTCCATATGATCTTCAACCTTCTGCTCAATTAATACGAAACGTCAAATCGCCTTTCTTATATGAAAGCATCAAATGTTTGGTTTGGAAATTATTATTTTTTTTTTATTTATTTATTTGATACCCATTAAACATTTACATGTGTTAGGCTTAGTAAGATTACATAAATATTAAGTCCAATTAGTGGTGAGGTGTTCTCTTACAGTGTAGAAGTTGTTTCTTAACAGCAGCGATTTTACTTTCTTCTTGAACAGTTGTAAAGAGTTTAGCGACTTTGAGCTTTCAGGTAGTTTGTTGTAGAGTTTAGTACCAGTGACAATGTGACTGTCAAGTGTCTTTTGAAGTCTGTATCTATTGGGTACTAGATTATTTCTCCCACGAGTGTTGTGGGGTGAACATCATGTTGTACAGTTGCTGCAGGAAGATTCATATGCATAAAGACAAGGTTAAAGTATACAAATAAGGAGGATAATGTCAAAATTTGATATTCAGCAAAGAGTGGTACACAGCTATCAAAGGGACCACAGCCTTTTATAGCGCGCAATGCCTTTTTTTTGCAGCGTGAACACATCACTGGCAGCAGGGCTGTTGCCCCAGAGCATAATGCCGTAGGACAAGTGCGTATTGAAGAAACAGTGGTAAGCCATAAGTACAGCATGAGGGGGCAGAGCATTTTTTAATTTCCTCAGCAGGAAGATAGCACTAGACACTTTTTTACATAGCTCTTGAGTATGTGCTTTCCAGTTGAGTTTGCTGTCCAAAAAGATACCCAACACTTTGACAGAGTCAATGTCCTCAGACATATGATCAAATGTAAGAGACTGAGTTTTGCTGGGGTTCATACAGAGACCATGAGCAGAGAACCATTTACTAAGCTGGGCCAGTATGTAGTCAGTGTTGCTGTCGTCATTAGTTGAGTTCAGTACGGTGGTGTCGTCAGCATACAGAACAAGTCTTGCTGGAATAGCAGAGTGAAGGTCATTAATAGCTACTATAAATAGGAAGGGGCCAAGGATGGATCCTTGGGGAACACCTGTTGAGATTCTTTTATAAGATGATAGTTGGTTTTTGGTAAAAACCGCCTGATATCGTTCACTTAAGTAGGACTTGACAGTGGCAAGCTCCTTCCCTGTTACGCCATAGTGTTCAAGTTTCAAGCAGATAATCTCATGGGGTAAGCAATCAAAGGCTTTAGTGAGGTCACAAAGGTGCATTATGGCTCTACTCTTATCTTCAAAGGATTCCAGGATGAATCTGACAATCTCTTCCACTGCTAGAGTTGTGGATTTGTCAGCTCGGAAGCCATATTGGCTTTTGTAGAAGTAGCCATTGGTTTCAAAGTAGAATTCTAGCTGTTTATACATAATAGATTCGACAATTTTAGACAGAATTGGTACCAATGATATTGGCCTATAGTTCGCAGGCTGGTCTTTAGCTCCTTTCTTGAAGACAGGAATAACTTTAGAGTATTTGAGGGAGTCAGGGAATACACCCTGCTCGAGACACTGATTTATCACAAACGATAACGGATGCACTATCACATAGATTATCTGCTTCATGAAGAAGTTTGAGAATCCATAAATGTCTTGGCTTTTGGAGTTAGAGAGTCCAGAAATTGCCTTATGTACGTCTTCAGGGGTAACAGGATTCCATTTGAAAACAGTTTCAGTTGTAGGGATAGTCCTAAGATGTATAGGATCTTTATCAAGACAGACATTATTCTGTAATTGATTCACTGACTCAATGAAGTACTTATTGAAGACTTCAGCAGATAGGTTATTGTCGGGCTGTTTATGTTTAGATTTACCAGATTCAGTATTAATTACACTCCAAGCAGTTTTGCATTTGTTTACAGAGTTGAATATGAGTTGTTCGTTGAAAGATATTTTGGATGTTCTTAATTTCTTTCTATACTCACTTCTGCTGTTTTGTATGTTGACGAATGATTGTAAGACAGTTCTTCTTTCATACATTGTAAGATTCATTAATATTAGCATAATTTAAAGTTGTCCTATGCCATTATTGTAATTAATATTAATTCGAACGTTTTTACCTGTGACTTCTGTCCTTTTCATAGATATACGCCTAACCGACAAAATCGCATGTATTTAATACAGCACTTATTACATTAAATTAATATTACGTTGAAATCTTTAGAAACCTTCAAAATCGTTATTGTTAATTTTAAATGTATTTGATTGTGAAAATAACGTTTCATATCGTATTTATTAATTAATCCTTAATCCATATGGTAGCAATTTTTAGGATAGGCCTATTTCATAATTCAGACTATTTAAACTCCCATCAGATGCACAGGTAGGATGGAAATGCATGTAAAATCACAAGAATGGTCAGTCAGACTTAGTTTTGTATAGAAGGATAGATTTAAGGGAAGTAGGATTTGCGAGGGATGGTTGGAGTTAGCACAGATGTACCGACTTTAACTGTTTGATGCCAGGCTCTACTTGGAATTATACTTTGTTTAACTTAAATACAATCGGTACTAAGGAAACTCCACCAAGGAGATACTGCAATATGGAAAATTCAGGAAGCATAAGCGAGGACCTATCCAAAGGTAGTAGAAAGGAACTGCTTCTGAGTGGACGGTGGCCATTGTGGGATAACGCCAAAAGACATAAGGACAAACAATTTCCTCAACAGTGGTAACAATAAATGTATTTTCAATATAACTCACAATATAATAAATATATATAGTAACAATAAACTTTAACTTCTTTCAAAACGTTTCCTTATCAAACATCCAAAAGTATACAGATATTCATTAAATAGATCCAATATAATATCCCCCTAACAAATTCCTAATACAAGGTACTTCTTTGGATTTAAGCAAATCAGAAACTGGTTCCACATAATTCCAATACGCTCGTTAAGTGACGACTGGTAGCACAACTTCAAATATGATCCAATAAGAACCCTAGTACTGTAATCCATATGCCATACCAAATAAATAATTACAGTATTACAATACATTCAAAGCTTTATGATTAATCCTTAAGGACCTCTTTGGTTCAAGAGCAATTAATTAGTTGAGAAAGCGGAGATGCTATACCAATAATGAGAGCTCCAAAATGGCATAATAATTCGGCTTGAAGAGCCAGAACAACCATATAATAATCAACTTATTGAAAAGTTTGCAATGCAAGAAATCCCACGAATTATCTATAGTCATCTAAGCTTATACCTGAGTCTCTACATTAAATCATCAAAAGGTTAACTATCCCCTAAGGTGATAAGCATATGGAATAATATCAGAATACAGTTAGCCTCCGACAAATCTTGCACTAAAATAAAAAAATAGAGTGTACCTAAGCACACCGTAATTATGCTAAATCATCCGTAACCTAAATTGCCCTAAGAAATACCAAGTGCTCTTAGTATAGAATGAGTGGAGAATACTTCTATACGTAATGATATAGTATATAATGGATATACGAAAATACCAGATAAGAAAAGTCAGGTAATAGCCTTTACGTAGCGTTTAGATATACTTTAACTAATCAAGGTACAAAAGAAACTTGCTACGAAAACGTAGAGAAATATATATCCAAGTAATGAACTAGAAGTAGATAGGGAAAGCTTTGGTAATGGCCAGAAAAGTACGTTAAATATCAAGGTCCAAAATATAAGTGGCTATAGTTCCTTTTTCTTTTTTTTTTTTTACACTAGAAATGCTTCAGATAATCGAATTCAAAGTGAAACAAGATAGACTAATAAGCCAGCGAAGCAACAACTATAGTTTCATGTAATCCAGAGCTAAATATTAATACAGGGTAAGGCCGACCATAATTCTTCAAGCCGAAGAAGTCTTTCAATACTTAAGTTTACTCTGGAGAGTATAGTAAATAATGGAATATTAGGGCCCATAAATGTGAACTCTAATTTAGAATAATTCAATGCTTGAACATGAATACAAAGTAGGGAAAGCTACAATTCTTCAGACTAAAGAAGTTTGTTGTTTTTTAAATAATTAATATTCAGTCAGAAATATTATCTTGAATAATTGAATATTAAAGTAAGTGAATGTAACTTTAATTTAATATATGCTTGACTATTTATACAGAGTAAGGCAAGCCACACTTCTTCAGGCTATAGAAGTCTTCCAAAAGATTAATATCTAGCCAGAAATATTATCTTGAATACTAGAATATTAAGTTAAGTAAATGTAACTTTAATTTAATATATGCTTGGGTATTTATACAGAGTAAGGCAAGCCACACTTCTTTAGGCTATAGAATTCTTTCAAATAATTAATATCTAGTCAGAAATATTATCTTGAATACTGAAATATTACGTTAAGTTAAAGTAACTTTGATTTAATATATGCTCGACTAATTATACAGAGTAAGACAAGTCACACTTCTTTAGGCTATAGAAGTCTTTCAAATAATTAATATGTAGTCAAAAATATTACCTTGAATACTAGAATATTAAGTTACGTAAACGTAACTTTGATTTAACATATGCTTGGATATTTATGCAGAGTAAGACAAGCCACACTTCTTTAGGCTATAGAAGTCTTTCAAATAATTAATATCTAATCAGAAATATTACCTTGAATAACTGAATATTAAGGTAAGTAAATGTAACTTTGAATTAATATAATGCTTGAATATTTACTCAGAGTAAGAAAAGCCAGACTTCCACGTATACACATCAGTAAAAATAAACCTGAACACTGAATGTGTTACGTAAGAAATGCAAGACTACCAAGGCAAGGGAGTTCATGACCTCAAGAAGAATGACAAGGACGACTCTGAATGCAGGATTACGTGAAGTTAACATACGAAATATACTTGGACTACAATAGGCTCAATCCTTACTGAAATACATAAAAGTCACTATATTTATCACTCATTTCTAATTCTCATAATTTAGAAGGCTTCGGCTTATATATATTATGAATGATGATTTAGCATAAATACCAGCCATGGAACCAGTTCTGTAAAAGTCTCATTACTCGTAACTACAGCATATTCTCATCACATTGCTTATGCATCAACTTATTTATTGTTTAGTATGAACATAGTTAAATATCTTGGTGTCTTGGTTACACAGTCTATATCAGTTACATAGAATGAGGACATACCCGGCAAAGAATGCAAAAATGGCTATCTTCAAATCACTCATAGTTTCCGTTGAAACCATAACTACAGAATTTCATACAACATTAAAGGCAATCTATATCTTCCGTAGAGAATTTATCAGCGAAGCTAGAATTTACTATATGAAGAAAACCATGACCAAAAACTCACCGCAGAATTTCCCTGGCGAATCGGAGAGTGGAGAATATCGTTGCAAAAACACTACATGTTCACTACACTGCATTCAACAACTGCTAACCGTCATTCTACTCAAGCCCCGAGGAAAACTACGGCGCGATAGCCACGCCACCAAACGGGAGAAATCATAAGCTTGAAGGCTAACGTCATAGGAAAGTACTACTGAATACAATTTTCTTACTAAAGCTAATAAATTGAACTCTTTAATAAAACCGGAAGTGACTATTAAATGGATAATAGAATTTTAGCGCGACAACAACATTACAAATCCTCCCTCTTCTGGCCGGAAGAAACTGGCTCAGTTTACCCAAAGACACCTTATAATAATTATAAACCTTCAATCTAAACCCTTTTTTATATAATCCAAACAACATCATTCACAAACCATGGATGTTCATATCAGTACTCACACTTAAAGCTAAGCACCCTTATTATGCAAAAGACTTGATGAGCATCCCCATAGACAACTGTTAAATTACTAGCAAACATTTTTCCTCATACACATATAATTTAGATTTACACAAAACATATAGAATAAAATATGGATCTGCCAACATTAATTAAACTCTAAACACAAGAATACTAGAGCATATGATAGTTAAAATAAAAAAATTACAAGTGAGACATTCAACAGTAGCTATAATATCTCCGGCAGAAAAGATGAATTCAGGAAAAGTCTATGTCTTAGAGATAGTTTGTGAAGTTTAATTTGATATATATATTAATAACAAGATGAAATGTCTTCATTTATACTTCAGAGACATGATAACACCTTACACCAGAGTGAGCAAGTGTCCCCACTACAAAGATATGTAAACAGGCGCGTGTCCATTCTACAGCACAAATATAACGCACCAAAATAGTTGACAGGAATGATTAATTTCCCTTGTTTTTAGAAAATTAGCTCTTTGGCCAAGTCCAAAATTTAAATAACTGTTCATTGGTTTAGAAGAATGGCTCTTTGGCCAAGTCCAAAAATTTGATTAATTTTTCAAAGTTCCTTTTCTTTTTTCTTTTTTTTTTTTATAAGAAGTGCACTCCATAGACAATTTTGTTGAATGAGACCTTGCAATTACTACAAGAGTAACAATGTCAAAGTTAATTAAGTACAGGCGCTGAGATGTAAGATATTTATCTGAAGGTAGATACTAGAAATGTCTTGATTTCACCTCTACACAACAATGCTAGAGATATCTAGATTTATCTGCAGACGGAAATTAGAGATATCTTGCTTTTATCTCCACAACAATGCTAGAGATATCTTGATTTATCTTCAGACGGAGACTAGAGATGTCTTGCTTTTATCTCTAGAACAGCGGTCGCAGGATGCTGGAAGCGGAGCAGCCACAAGGAAGAATGGGCCACAAATAACGATGAGAGAGCACCCGGCCACACACAATGGCAAAATCAAGTCCGAGAGGCCTTCTCGGTGATGGTCTCTGAACCATCCAAGCGGGCATGGCATGCACACGCCCGGGCGGAAGAAGCAGGCTCCACACTCCAACAACACTGAAACAGAATCCACCAGCGCACAGTATCTTTCTTATCAGAAAAGGGGGGGGGACACACAGTATGAGTTGCTCTTCCCACATATTTCCACTGACGTGTTATTTTTTTTTATTTTTGTTTTGCACGTAGTCCTTTACGATAGTTTGCTATAGATTTTTAGTCCAAATTTTAACTTAGGCTCACACGGTATATACATGTCTCTTTTCACTTTCCTTTAGTGATAATTTTACATCTTTCCTTTTTATTAACCCTTAGTCCTTTATCTTAGGTTTTTTTTTTTTTACTAGAGTTCTTGTCCAAATTTTAACTCAGCTTCAAAATGTGCGTAACAAATATCGCAGAAGTTGTCCTAGATAACTTTTTTTTTACGATTTATTAAATGTACTGGATCTTCTTGGTTAGTAGAAAATGCTCATTGGCAATATTAAATGTCTCCAATATTCCACAAAATTCTAACCTTTTTCTTCTTTTTTTTACAGTTTACATAAAAATTACATAATATTCTTTTTTTTTTGTAAGGGTTTCTCTACTTTAATTTTATTATTCCATTTTCCTTTCAAGATCTCTTTTTCCTTTTTTTTTGTTGTTTTACATCTAATATTAACATTTGAATATACATATATGGGCAGATCCACAGAGTAGTTGTTGAATGCAGAGAAAAAAAAATTATTAGGCATAGCAATTGCCCTTACATAAACAAAATACTCCAGAAGGGAGCTAAGATTCGCAGCCCAGGGAATATCGATGAGTGAAAGGTCATGGTTAAAGAAAACAATGCAAAAAAAACTTTCCCATAAATAATGGGGGCAACTCACACTTAAATAGACAAGATCCAAGACACCACAAAGAAATACACATATATTAAAAACACTCAAATCCAAAGAAATAGCTCTACAACCCATACTAGAAAATAACATGGAATCCCTCTCCCTACAAGATTTTCCCAGCAAACTAATGGGAAAGTGAACGAGTAGACAGGAGTGGCCCGAATTACCCACAGCTCCCCGAGGATCTGAGGAGGAATTCCGCTGCTGACTCGTTCTAGAAGAAGGGCGAGAAGGGCAATTCCTAATTAAGTGCCCCACTTCGTGACATGCAAAACAAGATCGAAGGTCCGCCCGAGGTGATGACCTCCGCTCAACTGGCTGACCAGAACCTTCATTTGAGAAATTTCTAGAATTAGAACCAGGAACAGGTATATCCTCCCCAAACGTCCTATTAGGACGACCATACCCTCGCATGGACGAAGACGGGACAGGCTGCCTAACAACATGGCTCTGAGCAGGCAGAGGTCTGCTATAGCAAGAGTTAACCCTCATGCCAGCAGAGGTAGAACGAAAACTGTCCTGAAAATAATTATTATTACAGGGTCCAAAACGCTGGCTACCATAACCAGATATCTGCCTGCGCGAGTCAGAACACTGAACTTCGGCCACTTGACCGACAAGTTCAGATAACTGATCAAAGGTACATGGTTTGCGAACAAAAGTGAGGCAAGACCTCACCTCCGGGTGCAAACCCGAAATGACAACTTGAACAATTTGCCCCTCAGTGTCAGAAATTTTGAAGACCTCAGCATGCAAACGAATATCAGAAATAAACTCCGAAAGAGGTTCTCCCGACCTTTGCGGACGAAAATAGAATTGGGCCAATAAATCATGTTTCAATCGAGACGGAATGAACTCTGACAGAACCTGGGCATGAAAGTCAGATAACGTTTGCCCCAAACTAATAACAGATGCCAAAATGTCAAGAATTCTACCAGAAACTACCCCTAGCAATAATTGGAGCACTACCTCATCCTTAATTCGAAAACATTTTGCTTGTTGGAGGAGATTTATCATAAACCTTAAAAAGTCCAAAACCTCAGATACTTGGGTAACTACAAACATGGATTGCCTATCAATAATCCTTTGTAGCGGGTGTGGTATTCTAAGTGGCGAAAAGCCCGAATCCAAGGCTGAAGAGACAATTGGCTGCGGCATCCGAGGAGCCGGAGAAGACAAACAAACAGAATGAGAATTAAGCTCGTGATGCGGATTTACCGGAGGGTTCGGCTGATCCAAAATATGAGTAGGCGAGGAAACAGGAGTGGTATCTACAAGTTCAGCAACCTCGGTTTCTGAGACCGACAATAAGCCAAAAATACTCTGTTGGAGATCCTCCAACACCGAGACATGCTCCAGTGAATTCGGCATCTCCAAGAGTCCAGAAAGGCGGTTTTGCACGTGCCACAACCTATGGCGTAACCGTCTTTTTTGTTTGGCGGAAGCTTCAGGGTCCAAGAATAGGTCACTACCCACGTTAACCAATTCCGAAATCTTTTGCTTAAGGGAGGACATTTCAGTCACTAACTCCTGAGCAGACAAAGGGCGGGCATAATTAGGTTCTATAGTAGCAATATCTTTAAGCAAAGAAAGCAAGGTAGGGACGTCCAAATCCTCCGTGACCGACACACCTCTGGCACGGATTTCACACACCAGTTCGTCTTTACGCAACAGGTCAAAGGAAAGATTATTATAACCCATACTGACTATCAAAAAGACAAGCAAAAGTGAATTTACCAAGAAAATAATTAGCACGGCCTAGCAATTATCCTGAATAACTGATGCGACAAGATGGCGCATCCCTCCACCGACCACACAGAAGGAAAAGGTATACCTGCTGCCATCTGTACCGACTTTAACTGTTTGATGCCAGGCTCTACTTGGAATTATACTTTGTTTAACTTAAATACAATCGGTACTAAGGAAACTCCACCAAGGAGATACTGCAATATGGAAAATTCAGGAAGCATAAGCGAGGACCTATCCAAAGGTAGTAGAAAGGAACTGCTTCTGAGTGGACGGTGGCCATTGTGGGATAACGCCAAAAGACATAAGGACAAACAATTTCCTCAACAGTGGTAACAATAAATGTATTTTCAATATAACTCACAATATAATAAATATATATAGTAACAATAAACTTTAACTTCTTTCAAAACGTTTCCTTATCAAACATCCAAAAGTATACAGATATTCATTAAATAGATCCAATATAATATCCCCCTAACAAATTCCTAATACAAGGTACTTCTTTGGATTTAAGCAAATCAGAAACTGGTTCCACATAATTCCAATACGCTCGTTAAGTGACGACTGGTAGCACAACTTCAAATATGATCCAATAAGAACCCTAGTACTGTAATCCATATGCCATACCAAATAAATAATTACAGTATTACAATACATTCAAAGCTTTATGATTAATCCTTAAGGACCTCTTTGGTTCAAGAGCAATTAATTAGTTGAGAAAGCGGAGATGCTATACCAATAATGAGAGCTCCAAAATGGCATAATAATTCGGCTTGAAGAGCCAGAACAACCATATAATAATCAACTTATTGAAAAGTTTGCAATGCAAGAAATCCCACGAATTATCTATAGTCATCTAAGCTTATACCTGAGTCTCTACATTAAATCATCAAAAGGTTAACTATCCCCTAAGGTGATAAGCATATGGAATAATATCAGAATACAGTTAGCCTCCGACAAATCTTGCACTAAAATAAAAAAATAGAGTGTACCTAAGCACACCGTAATTATGCTAAATCATCCGTAACCTAAATTGCCCTAAGAAATACCAAGTGCTCTTAGTATAGAATGAGTGGAGAATACTTCTATACGTAATGATATAGTATATAATGGATATACGAAAATACCAGATAAGAAAAGTCAGGTAATAGCCTTTACGTAGCGTTTAGATATACTTTAACTAATCAAGGTACAAAAGAAACTTGCTACGAAAACGTAGAGAAATATATATCCAAGTAATGAACTAGAAGTAGATAGGGAAAGCTTTGGTAATGGCCAGAAAAGTACGTTAAATATCAAGGTCCAAAATATAAGTGGCTATAGTTCCTTTTTCTTTTTTTTTTTTACACTAGAAATGCTTCAGATAATCGAATTCAAAGTGAAACAAGATAGACTAATAAGCCAGCGAAGCAACAACTATAGTTTCATGTAATCCAGAGCTAAATATTAATACAGGGTAAGGCCGACCATAATTCTTCAAGCCGAAGAAGTCTTTCAATACTTAAATTTACTCTGGAGAGTATAGTAAATAATGGAATATTAGGGCCCATAAATGTGAACTCTAATTTAGAATAATTCAATGCTTGAACATGAATACAAAGTAGGGAAAGCTACAATTCTTCAGACTAAAGAAGTTTTTTGTTTTTTAAATAATTAATATTCAGTCAGAAATATTATCTTGAATAATTGAATATTAAAGTAAGTGAATGTAACTTTAATTTAATATATGCTTGACTATTTATACAGAGTAAGGCAAGCCACACTTCTTCAGGCTATAGAAGTCTTCCAAAAGATTAATATCTAGTCAGAAATATTATCTTGAATACTAGAATATTAAGTTAAGTAAATGTAACTTTAATTTAATATATGCTTGGGTATTTATACAGAGTAAGGCAAGCCACACTTCTTTAGGCTATAGAATTCTTTCAAATAATTAATATCTAGTCAGAAATATTATCTTGAATACTGAAATATTACGTTAAGTTAAAGTAACTTTGATTTAATATATGCTCGACTAATTATACAGAGTAAGACAAGTCACACTTCTTTAGGCTATAGAAGTCTTTCAAATAATTAATATGTAGTCAAAAATATTACCTTGAATACTAGAATATTAAGTTACGTAAACGTAACTTTGATTTAACATATGCTTGGATATTTATGCAGAGTAAGACAAGCCACACTTCTTTAGGCTATAGAAGTCTTTCAAATAATTAATATCTAATCAGAAATATTACCTTGAATAACTGAATATTAAGGTAAGTAAATGTAACTTTGAATTAATATAATGCTTGAATATTTACTCAGAGTAAGAAAAGCCAGACTTCCACGTATACACATCAGTAAAAATAAACCTGAACACTGAATGTGTTACGTAAGAAATGCAAGACTACCAAGGCAAGGGAGTTCATGACCTCAAGAAGAATGACAAGGACGACTCTGAATGCAGGATTACGTGAAGTTAACATACGAAATATACTTGGACTACAATAGGCTCAATCCTTACTGAAATACATAAAAGTCACTATATTTATCACTCATTTCTAATTCTCATAATTTAGAAGGCTTCGGCTTATATATATTATGAATGATGATTTAGCATAAATACCAGCCATGGAACCAGTTCTGTAAAAGTCTCATTACTCGTAACTACAGCATATTCTCATCACATTGCTTATGCATCAACTTATTTATTGTTTAGTATGAACATAGTTAAATATCTTGGTGTCTTGGTTACACAGTCTATATCAGTTACATAGAATGAGGACATACCCGGCAAAGAATGCAAAAATGGCTATCTTCAAATCACTCATAGTTTCCGTTGAAACCATAACTACAGAATTTCATACAACATTAAAGGCAATCTATATCTTCCGTAGAGAATTTATCAGCGAAGCTAGAATTTACTATATGAAGAAAACCATGACCAAAAACTCACCGCAGAATTTCCCTGGCGAATCGGAGAGTGGAGAATATCGTTGCAAAAACACTACATGTTCACTACACTGCATTCAACAACTGCTAACCGTCATTCTACTCAAGCCCCGAGGAAAACTACGGCGCGATAGCCACGCCACCAAACGGGAGAAATCATAAGCTTGAAGGCTAACGTCATAGGAAAGTACTACTGAATACAATTTTCTTACTAAAGCTAATAAATTGAACTCTTTAATAAAACCGGAAGTGACTATTAAATGGATAATAGAATTTTAGCGCGACAACAACATTACACAGAATAGGGTTGAATGGCGGGCTCAGGTAAGCGCGGCAATGAACCTTCGGATTCCATAAAATAGATAATATTCCTTTAGCTCGCTGAGGAATTGTCTATTGCTTGATAATGATAATACTTTATTGATCCAGCAACATAATTAATATACAAGGTACAATTGATATTGGACAAGTCAGAAACATACTAAAACTAAACAAGACTAAATATAACTAAGACTTTATACTGTAATATAATTAATAAAACAATTTTATAAACAGAGTTAGATGAAGTTGTGTTATTAACGTAGTAATTGAGTAAGTAAGTAAGTAAGTATCTTCAGATTATGTAAAGATTGCCTATTATGCATTTTTTCAAAGCATAATAAGGTAGGACCTCGTAGTATGGGGAAATGGGATAGGTATTAATCAAGTATTTGCTATCCAGAAAGAAGCAAATAATAACCAATGTTTTAAAAAATAGAGCATTGCAAACCACTATTTATTGAGACAGGCATGCTAACAATCAGTGATGGGAAAATTACAAAAAAATAGTAATTTGGCTGAATTACAATTACTTGAGAAAAATTTTACTTAATTACAATTACAAATTACTTTTTGAAAAAGTAATCAGTAAAATTACAATTACAATTACAATTACAATTACTTTACAAAATGGCAGTACCTAAAAATTCCTTCTTTTTTGGGGGCACAAAAAAGTAATCAGTAAAATTACAATTTCAATTACTTTACAAAATGGCAGTACCGGTACCTAATTTGTTTGTTCTTTTTTTGGGGGGGGCACAAGGACAGAAACTATTGGGCCATTCAGCTAATAAAGTTTCTTGGGACGTTACAAAGTCTAAAATTATTAATGACCAAACAAACAAAACAGATCAATAACAATATTTCCATACACATTGAGTAAGTTTTGTTAATATTACCTCTAACCTGGATATTAGTTGTGACGACGTTAGCCTATAGCAATTGAGAATGAGAAGCAAATTTCAAAATATACTTAAATAAGACATGTTCTTACTGAAAACATTTTAACTGAAAAAGTTTTGGGGAAAAACAAAAATTGGGTGCATTTTTCGTTCTTTTTTAAACCGAATCTGTAAATAGCTTCAGCTTCACTGGGGTTAAAAGGGAGGCCATGACAGTTCATGTAGCAAAACCCATAAAGTGACATTTACAATCGTGATACCCCGCATCACGCGGCGTAATATTGCTGTATCACAATAGATTAGATTTGATAAAATTAGAAAAAGACAAATACCGGGATCCAGAATCCTACTATCAGAATTATATGTGAATGTCACCTTGTTGTAAATCATTGGTCTTCATACAGCATAAATGAATTTTCAATGCCACAAGCAGTATTTTCAACATAGCCTCTAATGCTCGGTAATTAACTTTGAAGTTGAGGTTAGTTTGAGCTTAGTTTTATAATGTGGAACACATAACCTTCTTTTCAAAGAAAGGGATATAAATAAATTTTATAGGCTGAGAACAGCAATTTTAATTTCTTGAACACGTTTTGAAATAAATGGAAACCCTACAGAAATCTAATTAAAAGTAGTATCGCTCCCCGTGAATTGCTCTGACTGTGGTCGCCATTGAAAAAAAAACACACACACACAAAATACTTTCGACTTCCGCTCATCTCAGCTGATGTCGCGTTGCCACGTTTTTCCGCAGAAATGCTGACTTGCCATGTCGAATGTCGCGTCACTGCTTTAAATCGCTACAGTTTCGCCGCAGCAAACTAAAGTGTAAAAAAGAACGGCTGATAGCCCATGCAGCAAAACCCGTAGCTATGGTTTGTCTACAGCGTTCATCGCCAGCGATCACCGCCGGGGTCAGCGATCATTGTCGTAGGGGTGGTTTCTTTACGGGCGATCATCGTCCATGATAGTGTTGCTATCCACGGTTATAGTAGTTGGCCATGCCAGACAGCCGATGTTGTGGGGGGACATGGAATTTGGAAATTTTTTAGCAACCTCAACATAGCCTATAATATTATACTCACTCAAGATAAAACGCTGACAGGAACAAAGGAAAGTCACTTTTGATGAACTGAATGTTAAATGGTTCAATGAATAATAAAACCGGTAATAATGTATCGAAAATACTTTTACTAATAAATGAGCTGGTAATTTTACTGCACGTAACATAAATTATAATTACAGATAATAGTGTTTTCTAACAATTTATCTACCATTTGCAACACATTTTCTATTGTGTAGCTATCTTTATGGTCATTTAAGCTCATGTCATACAGGGCAATGTGTTTAGACACGTAATCTATAACATTTCGTCTGCAACTAATGACAGTACTTTGTGCAAAATGGATGTCTTCTGCTTTTCTTGACCTACTATATGCATGATAATCTGCGGCGTTCATCGCCCTGAATTTGCCTCAGAAGCAACTGCCGGCGATCACCGCCGACCCCGGCGGTCATCGCCGTAGACAAACCGGGTACATTGATTTACATGGAAAGCAATAGGCAGCGATGACCGCCGTCGGTGATCGCTGGCGATGAACGCCGTAGACAAACCATAGCTTTAAAGCCAGATCTGACTTCGCTTCACCACCCCTGCAGCGACCATACAGCGATGCTGCAACAGCTGTAAAGCGCTTTACATTCGCTTTAAAAAGAACGCAAAGTTCACCACCGCTGCAGCGACTGCCAGCGAGTAGAAAAAAGCAACATTGCCAAATTCTCAATTCGATACTTTTCGATTACTAAAATGTAACGATTACTCAAAAGTAACGATTACAATTTTATTTCCAGAAGTAAATTACCAGTAAAAATTACATTTTTCAAAAAGTAACGATTACAAGTAAATGGGACCAAAAAAGGAATCGTTACTGTAATCCGATTACTTTTACTCGATTACTTCCCATCACTGCTAACAATAATAAATTTGTACGTTTTTGATGTCTTGTCATTAGTAAAAAAAAATACATAAAAAGCTATCAAACACGAAGTCAAGTGCATACATATAAGACCAGAAAAAAACTTGATCTGGTTAGGTGTAGGCTAAACAAAAAAAAAGGATACCATAACATTATTGGGACAACATTATATTAAAAATTACCATATAAACTTCAAGAAATGTCCCCAAATTTATTTTCAGAAAAAAATCCTTTTTATAATGTTCAAGAATACTTAGAATCAGATATGCAAATAGAATAGAGCAACTTAGTGTAAGTAATTGCGTGTGTAATCTGTAAGGATATTTTGTTTATTTAGTATCACTTAGGTTTATTGCATTAATATAACTTAGAATAATAATTTTGACTAATGTAATTAAGTTTGTAAGATTGTAAATAATCATAGCTCAGGTTGTTCAATATATTTATTTACGTAAATAGCTAACGTGACCGATTGTAGTTGATACTGCCTTGATCTTATAAAATATATCGAATATCAAATAGCCTATATTTCTGTTTCTAAACATTTCAACATAATATTAATATAACGTAACTCATTACAGTGAAACGGATAATTATGCTAAAATATCACAGTTAGCTGGCAAGGAACAAAATAGTTTAAAACCTAAGAATCCGGACCTTAGTAATAAGAGTTGTAATGAATACAAGCGATTTGTCGGTTAGACCTACCTATATGAAAACAGAAGTCACGGGTAAAACCATTAGTATTAATAAAAAATAAATTATTTGGAGTTATTGTGATAAACTTCCAGGCATATATGCCTATTTGACGTTTCGTATTCAGCAGACAAATAGTTTCTCGCCAGAGCTCCAGGCAGAACTAGTCCAAACAGTCGGCCTCACTTTCTGTGCTGCAGTATTCCAGTACTACTCACTTCACTTCACTTCACTGCGGGCTATTTTCCGACGCTATAGAGCTCTGGGCTTTTGTAGTTTTTCCTCCTGCCACTTGAGCGCGCTGCTCTCCACATTCAGGTATTGTCAACTTCCGGTTTCCTCATTCTTGTGTGTTTTCAATATGAGTTCGGGACGGTTCGCCAATTTTACAGTGAAGGAGTTAAAAAGGATGTAATCCGAAGATGGCGCAACAAATATTTCATAGTTAACAAATCAAGAGTTGATTGCAAGGTGAGAAATCAAAGCTACCTGTCTTCTGAAACGTTCGCTAACTGTTCTAATATGGTGCAATATGCCTGCGGTCTCAAATATTTTTGAATACTGTTGCACGATTTATTTTCATGTTTTTTTACAAATATGCATGAACTTTTTCGTATCATAACTTATTGAACACACAGTCTAATATACGACGCTGTTTGTTTTGGTTGCAGGCTGCTCAGGCGAGAGAAAATTCCGGATAGGAACTTTGCCTTATTCGAAGTTGAGGTTATAGATTCAGAAAGTACCCACGACTTTCCTTCGACAAATTTCTTCAAGATAAATTCATTCAAGAAAGAACGGTTTAAACTTTTTGACGAAGACTCCATAACCACTTTGTTCGAAAAGCGTAGGGCAGGCAGCAGTATGAAAGCTGGCCGGACTCTAGCAATTAGAAAATTCATCAAGTTCAAGTTAGTGAATAAGAAACATTATGCACAAGTACAGGCACAGATGTTACTGACTGATATTCACAGGTGTGACTTTGTTATTTGGACTAAGAAGGGCATCATTATTCAACACATAAAATTTAACAAAGCCTTTTCTGAGGGGCTACTTCATAATGTAAATGTTTATTATCAAACAGTATTTTTGCCTCTTCTGCAAAATACCAATAAAAATGAGTAGTTGTACAGTTGCTATTGTCTTTTGATTTTTTGAAAATAAAAATAGCTGATCCACCATGCTTTTTATGACTACGACAAAAATAAGAGGCTACTTTAAAATGTTGAGTATTTGACAAATTTATATTTTCTGGGCTCAGCCAGTGTTCCGCCATCCCAATTACCTCCAAATTATTGTCTGATGTCATAATACATAACATATCTGATTTACCTAGAAAACTTTGAATTTAAAGTAACATGACATTTAAAAAATTAGTGTTATAATTAACTATAGGCCTATTATGATTACATTTTTTTATCAGGTTTTGATCTACTTGTTACAAGAGTTCCTATTACAGGCATACAACAAATCCATACATTTTCAGGTACATTTAGGCTATCCTTAGCCCTAGGCTCAATTCTACTCTAAAAAATCATCAAGCCTGGACCCATGTTTTCCAAAAAAATTGTATGTAGTTTGTTTTTTACTCAATTATAATACAGAATGATCATTTTATCGGTTACGGGAGGAATTTCGATTGACATTGACATTCTTAAATATCAAAATAAATGACCAAATAAATTGGCAACAAAAATTACACTGAAAAGATGAAATACTAATTTAACATGGAAATGAAACTTGATTATGAGCCTAAACGAGGTTAAGTTGGTCAGGTATATTTATTATTTCATAGGCTTATATATTTTTCTCAACATCTACTATATCAAAAATATCTTAATCACTCTAAAAAAAACACGAAATACTCGGCAAAACTGCTCAAAGGAACATTAAAATCATCTTCTGCGAAGTGGCAGCTGCAAACACGAGAATACTGGGGAAGGTGTTTTTCCATGGCGCAATTTTACCATCAATTCTTGAAAAATAGCCCTTTCTTTTGAAAAACTAAGTCCTGAATTTTCCAAAAAAAAGGACTGTTTTTCCCAGTATTCTCGTGTTTGCAGCTGCCACTTCACGGAAGATGATTTTAATGTTCCTTTGAGCAGTTTTGGCAAGTATTTCATGTTTTTTTTAGAGTGATTAAGATATTTTTGATATAGTAGATGTTGAGAAAAATATATAAGCATATGAAATAATAAGTATACCTGACCAACTTAACCTCGTTTAGGCTCATAATCAAGTTTCATTTCCATGTTAAATTAGTATTTCATCTTTTCAGTGTAATTTTTGTTGCCAATTTATTTGGTCATTTATTTTGACATTTAAGAATGTCAATGTCAATTGAAATTTCTCCCGTAACCGATAAAATGATCATTCTGTATTGTAATTGAGTAAAAAACCAACTACATACAAATTTTTAGGAAAACATGGGTCCAGGCTTGATGATTTTTTTAGAGTAGAATTGGGCCTAGGCCTAAGGATAGCTTAAATGTCTCTGAAAATGTATGGATTTGTTGTATGCTTGTAATAGGAACTCTTGTAACAAGTAGATCAAAACCTGATAAAGAAAAATGTAATCATAATAGGCCTATAGTTAATTATAATACTAATTTTGTAAATGTCATGTTTCTTAACGTTCAGGGTTTTCTAGGTAAATCAGATATGTTATGTATTATGTCATCAGACAATAATTTGGAGGTAATTGGGATGGCGGATCACTGGCTGAGCCCAGAAAATATATATTTGTCAAATACTCAAAATTTTAAAGTAGCCTCTTATTTTTGTTGTAGTCATAAAAAGCAGGGTGGTTCAGCTATTTTTATTTAAAACAAATCATAATACAATAGCAACTGTACAACTAATCATTTTATTGGTATTTTGCAGAAGAGGCAAAAATACTGTTTGATGATAAACATTTACATTATGAAGTAGCCCCTCAGAAAAGGCTTTGTTAAATTTTATGTGTTGAATAATGATGCCCTTCTTAGTCCAAGTAACAAAGTCACACCTGTGAATATCAGTCAGTAACATCTGTGCCTGTACTTGTGCATAATATTTCTTATTCACTAACTTGAACTCGATGAATTTTCTAATTGCTAGAGTCCGGCCAGCTTTCATACTGCTGCCTGCCCTACGCTTTTCGAACCAAGGGGTTATGGAGTCTTCGTCAAAAAGTTTAAACCGTTCTTTCTTGAATGAATTTATCTTGAAGAAATTTCTCGAAGGAAAGTCGTGGGTACTTTCTGATTCTATAACCTCAACTTCGAATAAGGCAAAGTTCCTATCCGGATTTTTCTTTCGCCTGAGCAACCTGCAACCTAAACAAACAACGTCGTATATTAGACTGTGTGTTCAATAAGTTATGATACGAAAAAAGTTCATGCATATTTGTAAAAAAACATGAAAATAAATCGTGCAACAGTATTCAAAAATATTTGAGACCGCAGGCATATTGCACCATATTAGAACAGTTAGCGAACGTTTCAGAAGACAGGTAGCTTTGATTTCATAATAATAATAATAATAATAATAATAATAATAATAATAATAATAATTTTATTTTCTTGTCATTAAACCATTTAGGTAATAGACAAAGTCAGGAGTACAAAGATTACATACATAAATTACAACACGAAATATACATAATTCACAACTAATTTTACAATATAAGTGAAAATACTACATTAAGTTTCTTGTACATTTACTAACTATTACTAACTATAAATTCTTAAAGTCATATTCGAAATATTTATTAAATATTTATTTATTAACAGTCAACAAGAATTTTTAAGAATAACTTAAATTTAGATAAATTAAAAAAAAAAATAAATAAATAAGAATTTTATTGTCGTTAAACTCCTTTGTTCACCTTGCAATCAACTCTTGCTTTGTTAACTATGAAATATTTGTTGTGCCATCTTCGGATTACATCCTTTTTAACTCCTTCACTGTAAAATTGGCGAACCGTCCCGAAATCATATTGAAAACACACAAGAATGAGGAAACCGGAAGTTGACAATACCTGAATGTGGAGAGCAGCGCGCTCAAGTGGCTGGAGGAAAAACTACAAAAACCCAGAGCTCTATACCAAGAAGATTTCAGCGTCCGCCCAATGCAGTTATTTTTTTTCAGCATAGGTTTTGCCATTTTAGGTTACGTTGTGTTAGGTTAGGTTAGATTAGATTAGATTAGATGCCATCTTGAAACGATTTTTTTGAACATGGCAAAACCTATGCTGAAAAAAAACTGCCCGCCCAATGCAGTTTTTTTCAGCATAGGTTTCGTCATATTTTCATGGCATAGGTTTTGCCATAAAAAGTTCAAAAGTTGGTTTATTGTTTGTAACATGAACATTACATGCATAAACATAGTCAGTAATTAGTACAACCAAATAAAACAGATATTATTCAATACACTTAGATTATGCCCATGCAACTATGTATAATAAAACAGAATAACATACCAAAAGAGTTTCAATATAAACATATGTTTACCTCCATTTCTACATACCTTGAGTTCCCTTTGGACTTGAAGGCATCTTTACAATTAAAGGCTATACGGACATATACTAATTAAATAACTTTTTAGTGCAAATTTAAATTTTTCCCCACTTAAAACTTTCAGATATTCTGGAAGTGCATTGTAATAAATTGAACCTTTGACATAAGGGCTATTTTCGGTCATTCTTAGTTTGCTGTCAACTCTATGATAGTCGTCTTTTTGCCTTGTATTGTAGTTATGAACTTCTGAATTTTTTACTAGATGTGTAACATCTTTTTTTACCAACATGACTATCTGATAAATATACATGGCATAAACAGTAAGTATTTTAAACTCAATAAATAGATTTTGACATGAACTACTAGGCTGAATTTTTGCCAAGATTCTTAAAGATTTCTTCTGTAGTACAAATACCAGTGGCGGCTATTCAGGGGAAGTAGGTGAAGTAGCACTTCACCAGTATTTTTCCTTTACAATACGTATTTTTAAAGTTTATTTTCCATACCATGAATGTTGGTTTTTACTATAAATGTATCTGTATTTTTGAATTGCCCGCAACGCCACCACCTGGTGTCAAAGCTAGGAGACACTGAAATCCTGAGTGCGCAACTTGCTTCAAGTCGGCCGTGTGAAGGTGAATTGGAAACCACGCCCTCCGTTGCACGGATAGTCTGGTCAACTAAAACTGAGGATATGCAAGCAGCAGTTTTCTCGCTTATCCCACGTCCCCATACCGACGCGAACAGACTACCCACGAAGCCGTCCCTCTTGTTCAGCCATTTTCTTCGCCAGCACCTCATACTGTCAGCTCGGAGAAAGAGGTGGGCACGTTAGATCTTCCACCGTCTGACGCCGCCAAATTCGAATATGTTAAATTCTGAAACACCCGGATTCCACAACCCCGATTAAGTATTCTGTCGCACTGGGAACACTAAGCGACTTCCTCTACCTCGATCATTAAAAATATTATTTTCTCGTCCCTTATTCCATTTCGGGGAACTCTCACGCGATTTTCCCTGCCCTAATTATTATTATTATTGCTGTTGTTATTATTACTATTATTATTATCATCATCATTATTATCATTATTATTATTATTATTATTATTATTATTATTATTATTTTTACTTTGTTTATTTTTATTTTTTTGCTATTTTCTCTCGTCACACAACTCACACAACGTTCGACGAGACGAGAGAAATTAGCAAAAAAAATAATTAGGGCAGAGAAAATCACGTGAGAGTTCCCAGAGATGGATTAAGAGACGAGCAGTTTAGATAGGCCTACTCATAATTTCTAAAAATATTTTAAGTTTGCTGTATGAAATGGCATTTGCAGCACGCCCTCGTTTTGAGCCACGAGCCGCTACTGGGTGAATTCCGTTATTAACATAAGCATGTGGCATTTTTTTTCTCTTCACCTAATTTTCCGGCCACGAGCCGCCACTGCATATGAATTTTGTAGGTGCTACCCCATATAAGCAAACCATAAGAAAGATGGGGATAAATTATACCATAGTATATTTTAATTAGTATGTCACGATCAAGATAATCAGAAAGCCTTCTTAATAAAAATAAGCTGGATGATAATTTTTTACACACATAGTCGATATGTCCTTCCCAAGAAAATTTATCATCTATGTGAAGTCCTAAAAATTTACAACATTTAGTAGCCTTAACACTAGTTTCATTGTGTTGATAAATTTCATGGTATTTGTCTCCTACGAGGGATTTGTACGTTGTGTATAAATATTACCACCTATTCCCTCGTATAAAATCTTTTTGTTGAAAAATCAGCTCATAGCCTTGTCAAAATTAAAATTTATGTTTGTCAATATTATAAAAGAACATAGTTAAAATTTATGTCTGTCAACTTTGTAAAATAATTTTCGTGTATTGGACCAATACACGACCAGTCCAATACACGAAAATTATTTTACAAAGTTGACAGACATAAATTTTAACTATGTTCTTTTATAATATTGACAAACATAAATTTTAATTTTGACAAGGCTATGAGCTGATTTTTCAACAAAAAGATTTTATACGAGGGAATAGGTGGTAATATTTATACACAACTAGTTTCATTGTAATTTATAATAAAATCCTCCTTTGTACCGCCTGGACTGAAACAAACTATTTGAGTTTTATCAAGGGTTACCTTCAAATTGTTTTGTTCAAAATACTGTTTAGTTTCTTGCATAAATGTATGTACTTTATCTTTTAATTCGAGGCAGTCTTGCGCATTGCAGAGTCCAGAAGTATCATCCGCATACATACTTAAAAAATAACAACTATCTAGTGAATAAATAAAATCATTGACATAACAAATAAACAAAAACGTGCCCAAAATAGATCCCTGGGGTACACCAGAACGTACTTCCCTAACAAGTGATTTTACTTTTCTTACTGATAAGCCATCGTCATATATTATTTCAGTACACTGTTTTATATTTTTCAGGTATGTTTCTATTAATGATAATAGATTTCCAATAACACCCTGTTTAATTAATTTAGCCACTAGAACTTCATGATTAACCCGGTCGAAAGCCTTGGACAAAACTAAAAATACACCAGCTAATTTCCCACCCTTATTTATATTCTCTAGTATATGTGTACAAAGTCTACGGCTGCAGAAATTGTGATACGACCCTTTCTGAAGCCGTGCTGAAAGTCTCCCAGTATATTCTCTGCTTCATACATCTTTGTCAAGTGTGATAATATAATTTTTATACTACTTTACTAAACACTGAGATAAGTGCAACCGGTCTAAAATTTTGGACCGCGTCTTTTCTGCCTTTCTTATGAAGCGATTTAACAATGGCTAATTTTAAAACTTCAGGAAATATGCCTTCTTCAAGTACGGAATTTACCAAGTGCAATAGTGGGTAGGCTAGTTCATATTTACATTTTTTTTTTAACAAATAAGATGATATTTCATCCCAACCAGCGGATTTCTTATTATTAAGGCTTCCCACTACCTTTAATATATAATCTAGTGAGAGTAGTGTAATGTCATTAACAGACGTAGGTACAGTCGGTCAAATAAAAAACGTCAAATAAAATTGATTAAGTATCACGAACGAGCATATGCGCATATACAGGAAGACTTAAGGTTAGGTTCACACCTGCCTCTTGTCTCTCCATGTATTTTCTTGATTATTTAGTCAGTTTGGTTCCAAAACGAACATGTATAGAAGGCTGTGGCTATATGTCTCACATCCGCCATATTCTTGGTTGCAAATTCTTATAATATTTATAATTAATAAATTCGCAAGGAGTATGATTATTCAAGGAGCATTTTTTAAAGATTTTATTTTATAATACCGGTATTTGTAGTGCAAAATCAATAACTTACCTTCAACTTCTTGCAACCAATCTAGCATCGAAATACGCCGGCCAGATCCACGATTCCTATGAAAACTTCCGGTCGCATTATAGTGAAGTACCCACCTCTTTAAGAAATATGGAACCTTCTCGCTGCTTCAGAGGCCAAAAAATGCAGGTCAATTACAGCCCTAATTACACCTTCTCTCAAGCTAGCATTGTATGTGGTGCGATGACAAAGCAAAATGAATTATGACAATACATTAAGTTGAATATCGTGTATTGCGCTTTCCGCGTTTTTCATTTTTCCCTCGTTGCTAATTTTTTTCCCTCCAGTCGCATGGCCTCATATGTTCCGAAAATGACCTGTATTTTATGTTTTTTATAGGAAACTTGTGAACTAATGTGTTAAAACTTTAATTTCAACTGCATACGAGTCCCGACGTTTTTTATTTGACCGACTGTACAAACTTTGCGTTTTCCTTTGTTGCACTATCGGTATAAATATCATTTTCTATAGAATCTATAAAAAAAATTGTTAAACATATTACACACTACATTGGGGTCACTAGTAATTTCATTTCCACTATTTAATTTTATGTTAGAATCATAGTTATTTTCCAGACTAGTATTGTTTCTGATATCATTAACAAAAGCCCAACATGATTTCGATATAGAATCAGATAATTTGATTTTCCTATTAATTTGTTTTGCTTTTAATTTTTTGATTTCATTACGATAGCTTTTCTTATATTTTGTATATTTTACTTTAAAGACGTTTAATTGCGTTAACTGATACCATTCATGTGCTACTTTTATTTTCTGTCTTAAATCATTAGTATTCTTATCTAATGTTACCGCATTTGTAATTTTATCTTTATTAGAACTTAAATTGGTCCTTTTTAATGGACAACTTTTATTTAAATATTGTCTTAATATTACTAGAAACATGTCCCATTTATTATTAACTCCCTTCGTTCTATAAACTTCATCCCAGGATTCATTCATTAGACCTCTTTTTAGTTTTTCAATGTTGGATTCAGAGAATATTCTTTTGTATTGATATTTTTTATCTTCTGTGAGTTACTCGGACAGTTTATTACTAATATTTGCCCTAAATGATCTGCTATGTGACCATCAATTACATTTACATAGGTAATATCATCTACATTGGTAATAACATGATCTATCACACTCATACAAAAAGGTGTAATTCTTGTAGGCACATGACCAATTAAGTCTTTTAAATTGTATGATAGGATGCTGTCCTTGAAAATTTTAGATTGATATGATGTTTTCATAAATCGTCGCAAGATGGCATAGGTTTAGTCCTATGTTTTCACTTTCTGTCAGGAAGGTTAGGAAAGAAATTGGGTTCATGAGAGGACAAACCAGGAGTGGTTATATAATCTCTATATACTTTGGGTGTTCATGGGTTGTTAAGTCTCATACGAATACGTCGCAGATCTTAGCTGGAGAAGCCTATGAATACTTTTGCATTTTCAGACAGGTCGCGAGGAGAGTAAGGAAGAAATTATAAGGGGCGTAAAAGTAATCCTTATTTGGGCTCCTCCCACTTGGGTTTATTTAAGGTAACAGATGGATATCTACATTGCTGGCCTTTAATGTTTAATTACTTTATTTACATAGAGATTGGATGATGAGAGTAGGATTTTGAAAAGATAAGGAAAGATTGTGATAAGGAAGGGTATGTGTAAGGGAAAGAAAGTCTCTTGATTAGAAATTCACTTGAAAAAAGAAAATGAAATATAATTGTAGATTTTCGTAGTTCAAGTTCAAAGGATGAAAGGATATGCTTCATGAGAAGTTAGGTTAAAGAAGAAGCTTTAAATAGAAAAAAAATAAGAAAAGTTGCTTAAGGGTGAGGAATAGTTTCATAATTGGATTCAGATGGGAATTCAGAAACACAAATGTTCACGAAACCAAAGTTAAGTAACAGGGAAGAATAGAAGAAAAAGGAAATTTGGAAAATAGATTAATTAATTAAAGTGTGGAATTATTAGAATAATGAACTTGAATCAAATGCGATAAAAGTCTAGAAGAGTAGAGGATTAAGTAAATATAATTCAAAGTGAATTTAAATCAAGAGAGGCTTGAGTTAAAAAAAGTAGATTCGCGTAAAGCGAATACAGGTTAAAATTGAAATGATAAGGAATAAACGTGAAATTTTGCTTAAGAAAGTAAAAGTCAGAGTAAGTTTAATAAATGATAAGCAATTAACGTGAAATTTTGCTTAAAGAAGTAAAAGTCAGAGTAAGTTTAATAAATAAGCAATAAACGTGAAATTTTGCTTAAGAAAGTAAAAGTCGGAGTAAGTTTAATAAATGATAAGCAATAAACGTGATTTTTTTTTCTAAGAAAGTAAAAGTCAGAGTAGGATTAATAAAGGATAAGCAATAAACTTATTGAAATTTTGCTTAAGAAAGTAGTAAGTTTGACAAAGGATTGTGGTTAGTATTTTAACCTAACAGAGAAAAGAGTTAAAGTTGTTAAAAAGAATATCTGAAAGTAGATTTTGTATGTAGATTGAACTAAGTTAAAGTGGATTACAGCTTAAAAGTGAATTTACACAAAATGTAAAATAGAATGTAAATGTGTGTTGCTTTAGAATAACAGAGGTTAAGAAAGGAAAGAAGTAAAAAGAAAAAAAAGTCTAATAATTCTTATGAAAAGTTATTATGAATGAAATGAAGAATTGTTAGTCGAGGGATACTCGGGTGATATGAACACCTGGGGTCTCAAATAAATAATAAAAAAGTCTAGTAGTAGGCCTATGGATGACTGAACCTAGCATAATTGAATAATTATTGAAATAAAGTATTAAAGTTCTTCGAGGATCGAGGATCGCCCCACGTGCAGTTGTAGACTTGTCAGGGACCTTGCCCTTCGAATGGTCAAAATTAATTTTTTTAGGCTTTTTTTATGTCACCGGTTGCAGAGGAGATGTCAGGTTGACTGTAACTCAGAACCTAGACATAATTCGCTGTGTCGGAGGACAATCGCCAAAGTTCAATTCTTGGACATAGGCCTAAATTTCAGCTTCTTTCTTCTACATTGTCTTTCCTAGTTATCTTTAAAAAAATATTCTTGGAAGGGACAGATAGGGACAGAGTACCATAGGGTTATACAGTAACTGAAAGTTAAAGGAAAAGAAATAGAATTCAGTATAATTGGAAAGAAACACTTATTAGAAATAAATTTATATGGTTGTGTTGTAGGTTATTAATGAGTGAATTGTAAGAGTTATGGTTGGATGATTATGATGAAATGTATAAATTTTTGAGGCAGTGAGCCTGTGGTTAAATGAGGCAGTGGGCCTGTTTAATTGAGCGAATATGGTGCCTTATCCATATAAAGGTTAGTTTTGAGATAAGAGGAAATGACGATTCTCGTGAGCGTTTTTGGCGCCTTAGCCATAAGATGGTGAGATGACTAGGAAGTGTTAGTCTCTTCTACGTGTACATCTGTAATAGCTAAAGTAATATATTATTTCATTGTAATGATTGGAGACCAAAAGAGTTTAAAAGGAAGTGCAGTAAAAGCTCCTTATTCGCGGGGTATATGTTCCATAAATATGCCGCGAATACAGAAACCGTGAATACGAAATGGTAATTTATATTGGATTATAGGGGATACGTTCCTAGGTGACAAAATAAAAAAAAAAACAAATATATACAGTACAGTAAAAAATCAATTTAATTGAAGTTTTTGAACCAACCTTCCGATGCTTGAAATCCTCCACCTGTACATTCACCACTACAACTACCATCAGGTTCTTTAAAATGAACGTAAAGACGCTTTGCCTTCTCCCGGACCATTGGACCACTCAGGGGCACCCTTTTTTGGTTGCGGTCTTCGATCCATAATGACAACGCCACTTCCATTTTTGTAACGAATGTGAAAGACGAAACAATAAAACACGCAAAGTGGCTTTTACCATAGAACGGAACAGCAACATTTAAAAATATACTTTATTCATTGAGTAATAAGGTTGCTTTCATTCTGTTTGTTTACATTCTCAAAAACACCGATCGCGGCGAAGGCGGCTTATGTCAAAGTCCTCGGCGATATCATTTAATAACAAAGGCAAAGTTGTAATAAGATCTACAGTACTGTATTTTACTTTTTTTATTAGTCCATTTGACGGCATTTACAAAGGATATTGGGTTGGATAAAAACTAAACTAAACTAAACTCCATGGCGCTACATCCCTGGAGGGACTTGGCCTACCACCCGACCGCTGCATCATCTCCCGTAGGCAGATGGCAGGATTGGGGGGCATGTGGTCAGCATGCCGACACCCACGGCCGTTAATGGTGGTTTTCTTGACCGGAGCCGCTACTTCTCTATCAAGTAGCTCCTCAATTTTGAATCACGAGGCTGAGTGCACCCCTACCAGACCTCCCTACCTTAGAAAAATCCGAGGAGGTACCGGGAATCAAACCCGGGCCGACGGATCTGTAGTCAGCGACGCTAACCACAAGACCACGCCGGCGGACGTTGGGTTGGATACCTATTGGAATCTTTTTATTATTATTAGATCCGCGAATAAAGACATTTTTACCCGCGAATATAGGAATTGGGTCGCATTTTTTTATCCGCGAATAGTGAAAACGCGAATGAAGGAAGTGCGAATAAGGAGCTTTTACTGTATAGAAAGAAATAAAACTAAATGGTAGAATACTAGAGAACACAACTAATATAAAAGGGAAATGTTTAATGGTGTTTCATAGATTAAATGTTGGTAAAAATACATCATACACATCTAATGATTCTACTGGGTTAAAGGTAGTTACGGTAGAAATAAAAGGTTAATGTAAATGAAAGAAAAAGAAACTGTAAAAGACTGATTTTGAGTTATGATAAAAATATTGTTAATTGTGTTAGAAACCCATAGTTATTATTCCATTCATAGTATATGTATTGTGACTCACTTAAAATACTAGAACCCATCCCATTCTTGACTGTCTAAAAGCTGGCTGAAAGGCATATATATATCTATACATACTATGTGGATGGACTTTAGTTGGAATTCAGAAAAGGAAAATAGTTTGAAGAAATAATTAATGTTAATAAATAATCAGTGGATGAATGTAGATGTAGATATCTCGTCCTGTAGATCCTGTGTTGAGCGGGGCTCAAGGATATAGAACACGTCAGATCAAAAAAATACATGCATGTTATAACAATAATATACAGAGACTGCAGGCTGCCAAATTTATCCAAGCTGAAAATATTCCTCCAAATTGTAGAAGGTGTGAGTTATTAAAAATTCTTTGACAGATGTTTTGAAAGGTTTGCTTTTTCTTTGAATACATAATAATTTAATGTTGTTTGGAAGCTTATTGTCCGCCGGCGTGGTCTTGTGGTTAGCATCGCTGACTACAGATCCGTCGGCCCGGGTTCGATTCCCGGTACCTCCTCGGATTTTTCTGAGGTAGGTCTGCACTCAGCCTCGTGATTCCAAATTGAGGAGCTACTTGATAGAGAAGTAGCGGCTCCGGTCAAGAAAACCACCATTAACGGCCGTGGGTGTCGGCATGCTGACCACATGCCCCCCAATCCTGCCATCTGCCTACGGGAGATGACGCAGCGGTCGGGTGGTAGGCCAAGTCCCTCCAGGGATGTAGTGCCACGGAGTTAGTTAGTTGGAAGCTTATTATATATCTGTATTGCAGAATAATAAGCACCCTTCTGAAAGAGTTTTAATGAGTTAGTTGGTCTGTGTAGATCATTCATGTTTCTGGTAGTACGTCCATGTACACTAAAATTAGTTTGAAATTTATCAATATTATCCACTATATAACACATAACAGAGTATATATACTCCCCTGTAAGAGTGAGGACTTTTAATTTTTCAAATAGCGGTTTACAAGATTTCCTTTTTTCTTTCCACATATTATTCTTATTGCCCGTTTTTGTAATCTAAATATTTTCTCCCTATGGGAAGAGTTGCCCCAGAATATGATTCCGTACCTCATTACCGAGTGAAAATATGCAAAATATACCATAAGCAATGCATCCTGTTGTAATATATTATTCAAAATTCGTAAAGCAAAACACGCTGAACTCAGTTTTGGACTTATCATTTCTATGTGTGTCTTCTAGTCAAGATTTTGGTCAATTTGTAGTCCTAAAATTTTACATTGCTAATTTCTTTTATGATTTGTGTTTGATAATTAATTTCAAGATTTGCGATACATCTGTTTTTCGTCCTAAATTGTATAAAATGGGTCTTATCAATATTAAGTGTCATTTTATTAGCTAGAAACCATGTGTTTAACTCATGAAAAGCCTTTGTAGCTACTCTTGATAAATGTTCTTGTGACGTTCCTGTTACAAGTACACTAGTAATATTTCATGATTTATACAGTCAAACACTTTAGCAAAGTCGCAGAAAATTCCCAGAGCATATTTCTTTTTATCTAACGCTTCCAGTATTTCTGTAGTAAGTTGAAATGTAGCATTCTCAGTGGACATGCCACTTCTAATTCCAAACTGAGATGAAGTAAGAATGCCATTCAAATTAAGATAGTGTATTATAGGTTGTACATAACTTTTTCAAAAACTTTTGAAAATGAGGTTAAGAGCATTTGATGGTAGATTTTTGCTCCTTTTTTAAAGAGGGGCTTAACAATAGCATGCTTCAGTCTTTCTGGAAATATTCCATTTTCTAACGAACAATTGCATATGTGACTAAGAGGTTTACTGAGTTCCGATGAGCAGCTTTTTAACAACTTACTACTTATCTCATCCCATCCAGAGGAGCTTTTAACTTTTGAGAGACTTGATTATATTTTCAATTTCCATGTGGGAAGTCAGGTTCATTTGAAATCTATGGTTCCAAACTGTAGATTTTGTTAGTAGGTCTACTGCCTTAATGCTAATATTATTTGTAGGAATACATTTCTCTGCAATATTTATAAAGTGACTATTAAAAGCATTTGTAATGTCTGATAAATTATCTAGTTTTCTGTCCTGGTATATTAATGATGTACAATCATTGAATATGAATAGATTTGTGAATGGCGCCCATTTGACAAACAAGTAATTCCACAAATAGAAGAGAAATCTGTTGATAGTGTTTTAAGGTGAAGAAGTTTGGGAACACCCTGTATGGTGTTTTTATTTAAATGGTATTGGAATGTCAAAGTGCACTTGTAATATCTTGCGGTGGAGAAGACAGGTGTAGTTACGTAACCACTGAACTGGGTCATTGCCACAGAGGGCGATTGTAACATTGAAACTTATTACGTAATGGAATATAATAAATTAAATAAAGATAATTATTACTAAAGTCCAACGCATAGGTCGTTATGACTTTACATCCAGACTGTTTGATTTGTTAAGGCTATTAGAGGTGCCTTGGTACTATTGTTTAGAATTAGGTAAACATTTCACATTTTAATTGTATAAATTACTTTATTTCCTGTCAATTGGACAATTTCAATCAAAATTTGTGGATTTATTTAATAATTTTTCAAATTTTATTTATAATTGACCTTATTTTCCTCTCCAGCTAGACATGTTCTTAATATTCTCTTTAATATGGGTTTTTTCCTATTTCTTTCTTAATTTACATCTGCATTGTTTGAATTGTTAAGACTTTTGGAGTTGCCTTTGTATTATTGTTTAGAATTAGGTAAAAATTTCACATTTTACTTGTATAAATTACTTTATTTCTTCTGTCAAATGGACAAGTTCAATCATACGTTGTGGATTTATTTTATAATTTTTAAATTTCTATGTAAAACTAACATTATTTTCCTAACGTTTTAAATATTCTATTTGTTTACAGATTATTTTCCTACTTCTTAGATAGTTTACAGTTAATTTGTTTGATTATTTTGTGAGTTGGGGGTATGCTGTAGCGTAATGGAAGAGGCGCTGCGCTACAAACCGGTAGGTAGCAGGTTTGATCCTGATGTGGTCATTGGAGTTTTTCAATTGGCCTACTCCTTCTGGTGGCACTATGGCCCTGAGGTCAACTCAACCTCTAACAGAAATGAGTACCAGGAGCAATCCTAGAAGTAAAGGCGGCCGGTGCATAGGGCTGACCTTACCACCTTCATGTTTTTTACCTTCTAAAACCTGGGAGCCTCAACCTCCTGGAACCCTCTGAGCCTCCATGGCCTGTAAGGGAACACTATTACACTTTTATTTTGTGAGTTATATTTGGTCAGACATGGGTACTAGAGGAAAGAGCTTATGAGAAAATGTTGATTACCATAACTGACGTGTTTTAATCCATTTTGGGAATTACTGGAAATATATTTTCTTTATAATTTATAATTTCAGGGATATATTACCTACTTAGATGATGATATATTCTTCTGATGTGTGTTATTAATAAGCCTATGTAGCATTACTATAGGGTCAATCCATTAGAAATGAACCAAATTTAATAAAATTTGTTGCTCGACATTTTTGATTTTCCTAATTTCTTTACCAGTTATTTCCCAACTAAAGGTGAGTACAAAACTATGGTAAAAAAATTTTGGGGCTCATACTTTTTTTTTTGGCGGCCATTTTAAGTTTGCTTTTTAACCATATTTCAGTCAAAAACATGTTTTGCACAAATGTATGTAACTCTGTGAATTTTATAGATAACAAGACAGAATAAACACCAAAATTATCAGAAGGAAATGCTCTACATTTTTGTTTTAACACAATATTAAATAAGTAGTGAGGAAAGTGAAGAAAAAAATTCAAAACTACAAATTGAAAATTGACTTAAAACGGGAGTTTTAGTGCCTCAAAATTATTAGAAGGAAGAAAGACTCGCCCTTAATTTTTTTTTCTGGTGTAGATCTACTATAGGACTACTCGCTGCAGAAGTTTAAAGCTTGAGAACTTTGCGGTTTTTTTTACACAATTTTTCAAAAATGCCCAAAACCGTATTTTGGCAATATTTGAAGTAGAATATCTCAAAAGGGACTGAGTGAAAAATTATGAAATTTATAAAGATAACACCTATTTATGATATAAAGATGTGATAAAAATTTGGTGACTGAGACTCAACTGGTTCCCGAGTTACAGTGCATCGAATTTGGCCAAAACTTGCATTATACGCACATGAATTTAATGGTAATTTAATAGTAAAAATCCACATTGTAATTTTAAATGCAAAATTTTAGGGAACCTAAGTATGTTACACAAAAGAGTTGTACATGTAGGCTACATTTCATCAGTTAACATGACAAATTTATAATTTCCTCAAAGCGTTGAAGAGCGTTGAAATTTCGGTGCATAGTTTGCAATTTTTGGCCAACTTCGATGCACTGTAACTCTGGAACCAGTTCAGTCTCAGTCACCAAATTATTATCACATCTTTATATCGTAAGGAGGTGTTATGTGTATAAATTTCATAATTTTCACTCAGGCCCTTCTGAGATATTCTACTTCAAATAATGCCAAAATAGGGTCAATCCATTAGAAATGAACCAAATTGAATAAAATTTTTTGCTCAACATTTTTTTATTTTCTTAATTTTTTACCAGTTACTCCCCAATATTAGGCGAGTTCAAAACTAGAGTAAAACATTTTTTAGGCTCATACTTTTTTCTTGGCGGCCATTTTAAGTTTTCTTTGTAACAGTTTTTCGGCCGGAAACTTGTTTTGCACAAATGTATGTAACTCTGTTAATTTTATAGATAACAAGACAAAATAAACACCAAAATTATCAGAATGAAATGCTCTACATTTTTGTTACAACACAATATTACCTAAGTAGTGAGGAAAGTGAAGGAAAAAAATCAAAACTACAAATTGAAAATTGACTTAAAACGGGAGTTTTGGTGCCGCAAAATTATTAGAAGGAAGAAAGACTCGCACTTAATTTTTTTTTCTGGTGTAGATCTACTATAGGACTACTCGCTGCAGAAGTTTAAAGCTTGAGAACTTTGCGTTTTTTTTACACAATTTTTCAAAAATGCCCAAAACCGTATTTTGGCAATATTTTAAGTAGATTATCTCAAAAGGGCCAAAGTGAAAAATTATGAAATTTATACAGATAACACCTCTTTATAACATAAAGATGTGATAAAAATGTGGCGACTGAGACTCAACTGGTTCCAGAGTAACAGTGCTTTGAATTTGGCCAAAAATTGTGTTATAGGCACACGAAATTTAACGGTAATTTAATAGTAAAAATTCACTTTGTAATTTTAAATATAAAATTTTTGTGAGCCTATGTTTGTTACACAAAAGAGTTGTATATGTAGGCTATATTTCATCAGTTAGCATGACAAATTTTTGGTTTCCTCAAAGCTTTGAAGAGTGTTGAAATTTCGGTGCATAGTTTGCAGTTATGGCCAACTTCGATGCACTGTAACTCGGGAACCAGTTGCGTCTCAGTCACCAAATTTTTATCACATCTTTATATCATAAAGAGGAGTTATCTGTATAAATTTCATAATTTTTCACTCAGTCCCTTTTGAGATATTCTACTTCAAATATTGCCAAAATAAGGTTTTGGGCATTTTTGAAAAATTGTATAAAAAAAAACACAAAGTTCTCAAGCTTTAAACTTCTACAGCGAGTAGTCCTATAGTAGATCTACACCAGAAAAAAAAATTAAGTGCGAGTCTTTCTTCTATCTAATAATTTTGCGGGACTAAAACTCCCGTTTTAAGTCAATTTTCAATTTGTAGTTTTGAATTTTTTTCTTCACTTTCCTCACTACTTAGGTAATATTGTGTTAAAACAAAAATGTAGAGCATTTCATTCTGATAATTTTGGTGTTTATTTTGTCTAATTACACTAGTCTGCAATGAAATTGCTGCCTCCGAAGTTTGAATGTTTTTGGGGTATTTTTAACATGCTGAATTCAAATTCGAAGTCAGAAAGTTCCTATCACGTACCATTTTTTAAAAATTATATTTTATTTTCCTTATAGCGTAATTTTCATATGACCAAAGAGTAATTATATACAAACTTTAATGCTTTATCAAGTGTAGTTTTATGATGTCGGGATTTAAAAACCAAAATATACATTTAGAATGCTTTTAATGTGTTTATAGTAAACACCGAGGGCACCAGATGTTTCTTATCTGATACGGGGTGCGAGCGCGTCAGGAGGTTATAGCGAAATAATTTGCACCCTTGCCATTATGTAGATAGCCACTCCTTGGTGACCGACACAATCTTATCTTATTATCTTTGTGAAAACCTACACATCCCGTCTGTTTCACATTGCATTAGTGTGTGTCATCTGGAAAAGAAATCAGTTTCAAGCTATATTGTGGAGTAGAATGTTGAAAGTTTGTAGTTCAATACGAAAGTAGGGCCTATATTTACCTTGTCGCATCGCTCATGATCCAGACCACTTTTGTTATATATGTGGGAAATACAGATTGCCTAAGCAGAGGCGTAATATTACAGATTTTGTAACAAAAATCATATCTTGCCAATTTTCGAATCAAACTTGGAGACCCAAGCAAACCTTGGGCATCCCACAAAGTATGTAGAGTATGCATTGAAAATCTTCGTCAATGGGTCAACAGCAAAAGACAGTCCCTATCTTTTGGAATACCTAAAAATAAAAATTAATAAATTGTGTATCCAGTTGTTCAGTCAGCCATTTTACCTGTCCCCCATGGGCCTGATGTACCACTTCTTTTGCGACCAGAAAATCTTGAACGGTTTTCATCCGAATCTGATGTAGAAGTGATGGAAATTGAAACGAGTGACAATGACTACCTAGTAGGATTGTCTGCTGCAGAACGTGGGTGTTTTAACCAGAGTGAATTAAATGACTTGTTGAGGGATCTTGCCCTCTCTAAAGAGTTAGCTGAGTTGTTGGGTTCTAGACTCAAAGAAAAAATCTGCCTTATCTACAAACATCATTCTATTGGTTCAGACAACAGAATTTAAATCCTTTTTCTCCGAAGATGGCTACCTTGTATATTGCGATAATGTGAAAGAACATATACTAAAACTTGGACTTCCAAACTATGATCCATGTGAGTGGAGACTGTTCATTGATGTTTCCAAGCGAAGTTTGAAGGGTGTTCTCCTTCATAATGGAAACTTTTTGGTTCAGTGCCTGTTGCCTATTCAGTGATCCTCAAAGAATCATACGTAAATTTTGCAACTGATGTTATTGCGAGTGAACTACAGTGAACACAACTGGCAAGTTTGTGGCAATTTTAAAGTTCTTAATACGCTGCTGGGTCAACAATCTGGTTTTACCAAATTTTCATGCTTTTTTTGTCTTTGGGATAGCAGGGCACGAGTTGATCGCTGGACTCGAGAAAGTTTGGAGGTCGGTTCTAAGAATGTTGTGCGCCAAAGCCTTGTGAGTCTTTCTAAAGTTTTGCTGCCACCTCTCCACATTAAGCTTGGCTTGATGAAACAATTCGGTAAAGGCTTTAAATAAGGAAGGAAACTGTTTCAAGTACATATGTGAGAAATTCCCAACACTATCTGAAGGAAAATTAAAAGAAGATATATTTAATGATCCTGATATAAGAAAATTGATATCAGATGCAGCATTTAAAAACACTGTGGATGAAAAGGAGAAAGCAGCACAGATATCTTTCTATGAAACTGTTTCAAAATTTCTTGGTAACAACAAGGATCTCAGTTACCGGAACATTGTGGCTAACATGCTTGAAGCATACAAGGATCTTGGTTGTAACATGAGTATGAAAATGCATTTCCTGTTTTCTCACCTAGATTACTTCCCTGAAAATCTAGGATTTTCGAGCGAAGAACAAGGAGAACGATTTCACAAGGATGTGCTGGAGTTCGAAAGAAGGTACCAGGGACGCTGGAGCATCAGTATGCTTGCAGACTATTGTTGGATGTTAAAGCGTGAAATACCTGAAGACAAACATAGAAAAAGGAACAGGAGGAATTTCTGAAGTAAGAAGCAACGTGTGTAAAATTTGTGTGAAACTTTCCAATAGTGAAGTAAACAAGACAAAATAAAGCATATACACTCTAGTGATATGTATAAACAGCCATACACATTAATTTCAGCAAGTTATTAAATATTGTTTTTTCTTTAAAATAAAAAAGTATTATAGAAATGTTTGTGATGAAATTTGTGTAATTATACAATACATGTAAAGTGATTTCGCAAGAAAACCTTACGTGATAGAAGCAAACGGATTGAAAATTCGCATTCAGCACATCGACATTATATAAAATCACTTTTTTTACTTTAGGCAACAAGCAAAAAGTTTAAATTCGCAGGCTAGTGTTATCTATAAAATTAACAGAGTTACATACATTTGTGCAAAACATGTTTTCGACTGAAATATGGTTAAAAAGCAAACTTAAAATGGCCGCCAAAAAAAAGTATGAGCCCCAAAATTTTTTTACCATAGTTTTGAACTCACCTTTAGTTGGGAAATAACTGGTAAAAAAATTAGGAAAATTAAAAATATCGAGCAACTTGGCCTGGTTCATTTCTAATGGATTGACCCTATAATGTTACTGAAATCAACTCAATTACAGAATACAGACCACTGGGCCATTAACTTTAATATATAAATGAATTCACATTAAACAGAAGACTATAGGTTTGTTCTCAAAGTCAATTTATGTGGCCTACTGTCAAATACCAAAACACATGCGCACACTGTCAGTTTTGCTGTACAACATATGAGTAGAATGTCATTTTTCATCTTACTCATGGAACAAACTCATGGGATAGTCGGAAAAGTCTTCTGTGCATGCTTAGGTCAAAGTACAGACCAAGTCACCCACTCACGGATAAATGTGACCCAGTTTTTTTAACCTTGGGTCGAGCGAGCAGTGAATTATTTATGTCATCCACTTAGACAGCGACTCATGTTCTTGCCTTTACTGGCCCAAACGGGGTTACGATGCTTCATGCTGGTCTCTGCTTCCTAAACACAACCTCACTCTACCTTTGCTTACCCAGTACTAGGAAAATATGAATATATATATAACCACCTACCAGTAGACAGTGATTGAATTCAATAACAAACAATCTCCACAGACAGTTGGGCAGTGAAAGACTACAATGGAGTTAAAGTACTAATTTATTAGGATCAGAAACAGTAGTCTAACATTAGTATTTTTTGGTTCAGTCCTATAACTCTGTAAAAGTAAATTTAGAAGTATTCCTTTACCTGTTATCAGGATTAAGCAGCATACAAAATATATTAAGAATGGTACGCATAATCAAGCACTACAATTACTTGTAATATGCTCACTTCTGCAGTTATAATATGCTCAAGTATAAATTTAACACAAAACAAAATGTCGGTTCAGAAGAGAGACCTCGTATCTCCAAAATGAGTTATTTCCAGGTTAAAGTTGTGAAACGCTCAGGAAAAACAGCTCTTTGTTTCTGTTGAAGCCATGTATGTGAACAATCAATTTTGGCACTATAATCGACTGTAGCTGAACTATTATATTTACATCCTTCCAGTGCTGGAATTGAAACGATTTTCTTATCCCCTGAAAAGTTGTCATTTTGGAGACACAAGGTCTCTGATCTTAACTGATGAAAATTGGTTGTCATCTCTTGAGTAAAGCCACAGATGGCACATCACAAGTTCTTTGTACATAACATCCCATATCACTTAATTTACGATACAAAGAAATGTATTTTCCTGCTGATGTAGTACGAGGTACAATGAATTTTTCACAAAAAACTGTTCGACTAATTGCTGCCTTGCTCAAGTTCCCATAGTGCAGACTGCGGAGAAAGCTGAGGACAAAGGTGTAGCAGTTAAATGTTTCTTCATTATATCTGGAAAAAAAAAAAATTTGGAAATATGCAGGATTTTAGCACACATTTTATCTTGTATCCTGTACCATGAATGTAGTAATTGAATGAATCTAATATATCAAAGTTCAAAACATTATGATTATTATTGTTTACTGACGCTGGAACTCATTCCAATAAACTGTATTAACTATTTACTAATGATAAATACGAATATTGACTTCATCAATATTTTAATCCTTTTAAACTTATTGGATTATTATAGATTATTCAAATATACTACATTTTGGTAATAACTACTAGGTATAAGTTACTAACTAAAATATTAGGAAATAAACCCTTTTTGCATAAAGATTTCTTTCAAGTGTATCAAATTTTTATTGAAAAGAAGAAAGATTTCAGTGAAGCATAACAAATTGTTTCCGCTCTAAAGACATTAAAAAGTGAAAAGCTTCGATTCCTTTCATACAGCATATATGTGACCTCCCATAAAATTTGGAAAGTCAAAGTGAAAATCCCTCATTCCATGTAGAAAGCTAGTAACTTTAGCATCACCAAGCCAGTATTTTTCCAGATTAATGTCGACCTAAAATACCAATCAAAATCTTAGTGGGATGAAATTCCAAAAATAAGGACTATTTTGTGATTTTTTCCTCCTCGCGTATGAATTTTTGCCTTCTGTTTAAAAAGACCCCAGATCCCCCAAAACTTTTCGGACATATCACATTGAGCCGACATTTTTACATCACCGAGCTGGGGAGACAATGTATACTTAAAAAAAGTGCTTAAAGTCAGTGAAGTGAGTGCAACGCTAATGGATTAACACACACATCGTTACAAGCAAAGATATTTAACGTGTGTAATTTACGGGAAGAATTTAAAGAAAGATATATTACTTATACATATTCTGGCATGTGGAAATTATGTAAAAGATAAACCAAGGAACATTTTTAACCACCATTAATATTATTTGCACATTGACTGTAATTAGATTCCCCAAAGTAAGAAATTCTAAATCAGAACATAACAGAAAGCCTCCTTCCATCTTTGCGAGATACGCATAAATTATTATTCAGAATAAAGAACTGTTCATCGTTACTCTGTACCAAATCCTTTTATTCAAGGTAACTAGTGATAAATTAATTCCTGTGACTTCCCTGAACATTTGTTACTATTTATACCATGCAGTGGCGGCTATTCAGGGGAAGTAGGTGAAGTAGCACTTCACCAGTATTTTCCCTTTATAAAATGTATTTTAAAGTTTATTTTCCATATCACGAATGTTGGTTTTTACTATAAATGTATCTGTATTTTTGAATTGCCCGCCACGCCACCACCTGATGTCAAAGCTAGGAGACACTGAGATCCTGCAAGTGCTTCAAGTCGGCCGTGGTGAAACGGAACTGGTTTACCATTCCCTCGGTTGCATGGGTAGTCTGATCCACTAAAATGAGGATGGCAAGCAGCAGTTTTCTTGCTTATCCCACATCCCCATACCGACGCGAACAGACTACCCACGAAGCCGCCCCTCTTGTTCAGGCATTTTCTTCGCCAGTACCTCACACTGTCAGCTCGGAGAAACTTCTAGCAAGCAACGGCGTCGGCAGTCGTCAGCGGCATTACAGTGATAATAAAAAAGAGGAAATATGTTAATATCGAAGATGTTATAACTACAATAATTATGTTATAACTGTAAGATATAACATCTTTGGTTAACACACACTCACGTCAAAAACGAAAAATTTTTAAAATGCATATTAGGATTCGTAAAATCCGTAATATTTAGTACAATTTCCGTATTCCTGTAGCAAATTCAAGAAAATCGTAGAAACTACGGAAATTCCGTAGCAGTTGGCATCTCTGGTAATCTATCATTTGCTTTTGCAACTGAGGAAACCATAATCATATTGTCTGGCCATGGGATTTGAATTTGGAACTAACAAATGTTAGTCTGTGATGCTACTGTTTCTTCCATCTTGTTCAATGGAACTAGACTTAACGCAAAACTATGATAGATGGATCTTTTAAAATTTAACACAAACATCTTCCTGAGTTCGAAGAGAAAAATACACCTGTTCAAACAACAAACAAAGATATAAAATAGATTCAGAGATACAACATTTGAGCAGAAGGTTTCAATTGTGTGATGATGCTCTTTGCTACATATATAATTTATATACACAGCTTTAGAGTATAACGAAAGGGTATTATTGACATGATATATTAATGTGTGTCCGCCGGTGTGGTCTTGTGCTTAGCATCGCTGACTATAGATCCGTCGGCCCGGGTTCGATTACCGGTACCTCCTCGGATTTTTCTGAGGTAGGGAGGTCTGGTAGGAGTGCACTCAGCCTCGTGATTCAAATTGAGGAGCTACTTGATAGAGAAGTCAAGAAAACCACCATTAACGGCCGTGGGTGTCGGCATGCTGACCACATGCCCCCCAATCCTGCCATCTGCCTTCAGGAGATGACACAGCGGTTGGGTGGTAGGCCAAGTCCCTCCAGGGATGTAGCACCACGGAGTTTAGTTTAGTTTATATTAATGTGTTCAAATTCCACTGACACACCTTGCAAGAATGCTGATATGCAACCTTCTCACTCTGGAAAACTGTTTGCTTCACTTTTCACAAATGTCAAACTTTCACAATGTTTCTGTAGGTATAATGCAATGCTTACTCTGTTACGGATTCAGAGGAGAAGAAAAGACTAGGAATATAGGGGAGTATTTAGGAAAAATGAGGGAGAAATGGATGAGAAAAATTAGGAAATAGATCAAGAGTAAAATAATCAAGAAAGGTGTGGTAAGTTAACCACAATCCCCATTCATACACTAAACCCAGGGGTTATAGTATGAGGTTATTCTTAGTGGGTAATGTTAGACTTATAGATAAGAGATGTTTAAAGTGGATGTAGATAACTATGTATGTAAAAGTATGTGTGTAAAATTCTAATACCAGCTTCTGAAATTCTAATTATACAATTTGTTTGTTGTTACTTTGTTACGGATGCCATTTCTTTGTTTTCATGTCAGCACTACCAGTACTATGACACTATTGTGCTGTATTCTTCACTTTTTTCAGTGGATTGAGCCTTGTAACAACATGTTTTGCTCACATCCTAATACTTCCATACACGTTTACAAGTCATGTGGGGATCTGAATGCAATAAACACGATCATGATCTCGAAGCTTGAAAGGTCCCTTGTTAATCCTGCTTAAGACGCAATTTTATGTGCATATGTTTCACATGTTTGTATTTTACAAGGTTTCAATGTATTATTCTATTTACGCAAATTATATTTTTGTTCAAGTTAGTAGTGAATTCACAAGTTTCATGAATATCACTTATTCTCATATTCGTAAAAAATTATATGTCTAAAACTCTAGGTGAATAAGATGTTAATGTTTATTAATAACTGTAGTTTATTCAGTACTGACCTATGTGGTGACCAGCAATCTTGATTGGCAATTTCTCTGAGAGTAGAATCCCAATGCTCTGTCCAAGGTCCAGTAGCGCCATCCACAACAAGGCATTGACACCACATTCCCGTTCTGTGCTGCTGCAAACCACCTTTGTCAAATTCCACAACAGTTCCTTCTGAGTTTGTCACTCCAATATGTAAATCCATTGAATTCAGGTAATCACTGAAACAAATTATTGTTCAATTTAAGGAGAATCTTTACTTTGATTCATTCTATGATTTTCTTAGCATCCTTTTAGAGGAAGTATTGTGTTCGAACCCAAAATTCGAAGTTGAGTTTTAAAATAAATACATGTTTTGAGGTGCCGAATCCAAAAATGCTATTTTCAGAAACATGTGTGTGTGTGTCTGTGAACAGCCTAGCTTCAGAACAAAAAATTGTATAAAAACGAAATACTGCATTTGAGTTAGGTCTCTTCTGGGGATATGACATGAAGATTGGCAATGACTTTCTCTTACTTTTAATGACACTTTACTTGAAGAAAATGTTGTTTTTTACAAATATTTTGACAATGGATCTAATGATTTTGTTTACATTTTGTACATGAGATGCTAATACTAAGAGATAAAACTTTTACTTGAAACATTTTTTTGCAAAAATTCTTTGAAGGGTGGTTATACACAACCCACTGTTTGAAGAAACTTCATCTAGCTTAGTGAACAGTAAAGCTTTGGAAAGTAAAGGTGTAATTGCCCATGCTTATGATAAAGAATGTTATGTGAGTGCATTAATCAGATTTTATTTGGGTTTTGTATCCTTCAGTGATAATGGGCAACTCAGCTTGGACAACAGATCAGTTCCCATGATATACATGAAGAATAAAGAAGTTAATTTTATTTATGAACTAAGAACACTTTACATTTTAATAGTTTCAGTTGAAAATGACACCAGTGATAAAGAATTTTTATTCTTATTGAATGTAAATCTACAAGCAAAATTCCCTAAAGAAGTTGATTGTAACCGAAAGGCCTTGGAACATAAAATAAAAGAAGTTGAGCAGAAAAATATTATAAGTTATTATTATTCTTGAGTTTTGTCCATTCTGTAGCGATAATCTTAATGATTTATGTATAGCGTAGAGCTTTATCACTGGTACTCACTACTAAATTGCGGTATTTTGTTACCTGTTGGAGTGCTTTCAACCGCATGGAGCGGCCATCTTCAGCAACTGACTTCCGTGGTGGTGTTGTTGTTGTTGGGAAGACATTTCTGGATAACTGTATCGTACAGCGCGTGCGATTTGAATTGTAACTGTTCGTTTAGGCTGTTGGTGTTGTCTTGTGTGGTGTGTCTGTATATTTCATATTGTTCGAGTACACAGTCATTGACAACCTACTACACAAAATCAGAACGAAGAAAAATGACCAAAACACAGAAAAGAAAAAAGACAAATACATCACACTCACATACTTCAACACACATACACAGAAAATCGCCCAACAATTCAGAAAACAAGGATACAAAATAGCATTCAGAACAAAGAACAAAACAATCAACAAAATACAACCCACAGACAACAAACAACACACAAACAAATACAATAACCCAGGAGTCTACAAACTAAAATGCAACGACTGCCCAAAATTCTACATAGGACAAACAGGCCGAAGTTTCAAAACACGATACACAGAACACATACGAGCTCTCAAACAAAACACAGACTCTGCCTATGCAAACCATATAATAACCACAGGACACGAATACGCAGACATTAATACAGACATGGAAATCCTACACATTAACCACAAAGGTCACACACTCAACACACTCGAACAATATGAAATATACAGACACACCACACAAGACAACACCAACATCCTAAACGAACAGTTACAATTCAAATCGCACGCGCTGTACGATACAGTTATCCAGAAATGTCTTCCCAACAACAACAACAACAACAACACCACCACGGAAGTCAGTTGCTGAAGATGGCCGCTCCATGCGGTTGAAAGCGCTCCAACAGGTAACAAAATATCGCAATTTAGTAGTGAGTACCAGTGATACAGCTCTACGCTATACATAAATCAGTTATTATTACTTTACTTATGCTATCAGGAATTTATGCATCACAAAACACTAACCAATATTGTAATAGAAAATAACTCAGCAAGAATAATAGTTACATTACTGTTATAAATAATTATATGTTGGTGGTTTTGAGATTCACTAGGATGTCTGTTACCCTGAAAGGGGTTAATATTATATAATTATACCTTGGGTGTGTGTGTGTGTGTAAAGAGAGGTAACTCCAGATGGATTTATTCTCTATAGGTGTGTACAGAGAAGTTTCTTGTATCATTGGTAGTTATGGGACAGTAACTAAGAGTGAATATGCGGTCAAATGTCTTTCTAGCTGGCCAGCTCTCTAATATTGTAGTGTATCATTAAAATTGTAGTGTAACTATAATTTTTGTCAATTCATGGTATATAAAGAGTTAATTGAGATCTCTCTCTTTGCACTGGTTTCATTGTGGAAAGAGAGGTATGGTTGGAGTTTTATTTATTATTATTATTATTTTTATTTATTATCCAAGTTTTAACCTTATTTTACCCGAAGGTATATTAAGGTTATAGTTATTAATAATCACTTAACATATCTAAATATTAAAATAATATAAGTACAAAAGTATTGAGTAATGAGATGGCTAACAATTTAACATGATATGACTAACACTATTTGGTTAAAGTCTAGTTTTAACAAATATATAAATTTAGAAATAGTGTATGAAATGGTTAACAACATACGCTAATAGTTAACTTAGTTGCTGATACAGTATCTGATATACATTTCTAACCATAGAACTTAACTACTGGTACAATTTTATCTTTGGAAATATTGTATTTAAAAATGATATAAAGTATTTATATGATTTACGGTTTACTAAAACATCTGTGAGTGGCTTAGAAAGTGTACAGTCCACAGATTCCAACAACAATCTAAGTTCGTATCTCTCACTATGAAATAGTGGACAGTCGAATAGTATATGTGTGACATTTTGGGTATCTTCTCCACAGATGCATTCCGGGCTAGGTTTAAGATGGAATCTATGTAGATATTCTGTAAAACCACCATGTCCAGTCAAAAACTGAGTCAAAAGAAAATTGGGTGTCAGCAATTTGCACTTCAATCTATCAAAAACCGTAGGAAAATACAGTTCTTTTGTCAGAACACCTTTATCGTTGTTCCGCCATTGTTCATTCCATTTCTGAATGATATCATCTTTCATAATTAATTTAACATGCGAGACAGGGCATAAATTATAACAGTGTGGAAGGTCTGAATTTGCAGCTAGCTTTGCCAATTCGTCTGCTCTCTCGTTTCCTTCAATACCAATGTGACCTTTGACCCATGAATAACAAACATGAGCAGTACAGTTTAGGATTAGATTTCTTATTTTTGAAGCTATGGGATTATAATTATATTTATTATTGATAGCAAACAATGCTGACTGTGATTGTGATTGTTGCTATCGCACCACTTCACTGCTTCTTTTATTGCGATCAGCTCTGCCTGGAAAACTGAGCATTCTGGAGCAAGTTTATATATGGTTGAAGATAATTCTGTATGTTCCTTGTAGACCACAAAGGCATATCCTACTTTGGCTGTTCTATCTGGTTGTTCCTCTAGTCGTGACCCATCGGTATAGATGGAATAGTGGTGGAATTTTACAGTACATATTTCATTAAAGTTAGGTATGTGAAGAGATGGATGTCCTGCACTAAGAGGATGCATCGGAACTTCTAATTGCAAATGTGAGATATATTGGGGAGATTTCCGTCCTTGCTTCATATTACTTAAACTTGCCTTGTATAAACCAGTGAGAAATAGTGGTTCGATGCCAGCTATGATTTGTGAAGCTGCAGTAGATGTAGTACGGTATCCACGTATAATCCTTAACAGGTATCCACGTTGAATTTGTGAAAGCTTCTCCTGTGCCCATCGCTTATGTAATGTATCTTCAAGTACTGCTGCACAGTAGAGTATCATAGGTTCAACTGCACCCGGTATATTACCTTAAGTAGTTTAGAGTTTAGACCCCAAGTAGGTCTGGTGACGGCAGTCAGTGCCGGTAGTAATTTATTGGCTCTCTCAGCAATGTGTTCAAGATGAGGCCGAAAGGTCAGTCGTTTGTCTAGAACAACTCCCAAATATCTTAGTTTGTCGACCATTGTGATAGTTTTGTCATCCATTAGGACAGTTATTGGTTCGAGTTTTGTCCTTCTTGTAGTCAACATTGCCATCGTTTTGCTAGCATTAAAATCGAGCTTGTTTGATTTCCCCCAATTATGTATAGTTTCGAGAGCTTCATTTGCTATTGTTTGCAAATGCCGAGTTGTATTTGACTTAGCTAGCAGAAGGGCATCATCAGCATATGTGTACAATGCACATCCTGCTGGGAGTCTTTGTTGCAATAAGTCATCATATAATATCACCCAAAATCCTGGACTTGGAGTTATTAAAATCATTACTTACCTTGTTACGCACAAAAGTTTAATGAGAACCTCTCTTTTTACTATCATGTTCATCTCTTAAACTTTTAGAGCACAATAAGGGAAGTAATGATTAAAATAACATCCTTCACATAATTTTAAACATTAATGATAATTTTTTATTTTTTATTATAATCTATAATGAAAAGATATTTATTTTCAGTGTGAGATCTTACATATTCAGACGAAGATTAAACTTCATTTATCACAAAATTAAGTCCTTACACACCACCCAAAGTTATACTCACTGTAGAAAATCTCCAGTAGTTGGCTTGATAACTATTGAGCAAGGCTGCTGAACTGCACGTACAAAAGGACATGGTATTCTGAAACAAAATAGATAGATAGATAGTTTTACTGCAGTCACTTGAGTGCATCAAGCGTATTACAATCGTCAAAATCAAATAATAATTAGGTAATCTGTTAAGTGTACAGTATATACATAATTACTCAATTAATTAGCTCCCTGATCTTAATAATTAAAAAAATCATTAAAATTATATATACAATTACTGGTAAACAAATTCTTTATTCTGAGTTTAATTCAATTAAAAGGTAATAATTGAAGAGCGTTTTTTTTTCAAAGGCCGATATCTACATAAAGTACAGTTTTGAGATATTCAATTTTTTTTTTTTTTTGCATACACTTGAAACTTTTAAGAATTTTTATCTGTATTTTTGTTCTAAGAATGTACAGTCGGTCAAATAAAAAACGTCGGGCGTTATTTTATAAAGTATCACGAACGAGCATATGCGCATGTACAGGAAGGCTTAAGGTTAGGTTCACAGATGCCTCTTCTCTATCCATGTATTTTCTTGATTATTTAGTCAGTTTTGTTCCAAAACAAACATGTATAGAAGGCTGTGGCTATATGCCTCAAATCCGCCATATTCTTGGTTGCAAATTCTTATAATATTAATAATTGATAAATTCGCAAGGAATATGATTATTCAAGGAGCATTTTTTAAAGATTTTATTTTATAACACCGGTATTTGTAGTGCAAAATCAATAACTTACGTTCAACTTTTGCAACCATCTAGCATCGAAATACGCGGCCGGCCAGATCCCTGTGAAAACTTCCGGTCGCATTATAGTGAAGTTCCCACATCCGAGCTGCTCTTTCATAAATATGGAACGTTCTCGCTGCTTCAGAGGCCGAAAAATGCAGGTCAATTACAGCCCTAACGACACTTTCTCTCACTTTAGCATTTGTATGTGGCGATGACACAAAGCAAAATGAATTATGACAATACATTAAGTTGAATATCGTGTGTTGCGCTTTTGGCGTTGTTCAATTTTTTCCCTTAGTTCTTCATTTTTTCCCTCCTGTCGCATGGCCTCATATGTTCCGAGAATGGCCTGTATTTTATGTTTTTATAGGAAACTTGTGAACTAATGCGTGAAAACTTTAATTTTAACTGCATACGAGTCCCGACGTTTTTTATTTGACCGACTGTACATGCTAACACCATTATGATATCAATACCTTCATTTAGAGAAAAATAATGTAGCATTGTTTATTTCAGCTCTAAATATTCAAAGTTTTCACAAAATCCGATATCTGCACATGACAATATACTGTATCTGCAGATTTAACGTTTAATTGTATATTACTAAAGAGCATTTTTTGCATTTGTTACAAGTGTTATATATCTGGGCATATTTTCAGCCAATTACAAAATATATATGTCACTACACATAGATGTGCAGCACTTATCCTGTCGTTTTTCTTATTATTCCTCTATAAATACTAACATTCAATGTGAATACACATCACAGAGCAACGAGACTACTTCAAAACAGAAATACTATTGAATAGAAATATGTAAGAAACTCAGTGGTCACCTAAAAAATGCAGTGATACCTAAAAACAAGTGATTGTTGATGAAGGACCAAAAATAAATCTAAATATTGATTGTTACGAGGAGAAATCCACAAAAGTAAGTTTCCCAGGGGCCGTTTACAGAAACAAAAAAAACTTTCAAGAAAATATTTACTGCAACAGATGCAGGAAGTGTTCAGCTATTTTTCAACACATTCGCCACTGGAATTAACACATTTGTCATACCTTGGGACTAACGTTTGAATACCTGTGTCGTAGAAGTTTGTCGCCTGGGATTGGAACCACTAAGTGACAACAACCTTTGCCTCTCTGTTTTTTTTTTTTTTTCCCAGCCGAACTTCTGCAGGATACTTGTTGGGAGATGTTTAAACATCCACCCTACAGCTCGGACCCAGCTCTTAGTGATTTTCATCTTTTCCTACACCTCAAGAAATGACAGGGAAAGACTGAGAGGAGGAAATGTTTGTCACATAGTGGTTAAAATCCCTGGGGACAGACTTGTATGACTCAGATGTCAAAAGTTGGTTCCACAGTATGACAAATTTTTCAATTTCAGTGGCGAATATGTTGAAAAACAGCTGAACACTTCCTGTACCTGTTGGAATATACATGTCCACGAAAATGTGTTTTGTTTCTGTAAACAGCCCAAGGGAAACATACTTTATGGGTGCGCCTCGTACATAGCCTACTAAAAGAGTTCCATTCATTTATTTGTTGCAGCCACCACATCTGCATAAAATGCTTTGGCATCATCAGGGACTGAAAAGTACTGCATTAGTTTTTCAACATCCTGGTTTTTCCGACAGATGGTTTACTTTGGGAAATTCATCTTTTTCTACAAACACTTTTAAGTCTTTAACACCTTTTTTTAGCACTTCATATTCAATGTTCGATCCAAAATAAGTAGATCGAAAGAAGCACTTTTTTACTTTCCCCTTTAACATTTCTCTTGTAGCGCAAGAATAGTGTTGCTGCCGAAATCTGAAATGACAATTGGGATCTCAATGCCGGACTTGAAGCCTTCTTAAAATCCCGTATTTTCCAGTCTTGTACCTTTATATATTTCTTTATTATATCGCTGTTGAGGACAAATAATGTCATCTTTAAACCTCTAATCTTTCTCTAATCTCCCAAATACCTGATCAGGTGGCATGTAACTATGACCAGGTACCAACAATTAATGCAATGGTCAGTGTTTCCACATGAAAAAATTTGCTATCCTTTTTCACCACAGATATCGGATTTTGCTAGAATACCTTAAACGTAGATATCAGATTTTGCAAAAACTACCGTTTTTCTACCATTTCTGAGTGGAACAGATGTCAGAATATGAACGAACCAGTATAACCATTGGAAAGGCAGCTACTTGAACTATATGAAACAATATATATCTCAATTGCGTCAAAACCTGCAGTTATCGGCTTTTGAAAGAACACTCCTCAATTTTATAGAATCAGGAAGTGCATTAAAAAACTTAACAGAAAAAATAGTAACATAGTAAAAAGTCTTCTGTGTTTTGTTAAAATTGAATTTAAATAATGCTATGTTATTTCTGTACCTAGTATCATAATTGAATTGAATTCTTTATTTGTCATTTGTCAACACAAGCTGAAATAGACAATAGTCATAAAAAACAAATACATGAAAACATAATAAAATTAACAGAGATTGAAGTCATTAACATCATATATACACTTTTCAATTAAAATATTATGAAGGTACTTCTCAAAGACATGAATTGGTAAATTTCCCACTGTAAGCGGTAGCATATTGTACAACTTCATACCTGTATATTTAAAACTATTTTGACTCATGTATAATCTGGTGTAGTCCATGTTTAAATCATTTCTATTTCTAGTTTCATACCCGTGATTAGCTGTTCTGAGTGGTAAAGTGTTTGTCTGTATAGAGTGAGGGTACAGTTAAGATTTTTAGCTCTTTAAAAATGATATATATATATCTTTTGCAATAGCAGGTATTATAGAAATGGGTCTATAGTTTTTAGGTCTCGAAATCTACCTATTGCAATCGATACCATGTAATGACTTTCGAAAAATTATTTCATATCTTTACGTTTCATGCCTCCCTAAGTGTGAAACCACCATCCGTTCAAAAAAGATGTTTGTGATATATATATATATCTTTACATGCTAGCGGCCGTAATTTTGAAGATATTTGAACCAAATTTTATTATGTTATTTCTAGGCCCAATAGTTCGTACAATTTCATTAATGAGCAAAATTGGGCCAAGGGAGGGAGGGGGGGTCGGGGAGGGGGTTGAAATTTTGAAAAATATGTATCTCGGCCCCTATGAAGTGTAGAGGGAAACTTTGTTTGATTAAATTAGAGTACTCCCTATGGAGTTCATAGTAACACCAACAATTCGGGGTTTTGGGGGTACGAGTGGGGGGTGGAGGATGGAAATTCGAAATTTTTGAAACCACGTCTTGTGGGGTATCGTTGAAAAGCTCTTGATGAGTACTCTACATATCAATAATTAGTTTCTTGATAGTTCTCATACAAAGTAGAGCAAAATGCATTGTACAGAAATAACAATGAATTAGAGAAGAATGGTTGCATACCTAGAAAGGCAGTTCATTTGGAAACAATGTCTATACTTTGCCATTTGATGCAAGCAGATTACTTTCTGAAAATTACATCCAATAAATGTCCTCCAAAAATTCAATTCACAAGTATGCAGTCAACTCAGAAAGCTATCCATCACACGTGTCAGCATGTCGTGCGGGATAACTGCAATTTCACGACGAATGGAAGCCTGTAATTCAACAATTGTCTTGTTGTGAGTGGAGAACCTTCTCCTTGAGATAGCCCCAAAGAAATAAATCTGGAACTGAGAAATCAGGGGATCTGGAGAGCCAATGGATGTCATCAAAGCGAGAAATTAGTCGATCCGGAAACAGCTGCCGCAACCTCCTCATGCTGATATTGGCAGTATGAGCAGTAGCCCCATCTTGCTGGAACCATGTAGTGTCGAGATGTCCTATCCTTCTTAATTCAGGTACCAGAAAGGTATTGATCATTTGAAGATATCGTTCCGAGTTAACAGTAACAGTTCTGCCCTGGGCATCTTGGAAAAAGTATGGACCAATAATTATTCCAAACCTGGCTACACCGCACTACACTGTCACTTTAAGGCTGTGCAGTGGCGTTTCATGAAGCAACTGAGGGTTGGTGTCTGACCAATACCAGAAGTTTTGCTAATTCACAAATCCAGTTAAATGAAAATGTGCTTCATCTGACATAAGCAGATTAGGCAGAATATTTTTCTCTTCGATCATTTCCTAAAGTTGCGCACAGAATGTTATTCTCATCTGTCGGTCATTTGGACATAACTTAAGAACAATTTGCAGCTTATAAGGATGGAAATCAATTCTGCTTTCAATATCTGGTGTAGCGATCGCCAGCTGATTTGCATTGTCAGCAAATATCGACGGGCTGAGTGCTGTGGACTTTACTGCATTTCTGCTCGAACACGATTGATATTCTCAGGCGTTTGGACAGTTCTTGGTCTACCTGATGACTTCATATTTTCCACTTTTCCATCTTCTCTCCAAGACCATACCCATCGCATAATTGTCCGTCTGTCAGGAACATGGTGATGACGATCTCCTAGGCGTAATAAACGCTGAAAAGCAATTACACTATTTAAATGAATAAAAGCTTCCACAACCTGAATGCGTATCTGTATGGGCCACTGATCCATTGCAAATAAAATGGCAGACCTTTTGCAATAAATAAACACTTCCAAAGCCGCTGTTGCTATACCAAGTTTTACGGAGTCATATTATATGTCATATATAGGCCGCCATCTCATCTAAAAGATTTTTTGTGCCCAACAAACATTCTGGACCGCCTAACTTAACATTAATGCATCTAAACATCCAGGGTTTAAGTTCAAAAATCGATGAGCTAAATATCCTACTACAATCTGAGCTTTCTTACATCAACATCTTATGTTTAACTGAACTCTGGCTCCATAAGAATGAGATCTCCCTTGTAAATGTAATTAACTTCTCTCTAGCTGATTTCTACTGCCGTACCTCTCATAAAAACGGAGGTGTAGCCATTTTTATAAGAAATAACCTGGGCCTTCAATTCAATAAAAAAAACCACACTACTTGCTTTAACGAGGATAGAATACTTGAGCATGCTGTTATTGAACTAACTTGGCTTTCTGTTAGATTATATATTATCTGTATATATAGGTCACCTAAATTTTCTCCAATCTTATTTCTAAATAAGCTTGAATCACTGATAGATTATCTAAAAAAGGATGACATCCCCATAATAATCTGTGGTGACCTAAACATAAATCTGCTGGATTGCTCCCCCTCTAAAACCGACCTAATCCAACTTCTTCAAACTTTCAACCTTTCAGCCCTGATTGATGCACCCACTCGCATTACCTATCACTCTCAAACTTGCATTGATCAAATAATATTAGACAAAGATGTATTCTCCTCTTCGTGCTTTACTACTGATCTTGGCCTATCTGACCACAATGCAGTCTTCCTGAAATTCTCTTTAAATTCTGCAATGATCCAGGATGCTATCAGTACCAATGACAAAATAATCTCATGGAAAAGGTTCTTCTCTCCTGAAAATACAAATTATTTTAACTTCTTACTGTCCAATGAATCTTGGTTGGACATACTCAATAATTCAAGTGCTGAGGAAAAAGCTATTAATTTGACTAATTCTATCACCCATTACCTCAACATTGCCTTTCCCTTACTTAAAATCCATACAACTTCTAATAGATGTTACCACGATAAAAAGTGGCTCTCAAAGGGTATAATCACATCCTGCCGGAGGAAGAGATTGCTCTGGCGACTCAGTAAGACCATTTCCGATCCATCTTTCCGAAACTATGTCAATGAATACTCTAAGATTCTAAAAAAGGTAATTCTACAAGCAAAAAAAACTGCCATTTCAAATAAAATTAATGCGGCTTCAAACAAGGGTAAAGCCATTTGGGACATCATTAAAAAAGAAATCCAACACAAGGATAACAATCGTGAACATATCAAATTGAGTATGAATAATGATATTATTGAAAACCCCCCTGACATCGCTAACACTTTTAACTCATATTTTGTGAATATCGCCTCAAACCTTAATTCAAATAAAAGTCCTCCTACCGTAGTTACTAAGGACAAATCAGTCAACAATACTATCTTTCTGAGTCCTGTTAGCTCGGAAGAAATAAGTATAATCATTTGTGGTTTCAAGAACAAAATCTCTTCAGGACCTGACGGCATTCCAATGTCTTTAATAAAGCAATGTCCGTATTTACTCGACCCAATAACTGACCTTGTCAACGCTTCTTTATCAACCGGTTATTTCCCTGATGCATTTAAGAAAGCGAGAGTAGTCCCTGTATTCAAGAAGGGAAAGAAAGACAATGTAGAAAATTATCTCTCTCCTATCAGCTATATAAAAAATTCTTGAAAAAGCCATGTTCAATAGAGTAATGACCTTCCTAAATAAACATGAAGTATTATCCCATTCACAATTTGGCTTTAGAAAAAATAAGTCTATCAATGATGCCCTTTACTCCTTTTCTGAACACCTCCTCTCGGCCCTTGATAATAAAAATCCCACACCTCGACCAAACTAAAGCTTTTGATGTAGTAAACCACAGCATCCTCCTTGAAAAATTGAATAATTGTGGTATTAGAGGAACCGCAAATGCCTGGTTTTCCTCTTATTTGAGTAATAGACGGCAAATGGTCCAAATCGACTCCCAGAATTCAGACCTTCTGCAGGTGAATTGCGGTGTCCCTCAAGGATCCTTGTTGGGCCCACTACTTTTCCTTATTTACATCAACGACCTCCCGGCTTATCTACCGCTCTCCAAGAACATTCTTTATGCTGACGACACCAACATCCTAATTTTTTATATAGACAGCGCTCAGCTTCAAGCTAAAGCTAACAAAACTTTGGAAAATCTCCAGGTTTGGCTAAATTACAATAGACTGCACCTCAATATTTCCAAAACTAATTACATAAATTTTTGCCCTTTCTCCCTAGCAAACTTACAAATTATGTTTAATAATGTTTGCTTAAAAGAAGTTGTTTCCTCTAAATTCCTGGGTATTTGGGTTGACTCCAAGTCATCCTGGAATACACATATCTCCCACCTCGCTGAAAAAGTATGTAAAATCACTTATGCTTTGAGAATTTTAAGTAGATTCTGTAATATTGAACTGCTCCGTACTCTTTATTTCGGCAATATCAACTCTGTAATTTCCTATGGCATCCCTTTCTGGGGAACCTCTCCCAATCTAACTCGGATATTCAAACTCCAGAAGAGGATTATCAAAATTATGATGCATGTTTCCAACCGCACTCATACCAAGTCTCTTTTCAAAAAATTAAATATTCTTCCTGTCCCTTGCATCTTCATTCTAGAGACTGTCTGCTTCATACATTCAAACAAACCGAAATTTCCAAAGAACTCCCATCACCATAACCACGACATGCGAGGAATTAATGATTTTCACCTCACATCCCACCGAAGCTCCAGAAGTTTAAAATTCATCAATCACACGAGTCTAATTCTGTACAATAAACTTCCCCACTCTTTTAAGCACACCAGTCCAAAACTTTTCAAAACCAAAGTGAGAAATCTTCTTATGGAGCATGTTTTCTATAGTACTCAAGATTTCATCTCCGCCAATTTACTGACTCTATAAATTTATTTTTACTGGGTAATAATTTATGGAGTAATTGGAGCTACGTGATTTCCCCTGATCTCTCCTCTTTCTCTTTTCCTCTCCATTTCTATAAGTCAAAATTGAATCACAAGTAAAATTCTAAATGTCCGTGTCTTATTGTACTCTGTATTATTTTGTTCTAATGTCTGCATTTGTATGAGTGTGTACTGTATGTATAGGTATGTTTTGTTTAATATTTTTTTTTAGTTCTTAAGTATGACGAAGCCTTTGGATTCATGTAATCCCTAATGGTGAATAAATATTATTATTACTATTATTATTATTATTATATATAAATGTGCTAGGCATTTTGCTCCACCTTGTATAAGGTGAGATTTGAATGTTTGAAAAAGTGCTCTTTCCTCTTTTTTTTTTTTTTTTTTTTTGCAGTTATTATTGCGGGTTTGTCATGCCAAGGCTAAAGAAGAAGAGTGCTGTGCAGCAACAATAAATTAAACCAAAAGCACTTCGAAATCCACCCAGCCTGTAGGCCTGCCTAAAGGGATTTTTATACTTAGAATTGTCGCCTTTCTTAAATATAGGCCTTACTCTAACAAATTTTAGATCTTTGGGAAAAACAGACTGTAAAATGCATGTATTAATAAGATTTGTAAGAGGTCCTTGAATAAAATCTATACTATATTTTAAAATTCTTGAACTCAAGCTAAAAATATCCTCACAGTTGCTATTTTTCATATTTAAAAGCACTTTTCTAACATCATCTACATGAACTAACTGAAAATTGAACCTACAAGAATGTAAGAGTAAATTATTCATATAAAACTTTACCTCATGCTGATGTGCATTAGATCCCATTTTGTTTAGGATTTCCTCCACATTCACAAAAAAAAAAAAAAAAATTAAAACCAGTAGAAGATAGATTGGAGGAATGTTATACATCTTCTTGCCAAACTTACCACTTTCCTTTTTAATTTTGTTCCACATGGCTCTGGATTTATTAGGAGCATTGCTTATAATATTATCATTTATTTTTTCCCTAGCATCATTGACTAATTTTACAAAACTGTTTCTTTACTTGATTATACTTTGCTTTTATTTCAATTGATCCTGTACTAATAAAGTAATCTTCAAAGGCGTAAACTATAGTTCACAATAGCAGAAGGAATGTAAGATTGTGTTTTGGAATGTAGAAGGCTTAAAATCAAAGATTTCTAGTGGAGAAGTGTACGGGGTACTGAAATTAGGTGATATAATAGCAGTGGTCGAGAGTGCGTTGAAGAAGAAAGTGTGCAGCTGAAAGACTACCATTACATAGGAAAACATGGAACGAGAAAGGGCAATAGGGGGAGAGCTTCAGGAGGTATTGGTGTTTTTATTAGAAATAGTAGCAACATTAACATATGTGAAGAGAAGCCAGAAGAGGACAAAGAAGTGTTATGGGTAAAGATAAGAAAGGTGGAAAATACAGAGGTGTGCATAGGTCTAGGGATAACATATAACCCTCCTGAAACGTCGGAATTTTATAATGCAAATTTATTTAAAGCACTAAGTGAAGGAATCGATAATTTAAAGCAGAGGTATCCAAGCATGCAGTTTATTATTGTTGGGGACTTTAACGCGAGGATAGGAATAGAACAAATAAGAACTGTGACAGTAGAAAATGACTGTGATTGGGAGAAAGAGGAATTGACAAGGAACAGTAGAGATAAGGTAGTTAGTAGGGAGGGTAATAAGTTGATTGAATTCTGCGAGGAAAATAATTTAACAGTGTGTAACGGAAGCAGGGGAAGTGATAAACAGGGTGAATTTACATTCGCAAATGCTAATGGACAAAGTGTGATTGATTATGCTATGTGTAGTGAAGGAATCAACGAGAGACTTGCAGACTTTAAGGTATTAAATGAGGTAGTGGACAGTTGCCATTTTCCGTTAATGTTAAAAGTGAACATAGGTAGGAAAGAAGCAACAGAAAGTAATTCAATGGGATCAAAAACTATAAGATGTTTTAAATGGAAAGAGGAGGGAAGGGACAAATTTTGGCACAATATAAATACAGAGGAGAGTGAAATAGTAAGGGTGGGGGTCATAGAGGCTATATGTTCAGGGGATATACAGCTGGCATCAGAAAGATTAGAATTAATGTTAAGAAGAGCAGGGGTTACAATGGAGGTGAAAAATAAGGGGAATTTAAAGAGGGTGGGTTGGTTTGATGAGGAATGTAAAAGAGTAAAAAAACAAGTATTTAGGGAATTGACACGATGGAGGAGAACAAAATCGAACGAGGATAGACAAACCTTTGTGCTGTGTAAGTGGGGTTATAAATGCCTGTTGGAAGGAAAAAAGAAAGAATGGCAAATGAAGGTGTGCGAACAGGTCAAGGAAGCAGTGAAATCTAAGGATACTAAGCAGATATGGGGATTGCAAAGAATCTTTGCAGGAATAAAGGAACAGTGAATTTGATAACACCTAGAGAATGGATAGAGTATTTTGGAAAACTAGTAGGGGCAGGAGGCAGGTGGAGTAGAGAGAGCCAGCTAAGTGTGGCAGCTAGAAAGATTGACTATCTAGATAAGGAAATTTCAAATAAAGAGGTAGAATTTCAAATCAAAACTTTGAAAGGGAACAAGGCTACGGGTGTAGATGGCATACCGGGAGAATTTTAGAAGATGTTAGCTTGTACAGATAGGGGTGTGGGTATAATAACTGATTTACTGAACAAAGTGAAGGAAAAGAAAATAATGCCAGAAAACTGGAAGACTAGTATGATAGTTCCATTATACAAGGGAAAAGGAGATGTACAAAAGCCAGAGAATTACAGAGGTATTAGTTTGCTATCCATATTAAGCAAAATATACACAGGTGTAACGGCGCAAAAGCTGCAGATGTGGACTGAAGCAGAGGGTAAATTGTCTGAGTTTCAAGCAGGATTCAGGAAAGGAAGAAGGTCAATCGACAATATAATGATTTTGCAACTATTGTAAGTAAATATTTGAGTATAAAAAGAGGAAGAGTATACATTTTTTTTTTTGCAGATTTTGAAAAGGCTTTTGATTTAATTAATAGGGAGGCACTGGTTTATAAATTAAGAGTTAAAGGTGTGAGCGAAGAATTTATTTCTGGGATTAAAAAGTTATATGAAGGAATAAAAATGTGTGTAAGATGTGAAAGAAATGTAATTTCGGAATCGAACAATTGGGTTTACGGCAGGGATGTAAATTAAGTCCAATATTGTTTAATTTATTTATAGATGATATTTTGGAAAGAGTAGAAGAATGTAATCCACATTGCCCGGTAATCGGAAAAAGACAAATTTCTGGTCTCCTATATGCAGATGATTTGGTAGTTGGAGCAGTAACTATAATAGGGCTACAACGGGCAATCAATGAAATTAGCAAATTCTGTTCAGAATGGGGTTTAAGAATAAACATTAAAAAATCAAAGGTAATGGTTTTCAAAAAAGGCTGTAAGCTGAGGAAGCAGGAGAAGTGGTATATGAATGGTGAACCTCTGGATGTAGTGAAGGAATTTGACTATTTGGGGATGAGAATGTCTGCAAATGGAGGGTGGGAGGCACATGAGAAGAAAATGGTAGTAGTAGGTAAAGCAGCTATGAGAGCGGTTAGAATATGTATGTATAAAATTCCAAATATTTCAGTTATATAGTTAGAGAAAATATATGAAATATGGGGGGCATCAAAGGGGTGGTTGAAAGTTGACCTTGTACATAGGATGTTTTGTAGAGAAGTGCTAGGCCTACCTAGGGGATCACCAATGGGAGTGGCATTAGCAGAGCTAGGAAGGGTAGGAAGGAAAGGAATAATAGTAGAAAGAATTTTGAAATATTGGTATCGCAATATAAATATGGATGAGGATAACGCATTGAAAGAATGTATGAAGTATTTAAATGAAGGTAGGAGGCATGATAATTGGGTGGAAAAAATTAAAAGGATACTGGAAAAAGTTGGAAGGGGGGATATTTGGCCAAGAGGAGAAGGTAATAAGATAGGATTTTGGAGGGAAGTAAGAAAACGAGTAGAGGACATGGAAAGACAAGAGATTTGGGCAAGCTTTGTAAACAAAAGTTCCTTAAGATTATACAGAGTAATTAAAACAGAGTGGAGAAGGGAGAAATATGTCGATTGTTGTGATAAGCAAGTAAGAGGAAGGTTGTGTACTATGTAATAAAGAGGAAGGAATATCACACTACTTAACGGAATGTGAAGGGGTAAGACGGTGGAGGGAAGAAATCTGGGAGACAAAGTGGGATAAATTTCATAACGAGATAATAACCATCAAGATGTTGAAATTCAGAGGAGAAGAAAAGACTAAGAAAATTGGAGAGTATTTAGGAAAAATGAGAGAGAAGTGGATGTGAAAAATTAGGAAACAGATCAAGAGTAAAATAACCAAGAAAGGTGTAGTAAGTTAACAAGAATCCCCATTCATACACTAAACCCAGGGGTTATAGTATGAGGGGATTCTTAGTGGGTAGTGCTAGACTTATAGATAAGAGACGTTTAAAGTGGATGTAGATAACTATGTACCGTATGTAAAAGCATGTGTTAATAAAAGTCTATTCTATTCTATTCTATAATAAAGTAATCATATAACATTACACATTTTTCTTTCAGATTAAGTAATCATATAACATTGCACACTTTTCTTTCAGGTTACAAAGTTCTTTGCAATTAATACTTGTTGCTTTAGGTAGCAATGATTTCTTGTTTAAAGCTTTTAAGTTTAGTGATTAAGTATTGGGTCTTGTAATCAGTCTATGGCCCTGGGGTCGACTCAGCCTCTAACAGAAATGAGTACCAGGAGCAATCCTGGGGGTAAAGGCGGCCGGTGCGTAAGGCTGACAACCTTACCACCTCCATGTGCCGAATGTCCAAAAATCTGGGAGCCTCAACCTCCTGGAACCCTCTGGGACTCCATGGCCTGTATAGGGATCACTTTACCTCTTTCTTCTTGTAATCAGTGCCATTATTGTTACAATACAAATTATGCCAATCAACCATGGACAATTATTCAATGAAATATAATGCATTTGCCTCATTTACTGCTCTTGCTTTATTTATTATATCCTCATCTTTGAGATGTTTCCCCCAACATAGACAACAGATTTCAGTAACATAGCCCAGTGGTCTGACACAACAGTTTTAACAATTTGGCAATCAACAACCATATCTTTGTATTTTACAATGTGATCTAAACAGCTATCACCTCCTACCCTAAGCCTAGTTATATCTGTGGTTGAAATAGTAAGGTTAAAAGATGTAAATAAATTTTCTAACTCAGTGTGTTCCGAGCAATTTTCATTTAAAAAATCAACATTAAAATCAGCACATAAGATTACATTGGCACTAAAATATGTACATATTCAACAACAGTATTTAAACTATTTATAAAAAAATTAAAATGACATAGGCATTAAAACTATGTACATATTCAAGAACAGTATTTAAACTACAGTGATACCTCGAGATACGAGTTTAATTCGTTCCGTAACCTTGCTCGTATGTCAATTTGCTCGTATCTCAAAGCAATTTTCCCCATTGAAATTAATTGAAATGCCTTTAATCCGTTCCAGCCCCAAAAATGCTACCCCCAATTGTTTTTGTTACGTGTTTTTGAATAAGAAAAATATATTTATAAATGACAAATATTGTATAAAAACATAATAAAAGAGAATGTAAAGCAAAAAAAACTGGTTTTATAAAGTGTACATACATATTTGTTACACTTTCTTCGGACCCATAGTTATAAAAAGAAATGTGATAAAGTTTGTAAATGCACAAAAAGCACAAAGCCCTAGAAAAACTTAGCAAAGATGCTTCGACAGCGAGGTAAACAAGCACACTGGGGGAATATGTGGGATAATGCGCGAGACGCACGAGGCGCAGGCGCAGTAAACTGGTGGGCCGTGTGCAGCGTCGCAGCTGGCCATTCCTCGTATCTCAAATGTCGCTCGTATTTCAAAACAAAACTTTGCTTGCTCGACAGCTCGTTTCTCAAATAACTCGTAGGGCACTCGTATCTCGAGGTACCACTGTATTCATAAAAAAAAAATTAAAATCTTTATCAACTCCATTTGGTCTATAAGCAGCCACTATGACAGTGTTAAAGTCGATTAGATATGAAGCAGTGACTTCAAACACCATTTCTCCTGACATTTTGTTTACAATATTTAAAAGACTATGAGAACATCCTTCCTTTACATATATAACACAGCCTCCCCTTTACATATATAACAAAGCCTCCATGATTTCTTGCACTCCTACAGTAGCTATTACTTATAACCAGGGCCCGGATTCTGATGACCTAAAATTGTTTGAAAAATGACCTATAAAATGACCCTAAATTTTAAAGAAAATGACTTAATAATTATAAAAAATGACCTAAAAACTGATATTTATTTTTAAAATTAGACTAGTGTGTACATAATTGTAAAAAATCTAAATAACTGTAATGTTGTGAATGTACTTTTCTCACGGAAATTTATACTGGCACTGAGACACTGGTGAGTCAAAATTCGGCACATCCTTTTGTGGTCTGCCGGATTATATTGTTTATTGAGGGTAAACAGTAGTTTGCACTCTCAAATCCAAGCAGTTGGCAGACTCTGGTGCCAAGTCAATCTAATAACAATAGTAGGCCTAATATAATACAACATTTTGGCGTTTCTTTGATTCTAATTTCCGAGTGAGACATGTCAACACTTTAAAGCCGAATTTTTCCTTCTTGCATTAAACAACACTTCAAAGACAGCACCGTTAGCGACGAAAACAAGTTAATACACTCAATGTAAATACGTGAAAATGACTAAATAAGGAAGCAAATGACAAGAAAATGACAAAATAATGACCTAAAATTGAAATAAATGCCCTAAAAATATAAAATTGCATAAAATGACAAAAAATGACCTATTAAAAATGTATTTCTATAATCTAGAGGCCATGATTAAGATTTATCTACAAGTTGGCAATGTTTATGCAGCATCAATAAAAAGATGACATGTCATTAGAATCCGGGCCCTGCTTATAACATAACCAGCAAAGCTATACAGTTCAATTTCCTTGGACTCAAGCCATGTTCAGTAAGACACACAACTTCAACCTCTAATTGCAACAAATAGTTTTCAACAATAAAAGATTTATTCAACAAATCTTGAACATTCCAAGCAAGAGCAGAGATTTATTTTTGGCGACTGAAACATTTAATACTGAGAACTAAGTTTCTAATATCAGGTAAACTGATGTAACAAAGTGCAGGAATGATTTTGTTTAATTAGTGATAATTGCAAATATGATATGCAGAAAATAAGTTATTTTTGTAAGCAATTTCCGAGTTAAGCTCCAGATTGATTCATTAAGCAGGGCTTACAGAAGAACAAAGGTCCAGTTTGATAAACATATATGAAGGAATATGTGGGTAATGTTATTTGTCAAAGCTAACTGTATTGCAACTTCCAAAGCTAGGTATGAACACTGTGAAACAATATGTTGTCATGAGATCTGATCTGCATTTGACAAATTCAAATATATTACCATAAAATAGGCGATAAACTGGGCATTAAATACTTGTCTATTACTTTCAACATGTATAAACTGTTTATATTAAATAAAATAGAAATACAACCTAAAAATAATATTCAATGTGATTTCTTTTTCAGGCAAAATTGTTGTCAGTCAGTGCAGTAACTGATGCACCCTGCCAACATCCATGCTTACCCTACACCGCTTACTTTACATGGGCCCTCCTTTACCACATGCACATTAGCACTGCACTGACTGATCGGAGATTTGAACCAGCCATGTTCTGAGAAATCACTCACCCTGGCTAGAAGTGATTGATAGGCTACTTAATGCACAGCCAAACCTCAAGGACGTGTTCTCCCTCTCTTTGTAGCCACTTACAGTGCTTAGACCCACCAGATTCAAACTCACCGTGTAAAATGCTGTGTTAACAATCTTTTGCGTATAAGCAAAGCTGTGCACTAAAGAGTTAAGATTCTATTCTTATTTTTTCTTAAGGGTTTGGTCATTTTGTATTGGTGAAATTAAACATAGCATAATAATTATTAATATTAGCACTGGTTCTGGTTTATAAACTGGGTTATTCTGTTATTAGATTTTGGCTTTATTCTTCTTTAATAGTAGTGACTCATTCATTGCACACCTGTTGAAAAATGCTGTTCAAGTGTATGAAACCCAAGATAATAGAAGTATTATTATTACATTCTAAACAAACCTAATTTAAGGAAACTACTCATGTTGTTTTTATAAAATCAGCTAATACTGACACATAAAAACAATCCTGACAAAAAGTCACAAGTAAACAATATTTTTGAGTTTGTAGGCTTTCACGGCTGGTGTCATATATAAACTGAAGCCTTTGTGTTGGCTGAGATACATGGACGACACATTCGTAATGTGGCCGCACAGAGAGATACACTGACAACTTTTTTGAAACATCCTAATAACATGCATTAAAACATAAAGTTCACAATGGAGAAGGATAAAAATGATAGCCTGCCATTTCTAGATGTGCTGGTCAGAAGAAAATCAGATGGGTCATTAAGCCATGCTGTGTATAGGAAACCGACAAACACAGACAGATATCTAAACTGGTTTTCACACCATCCTCCATCAGTTAAGAGAGGAATTATAAACACCCTGACCTCGAGAGCTGTTGATATCTGTGACAATGAAAACTTTCAACAGGAACTCAAGTCTTTATCATATACCTTTCGGTGTAATGGTTATCCATCACGAGAAATATGAAGATGTTTCAAGAAAGTGGAAAACAGACTATCTGGAAACCAAATAGGCCTAACAGATCATACTGAATAGCCGCCACCCAAGTCCATCTTCCCTACATCGCTGGAGTCACAGACCAGATTCGAAAAATCTTAAAGAAACATGACATTGACACAATTTTTACTCCTGTTAACAAATTGGAAGGCTTTTTAAGAAGAGAGAAAGACGAAATCAACATTTTACATAAAGCGGGGGTCTACTCAATTCCAGTATGTGTGGAAAAGTATACATAGGACAAACAGGACGCTCTCTGGATGTCAGAAGAAAAGAATATATCAGACACCAGAAACAAAACAACACTGACTACTAAATCATAGCATCTCATTCGGACGAAACAGGCCACAAAATACTTTTTGATGACATAACTCTACTAAAACATGAAAACAGAAGATTCCCTAGATTTGTTACAGAAGCCATAGAAATTATTAAACATCCTCATAACATAAACGGGGAAGATGGGTACAAGATCAGTGACATCTGGTGGGAAACTATTAAAACTTTAAAGAATGCACTCACTGACATCATGACAACTGCAACTGTTGATTCTTTACAGGCACTTCTTTTTAGTGTGAATCTTTCTCCGAAGGACACGACAGGATGTCCAAAACGTTAGACACTAAAAACATGACGTGGCCCAACCTGGATAGCCAATACAATCAGATTATAATATTTTACTTTATTTATTCTACTCTACCATACAGGAGAATCAAAAGATATCTGAAGAAGGATTAAATTTTTTCGTTTCATCCTTTATACAAGGTAGACCTATTCTTGATTAGACTTCGATTATTTCAGATCATAAAAGCATTTAAAAAGAAAAAATACAGCTGGGTACCACAACATGAGCTGTGAATAAGCCATTCTCAGGCTGTAAAACTCACAATTTTTTGTAATTTTCACTCTTGTAGTCTATCTTAAGTCAAATTCACAGTACTCTAGGCCTATAGTATTCCAGAAATAACTAGTAGTATTACTTTACCTGAATGGGAGTAATCTGAAATGAGCTGTGGATAATGATGTACCGCAAATAGGGCACTTGTCTGGCAGTTGAAAACAAAACACTTTGGCACTGCAGTGATGGAAACATAAAATTCCAGGATCTGTGTTCATTCCCTTGTCACTTGAGTCCTAGAAGAGAAAAGCATTTATGTTTTTTAAATTTATTTATTTACATTTATGTTATAAACACCATGAATGATGCTATCTAATATATAAAATCGAAAGTGTGTATGTATGTATGTATGTATGTATGTATGTATGTATGTTTGTTCCTTATACAAATCTACATTTCTTTACCAATTTACACGACATTTTGCACACATACCCAGTTAAGCCTGGGAAGTATAGCTGTCAACATTAAAATTGAAACAAATCAGTCCTTCCCTTGAAAATTATATAATTTCTGTGAATATTCTACTGAAAAAAATGAAATGTTGTTCAGTTCACATGGCAACAGTGAATTGTTTACTGTGATTACATAGGGCCTTGGCAACTATATAGCCTAATGCTGGACTTTAACGAATTATGATTCCATGTAATATATTGGCGAAAATAATTACTGAAAAATGAATTACACGAAAATAAAGCACAGTGTGATGCAGTCACATAACTTTCTCTACCCTTGACATAAGAAATATTTTCTCACTTCACATTTTGATGTAGAATAAGAGGTCGTATTGCAGGAGCAACTTAAGTGTGTGAGTATGCTATATCAGAAGTCGGTAAATAGTCAGTTATCCATAGCTGTAGGCTTTGTATTAGTTGAGATTTATCACAGGCCCTAAGCATGGGATGGAACATTTTGAGTCCTATACTCGCAGTATATTATGTCCCGGGTTTTAGGGGAGGAAAGTATGAAAGTGATACTGCATTTCTATTTTATTTCAGGCCCGAAACGGTTGTATGGTAACATGAGAATGAGAACTAAAATTTTCCGTCAAGCCAATACAATCTTATGTAATTTATGTTTCTTCTTATTTCAACCCCTCCCAGGCATGATGTGTAGAAGCAACGGAATGCAGCATTCGACATCCTCAATGAGCCATAAAAAGCTATATCTAGCGTTTTCTGAGGGAATAGTCTGAGTGCCATATGTTGTTCTTCCTCATTTCGAATTCTACATACATTATTATATCAGGACCTAGAGTTTCAACATCGAAAGTCCTCCATAAGTTAATTTCAAATTACAAAATACAAAGCCCGGGCGACGCCGGGCCTTTTCAGCTAGTTACTGAATAAATTTCAATGTTTCTTAAGCATTCTGATTAAATAAACACATGCATTATTAGATCCCAAGTTGTGAATGCAGATAATAGCTCTAAACCTGTAATTATTCTGTAGTTGCAGGATTGTATTTTTCATGGGAAAGCTTTGAATAAATAAACTATCATCTCACAGAGTATAAGGAAACAGCACCAATCCATATCCAGGAAAGGTGTTTACAGTATTAAATAAAATTAAAGTGCCAGAATGCCTTTTTTGAATCAATTGTAATTGCAATTATGATATGCAGCAAATAAGTTTTTCTAATCAGATTAAAATCGACCAGCATCAGCAGAACTACATATTTGTGATATCTTGACAATCGCGCACTCACATGAAAATAAAAATAAGTTATTAAAAAATCCATGTCCAATTGGCTGGCACCGCGATTTGATCCAGGAACCTCCAGAATAAGAGTCCAAGACGTTACCATTCGGCCAACTCAGTCAATTTGACGGTCTAGTTTGATAAGCATACCCTAGTAGCACACTTCATTGGCCCAACGGAGGGATTTGGTTGGCATGGAAGGGATATGTTGGGAACAGGTTGGTTGTAATTTCCTCGGTTGGGCCAACGCATTTATTGGTTGGCTCACGCGCTCGCCCTACTGTTGGCGTTTCCAACCAATAGGGTTGTTGGCCCAACAATACATTTCGTTGGCTAAGCCTCCGTTGGCGTTACCAACCGACAGGATTGTTGGCCCAACAATACATTTCGTTGGAATATAATCGCATTTATGTTAAAATCAAAAAGTGTTGAAATAACATTATAAGCGTTAAATTTTTATTTCCTATAAAATAAAACAGTGTTAATTCATTAATTATTCGAGCTCTTTGTGCGCATTACGTGCTAAAAATTCACTTCTCCACCTCTTCCCGCCAGTCTTCGGCAATTTCCGGCGTAGTTCGTAGGTCATCACGTCGACGAAAGATATTATAACGGTTATTCGCCATCTTGATATGTTGAAGAATCCTGAATGGTGTTTTTACTTCTATTAATATTAGGTAAGCCCTTTATTTGTTCTCTGATTAAAACGTTATCTTTTTTACACAATACTGTATTATGAGTGTTGCATGAAATACAGCCTCTAAAAAATAAGTAGACCTATCATTTATAGACAATTCTAAATTTACATTATAATTGAAGAGGTCGAGCTGTAAATTGCAAATTTATTTCAGATGATTTACTGGAAGCAAGGCAGAAGGAAATCAAAGCAGAGTTCGCAAGATCAATTGGGATTTTCAAGATTTCAAACCTGCATATGGAACATGCAGTTATGTGTCAGCAACAAGTATTTCGATTTATTATTAAAATGTAGCAATTTCATCCCCCAATTTCCTGTAGGCCTACTTATATGAGTATAAGTGCATGTTACCATAGGCCAGTAGAATAACAATAAGGTGTCGACCACAAAAAACCACATTTTTTGTGGTCATTCGGGTCGCATGCGCCGTGCGGCGGGGCAACAGGCGGCAATGACCTGGGCGGGTTCGTTCAAGGTTTTTGCATTGTGTGATAGAAGGACGAGTTGGAAATGTAGTTTAAGTTAATTATATGAGCAGGTGTTCATTTTATGCTGAGATTGATAAATCGAGCCGTTTTTTGTGCGCGATGTATCAAGGAGAATTGGATGTTTCCTTATTTGGGAATAGCAGGCGGTCGCGTATGTTCATATTAGGAGGCTTTGACATTGACTTAAGTGGACCTGTTCAAGGTTTATGCATTGTGTGGCGGAAGAATAATGATGGAACGAGTCGGAATGTCGTTTAAGTTAATTATATGGGCAGGTGTTCATTTTATGCTGACATTGATAAATCGAGCCGTTGTTTCTGTGCGATGTAACAAGGAGAATTGGATGTTTCCTTATTTGGGAATAGCAGGCGGTCGTGTATGTTAATTTTGGGCGTTGTCCGTATGTTCATATTAGGAGGCTTTGACATTGACTTAAGTGGACCTGTTCAAGGTTTTTGCATTGTGTGACAGAAGAATAATGATGGGGCGATTTAGAATGTCGTTTAAGTTAATTATATGTGATGATAGGCGACCATGTCATGTCTCCTAGCGCTGTGTAATAAATAAGGGTGTGGTCGAGGCGCTTAGGAATGCAGTTTTCTAGTTTTAACTGCTGGCAGGTGTGTGGGGCATATATATAATAGGAGCATTCCGTGGCTTCTACATTCTCACATCTTAAGCACGTACGCACACACACACACACACACACACACATATGCACATGCACAATGGTTAAGATTAAATAATTTCTGCATATTATAAGCATGTGCTAAGTCTGTACATAAGCCAGTCGATACAACACTATCATAATGGAAAGATTTAGCTGTGAGCATTGTACCGCATCATATAAATATAGCACGACTCTAAGAAGACATGTAAGAGAAAAGCATGTCGGCATAACATTCACATGCAATATATGTAATCGTACTTACACGACACATAGGAGTTTACGACGGCATATTATCGAAGCCCATGAACGTCATAACTATCACTGTGATCTGTGTAATACTACATATATATCGAGATGGGGACTGATTGATCATGTTCAGAGAGAGCACTGCGGAAATAATCAGGTAAGAAGCTAATTTTACTACAGATGTAATTTATATTAGGGAAAATAATAGATTATTGAAAACTTATTATTTTATTTCTGATTTCCAGAACGCAGTGGGACGAGAGGTCATCGCTCAGCCAGAGTCCTGTCAGCGTGATTCTCCTCACCCGGATACTAATCATCAGGATCATGGTATTGTACCCAGACAATGCAGACCTTCAAGCCCCCAACCCAGACCGAGCCATCGTCATCATGAGCATACTCCAATCCCACAGCCCGGAGCAAGCCCTAACCACCAGCAAATTATTCACCAAGGACCCACATCAAGCCCACAGCCTGGATCGAGTCATCAGGAGCATATGCAGGTCAGATGGAGTGATAATGGGGGTAAAATGGTATTGTTGCAAACTGCATTTAAATCTAGATTAAAAACATATGTTACATATAACATTCCAGAGGGGTCATTCAAACTAATTTGGAATACTATTTCAATGACATGGTAAAGAAACAGAAAGAGGATATAAAATTGTTTAAAAATGTCAAGTGTAACTTATTCGTTGAATGCGAATTCGAAAATATTCAAAGCGAAACGTGCATGAAAAATTTCATAACAAAAAATACTGCATTGGCTACAAGTAGTGATGTGGATCAGATCGTAAGAAATAATTTTGCTAAAATATGTGCTGAACTAGAAGATTGTTCCATGAAGGACTCGGGCTGGCATTTTAAAAAAGTACATAAAATAGAACTGCGGATAAATAAGCATATCCCCCTCGCCAAAGCTAGTTCGTATATAGACCTGCCTATGAAATATAAATATTCAGTCAGTTATCAATGTGAAGAATTGTGATGATATGTGTTTTAAATACTGTATCCTGTCTAAATATATCAATCAGAACAAAGATCTTACAAGCTCATATACACAACGCCCTGACCTGGAAAGTAAATATGATTGGGCCGATGTTACATTTCCCATGCAACTAAAACAAATATCTAAATTTTCAAAAAGAAACAACATTTCTATAAATATATATGCAATTGAAGATGTAGTCACTAATACATATCCATAGATGGGTCATGAAATTTATCCCTATAGTGTTTGCGATACCGAGGCCGATGACCATCATGATATACTTTACATTACCGATGGAGAACGTGCTCATTTCTGTGCCATAACAAACTTGGAATCATTAGTCCGATCGCAAATCACACTTTCGAAGAAGTATAAAAACTTTAGAATATGCAGGCGGTGCTTCTCACATTTTAATGATAGCGATACGAAATCTTCGACTGTCAAACTGGCAGAACACAAACGACTTTGTATGTATTTTAAGCCTATTAAATATGAAATACCAGTACCCGAAAAGCGCATAGTTCGATTTGAAAACCACGAACACAGTAAAAAAGTAAGATTCGTAGTTTATGCAGATTTCGAATGTAGTTTACTCCCCGTTGCGGGTTGCACAGGAGATCCTCAAAGCAGTTGGACGATGCAGTACCAGGATCATGTTATATGATACTACTGTTATATGATAAAAGATAGCGAAGGTACATATTCCACACTAAAATTATACAGAGGTAAAGATGTAGAAAAACACTGCATTAGCAATCTTATACAAGATATTAAAGTAATCGAAAAAGAGGTATTACAGCAGACTATTGCGATGCTTCCTCTGACAGAAGAAGAACGCATACAATTTGATAATGCATCCAAATGTCACATTTGCCAAAAAGAAAACTTTACAGAAATTAACCGTAAAGTAAAGGATCATTGTCATATCACGGGGAAGTATAGAGGACCTGCACATAATGAATGTAATTTAAGATACAGAACACAAACAGTTATTCCTGTAATTTTACATAATCTTTCAAGTTATGATGCACATTTCATAGTAAAATCATTAGGTTTCGATGGAGGTAGAATAGATGTCATTCCTACTAACCAGGAAAAATATATTTCGTTTACAAAATATGTACCCCACGAAGTGAAGAATACATATCTCAAATTGAGATTTATAGATTCCTTTAGGTTTTTAAACAGTAGTTTATCATCTCTTGCCAACAACCTACCCAAAAACAAGTTTATTGAGACACAAAAGTATTTTACGAAAAGGAGTATTCCCATATGATTATATAACATCAGACCATGTATTTTCAGAAGAGAGCCTGCCCCCTAAAGAATGCTTTTACAACAAGCTGATGGGGGATCATATCACAGACGAAGACTATTCATACGCAAAGAAAGTTTGGGAGAAGTTTAATTTGAAAAACTTGGGTCAATATTCAGATATCTATCTAAAAACTGACGTGCTAATTCTAACGGACGTCTTTGAAAATTTCCGAGAGATGTGTTTAGATGTATATGGATTGGATAGCGCTCATTATTATACAATACCGGGGTTCGCATATGCCGCAATGCTAAAATATACAGGAATCGAACTATCTATAATGTCAGATATAGACATGATTTTAACGGTTGAAAGGGGGATTAGAGGTGGGATTTGTCAAAGTGTGACCCGATATGTAGAATCAAGTCAGAGCAATTCAATAATGTGTGTTCAAGGTGATAAGCAATCTAAATTCTTAACAACGTTAAATAATAAAAACAAATATGTTACTCATTATAGATCATTAAAGCAGGCTCTTCAACATGGTCTTAGGTGTGTAAAAATACACAGTGCTATCGAATTCAGCCAATCTACATGGTTAAAACCATACATTGACCTGAACAATATGAAACGAACTATGGCTGTAAATGACTTTGAAAAGAATTTTTTTAAGTTAATGAATAATGCGGTGTTTGGTAAAACTATGGAGAATATTAGAAATCGTAATGATTTTTGGTTAACTTCCAATATGAAACAATTACATAAATTGATAAATAAATGTAATTTCGTGGACCGTACGATATATGGTGAAACATTGGTCGGAGTTTTGTTAGAAAAAACTAACTTAATCTTTACAAAAGCTGTATATGTTGGTATGTCCATTTTGGATATTTCAAAAACGCACACGTACAGATTTCATTACGATGTAATGCAGCCATTGTATGACACAAACCTACAACTTTGCTATATGGATACAGATTCCTTTGTTTACAACATACATACTGATAACTTACATAGGGATTTGTTAAACATATTTGAACATCTTGACACCAGCAATTACAGGCAGAATCATCCATTGTATTCTATACATAATAAAGGCGTACTAGGGAAATTTAAGGACGAATTAGCAGGGGAAAAATTGATAAATTCGTATCGCTGAGAGCTAAAATGTATGCTATGCAAATATGTGATGGTAGGGAAATAGAAAAGGCAAAAGGAGTAAAAAAGAGCACAGTACAGAAAGAATTAGCTTTTTCCGACTATGTTAATTGTTTAAAACAAAACACTATCACATATTCAGAAAATCGATATATCAGATAAAAAAAACATGAGGTACATTCAATATGTGTAAATAAAAAAACTCTCGATGCCACTGATAACAAACGTAAAATAATGCAAAATGGGATAGATACATTACCATATGGGCACAGATATATCACATGATTGAACATGTTTATATAACCATCCGCTCATAAATACCTCGGTCCCGGTTCTTTTCCGGTCAGTTTGCTGTGTGCAACGGTGAGGAATAAAACTATAAAACAATGGAAGTGGGAAACTGTCTATATATTGATATAGATCCGCAGAAGAATGAGAAATTGGGGAAGTATCGATTTGTATCAACACCAAAAGTAAAACGAATAGTCAAGGAGGGGGATGTGCTTACATATACCATCGAGTGTTCAGATTATGTTCCCAAGGAAATTAAATTCGCACTACAAGTATATAACCCGAAAAGAAATTCTACCAATTTGAGAATTTCGAAGCTAGATGGAGAATATGAAGAATTCCGCATCACGGCAGAGAAAGAGGAGATACGATCACTTGGTGATATGGGAGACCTTGTAATCATTACAGACGAAGCTGAAGAATCCGACATTCTGGGTAAGGTATATGGGGAGTGCACTATGAAGTTAACTACATGGAAAATGGATCCTGTGCGAATAGCTGTTTGAAACTTATTCGGACATGATGAAGTTCGCACCGGTATTGAATTCGATGGACAGAACAAGTATGGCATCCCAGCCCACTTCGGAGCGATGGGGAAATCCAGTCAGCACACCGGAATTGAAATCGATGCACGGAACAAGTATGGCGTTCCAGCCCACTTCGGAGTGATGGGGAAATCCAGCCAAAAGTTTACAGATGCACCATATGCTCATAAGCATGTTGATACGGAGAAGATAACAACAGTAAAATTTTTAGTTTGCAAAGGTCATTAAAAGGTACGTGGAAAAAAACTTGCTCCCTAACGCCCGTTTACCTTGATGAATATCTACACCTGCTTCCATAAATTATCCCCGACGTTTCCATACATGCTAACCTCTGTTAACCTTGAAGAAAATGAAATCATACTTAACTAATAGGAAACAATTTGTAGAGTATTCAAATGGGCAGTTCTCTGCCAGGAACATTACAACAGGAGTGCCACAAGGGTCAATATTGGGACCTCTACTGTTTATACTATATATTTATGCCAGTATATATATATATATATATATTTATATATACTATATATATATGCCAAGATGGCGCCTAGGCTAGAGGAAGCTCAAGCTGCGATCTACAAAACACCAGTATTATCGCATTACTATTGTAGAAGGTGCAACAAAAATGTTAAGAATGGGATATTATGTGTCCAATGTGACTACTACGTACATTTCAGGTGTGGTAAAGTAGATCCTGTATTAAAAAACAACAACGAATGGACCTGTGAGGATTGCCGCGAAAAGTCAGCTACTAGTAACGGTCAGACGCAAGCATCAAATAGTGCTTGTTCGATAGTCAAAATGGATGAACCAGTGATTTTGAACTTACAACAAGAAAATCTGTCATTGAAACAGGCTATTAGTTGCCTTCAAGAAGATATCATGGCACTGCAAGAAGAACTTTGCCGTATACAATGTTCACGTGCAAGCGACACCATTTCAGATGCTACTTGGCTTAAACCTGCTAAGACATCTCAGAGAGTAGACTCCTCACCACAATTCAGTATTCCTTTGAAGAATGCTTACAATGTGCTCAGTGATCAGCAGTCGTGGCCTAGGTTAAGTTCGAAAACCAGTTATGTAAATAGGCCTCATGATGATTATACTGAACAATCAAGTAAAAAGTCCACCCCAACCACCGTCAATGCCACTAATAAGGCAAACTACAAAAGTGATGTAACTAGGCCTAAGTCCAAAGTAAACAGTGAGAAAAAATTATATCAGGCGACAACAAGATGCATGAAGTCTTCTAAAATAAGGTGTTTTTCTGACAGCCAGGGAAGAAATGTGGCTAGTAAAATTCTTTGCCTTAGCAATCACTCAGTCGTCAGCATAGTAAAACCTGGAGCCACGTTCAAAGAAGTTACCAAGGAAAGTGAATCTATGTGTAGCAGGACCGTAGCAAGGTCCTTCTGCGCCCTTGGCGAGTTGACAGATCTGCGCCCTCCAACACTAGGGAGGGGTCTGAATTTTTTTTTTTTTTAAATGTAAAATTGTTTATTATTTTAATATAAAAACACTGTTATTGTCAAAGAAAACCTAAACCTCAATTGAAAATTAACTAAGTGTTGAACTTTCAAGGTACTAAAACCTTATTTTCAGACGATTGAACTACTTAAAAAAATGAAATAACAAAATCCAGTATCAAAATTAAATTACATAATAGGCCTATAGGTAAAAATATTTTTTTTGAATAGTTGAACCACTTTCTTCTCAATAATAACGCATATTTTAATTTTTACTGTCGTTGTTTACTGTTAATGTCAATAAGAAACGTGTTAATTAAAGAACGTTGCATGACTGCTTTTTGTTTGTAGACGATCGGCATAATACTACAGATAGTTCACGAGCAGTAATTTTTAATAACCTGAAAGATTTCTTCCAATAACGTGAAATTTTCATTGCTTGATAAATTGCACCACTCAAAAAAAAAAAAAAAGCAGGATTTTTCATGGTTAATTTTGCGCCTCTTTGTACCTGCGCCCTTGGCGGGGGCCCACCTCACCACCGCCTAGCTACGGCCCTGATGTGTAGTGATCTAGGAAATGATGATGTGGCTGTCCTCATCGGGGGAACTAATGATGTTGCACATAATGAAGCGGATGGACTTCTTAGATCACTAAAGCAAAGACTTCGAGAGCTGCGCAATACGAACGTACTGATGTTTTCAGTGCCTCACAGATATGATCTACCCATTTGGTCAGAAGTAAATCAAGAAATCAAGAGAGTTAACTGCAAGATATCTAACATTTGTAATCACTTTAGTAATGCTAAGCTAGTAGATATAAGCACACTAGGATCACGGTTTCACACGAGGCACGGACTTCACCTTAATAACATAGGAAAAAGGTTTATCGCTGATAGTATCTTAAGTTTTGTGGAGGAAGTTAGTATAAGTCAAAATAGATTTAAGAATCCAATCCCTCTTGATTATGTTAAACAAGGGGTTTTTTTAGGTTAGAAACCCCAAAAGTAAACCTAAAGGAAAATACAACTTGTATTGCTCATGTAGCTGAAGAAAAGGAAAACCGACCAAGGCATATCTCTACACACACAAAATGTTTACACAATACCTATCTATCTCGTGACAATAATGTCAAAATAGGCTTCCTTAATATTCAGGGGCTAAACAAGAAAAACATAATTGTAAATGATTTTGCCTTAGACAACTACCGGTATGTAGATATATTATGCTTAAATGAGCATTGGAGTAAAGATAATAAAATTCAGTTCGAAGTAATGGATAATTACAGTTTAATCAATAGTTTCTGTAGAGAGCAACATATACATAAAGGGGTAGCTATATATGCAAATAAGTGCTATGAAGCAAGCAGTGTACAGTTAGATCTTAAATTTCTATGTATTGAAGTTGATTTTGAAGTAACTGCTGTAATTTTAGAAAATATACACCTAGTAGTAATTGTTGTGTATAGGTCCCCAGATGGTGATCCTAATGTCTTTCTTGACAGGATAGAGGATTTGCTCATATTTTTTGACAGGCCTAAGTGGATTAAATATAAAATCATTATCGGAGGGGATGTTAACTCTGAATTCGATGTAACTCTTGACAAGCAAAGTGTAAATGACCTTAAGAATCTGCTCAGACAGTTTAATTATATTTATGTTAATGATAAGCCAACTAGAAACTTAGCCTGCTTAGATAACATTTTCACTAATATAGATAGAGTCTCTGGTTTTTCTGAAGTGGTCACTTTTCCCTTCTCTGATCATGATGCTCTATTTTTTAACATAGGACTACATGATTTTGAGTCAAGAAATTATGAATGTACAAACTATAATATTAACAAAACAGTAACAACAAGACCAATAACTGAAAATAACATAATGAACTTTAGGTTGGCTCTTTCTAATTTTGATTGGGTAGATCTACTTAACAGTGTACAAGATAGCTCTGTTCATATGATGTTTGAAAAATTTTTATGTGTGTTTCTGAGACTATTTGAACTAAATATTCCAAAAAGAGTGTGTAAAGTAAAACCTTTTTCTTTGGCAAATAGAAATAAGAGGGCAAAACAAGGTGAATGGTATACCCCTGAGCTGTCCAATATGAAGAAAAAAGTTCTATTATATTTAGATCTATACAGGACACACAAAGATGATCATACTAAGACAGTATATATTAAGTATAGAAGAGATTATAAAATTGCTATTAACGAAGCCAAAAGACTTAGTAACTTAAAAAGTATTTATGAAGCTAAGAATAAGTGTAAAAAAGCATGGAAAGTAATAAATTCCGTAGCTAAAAATGGCAAGAAAGAAGAAGTAGCACTCAACCCAAATGACTTCAATAAATTCTGTGCACTATCAGTTCAAGAAATATGTGATAGCATGAATAAGCCTTCAGTTACTCCATTAAATTTATTAAAATCTCAAAATGAAAAATTGCATCCCACTAGTTTTGGTTTTAATGAAATAACCACTAATGTAGTCTTAGACATCGTTAAAAAAATGAAATCTTCAGATAGTGTAGATATTTATAGTTTATCTAGTAATATCATTAAAAAAATAATTGACTGTATTATAGACCCACTGGTTTATTTGATAAATAGATGTCTTAATACTGGTATATTCCCAAATGTATTAAAACTGTTGAGAGTGGTTCCGATATATAAAAAAGGAGATAAATCATGCCCTTCTAGTTATAGACCAATTTCTCTTACTCCAGTTTTCTCAAAGATAATTGAAATCATAATCTACACACAGTTTTGCAGTTACTTAAGCCAGAGTGACATAATTTGTAAGGAACAATTTGGTTTTATTAAGGGGAAATCTACTATTGATGCCATGGATCAACTTGTTAAAAAAGTTTTGCTCACTTTTGAAAACAAGGGTTTTATTAATGCTACATTCTGCGACTTGAGCAAAGCCTTCGATTGTGTAGACCACGAAGTCCTCTTAGATAAGCTAGTTTACTATGGAGTCTCAGATAAAGGTCTATCACTACTGAGATCATTTCTAGTGAGTCGACAGCAGATAGTGTGTATAGGTAACGATAGGTCTGACAGGATTGAACTCAAGTTTGGTGTACCACAGGGCTCAGTGCTCGGACCCCTGTTGTTTACTTTAATGATTAATGACTTGCCACATTTCATGAACACTCAAACAATATTATATGCAGACGACACAACTTTTTTAAATTTTAGTTCTGATTTTAATGAGCTTCAGAACTTAACTCAAAATACTATAGCACAAGCTTCAATTTGGTTTAGGGCCAATGGATTTTTATTAAATGACAGTAAAACTCAACAAATATTTTTTAGTCTTAGAGATTTACCAATAGAAAATAGTACAGAAAGCGTTAAGTTTTTAGGTATATATATAGATATGAAGCTGAACTGGGAACCACATGTCAATTATATTAGCCTACTACTAAATTGTCTTGGGTTATATATCTTATAAGAAAACTGAAAATGTTTGTGCCAGATAACTATATAAGATCTGCATACTTTGCGTTCTTCCAAAGTATAATCTCATATGGCATATTACTTTGGGGAAATAGTGTCCATATTCAACGCATTCTGATACTGCAAAAGAAGGTAGTTAGGGTAATAACAAACTCACACAAACTAGAACATTGTAGACCTTTGTTTACTAAATTACGTTGTCTTACCATAGTTATCACAGTCTAGGATGTCCGGGTAGCGCCGCGGCGAGTGTTGAGAGGCCAACGTTTCTACAGCCATGTTGCTGTCTTCTTCAGGGCCAAAAAAGTCACTGGCTAAGCCGGGCATCGGGCTCTTATATATCTATGTGGTGTTGCGGAGCAGTAGCGGGCATCCGGCCAATCACAGAAGAGACATCAGTTGGAGCTCTGGGATTGGTCGGTCGACAGCAGCGGTTGGTCGGAGCTCCATTGTCCCTATCTGCTGCATCATGGTGGTGTCGAAGAAGGGGTTGCCAGGTTTTCGGCAAGTCCAGGCCTTTATCCCCGTTGATGTTCTGGGGTCTTCTCGATATTTCAATCGCTTCTTTCACCCTTCTCGGCCACCATCTTTCTTCTCTACTTATGAGGCGCGTGCCATCAAAAACGATAGCGTGTCCAGTCTTCGCTGAGTGGAGGGCTATGGCCGACTTATCAAAGTTGTTATTCTTGTAGTGGCGTATGTGCTCTTGTAGGCGTTCTGCTACTGTGCGGCCAGTCTCGCCAATGTAAGTCCGTCCGCAGCTGCAGTGGACCTCATATATTCCCGCCATCTGTAAGGGTTCTAATTTGTCCTTCACCCGGACCAGTCTGCGTCGGAGAGTATTGGGAGCACTGTAGGCGACCTTGATGTTCTGTCGTCGTAGCATTTTTCCGATTCGGTCGGTTTTGATGGCACGCGCCTCATAAGTAGAGAAGAAAGATGGTGGCCGAGAAGGGTGAAAGAAGCGATTGAAATAGCGAGAAGACCCCAGAACATCAACGGGGATAAAGGCCTGGACTTGCCGAAAACCTGGCAACCCCTTCTTCGACACCACTATGATGCAGCAGATAGGGACAATGGAGCTCCGACCAACCGCTGCTGTCGACCGACCAATCCCAGAGCTCCAACTGATGTCTCTTCTGTGATTGGCCGGATGCCCGCTACTGCTCCGCAACACCACATAGATATATAAGAGCCCGATGCCCGGCTTAGCCAGTGACTTTTTTGGCCCTGAAGAAGACAGCAACATGGCTGTAGAAACGTTGGCCTCTCAACACTCGACGCGGCGCTACCCGGACATCCTAGACTGTGATAACTCCGGCCGCGGAAGCCTACAGACCTATTTACCATAGTTAACCTTTATATTTATAATGTACTGCTTTATACAAAAAACAATCTGTCGTGCCATAACTTAAAAAAAGATATACATAATTATAATACCAGACAAAGTAAGAAAATAAATATACCATTTCATAGATTACATAAGTCATCAAATAGTTATGAAATGTTAGGTCAAAGAATGTTTAATACACTACCATCACATCTTGCTGAATTGCCTATAAATCTATTCAAATGCAAGGTGTATACCTACCTGGTTAACAACCCTTTCTACTCTGTGTCTGAATTTTTTGAGTGCAATATACTTTAATGGTAATATGAATACAGGTTTTAAAATGTACATAGTGGGTTAAGTCTAGATTGTGGTCCTGACTTTATCTAGTAACAAAGGGGTTTAACAACAATAAAATTCTTATTTATTTATTTTTTTAATTTATCTAAATTTAAGTTATTCTTAAAAATTCTTGTTGACTGTTAATAAATAAATATTTAATAAATATTAAATAATAAATATTTCGAATATGACTTTAAGAATTTATAGTTAGTAATAGTTAGTAAATGTACAAGAAACTTAATGTAGTATTTTCACTTATATTGTAAAATTAGTTGTGAATTATGTATATTTCGTGTTGTAATTTATGTAGGCCTATGTAATCTTTGTACTCCTGACTTTGTCTATTACCTAAATGGTTTAATGACAAGAAAATAAAATTATTATTATTATTATTATTATTATTATTATTATGACTTAAATACGATTATACCTGGAAGCACTGGCCTCACATTATATGCAGATGACACTAATCTATGTTATGGTAATAAAAACCTGGAAGAAATGGAACTGGAAATAAATACTACCACTAATTCTTTGGTTCAGTACTTCCATAATATAAAACTATCAGTTAATGCTAATAAAAGTGAATTTATATATTTTGAGTGTAAAAATGCATCCTTCGAACCACAGTTAATGATTGGTGATGATAAGGTAAAACGAGTCAGCGAAGTAAACATCTTGGGTCTAACTCTTGATGAATCCCTTTCTTGGAACAGTCATGTCAACAAAATCGAAAGTAAAATCAGTTCAGGACTATTTGTATTAAGAAACATTGTCAAATACCTCCCAATGGATACTACTAGGATTGTGTATTTTGCACTCATTTACTCACACATTACATATGGATTGAATTATGGGGCAATACATCTAAGGAAAACATTAGGAAAATTCTTACATTGCAAAAGAGAGCAGTTAGATACATGGGTAAACTGCCATATAATAGTGCTTGTAAGGAAACATTTAGAAAACTATCGCTGTTGACTGTTCCTTCGATATTCATTCTACGATCCATATTGTACTTAAAATATAATAACTCAACCCCGGTAGCAAAAAACTCGGATGTTCACAATCACCAAACTAGAGGTGCTAATAACCTGGCTATCACCAGGCATAGACTTAAGCTTTTTGAAAAAAAACCAAGCTACATCGGCACTAAATTTTTCAATAAAGTCCCGCCATGTACATGAGAAATACTGAACCAAAGAAAAAATTCAAACAATTACTTGTAAGCTTCCTCATAAGTAAAGCATACTATGATGTCGAGGAATTCTTGGAGGATGATTTATCTTAATGTAGCCTACATAATGTACACGTCTGTATATATGTTGTATATTATGTAACATTTATTATGCTTATCTTTGTATTGTGAATATTGAGTTTTTTATAGAGTGCTTGTTATGAATGCAAGGGTGCAAATGCAGATGTTCATAAACATGTATTTTGTACTATGTTATGATGAACAAATCTAAATAAATAAATAAATAAAAAAAAAACCACCTGTATAAGCTGTCAGTGTGCTTTTCTGTGTTGTTTTGTTCGTGTAAAAGGGCTAAATGCAGAGTTGGAAATTGGACTTTCTCACCTCCGAAACCTACACCCAACGGTAAATTTGTATGTTTTTATATTTACTTTTGCTATAAATTATAATAATAAGGAATATAAAGTTAAACTCTAGAACTGAGATTTTCTAACCTCAAATGATCTCAAGCTGTTTGACAAATTAGAAAAACATCTCACCTCCGTTACTGTAACTCTTGAGTCCTATCCATGGAGGTGTAATTAATGTTGTAATTGATGACATATTTAACTGTCTGCATTTATTATTTTTGTTTAAAGAAGATACTGGTATAGCCTAATAGTTTATGACAATTATCAAGTTTTTATTTAAAGTTTTGATTTTAAGGTGATAATCTATTTTAACATAGATAAAAATAAGTAAAAAGTCGTGTGTTAATCCATTTGTATTGTAATAAATATTGTTCTTTTCCATGATAACATTTAATACAGTTAATTTAATCTAATTCTCACATAACTCCTATATAATTAGTATTTCTTACTATTTTCTCACCTCCGTGAATGAGCCATTTTCTAACCTTGTTAATTTAATGCAAAATATCACTCGGTAAGAAGGACCAGCACCTCAGTAGTATTCTGCAGGATGAAATATTACATAAAAAAAATTACATGGTCCAAAATTTAAAAAAAAATTTTAACATTGAAATCTGAACTTTTTTGGAGAATGACCCAACTACGCAGTAAGGATATCAGTCTGATCTTTTTTCACTATTAATTCAGAAGTCTACATTAAAGTCCCCACACAGTATGATATTTACGTTTTTCTCTATTAATTCAGAAGTCTACATAAAAAGTCCCCACACAGTATGATATTTACGTTATCACTAGGGACCGGATTCTTAGGTTTTACCTATTTTTTTCCTTACTTCCAAAACAAAAAACACTCATACACTTTTTCGAATCATGTTCATAGGATTCACCCACATTAATTCTGTGGCACCTAAAAATACCTAAATGGGGTATAAAAACCTAAATATACCTAAACGGGATATAATACCTAAAATATCTAATTTAGGCTACTTTTTTGTCTATTTTATTTGTCAGTTGAGAAATCGATATTTTGCTGAGAGTAAATAATTTTTGTCGGGTTGAAATTAATACCACCAGCGTTTCGTTCAACCCATTGCGTGTAGGATGGACAGTATCAAGAGAGGAAGTGTAGAGTACCGGCGTAATCCTTTTAAAAAAAATCCCTCTAGGCAGGCCTAGAGGCTGAGGTAGATTTCGAAGCGCTTTTGTTTTAATTTATTGTCGCTGCGCAGCACTCTCCTTCTTTAGCCTTGGCACGGCAAACCCGCAATAATGACTGAATTCAGCAAAGAGCAAAAGCCTACAATCATTTGTTTTGAAAACAAGAATAGGATATAATATTCTGGGAGGCCGTGCGCAAGATCAGCAATGAATGAAATTAGCAAAGCCGCTAAACAAGACAAAATTATATTATAATAATTCTTTTAAGTGTTATTATTTTCAAACATTAAAATCTCGCGTCATATGAGAGCTATCAAGAAACTATTTATTGATTTGTACAGTACTCATCAAGAGCTTTTCAACGATACTTCACAAGACGTGGTTTCAAAAGTTTCGAATTTCCATCCCCCACCCCCACCCTCACTCGAACCCCCAAATCGTTGGTGTCACTGTGAACTCCATAGGGAGTACTCTAATTTATTCAAACAAAGTTTCCCTCTATACTTCATAGGGGCCGAGATATACATTTTTAAAAATTTCAACCCCCTCCCCCGACCACCCCCTTGGGCCAAATTTGCTCATTAACGAACTTGTCCGAACTATTGGGCCTAGAAATGACATAATAAAATTTGGTTCAAATATCTTCAAAATTACGGCCGCTAGCGTGTAAAGATATATATATAAATATCACAAACTTTTTTTTTAACGGGCGGTGGTTTCGTACTTAAGCTGGGTCTCCATTGATATACATTTAACACCAACATGTTGCAGTTAACATATGTTAAATGTTTTTCATCAACTTGTTGATGTATACAAGTCAAGTGATTTGCCAATTAACAACTGTCTCCACTACAATATTATAGGTTAACATGTGTTGGCGAGTTTACGAACAGAAATGAATAACATTAAAAAAAAGGAAATCCTCTGAAGAGGGCAGCCAACATTGCAAGATGAGAGTAGTTTTATATACTCGTTATTATCTTCTTGTTAACTGTCTATGACTTTCTTAAATACTAATTATGTACAGATATCTTGATCTTTTCAAAATAACTATCACATTTTTCAACAATGGAGTATGCCATAAAAAAATAATTTTAGAATTAGATGCAATACTATTGAGAACACTGATATACCAAATACTCACATAATACAAAATGGATGCCGGGAATATTGAGGAAGCTGTCGACTGCTTGTTGTTTACCCGGAAATTCCCGAACCAAAGCCGATTCAGCTGGCGATCGCTTTTTGTTTCCCGGAAATTCCCGAAACAAAGCCGATATCGACCGACTAGTCAATTGACTTGACATGCTGTCCATTTTCTCCGGAAAACAAATTAACACCTGAAAATGTTAAGTGCAACACGCTGGGTTTGCATGCCAAGTCAATTGGAACGCGAAATTGCAATATACATGTCAATATCAACTTGTTAATATTGACATGTTCGTGCTAAATGTACAGTCGGTCAAATAAAAAACGTCGGGACTCGTATGCTGTTAAAATTAAAGTTTTGACGCATTAGTTCACAAGTTTCCTATAAAAAACACAAAATACAGGTCATTTTCGGAACATATGAGGCCATGCGGCAGGAGGGAAAATATGAACAAGGAGGGAAAAAATGAAAATCGCGGAAAGCGCAACACACGATATTCAACTTAATGCATTGTCATAATTCATTTTGCTTTGTGTCATCGCCACATACAAATGCTAACGTGAGAGAAAGTGTAGTTAGGGCTGTAATTGACCTGCATTTTTCGGTCTCTGAAGCAGCGAGAAGGCTCCATATTTATGAAAGAGCAGCTCAGAGGAGGGAACTTGACTATAATGCGACCGGAAGTTTTCATAGCAAACGTTGATCTGGCCGGACGCGTATTTCGATGCTAGGATTGGTTGCAGAGGTTGAGCGTAAGTTATTGATTTTGCACTAGAAGTACCGGTATTATAAAATAAAATCTTAAAAAAATGCTCCTTGAATAAACATATTCCTCGCGAATCTATTAATTATTAATATTATAAAAATTTGCAACCAAGAATATGGCGGATTTGAGGCATATAGCCACAGCCTTCTATACATGTTTGTTTTGGAACAAAACTGACTAAATAATCAAGAAAATACATGGATAGACAAGAGGCGTGTGTGAACCTAACCTTAAGTCTTCCTGTACATGCGCATATGCTCGTTCGTGATACTTAATCAAATACCGCCCGACGTTTTTTATTTGACCGACTGTATATCAATGGAGACGCAGCTTTAGGGGAGCATGAAACGTAAAGATATGAAAGAATTTTTCGAAAATCATGACATGGTATCCATTGCAATAGGTAGATTTTTCTTCGAAATCTACCTAAAATATGCATACGAACAACCATTGTTGCCCTGTATGAAGAAGGATTTCTGTGTTTTAAAGCGCTTGTTTGCATTTAGTACTGTCCTGTTATTCGTACTGAGTGGTCACACTGTGAGTTTTAAGAAGTCGTGTTAATTATGCCGAAAAAAATGAAATCGAGTTTATTACGGCAGTGGATTGGCGACGACCTGAATTTCACTACAGATGGCAAAGTAATATTTTGTCAAGCCTGCCAGAAATACGTACGAAGTTTTCGTCCGATTCGAACCTGCCGCAATTGCTTTGCTGAAATTCGCACCTATGACGTCATGTGAGGTTGAAAGGACATTTTCTGCCTTCAAATGTATTCTAAGAGATAACAGGAAGAACTTCACAGTTGAAATATATTTAGTGATATACTGTAACCAGGAAATGTGAGGCAATCTTATTTTCACTGCTTCTTTTGATTGCTTATGCTTTCTTTCTTCGATTGTCTATAATATTGTCCTAAAGCAAGTTTACACAAATTTAAGTCAATTTTGTTAAGTTAAACTTTACAAGTATTATGTATTGAATCCTATGTAGCACATTCAAATTCATTAAACCAATTATTCTACCCGAAAACGATATTTTGGACAAAAAACCTAAAAAAAACTATTTCACCTAATGGAAAACCTAAAAGAGTGTTTTTAAAAACCTAAAAATCCGGTCCCTAGTTATCACTATACAGAGCAACATTCAAAATCCTGTTCCTTGCAGAAGGAACTGGTATCTATATCACTAAAATTTAAGAGTCTTTGATAAATATACTCACGCTTTCACATTTTATGGAATGTCTACAAAAGTTTGAACACAATGAAAAGTTATCAATTTTTAATTGTTACAGCTATGTCTCTGCATAATGGTGTTCTGTTAAACAAATAACTTAACTAAGTTAAACTCTCCAATTTTATCTTCAAGTCCCTTATATTTTGATGAAATAATTATAGGCTATTGAAAATAATGTATTAGTTCTAGCTGAAGGCCTGGATAATTACTACTGTTTACTTGAGGTATGCATATAAGTTGTTGGTTTCTTTAATTTAGATTCCCCCTGAAAATTGAGATGAGCCACCATCTATGACAGGATTAGGTCTGTTACAATCAGAAAAATTAAACCTTAATTCCTCAGCAACCAGTTTTGAAAGCATCTTCTTCCCTCGAGAGTTGAAATAGTATATTATTCCCTTTTTAAGCTATTAAAAGATGTAAATCTGTAAATGATTAAGATGGTAACGTTAATTGATCAAAGTTACCATCTTATTTATTTATAGATTTACATTGGATCGAAGCAAGGGCTTGTCGTACCCATTGAAAAATTCAACAAAACCTACATTAGTATTTTCAGAAATACTTAACGGTCAACTTCAATTGAATAGCACGGATCTCTGTCGATGCTGTTTCTGCCTCTATCTACAAGACAAAGTGCAAACTACTTCCTTCACAGCTGGTTGCAAGAAACTATCTACCTACAATTTAACTCCCAAATACAGAGCAGTTTATGCATTGAGATTGATAACAAAAAACGGGAACCAATAGGGCAAAAGATAGATTTATGCTGCACCCCAGTCAAGCTCCACCGTTTTGTTAGGTTAGGAACGTTTATGTTAGTTTAGGAGCAATATACTGAATAGCACGAGGTTTATTATGTCTCACATTGAATGTCTTCTGTGACGAAACCCTAAACCCCACCTTCTCATTAGAGAGGAGCCTAGGGTGCAGCATAAAACTATCTTTTCCCAAATGCTATCTCTATATATATAAAAGGCTTTGTCCTGAATGACAGGAATCAACGTACAGCCTAAACTATAACAGGTAGAGACTTGGAATTTTGATGTTTCATAATGTAGATGCTCACTAAGAAAAGATTTTGAAAAATTCTGATTCTAAATGCCAAAAATTAAATGTTTTTTAAAATACTTAAGCCCTTTTTACATAGAATTATCGAAACAAATTCACAGAACATATTGTTGCCAATGGTATAGGTGGGTTTGGATTAAATGAAATGGATGTTTGACAAATTAGAGAAGATATCATTATAATTCATATTATCTATATTAATAAAAGGAATTGTCCTCGATGTCCAGCGAAATCTACTGAACGCAGAGATCTGAAATTTTAAACATAGGTGGGCTGAAGGGTCGGAAAATGCACCTCGAAGACGGAATTTTAATTTCAGTTTTCGTTCGTGAGTTATGAGTGAAAAACGGGCAAAAAACATGCATTTTTTGCGTTTTCAAAACATAAGTTTTCAGTTATACATTTCAATGTCAAATCAATTACAGTTGGCTTTGGCTGATTTTGTCATACCTTGAAAATAAAACTTTCGCGATCGCTTGAATGTTGTAAGCCCTAAATATGGTCAAACGTTGTTTTATTTGGACGAATCTCACTATACAGAGGTTTTCTGGGCCAAGAAACTCGAATCTGAGGTCGCTTTTACCAGACGATGCTATCTAATCGTGGTATGTAGTCCACGTGATTTAGGAGTTAATAAATATAATGATTTTACTATTATGCTCTTAATTTTTAATTTTTGAAATAATTATCGCGGGCGAAGCCGCGGGCACATGCTAGTACAGTATATTGCTCCTAAACTAACATAAATCTTCCTAACCTAACAAAACGGCGGAGCTTGGCTGGTGCGCAGCATATATCTATCTTTTGCCTTACTTTTGTTCAAAGAATTGATTAAGAGGTGAAATTAGTCGTTTTTAGAAATTCATCTTGTATTTTTACCCATTTCAATCAATTAATTTTTATTATGCTTAAAACACACCAACCATATTATGATTCTGAGCAAAGGAGATTGACCAAATAGGAAGCAGGTTGACCAACTGTCCTTCTTGCATTAAGGTAAGTAGTGGCCGGTAGATTCTATTTTAGTGGTTAAGTTAGGTTGGTTAGGAACGGTAATATTAGTTTAGTAGGGCATACTGAATTCATGCGCGGTTTGTCATGAGGGTCAACCCGTTTACCTAGGTAAGATGACCATCAGTTATATGAATCCTTTGCACCTAGGGACACATTTTTAACGTTATTTCACGTTGAGTAAAAATTAAAATTGTAATGCTAAGGAGATATGGCTGGACCAAAGCATATCACGCAATTAAGTAAAAAACTCACTCGATTATGCTATGCAGAGTCCTGAATAAAATTTCCCCTATTTATGTCCTGAAAACAATATATTTGGTTATATACAAGTATCTGCTGTCACTATATACAAGAAGAACAGTTGGTCACACTGCCTCGCTCATAAACAAAAAACATCACACAGTCCGTGGAAATGTGAATATCGCGTGAAAGGGTCCGCACCATTGGGATTATGCCACATTTTGTTATATATATAAACAGACTAGCATGTGCCCGCGGCTTCGCCCGCGATAATTATTTCAAAAATTAAAAATTAAGAGCATAATAGTTAAATCATTATATTTATTAACACCTAAATCACGTGGACTACATACCACGATTAGATAGCGTCGCCTGGTAAAAGCGACCTCAGATTCGAGTTCCTTGGCCCAGAAAACCCCTGTACAGTGAGTTTCGTCCAAATCGAACAATGTTTGACCATATTTAGGCCTATAGGCTTCCGTGTAGGTTGAAAATTTCATATGTCTTCGGGCCTTGATATTCTAAACAAATGAATCGTCCAGGATGGACTTACAAAATCAAGCGATCGCCCGCGATAATTATTTCAAGAATTAAAAATTAAGAGCATAATAGTTAAATCATTATTTTATTAACACCTAAATCACGTGAATTACATACCACGATTAGATATCGTTGCCTGGTACCCTAGTAGCACAGATCGTTGGGCCAATGTTGGGAAATGATCGCCATGTTTCGTTGGCTAACGGTTAGGAATGTCCGTCGGGGTTCCGTTGGCAAAGTGCATTTTACCCAACCAATTGCCAACTGTAGCCAACCAATATCCAACAAAATCCCAACAGTTGGGAATGTTCGTTGGCGATCTGTTGGGCCATCATTGTAATGCCAACAGAATGCCAACTGTTGCCATCCGAATTCCAACATAATTCCATCCATAAGCCAACCAAAATCCAACGATTTCCCTACATTCCTCCATTGGGTTCTGCTTTTTGCCTTGGTTTCATGTTTATTTTGTCAAAATTAGGTAGTTGATAAAATATTTACCCCAGCAACTGCAATTTAAGAATGACTTATAAATCCATGCAAATCTTTCGCACTTCACCCCTTTTGATAATAGTCCAAGAAAACCAAGTATTTAGCTAACTAATAAATTCACTCATACAGATTCACAAAACACAGTATACAGTTCATATGTTGCTCTTAATTCAACCGTATACTGTATTTTGTGAATGTATAAGAATGAATTTATTAGTTAGCTAAATGCCTAGTTTTCCTGGGCACCTATCAAAAGGGGCGAAGTGCGAAAGATTTGCATGGACTTGCTAATCATTCTTAAATTGCAGTTGCTGAGGAAAATATTTTATCAACTACCTAATTATGATAAAATAAACATGAAACCAAGACAAAAAGCAGAACCTAATGGAGGAATATAGGGAAATCATTGGATTTGGATGGCTTATTGATGGTTATACAGTGCTTTCACTGTACGACTTGGCCGGCAATCGCAAGGGCCGCTCCACCGTCACAGATAAACCGCATGCGGGGCCAGGCGCATGACATATCACGGTACTCCCGGCGAATCGTATATATTTCCGTAATTGTAATCACAATAAAATATGAAAATATAAAATAAAAATACAAACTTACCTTATCACAGGAGATGTTGGAAATGCCGTCCTTCTGCATCATTACATCTACGGCACCTTTTGAGGAAATTGCTATTCACACGCAGTAGTTCTAATGTATAATTATGTCGTGGCATTTTTAAAACACTTCAAGCAAAACTAAAAACTACTTTAACCATAAAAAAACACAAACACTGCTGTAATAATTATTCACGTGTGAACGCAATCAGATCACATGCTAGACTTCAGCGGTGAGACAACGAGGCATCACTTGGGCGCTTGATGCATGAGTCACGGATAGTCGGCCCGTGCGATTGCCGGCCAAGTCGTACAGTGAAAGCACTGTAATACTAATGGTCGAGAACTTCATCCCATGAGGGGACAAGGCCTACTACCCATGTTGCATCTTCTTCCTCCATTCTTCTACATTGGCAGATGGTGGTCTTCATGACTGAAGCCGCTATTTCTTTATCAAGTGGCTCCTCGTCTTCATGAGGCTATGTGCACCCTGGTCCAGAATTCTATATCTCAGAAAAATGGTGATACATGGTATAACATAAGGAAAGAATCTTGGCTATAGGCTAAATAAAATTCAGAGAAATGAATAATGAATAGTTTATTGTTATTGCTGCTTTACAAGTTATGGATAAGTCAGATATATATATTATGAACTACATAACATATATTAATAAACTTCATTTTTATGTAATGTGAGAATAGTTGATTTATGTAAGTTGATCTTTCCACCTTATGCCCTCAATATAGTCTAGGAAATCCAAGAATGTTACCATTAACGTTTACAATATTATATGGTGTTAATCTTTATATTCTCATATAAGTAACAATGTGCAATCTTTTAGCCTACTGTGATTAGTTAATTTGTTATACAGCTGTCTTGTGACCAGTTATAATAATAGTTAAAAGGTTCGCCCGAGTGGGCATTAGTGACCAGTTATAGCATCACCATTATTAGGCCTATACGTTAGAAATATAATCAACTCTATCAAGTAACTTCCATTCTATTTGCTTGTATAATTTAAAAACATAGTTCATAACAGGGTTAAAAGGCGTATTTACATTATGTTTGAAAAACAGTCTAATCTGATTAGCTTAACCTGTAAGAGCTTTATTTCTAAAATGCTGTTCCATCTATTCCTATGCACTTAGATTAGCTTATTCATTATCAAATAATATTTAAAAGACTTCAATATAGGCTTTAAAAAGCTTTAAAAATTTGTGTAAAATCTCTTAAAAATTCATAATAATTCTATTTATTATATTCTTAATTTACATTCAATTACAATTTTGATTGTAAGATGCAGTTTGTAACATAATCTGAGTGTGTTCGAAAACAGGCTGCTTAGGAAAATATTTGGGCCTATGGGAGAGATGAAAATGGGGACTGGAGGAAACTGCATAACGACGAGCTTCATAATCTGTACTCGCCACCAGATATAGTAAGGGAAATTAAATCACAGGGAATGAAATGGGCTAAACATGTTGTGCGTATGGGGGGGGAAAGACATCTAAAAAATGCTGAGTGGGAGACCCACTTGGAAGACTTAGACATAGGTGGAAAGAAAATATTAGGATGTAGATTTAAGGGAAATAGGATTTGTGGGGGATAGTAGGATGGAATTAGTACAGAATTGGGTTGAATGCCAGGTGCAAGGGTATTTTATTTTTATTGTGAAATATTAGGTGACATGCTAATCGCAATTACGCATTACCGGCATTGAGCAGTGGCTACAGGCATGATGGCATGACCTGCGGGGAAGCAGGGCAGGCGGCAAGCGGGAAGCAGCCAGGCGAGTGGAAAGGAGAACTCGTGGGGCGCAAAGTTCCATTATTCCCATTTTATTCCATAATCTAGTAATATTTTACTTTTACAAAGACTGATGTTAGGATCATTAGCGAAATTGATTAGGCCTACACACAACATTTTAGACTTAATTTTAAATTTGATTCTACAAACTGTAGCCTATTGGGGTTATAACCAAAATTGTGACTGAATGTAGGCCTAAATTAAGAATAGAACAGATAGAAGAAATCTGAAGAGATTTTACATGATTTGGTAAAAATGTTTTAAATTACCTAATCATTTAAGTGCACATATAGGCCATTAGGGATAGATGAAACAATTTGATGGAAAAGGATTCTAGCAATCAAGTTAAGCTAATCAGATTTAGACTGTTATTCAAACATAATGTAAATGCATTTTTTAACCCTGTCATGAACTATGTTTTTAAATTATAGAGGTTGAGTTGATTATATAACTAACGTAGGCTTACAGCTCTATCCACAATGTGCAGTTGGCAGTCTGTAGTTGATAGTCAAAGTAAAGTGTGGTGAGTAATGTACGCCATTCACAAAGTACAGTTGCAGTCAGCAGTCGAGAAATTCATCTTCGACTACCGACTGCAAGTTTATGTTTATGTTTATGTTTATTCGTTCTTCTATGTACAGAGTATCATAATATGGAACGTCAATATAACTTATGCTAGTTTTTTTCAAATACAATAATTTTTTACATATACAACTATAATACTAGCCTATGTTAATATAAAATACTTCTGCAGATGGTTTGTGTGCCTATGAATACTAGACAAGCCATTGGAGTTTTCTCTTGCCCAATATCAATAATTTGAGTCAGTGGTATTTGTCACTACGGTCTTTATGTGTGGGGTTTACAGTGCTGCACAAATTCTTCTATAGTGTAAAAACTATTTTCTGTTAGAAACTTTTTTAGTTTCTTTTTAAAAATCATTGCGCTTGTTGACGCTTTAATTTCTTTAGGCAGTAAATTGTAGTATACGGATCCTGCAACGTTTATGTTTTTTTTACCAAATTTTCCTCTGTATGATTGCATGTGGAAGTCATCATGAGTTCTAGTACAGTGGGAGTGAATCTCTTTGTTTATTTGTATGTTAGAGTGGTTGTTTTGCTTAACAAACAGAATTGCATATTGGGTCATTCCATGTCAAGTGAACCAATGGAAAAACGTGACCACCTCCGATTTTAGTCATACTTGGTTGTCATGAAGTACCACCTGAGATATGTTGAAGTACAAAATATCAGATTTTTATGTGTTGTAGTTTTCCAGTTATACCCTTCTGAAATATGGAAAAAAACCAAATTTTCTGCATAAGTGCAATCACAAAATGACGCATAAATCAAGCTGGAATTGACATAGATGAGTGGGAAAAGTACCAAAATGTAGCTTATATTATGAGCTTTAATTTGATATGTCACACGAGTACTTTCGAAAAAAAATATTTTCAAGGTTACCCAAAAAAAATTTGAAAACTGAATTTTTCAAAAACCTATATTTTGAAAATTTTGAAAAAAATCTCACAGAAACATACATATTTCAGCATCATGTCCTACAAGTTTTGTTATGGGATCGAAATGGGATCATATTTTTTTACATTTATAACAAATACTATGCACGCTGGGTAAGAATATATGACACAGGAATATTGCACTTAATTCTAAAATCCATTCCTTTGTCCAGGGAGTTGTTTACCAACATGCATATACCAACTTGTGCAAGTGGTCAAATGGGTATGAGTAAACACAGTCTGCAAGCATGTGAGTCAGCCAGGGAATGCAAGTTGTAACCTGTTGGACCTGGCTTCAGTTGTGCCTTGACTCTCATGCAGTGTGCTTCCTTTCTTCAAAGGCTGTACAAAGACTGTATTGCTGCATGTAAAGTAGTGGGTTCAGTGATTAAAATAGGCATTGTGTATTTCCCCAGTATGGCTGAAAAAGTAAGTGAAACAGCAAAGATTTTCTGCTGCAACCCTTTCAAGAAAGACAGACATCAGGGTGTGAAAAGAAGTGTGAGGCCTGTTACTGACTGGATGTGTGACATGTTTGACACCATTGTGGTAGGTATGAAAATTTGTGACAGTTGTAGGAAAGAACTATCAAAGCAGAAACAGGTTACAGATACAACAGATGACTGTTTAGTACCAGTAGCCAATACCACTAGGCCTACTAATGTTGATGAATCATTTGTAGCTTTAGATGTTACCTTAGAGTACCTTAATAAGTCTCTAAGCTCTCTAGAGGAGTCACCTGTTGCTAAGAGGAAGTTGCAAATGAAATCATACTGTGATAAAAAATACAGTAAAATAAAAAAATGTTTGACAGAAAAGGTACTAACAGCAGCAAGTACAAATACAGAGAAAACTGTTGACCATAAATCAGAATCATGTGAAGTCATTTGTCAGCTAAAAGAAAAGTTTCAAGAAGAAAATATAAGTGTTAGTGAAAAATTGCAAATTTTAACAGTACTACCTAAAAGCTGGTCATGCAGTGAAATACAAAATGAATTTCAGGTTAGCAACAGAATGGCAAGAAAAGCTAAAGCATTGGTGAAAGCGAAGGGTATTCTGGCAACACCAAATCCTAAACCAGGAAAGGTTTTAAATGAATCTGTGATTGAGAAGGTAATAGGGTTCTACAACAGTGATGATGTCAGCCGTCTTATGCCTGGAAAAAAAGACTTTGTTTCTGTGAAAACGGGTGACAGTAGTAGAATTCATGTACAGAAGAGGCTAGTGATGGGCAACTTGAAGGAAGTGTACGAGCTGTTCAAAAACAAAAATCCTACTGATAAGATTGGATTTTCGAAATTTGCTGATTTACGACCTAAACATTGCGTCTTGGCTGGAGGAAGTGGTACCCACACAGTATGCGTTTGTACAGTGCATCAGAATGTTAAATTAATGCTACAAGTGTTGAAATCCAAACAAATTACACTGAATGATGGCACAGATATAAGTAATTATAATTCCTGTTTAGCGAAGTTAATGTGTGAAGAGCCAGGCACAGCATGCCACCTTAATGAATGTCCTTCATGTCCAGGTGTAGATAATTTGAAAGATGAGTTACAGTTGCTGCTAGATAATGAACTGGTGGACAACATTACATACAAGCAGTGGGTTTCTGTTGACAGATGTAATTTAGTAACCTTCATCAAAACTGCAGATGAGTTTATAGAAACTTTGTGTGAACAGTTGTTGATTTTGAAGAGACATTCTTTTATTGCAAGAAGACAGGCAGAATATTATAATCACTTGAAGCAGAATATTGGAGTAAATGAAGCTGTGGTATGTATGGACTTTGCAGAAAATTATTCGTTTGTACTACAGGATGAAGCCCAGTCTTTTCATTGGAACAATGATCAAGCAACTATTTTTCCTATAGCAGTCTACTACAATGATCATAATATACACTACAAAAGTATTGTATGTATCTCTGAATGTCTACAGCATGACACCACTGCTGTTCATTTATTCCAGAAAAGGCTTATCTCTCATTTGAAGTTGGAAGTAATTAGAGATTTGAAAAAAATTTACTACTTCTCAGATGGTGCAGCTGCGCAATTTAAAAACAGAAAAAACTTTTCAAACTTATGCCACCATGTTCATGATTTTGGAATTGAGGCAGAGTGGCATTTCTATGCAACAGCCCATGGGAAAGGAGTATGTGACGGTCTGGGTGGTACTGTGAAAAGACTTGCAGGAAAGGCAAGCCTACAGCGGCCATACGAGCATCAAATCATGACACCAGCACAGCTGTTTACATGGAGTGAGGAAAACATCGACTCCATGCAGTTCTTCTTCTTCAATGAAGCACAATACAACAAAGAGGAAAAAATACTTGCAGACAGATTTCTGTCTACAAAAGCAATACCAGGCACACAGAAGTTCCACAGTTTCATCCCATTGTCAGATAAAGTGTTGTTGACAAAGGTATTTTCAAGAAGTGAACAGTCATCCACTTTTTCAGTGTTAGGACCACGTGTGCAACAGAGGCTGAAGCTAGCAGAAGTAAAAGGATATGTTACATGTGAGAACAACAATCATTGGTGGCTTGGTGTAGTTGTGGACAAAAATGAGACAGCACAGATAGTGGAACTGATGTTTCTGCACCCTGCAGGTCCTTCTCCATCATTTACTTTCAAAAGTGACTGTCCAAATAAACTGACTGTGCCTCTCTCTCAGATCCTCACCCTTGTGCAACCTACATGTCCCACTGGCCGTAGTTATTACCTCTCGAAGGAAGAGATGGATGCGGCAACCATGGCTCTAGAAAATTACTGTAGACAATAAATTCACGTTTTTGTCATTGAAGAAGGGAAGGTAACATGTTTTCTGTAAGTTTTTCTTTTTGATTGTAATGAAATTTTAGAATTAAGTGCAATATTCCTGTGTCATATATTCTTACCCAGCGTGCATAGTATTTGTTATAAATGTAAAAAAATATGATCCCATTTCGATCCCATAACAAAACTTGTAGGACATGATGCTGAAATATGTATGTTTCTGTGAGATTTTTTTCAAAATTTTCAAAATATAGGTTTTTGAAAAATTCAGTTTTCAAATTTTTTTTGGGTAACCTTGAAAATATTTTTTTTCGAAAGTACTCGTGTGACATATCAAATTAAAGCTCATAATATAAGCTACATTTTGGTACTTTTCCCACTCATCTATGTCAATTCCAGCTTGATTTATGCGTCATTTTGTGATTGCACTTATGCAGAAAATTTGGTTTTTTTCCATATTTCAGAAGGGTATAACTGGAAAACTACAACACATAAAAATCTGATATTTTGCACTTTAACATATCTCAGGTGGTACTTCATGACAACCAAGTATGACTAAAATCGGAGATGGTCATGTTCAAAATTGACAAAAAATTGGTTCACTTGACATGGAATGACCCTATTGTAGATACACACCAATTATGGTTAGAATCCCTAGTTTAGCAAAAGCTTCTCTACACGAGTCTCTAGGTTTCAATTTTGCGATTATTCTAATGGCTCTCTTTTGTAAGACGAGAAGAGAGTTTCTTTGTGCAGTAGTGGCTGTTCCCCATAACATCGCTCCGTATTCAAGATGTGAGTGAAAAGTGGCATAGTAAACCATGCAAAGTGTTGCTGTAGGTAGAATCTCTTTCAGTTGTAGTATAAGGAATATTGCTTTATTGAGTTTAAGACATGTATTATCTATATGATTTGTCCAGTTTAAGTTCTCATCCAACGTGATCCCTAAGAAATTGGTTGATTGTGTCTTGTTTATGGTTTGGTCTTTGTATGATAAGGCGATGTTTGTTTCATTAGTTGGGTGTTTTTGTAATACGAAGTGTAGGTAATTAGTTTTGTTAATATTAGGTATTAAATTGTGTTTGTCACAGTATTGTTCTAATTGGTCTATCACCATTTTCATTTTTATGTTTAGGACTTGTGGTTCTTTTGCTGAAAAAAGAAACGTGGCATCGTCGGCATAAAAGATGCTATCTACCCCTATCTTGGAAGTGGTCATTTCTATGTCACTGATGTACAGTAAGAATAAGACGGGTCCAATTACTGACCCTTGGGGTACTCCAAGTTTTATATTCTGTAAATCAGAGTTGTATTGGGTTTTACACCCGTACACATCTGTTCTATTAATTTGTGTATATTGTTTCCTGTCCTTCAGATAGGCTTTAAGCCACTCTTTTGCATTACCCCGTACCCCGAATCCTTGTAGCTTTTCTAATAATAGATCGTGCTGTTCACAATCAAATGCTTTGGTGAGATCTAGAAAAACCCCGACAACTGTTTCCCGATTGTTCATTTGGTCTATGATTCTGTTTAGTGTTGTTGAGATGGCATCTTTTGTGGATTTACCTTTTTGGAATCCAAACTGATTTTGGGGGATAATTTTATGTTTGTTACAAAAGCTAATTAGTCTCTTTAAGTAGATACTTTCAAGTATTTTTGAGAGTGGGGAGATTATCGTTATAGGTCTGTAGTTTTTAATATCAGTTTTATCCCCTTTTTTATATATGGGGGTTACCTTTCCTATTTTTAGGCTATTTGGAAAGGTTCCAGCTGTGAAAGAATGGTTAATGATGTGTACTAAGGGCTGAAGTATATAGCTTTTGCAGATTTTCAATAATTCATTTGACAACCCATCTATTCCACATGCTGTAGACATGTTTAATTCTTTGATAGTTCTTTCTACTTCTATACAGTCAGTAGGCCAGAGAACCATAGAGTTGGTTATGCTATTAGCTATGTTATGACTCCTATAGTTACTATTTACATGCTCATGATTGTTATTTATAGTGGCATTTGTGAAAAACGTATTAAAGATTTCGGCTATATTTTGGGGGTCTGTAATATCTTGTCCCTCCTGTTTTAGTGTTATGCCCTCGGTATGTACTTTCCTCTTTTTCCTGGTTTTGTTTATTAGTGCCCATGATGCTTTAGAGACATTTTTTGAAGTGTTAATTTGTCTAGCATTATGCATTAGTTTTGCTGCCTTAATTACGTTATGATAGATCTTTTTGTAATTGTAAAAATAAATTTTGAAATCATCTGAGAAGTTGGTTTTACTGTGTGTGATAAGTAGTTTAAGTTTGCTCCTGGAAATACATATTCCTTTAGTTACCCAGTCATGGTTTTCTTTGGGAGTCGACCTATGTTTGACTTTTTTTATTGGGAAAGTTACATTGATGTAATGTGCCAGTGTTTTTTGGAGTTCAATTGTTTTTTCATCTATTGCTGCAGTATTATATACACTGTCCCAATTTTCCTTTTCTAGGCGATGATATAGTTCGGGGATTAGTGATTTGTCAATGATTCTTTTATATTCGTAGGTATGTGTGGTATGCATGTCATTGTCTGCTTTTATGTCTATATATTGCCCTATGTGGTCTGAGATGCCTGCTTCAAAGAGCGAGGTTATGCGCAGGTCCTTTGGTATGTTTGTAAATATGTTGTCAATACATGTTGCAGATGTGGTTGTTATTCTGGTTGGCGAGTCCACTGTGTGCGTTATGTTATAGCATTGCAGTAATTCTATCAGTCTGCGAGTGTCGGTTTCATTGTTCAAAATATTTAGATTAAAGTCACCTGCTAAAATTATATACTTGCCTGTGCCCATCGTTTTATCTAGGATTTCCTGTAGCTGTATCATGAAATTGTTTATGTCAGAATTTGGAGGTCGATATATACCTATTACAATGTACGCTTCTCTACAATAATTATATTCGATTGCAGCAATTTCGATAATTTTTTCTATTGATAGGGCTTGTATACTCGGCATGAATTTGTATTTTTCATCTGGTTGTGATAGGATGCATACTCCCCCTCCTCTGTAATTGGCCCTACAGTAGCTGGTGATTACCTGATAGTTGTTATAATTAAGCAATTCTATACAATCTTTTTGTGTTGCATGCTCCGTTAGTATAAGTAAGTTGGGTTTATAGTTTTGCAGCATTGCTTCGATTTGGGGATGCTTGTTTCTGGCCCACTGTACATTCTGGTGTAGGATTCGCAAATTTTTATTATTCTGTTTTACGTTGGTAAGGGGATCGTGCATATTAATAGAAGGTAGATTCAAGTCTGTTGTGTTGGTCTGGGACAAATGAGTTAGTTGTCTTAGTCTTACCTTGTTGTGACTCTGTGTATTGACTCTGTGTATTGTGTGTTACATATTACGAGATTGAAAATTATTTACTAGTGCAAAGAAATAGATTAGGTTACTATGAAATGCAAGATGTGTTTATTATAGCCTAGATATTGTGCGCTATAAATCGATTCCTTCCCATTATTTGTACTGTAAAATGTTTCCCTAACCTCAATGTTGGCTCAACTTACTGGCAACATTCCCTGGATTTCTTAGACTATATAATGAGGGCATAACGTGGAAAGACTTACATAAATTTATATAACATGCGTTTACATGAAATACTAAGGCCTACGGTAACATCCACGGTATAATAAATCGAAATACTTGATTCTGACACATAACTGCATGCTCCATATATATGCTGGTTTGAAATCTTGAAAATCCCAATTGATCTTTCGAACTGTTCCAATTTAGTTGCTTATGCTCCTTCTCTGCTTTGATTTCCTTCTGCCTTGATTTCAGTAAATCATCTGAAACAAATACAATTATAATTATAATTAATTATAATTATTACAATTCAATTATAATGTAAATTTCGAATAGCCTATAAATGATAGGCCTATTTATTTTTAGAGGCTGTATTTCATGCAACACTCATAATACAGTATTGTGTAAAAATGATAACGTTATATATTCAGAGAACAATCAAAGGGCTTACCTAATATTATGTATGAAATATGAATGAGAATCAAAAGAGTTAACTTCTTTACATATCAAGATGGCGAATGAGGAATGACCGTTGACCGTTACGTACGGCCTGTGCCGAGACCTACGAACACGCCCGGAAATTGCCGAAGACTGGTGAGAAGATAAATGCGATCATATTCCAATGTTGGCCCACAATCATAAGCCCAACGGTAGGGCGGTAGGTAACGCCAACCAAAAAATGAATGGGCCCAAAGGAGGAAATTACAACGAACCTTTTCCCAACATATCCCTACCATGCCAACCAAATTTCTCCATTGGGCCAACGAAGTGTGCTACTAGGGTAAAAGCTATCTCAGATTCGAGTTCCTTGGCCCAGAAAATCCCTGTATAGTGAGTTTCGTCCAAATCGAACGATGTTTAACCATATTTAGGTCTATGTTGATTATCCCTCTTCCGTGTAGGTTGAAAATTTCATATGTCTACGGGCCTTGACATTCTAAACAAATGAATCGACCAGCGTGGGCTTACAACATTCAAGCGATCGCGATGCTTTTATTTCCACGGTATGACAAAAATAGCCAAAGCCAACTGCAATTGATTTGACATTGAAATGTATTACTGAAATCTGATGCTTCGACAGCGCTAAAATCACGTTTTCTGCCAGTTTTTCACTCATAACTCGCGAACGAAAGCTAAAATTAAAAATTCGGCTTCGAGGTGCATTCGCCCACCTTTCAGTCCATCTATCTTTAAATTTTCAGATCTTTGCGTTCAGTAGATTTCGATGGGCATCGTGGACAGACAGACAAACAGCATGTGCCCGCGGCTTCCCCCGCGATAATTATTTCAAATTAGAATTATCAACACCTAAATCACGTGGAGTGCATTCCACGATTAGGTAGCGTCCCCTGGTAAAAGCGACCTCAGATTCGAGTTCCTTGGCCCAGAAAACCCCTGTATAGTGAGTTTCGTTCAAATCGAACAATGTTTGACCATATTTAGGGTTGATTATCCTTCTTCCGTGTAGGTTGAAAATGTCATATGTCTGTGGGCCTTGACACTCTAAACAAATGAATCGTCTAGGAAGGACTAACAAAATCAAGCGATCGCGTTGCTTTTATTTTCAAGGTAGGCTATGAGGTATGTTGACAAAAATAGCCAAAGCCATCTGTAAGTGATTTGATATTGAAATTTATTACTGAAACTGATGCTTCTAAAACGCAAAAAAATGCACGTTTTCTGCCAGTTTTTCACTCATAACTCACGAACGGAGGCGAAAATTAAAATTCCGGCTTCGAGGTGCACATTCCGACCCTTTAGTCCGCCTACTTATAAAATTTCAGATCTCTGTGTTGAGTAGATTTCGCTGGGCATCGCGGACAGACAGACGGAGGACAGACACTTCCTTTTATTAATATAGATTAACGGCATATTCTATGAATTTTTTACTTACCAGGCATGCGCCATTTTGGATTGGAGACGTCAACTTGACACTTCAGAGATGAGGAATATTTCTTGTAACTGTTACTTTGTAACTGTTACATGTATGTAACGGTAACGACCTGTTACAAAAAATCAAAAGTAACGGTTACCAAAGCTCCTCCTAGGATATCTTATTTTCGTCTCAACCAAATAGCCCAGTTAAATGTTACTGTTACATCGGAACTTACATTAAATGGAGTATTAATGATTTTTGGAGGGGACTTTAGGACCATTACTGGGATCACAAATCCAGATTTGCAACCCTCAGAAACCTGTGCTCGCTGAATGGCGGTCGAAATAAACCGGTTTTTTCGGACTTTGTTCGGTTTTTCGACAATATCTCCTAAACTATGCGTTTTTTGGGAAAAAATATTTCTTAACTTTTTTAAAGTAAATTAAATTGTCTAAAATATGAGATCAAAATCGTTTTTGTAAGTTATATAGTTACCGAGATTCGGCTATTCATAGATTGGCCTTTTTTTTCCAAAAAGTTAACATTTTAAGTTTTCTTCGTGTTTCGAACTAAATATCGGCGAAATGACACGTCCTAAAGAAATGTCAAGAGAACAAAAGTTGTAGGAAATTTAATAAGCTTTAATTTGAGCTATAGCTGGTTCTTGTAGCTCAGATAGTCTAGTCATAAATGACAAAAACCGAAAATATGAACAAATGCTTTTTTGGGTGAAAGTTGAATAACATCGTTTCCTCCACCAACACCTTAATTTTTTTGGTAACCTGTTGGCGGATAATGTCTTATAACTGTGTATAGAAACTATTTGTGTGTATATGTGTCTATGGGAGATGATTTTGCAGGAAAAAAAGGAATTTACTTTTAAACCAACAGGCATATTTAAACTATGTGTGAGGTTCCTGGTATGGGATGGTATGGGACCTGGGAAGTCGAGGGTGGGGTGATGTCTTCATCCTCACTTGAAGAACTGTCATTCTGGGGTGTGGGCACATTGCGGCAGAATTTTTCCCCTGCAGAAAGCACACAAAGCTGAGCATTTCAGCCCAGTTTTGCGACAGCTGCAGCTCCCAGCGCAGCCCATCTTGCACTTGCACGAGATCAGTTGCAGAAGGGTTTGAGGGGCTGGTTCAACTTCCATTGCAATTGGAGTAAGCCCAACTCGTCCAAATTCCACCCCAATCCCTGAGTTTTTTCCACCCCAACCACTTTTGTACCTGCAAAAAAGTAGAATGAAAGTTAGTTATTCTATAATATTTCAAAGCATACACATGGTGTACAATGAGAATATATAAGTGAACAACGAAATTTAAGAACATAATGATAGGAAATGTACATAGGCATACCTGGCAATACATACAATATGCATGATATTTTGCAGCATCTGTGGTTGGTGACAAACGGGCGAGGTTGACTTTGGCTGTCAGGTCGTTGAGGGTGGTGTCAGTCGCTCCTTCATAAACTGCGACGAGATACTTCTCCCCAGCTGCAGCTATTTCATCGTGACTCACACCTGGGTGGAGGAAGACTTCTGCTTGCCTGAATAGTGCTGGGTTCTTGAGGAAGGTTTGACAAATTTGGTTTTCCCCTGCCTGAAAGGGTCCCGGGACAGTAATAAGAATTTCCGTTGGTGAACGATGTAGATGAATATTGGACGTCTGGCTCCCCTCTTCTGGAAGTAGATGTATTTTTTGGAATTCAAACCAACTAATAACACAAGCAGGTTCACACCTTCCACAATGATTACAACCTTCTCAGAAAAGTCAGCTTCGGTGAGGCAGCTCTAACAATGTCAGCGACAGCGTTCTCTTCTGTCACTACAACACCGTGCTGCTCAAATCCAGTTATCAGTAGCTCTATCAGCCTATGGTTATTAGTGTCGTTCGATAAGAACTTCTCTTGCATGATGTTGATGGTAGTTGAAGCTGATAGGACAATGTCACTGCAGTTGAGGGCGGAGTATCGTCTGAGATGTTCGGCGCTTTTGGTACTTTTTTGAGAGGCGTCCTCCGGGTATCCATCGAAGACAGTGGGTTACATCTGTCCCAAAATGGTTTTTCACAAAATGAATGTAGCCGTCAATGATGGTCTTCACTGATGCGTTTTGATGCCACACGTATTTTTGGAGCAAGTAGCCACCATCGAGCACGATGTGGATATTGGCGTCTCGGGAGATGTTGGTAGTGAGGGATGTGAAACACGAAAATAGCTGCCATAGTTCCCTTCCTCACTCCAACGTCGTTGAAAAGAGGCATTGCGTAAGGGGGCAATTCATACTTCCAGTGGGCTTTCAACTCTGCGTCGGATTTTTATGGTAATGCTAACTCGCTGAAATATTGCGAGAGGATCAACTTCAATCTTCTTATTAGTGACTTGTATGGAATTATTGACGCTTGCCAAGATAACAACTTGCAACGAAGGTAACAATTTTGTCTTTACGTTTGAATCCAACCTTCCCAAATGTCTGGTTTTCTATGTTAACCACTTCTTCTGTTCCCAGTTCCTTCGCAATTTAAAAATTCACTTCATAGCCTCCAACAATCCCACAGCTAATAGAAACTATTTTGTCAGTAACGGGGAACTGATCTCGTGCAAGTGCAAGATGGGCTGCGCTGGGAGCTGCAGCTGCCGCAAAACTGGGCTGAAATGCTCAGCTTTGTGCGCTTTCTGCAGGGGGAAAATTCTGCCGCAATGTGCCCACACCCCAGAATGACAGTTCTTCAAGTGAGGATGAAGACATCACCCCACCCTCGACTTCCCAGGTCCCATACCAGGAACCTCACACATAGTTTAAATATGCCTGTTGGTTTAAAAGTAAATTCCTTTTTTTCCTGCAAAATCATCTCCCATAGACACATATACACACAAATAGTTTCTATACACAGTTATAAGACATTATCCGCCAACAGGTTACCAAAAAAATTAAGGTGTTGGTGGAGGAAACGATGTTATTCAACTTTCACCCAAAAAAGCATTTGTTCATATTTTCGGTTTTTGTCATTTATGACTAGACTATCTGAGCTACAAGAACCAGCTATAGCTCAAATTAAAGCTTATTAAATTTCCTACAACTTTTGTTCTCTTGACATTTCGTTAGGACGTGTCATTTCGCCGGTATTTAGTTCGAAACACGAAGAAAACTTAAAATGTTAACTTTTTGGAAAAAAGGCCAATCTTTGAATAGCCGAATCTCGGTAAATATATAACTTACAAAAACGATTTTGATCTCATATTTTAGATAATGTAATTTACTTTAAAAAAGCTAAGCAATATGTTTTCCAAAAAACGCATAGTTTAGGAGATATTGTCGAAAAACCGAACAAAGTCCGAAAAACCCGGTTTATTTCGACCGCCATTCAGCGAGCACAGGTTTCTGAGGGTTGCAAATCTGGATTTGTGATCCCAGTAATGGTCCTAAAGTCCCCTCCAAAAATCATTAATACTCCATTTAATGTATGTTCACGCATTTTTTTTGTAACATTTGACTGGGCTAAAAGGCGGGACCAGAAAATACTGAAAGGAGGGACCGACACAGACGAAAGTTTGCTATTACGTGGAAATCCAAAAAATGGGGGTCCGGGGGTCCTTCCCCGGGATTTTTATTTAAAAACTAGGGAAAAACAGGTCGTCCCTTTAGCTCTTCTCACTCGAGACATCTAGATGTGTATGGTGGAACTACAGGGCAGTAGCAAGGTCCTTCTGCGCCCTTGGCGAGTTTGACAAATCTGCGCCCTCCAAATGAACAATTTTTTTAAATTTCTGTAAAACTGATTTTCTAAAATTCGATTGCAGAAGGATTTTTTTGGTCCCATTTCTTTAAAAAACCACTGCCTAATAGATCAAAACTAATAATGTAAACTAAGCTATGATGGTCATGGTAGTTTTAGTTGGCACATTTTTTTTACTGAAATCATTCTTACATATACAACAGAAGCAACGCCAACATCAACAAGAGACGAAACAACACAAACTTTAATATTGTTTCACTGTTTAATCTAAAAATCCCTTAGTTAAAAAATACAATAATAATCAGAGCCCGGATTCTAATGACATGTCATCTTTTTTATTGATGCTGCATAGACATTGGCAATTTGTAGATAAATCATAATCATGGCCTCTAGATTATAGAAATGCATTTTTATTAGGTCATTTTTTTGACATTGTATGCAATTTTATATTTTTAGGGAATTTATTTCGTCCCCAGCGGTGCTGTCTTTGAAGTGTTTGTTTAATGCAAGAAGGACACACTCTATGTTGAAGTGTTGTCAAGTCTCAGTCGGAAACGAGAATCAAAGGAACGCCAAAATGTTGTATTACATTACTGTTATTATTGATTGACTTGGCACCAGAGTCTGCCACCTGCTTGTATTTGAGAGTGCAAACTACTATTTACCCTCAATAAACAATATAATCCGGCAGACCGCAAAAGAAAATGCCGAAGTTTGACTCGCCAGTGCCTCAGTGCCAGTATAAATTTCCGTAAGGAAAGAATATTCACAGCAAAAATCAAAGTTTTTTAGACCTACAACATCCTCTCTGAATTTAAGGTTTTAACAATTATGTACAAATTATTCTATAATTTTGTGTGTACAATAATAATTTTTATAAATAAAATATCAGTTTTTAGGTCATACTTTATAGTCATTTTCTTTAAATTTTGAGGTCATTTTATAGGTCATTTTTCAAACAATTTTAGGTCATCAGAATCCGGGCCCTAATAATAATACAGTATAACATAATTAAAAATAATAACAGCGACTATAATATCAGCGCCGGCCTTAGAAGGGAACTCGATCAAAACAAACAGCATGTGTACTGCCAGCTGGCAGAGCGTGCATCGGCCGCGGATCACAACACATATTATTCAATGTAAAGTTACAGAAATTAATTTTAATTTACATTAATACATTGTGTGATTTAAAAACTAAACATTTTTAAAATAAGAAATTTTAGTTCACACTTAATTTATAATAAAATAATAATAACAAAAGGAATTGAGATCTGCGCATTCGTATTTTTCTGTTGTAATAATATAGTTGGTCAGTAAGTTTTGCATGTAGCATGTAACAGTATGAGCGATGCCATTGTTGATCGCTTTGTAATCAATCCTGCCGACAGTAGTAGCACTGAGGACGACAATCAGCTGGAAAGGGATTGAGTTGAACCACTTTCATCACAATAATAACGTACATGTTGGATGTGTATTGCTTCCGTAGAGATAGGAGCAAACATGTGAGGTAAAATGTAAAATAAAATCTCTGATAGGAAGACCAGCCCGTAAGATACAGGCACTCTTATAGAACTCAGGTCGTTGGATTCAGAGGTCCACGAATGTAATATTGGAACAAACCATATAACATGTAACAATACGATGGAACTCTTTATTTCACACAATATAGGTTAAATAGATGCACTGAATTAACTGATTGAAATACTGAATAAAATATAAGATTAAATATGATGCAACCCTTGCATTAAATAATGAAATGCGATTTGGCGGGAAGCTGTACACACACGTGGCGATAAATGTAAGGAATTTATGCCAGTACTGAATTATATCCAAAATGCTCGTAAGGATTGCTGTGTTCCTTTTAAGATTATTTAAAACTGATATCTGTAGAATAGTATACTGTATAGCTGATTTAATGACCGCTTGGGGTTGCACAATGTTGTCGAACTAATACACAAGCTTTTAGAAGAATCTAAGAAGCCGTTAATGATGAATCTACTGTAAATAGTGTAGATTAAATACTAGCACACGATAATACTCGTAACTGTAAGTATTATGTAATTATTCGCGTTTAAGAACAAAACCACTTAGGCTATTGTCTTGCAATGGCGCAAATCGGCAAAGCAATCCAACATAGACTGTCTCATGTGGACGCAGGCTTTTAACTGGCTTGGCTATGACGCTGCTTAGTATCACGAGGCGTCTTACAAGTAAGCACCTGCCGGAAATAGTGCCAAGAACAGGCGGCAATCACTTGTATCACTGCGCTGAGATTGCTGGCTCAGCGAAAAAAGACTTAGCGGAGAGTTTGAATATACAGACTCACTAGACACGTAGAAAAATGCTAGTAAAACCTATAGCTTGCGTTAACAGTACATATTAATCTTCATTGTCGTTATATCTTTCCATACTGTTCATGATTTATGTTTTACTCTGTCAATATGAATCGTGTTAATTAAAGGACGTTGCATGACTGCTTTTTGCTTGTAGACAATCGGCATAATACTATAGGTATAGATAGTTCACGTGCATTAATTTTTAATAACCTGAAAGATTTCTTCCACTAACGTGTAATTTATATTGCTTGATAAATTGCACCAGCCTAAAAAAAGCGGGATTTTTCATGGTTAATTTTGCGCCCTTCGTACCTGCGCCCTTGGCGGTCGCCCACCTAGCCACCGCCTAGCTACGGCCCTAGGGCCGTAGCAAGGTCCTTCTGCGCCCTTGGCGAGTTTGACAAATCTGCGCCCTCCAAATGAACATTTTTTTTAAATTTCTGTAAAACTGATTTACTTAAATTCGCTTGCAGGAGGATTTTTTTTGTCCCATTTCTTAAAAAAACCACTGCCTAATAGATCAAAACTAATAATGTAGACTAAGCTATGATGGTCATGGTAGTTTTAGTTGGCACATTTTTTTACTGAAATCATTCTTACCTATACAACAGAAGCAACGCCAACATCAACAAGAGACGAAACAACACAAACATTAATATTGTTTCACTGTTTAATTTAAAAATCGCTTAGTTAAAAAATACAATAATAATCAGAGCCCGGATTCTAATGACATGTCATCTTTTTTATTGATGCTGCATAGACATTGCCAATTTTTAGATAAATCATAATCATGGCCTCTAGATTATAGAAATGCATTTTTATTAGGTCATTTTTTGACATTGTATGCAATTTTATATTTTTAGGGCATTGATTTCGTCCCCAGCGGTGCTGTCTTTGAAGTGTTTGTTTAATGCAAGAAGGACACACTCTATGTTTAAGTGTTGTCAAGTCTCAGTCGGAAACGAGAATCAAAGGTACTAGAGATGACCGAGGTCTTGGTCTCGCACTCTCAGTCTTGGTCTTGGTCTTGCACAGTGTCCCCCCCTTGGGCACAGTTACATATGTTGGAAGTTTAGGACATATGATTTGTGAAGTAGACCTGGCTTCGACCATTCTTGCTAAATTAGTGACGCTACTGTTTAACATCAAAGGGCTGGGCACCCATTATCACAAATGAACACTGGACAGATTAATATGATTTACTGGAAAGAGATTTTGAGTATATATATATGTATGACAAATGATATTTTCTGGAACAATTTTATTAATAGCTTTAACAAATTTGAATTACAACATTGTAAGATAATATATATTCTTTGTAAGGTCGACCTTTATTTCTTGAATATAACCTTTGGAATGACTAAGCATAAAAGCTATATATATATATATATTATTCTTGCATACAACAACCTTGAGCACGGGCGATGCACAACAATAATTCTAAATACCCTTTGTTAAAAAATCAACCCGTCTCTTGAAAAATCCCCTAAAACCCAGACTAATTGCAATAAATAAATACTACACGTTCCAGAACACCCTGTACATAATGGCTAGTATTCCCCATGACTAGAAAAACCCAGTAATCTTTAGATTATCTATAACGTCAATGCAAAGGGCAATCTCAATCTCTTAATGGCGTCTGTGGTGGAATACTACACGTAAAAAAACCCACTCTAAATCATGCTAATGTCGGATGTCTGCCAAAAATACTGAATTACTGTTCGGAAAGGCAAAGAACGTGATAAGAAGTTACACAACGGACGGACGTGATATAATTGACTTCAAGAAAAACAGAATGAACAAAAGCAACATTACATGAAATTTAGATGGTGTAGGCGTAATTTCCAAAATCCAAACTTGACCGGTAAATAATTTATTAGAGAAAATTTATGAAATGTACAGAACGAAAATTTAGATAGCCGAAAACGGGTGAGCACAAAATAGATTTAAATTACTGTTAGCATTGAAAAAGAATGTGGATAGGTCTCACCCAATTATGCCGTTCTCTTCAGACATCGTGTTTCACGGCAGCAACGCCCACCAAACCACTCAAACTCAAGTTACATGTTCTTGACGTGAGCACTGGATCCCAACTGAAGGTCGCTTGAACCAGTCTCTACTCCCTAGCTTTCAACAGATGGCAGTGCGGTCTAGAAGCGCTTTTAAGAATTACCGAGAACCACGCTGTTTAGAATGGGTCAAAAATATTTGATTTTACATTCTGAAGTAAAAGGCAGTTGGCTAAATTACTGAGTGCTTTGATATTATGAAATGAGCCGTTTTTCACGGCTCAACAGGTAACCCTGGTCTTGGTCTTGGTCTTGGTCTTGGCCTCGGTCTTGTTGCAAGAGTCTTGCAGTTATCTTTTACGCATCTTACTATGACTGATGGAATTACATGATTTAAAGTTACACCGATTACACGTGTGTTATTGCTTGCGAAAGTAACGAAAGTTAATTGCTTTTAGTTGCTTCGACCATGTAAAAAGTAACAAAATATTTAATAGCTATTCATCTATAGGTACCCACTGGAAACATGTCTGTGTCTCTGTGTGTCTGTCTGTCTGTGTGTATGTCTGTGAACAGGCTAGGACCAAAACGGAAAATCGTATGAAAACAAAATTTCGTATTTGGATCAGGTTCCTTCTGAAGATGTGAGGCAAAGATTGGCGACAAGTTACTCTTATTTTTAAGGGATTTTACATTAAGAAATTTTCGTTTTTCCCGATTTTCTCGAAAACGGTTCTAACGATTTTCTTTAACTTTGCACATGTCGAAACCCACCTTCAAATTTTGTGCACATGTAGGTCATCCTAAAATGGAATAGTACACAAAAAATTAGCTGCCAGTTCGAACTGCAAGTCTATGAAAATCACGTCACAATATCGCGAAAAAAGCATTGTCAGAGCGCCTCATCCCGTCTAGCAGGCATGCGGTCTGTGGCGGAGGTACAAGGTCTTGAGTGAGGCATGCGGGCAGTCGGCGCAACGCAACACTGTAGTCACAGTATACAGTTGCATGATCACTTCCCCATGCAAAGAACAGCTTGTTTTAAACTTTACTATTCAATAAATGTGAAACAGAAGTGCCTAGTGTCGATAGAATGGGAAAAGCACAAATTTGCTTTGCACCTAGGGTTGCCACCTTTATTTGTAAAGCCTAAGGAGGGACACTTATCGAATATATGCATATCGCCGATCTTCATACCTAAATTTGTACATGCAACAATTTATTAAAAAGAGAAAGATGGTATATATTCGTTACAAATAGGCTATGTAACAGTAACACTAACATTAGAAAAGAAAAGGCTAGGAAAATAATAAAAATAGATATAATGCGTCCCTCTTAGGCATAATTCGGGACCCTGAAAATGTTCTTAAAATGCGGGGTGTCCCGCCAAATTCGGGACAGGTGGCAAATTGCACCATGCACATCGAAACAAGTGTTCCCATATCACATTCTGCTTTTTCACACTTGTGTTGGTTCGATACTTTATAGTAACTGAAAGCACATTAACAGGATTCAACACGTCTGTAGAGACACTCATGGTGACTTCCTTCTATTAACCGACAGACACACAGACAGGGCCGTCGCGTGGATTGTTGGCGCCCGGGGCAAGATTTCGTCAGGCGCCCCCCCAAACTCAATCCCACGTGCACCCTCCCGACATTCCACCTATCTGTAGGGATTCAAACACAAACACACAGCGAGCGACGTGACGCGACACTATTAAATACGTATAAACATATGGGGTTAAACACGCAATGAGCGACGCGATTTGGGGCGACGTGGACTGGACAAATTTCAAGCCGCAAAGCGTCCAGTCGCTCGTTAGCAAAGTTGCGCGTCGGGTTGCGTCGCTGTCTGTGTTTTTGTGCCCAAAAGAGACACCTAATCGGATTACCTTACAAAAATACCAGAAATAAAATTATTTAAATTTTTTAATAAGATTGAATTGAAAATCAAATTAATACAAGTTTAGTAATGTAAGAAAATCTTAACAATCTTAAAAAATACTATAGGCGTTATTAATGGACTACAAATTAATACTGTGGGAAACCTCGTTACATACATTGAATAGAATATAGAAAACGGAACCGCGTTTATCAAATTAAGATAAGGTAGGCCTACTAAACATTAAATGGCATTCGCCTGGTTTTTGCACGAGCAAATTAATGTCGTTAGAATTTCCATCAAGTCTATTTTTTGTGCTTCATCGTTTTCAATGCATTTTGTCTAGAAATTTATGTAAATTAACAGTATGACAATGTTCAATAGGAACTCTACTATGTAGAACCTCAATGAACAATAAAGATTTATTTATTTATTTATTTAAATATTTATTTATTTAATGGACAAGCAGGCCAGAGAATTCAATCTCTTCTGTGACGTAGTTGATCGTAAATATGTCTTTATAAGCAAATATTTATTATGGGATAACTTAGCAAATATAGGCCTAAAGTCAAATATTTATTTGTTCAATAAAAACATACAACGCAATATTCAAAATTCAGTTATACCTAACTTTAAAAATACGTTATGTAAATCCTACTTATTTTTACAAATGTTGTTGTTTTACTTTTGCCGTTGCCACGGCGCCCCCCTGGTTGCGGCGTTCGGGGCGATCGCCCCGTTCGCCCCGCCCACGCGACGGCCCTGCACACAGATCGCAATTCATCACTACGGTCGCTGTTATACTGCTATAGCAAGAAGAAGGAAGCCCGTGTTTGATAAGCTGCTGAATGAGTCACGTAAGTTGCAGTAGTCGCTACAAAGATCCAGGAAAACCAACTAGGTCGCTTCCAAATTTCAAGCTTCAATTTAATGGTCTCACAGTTCAAACTGGCAGCTAATTTTTTGTGTACTATTCCATTTTAGGATGACCTACATGTGTACAAAATTTGAGGGTGGGTTTCGACATGAAGGTTCGTACCATCCCCTTAAGAGCTAAAAAAATTTTTTCATGCATTTTTTCAAGCAAATTCTCTGAAGGGTAGTTACAAGCCACCCACGGTGAATACGCGCTCTATGCAATACGGCCTCTTGTAACGGAAAATCGTACGAAAACAAAATGTTCTTATTTGAGTTAGGTACCTTCTGAGGCTGTGACACGAAAATTGGCGACATTCTCTTATATTTAAGGGGACTTTATATTAAGAAAATGTTGTTTTTTGCTATTTTGTAAAAACGGCTCTAACGATTTCTTTAAATTTTGTGCACGGAGTGCTTATACCAAGAGCTAAAACTTTTATTTGAAACTTAAAAAAAAATCTCTGAAGGGTGGTTGTAAGCTACCCACTGTTTGTAGAAACTCTGTCTTGCCTAGTGAACAACTCAATACGCGGACATTCACGGCCTCTTATTCTATATAAGTACGTGAAGTGAGAAAGATGTATTGTTGGCCATGCTTACAATAAGAAATACCAGAGGGGAATATTCGATAAATTTCGGAAATTGTTCTAACGGCGAAAAGTTCAATAAACGTTTGCAGTCACTTCTTTATCTTTTTTTTGTCCATAGCCTGCGTTTCTACTCGCAACATTCAAAGAAGCGGCTAGAAGGTATTTATAACATAATTAGCGTAAAATTGTGTCTTGTGATTCTGTACAAGGATATGTGAATACTGCTAACTTTTATTTGAGCAGAGGAAATTATGTGACTTTCACATAAGATTTTTTAAGTATACGTTTATGTTACTGATAATGTAGGCTACTTACATAGTAAGCACCTGTTATATGACGGATATACCGTTCATACCCCGCTGCGTTCTGCTCTACTTCTCTCTTCCAAACCAGACCAATTATTGGTATCTTTCTTGAGTACAAATGCTTCTTCAGACCTGAAGTATTTCGATTTTTCATTTTTATTTCGACTTTCTTCTTGTTTGAACTTTTTACATACCTGTACATAGTTATAACATGATTAAAGCTAATGGATTTTGATAGAACTCTGACTGAAACGTAACCTGAGGATTGTAGTATAATCCCGGATGACCTTAAAGCTAATTTTACATACACAGTATTCGGTTAATTATTGCCATGCTAACAAAAAAGGAATAAATAACACAAAAATAAACACTTTGGAAACTCCTGTTTTCGCAACCAGAATTCGCAAACTCCTCTTATACCCACCCCTTATACCGTTACACAAACAGCCTCCTTGTCAATGGTTTATGAGGGTTGAAGTGTGACCTCGTTCTTCAAGAATTTAGAGCACGCACGGTCCTTGTTAAAATTTTCTTAACGTTAAAAATATAAATTTGTGTAACAGATAAATAGCCTATAACATAAAACTCTTATTTTTGCAGAAAACTATGAAATAAAATAATTTAAGTATTCTCACATACCGTAGTAATTTAGTTTGATTTAGAAAGCAGGGACCAGTATCACATGCGGTGCGAACTGATGTATTTTTGCGTTACGAGACTTGTTTTCAAATGAAAAATTTATGACATTTCAATTTAGTATTCGTTACATTGTAGAAATAAAGTTTTACATAATAATATAATGCATCCGGCACCAAAACTTTTTAAACCCATAATTATTAGATTAGACGTGTCTACAAATACATATCCTGAAAGAGTAAAATTTCATCTACAGCCTAGTACAATTTACGTTCCGTAACTTTAAAACTTTACTAGCGAAAAAAAATTATATTTAGCACTATGGGTCTATATGACATAAAATGGAGGACGGAATTAACGGGTTAAATATAGTTATTTGATGAAAATTGTACCTTAATCGTTAAAGTGGAACTGCAGCATTCTTGACGACTGTTTTTGTTTGTTGTTTGCAATACAATCGATGTATTGCATTGTGCTTATATCACCAGCAGAACCACTACTTACTGTTTTTCAACAGTTCATACCAGCTCTTAGCTTCAAACATAAAATTGTCAATGGTATAAAGACCTGACTGTATCTTGTGGAACTGGAAGAAGATACTTCAGCATTTGCTACAGCTCGCTCCAACTTATCGGCACTAACACGAATTTCACTATCACCTGGTCCCAAAAATGTTTCATTCTCTGTTGTTGCAAGTTCATGTCCCGTATCAATACTGCCGCAATTATATATTTTTTGACGCTTGAAGAAATTTCTTACATCCATTTCAGAAGACACAATCACAGCAAAAACACAAACAAAACGTTTCAAGAATGCGATTATCTGCGCGATTTTTTATACACTAGTTTTTTATTGCTTATTCTCAAGAGAAATTTCGATCTGATTGATTTGTCAAAGGACTTCCCCATATTTCCTACTGGGCAACTCCCTAATGATGTGGCATGGCCAACACTATGATTGGTTTTAAGTATAATGCATTCTGTATTAAGGGCAAAACTTGCTTAAGTAACTTCATTTAAGAAAGCGAGTTTTCTCTAGTGTGATTTATCTGTAATAAAATTCTTTTGGACCATCCACCGCCTGACAGGACATAACGGTTCTACGGTTATATTGATTTCGGCACCTTTCTGTGGGACATCTGCAAAAAGATCCCTCCCAAAATTGTGGGTAAATATGTTTTCTTTAATGTCCTTGGGGCTTGGTAAAAACTACTATTCTTATGAATAGAGAGTTCCATTATATATTGTTGTATGTGACCTCGTACTCCTGTATTGCAAGCCCTCAATGAATTCCTAGCGACTCTGCGGTGCTTTTGAGTAGCGGTCGCTGGCTCGCTGCATACAGAATGGGGAATTTATAAAACTTTTTCAAGTAGCAAGACTGCAAGAGTCTTGCAGCTAGGTCTTGTTCTTGCCAGAGTCTTGCATACTTAGTCTCGGTCTTGGTCTCGGTCTTGCATGGTCGGTCTTGGTCTTGGTCTTGCTAACGCTTATGCTGTCTTGGTCTTGGTCTTGGTCTTGCATTTTCTGCAAGACCAAGACCAAGACTGGTCTCGCTCATCACTAAAAGGTACGCCAAAATGTTGCATTACATTACTGTTGTTATTAGATTGACTTGGCACCAGAGTCTGCCACCTGCTTGTATTTGAGAGTGCAAACTACTGTTTACCCTCAATAAACAATATAATCAGTGGCGTAGCAAGCTTAGGTGGTACCCGGTGCGGAAAATTTCTTGTCACCCCCCTCCCCATTTAAATTATTAAAAGATGGAACAGTTCCAAGTGTTATTTTTTGGATAGTCAAAGGTAATCCCACGAGAGTTAAAAAGTTTATCGATAGATGCAGCTGCAACGAATGTATCTGATGTAACTCGTAAACTCAACGGATTATGCAAAATTAGTAATAACTTCTCTGTTATATAAAAACCAAACTAAGCTCCGAAATCATGATATACTATGAATCAACCATTCATAAAGTGATTCGAGTTACCATGTTGTCGCCATGTTGCAACCAGTGCTACCAATGGTGCATATAAGACACAATAGTTAACCTAATTCAGCCAATTTTGTTAGGATTAAGGAAAGTCATACAAATCAAGTACATTATGCTATACATTGTACATTGTACTGTTAAACGACAGCAAATTCTATTATTATTATAAATCTAAAGTGCGTTATAGACAGGCAGATATACATTTTTTTCGTGAGCGACAGCCTGTGGGTACCGTTAATAAAGCGAATATCTAGGCCAAAATACACTCCCGAAATTGTGCAAATTTTTATTTTTTGAGTGATTTTTGTATTTTTTTATTATTTTGTTTTCCAAGCGAAATATCGAATTTTGATAAAAGGACAAAATTATGTACTGTATTTATGTCAGATACCTTTCAAGATGTGAACCGAAGATTGGAGACACGTTTTCCTTATTTTTACATAAAGAAAGTTTTCTCGAAAACGGCTTTAACGATTTTCTTTAAATTTTGCACGTGGGTTGGTTATACTAAGAGCTAAAACTTTTATTTGAAACACTTTTCCGAAATAATTTTCTGAAGGGTAGTTATAAACCACCCACTCTGAATACGCTATATTTGCAATAAGGCATCTTGCAACGGAAAATCGTACAAAAAAAAAAATATTTAGGTACCTATTGGGGATGTGACACGATGATTGGCGACAACTTTCTCTAATTTTTAAGGGGAGGCTAACTTTTATTTGGGTAGAGGAAGTTATGTTCTATTCTATTAAATTATATTCTATTTTGTGCCCCTTAAGGCGGGGAGGCGGGGTGGAACTCCCCTAAGCACCGCAGCTGTTGCCGACTTATTGTACCTACCTCTGGGATGGGATGAGTTTCGTACCCACAGGCCGCCCCGGATCCGCAAAGCCCCCGTGGGCCCCCACGGAACTCCCCTACATCCAACAAGCCTAGTACCATGCCACGTGTGCGCCACCCCCTGCGGTACCTCCAACCGGGAGCCCCGACAGCTTCGTGACACACACCAGCAACAACCTCTTGACCACAAGCAGCGGGGAGAACGGGAGAGGCCCCCAAAGGGCTCTGATTGCCGAAGCAGACCCGATACCAGATGAGGATGAAAAGGAGGAAAGGTGAGATGAAGTGGAGAGTGTTGGTGGAATGAAAGGGGGAAACGGGAGAGCCCCGAGAAAAACCCCCCAAAGCACGGCTTCGTCCACCACGAATGACACACCCGCCGGCCCCGAGATTTGAACTCAGGACCGCAAGCATGCTAGGCTCACGCGCTACAGCATGAGCCACCGCGCCGGCTAAGTTATGTTAATTAGGCCTATACATCAATTTTTTATAGGTTTATCCTAAGAAATTTCATAAACAAGTAATATGACTATTTTACGGAACTGTATTATTAATAATCTATTCTTAAACATGCGCAAATCCCAGTTCAAAATCTGGATTGAAGGAGACTTCGGAGTCAACTCACATTCGAAGTTTATTTTCGTCAAGTCATGACTGCCGCAGCGGGTAGAATTGGTTGCGGCTTGAGTGATATAAAATATCACCGATTGTTGAAGTCTCATTTAAATCAATAAAACTGCAGAGACAAGCATCGACAGAAATAAACACCCCTCCTTCTAACCATAATAATATTATGATACGAACAATAATATTATTATTGTTCGTATCAACACAGCGGCCAGCTCAGCCACGTTTTATTACCTTTGTTGACTGAATTTAAAACTAAAAGAAGTTTCAATATGCATGTTGACTTGTAGAAAGTTGTTAAGCTTATTTAATTGTTTTAAAAAATATTAGTATTTTATTTAAATTCCCTTGAGCGATTTTTTACTTACAAAGACATATTTTTATTTTGTCACCCCCTGGGTGTTGGCACCCGGGGCGGCCCGCACCCCCGCACCCCCCTTCCTACGCCACTGAATATAATCCGGCAGACCGCAAAAGAAAATGCTGAAGTTTGACTCGCCAGTGCCTCAGTGCCAGTATAAATTTCCGTAAGGAAAGAATATTCACAGCAAAAATGAAAGTTTTTTAGACCTACAACATCCTCTCTGAATTTAAGGTTTTAACAATTATGTACAAATTATTCTATAATTTTGTGTGTACAATAATAATTTTTTATAAATAAAATATCAGTTTTTAGGTCATTTTTTTATAATTATTAAGTCATTTTCTTTAAATTTTGGGGTCATTTTATAGGTAATTTTTCAAACAATTTTAGGTCATCAGAATCCGGGCCCTAATAATAATACAGTATAATATAACTAAAAATAATAGCAGCGACTATAATATCAGCGCCGGCCTTAGAAGGGAACTTGATCAAAACAAACAGCATGTGTACTGCCAACTGGCAGAGCGTGCATCGGCCGCGGGTCACAACACATTATTCAATGTAAAGTTACAGAAATTTATTTTAATGTACAACATTGTGTGATTTAAAAAACTAAACATTTTTACAATAAGAAGATTTAGTTCACACTTAATTTATAATAAAATAGTAATAACAAAAGGAATTGAGATCTGCACATTCGGCTTTTTCTGTTGTAATAATATAGTTGGTCAGTCATTTTTGCATGTAGCATGTAACAGTATGAGCGATGCCATTGTTGATCGCTTTGTAATCAATCCTGCCGACAGTAGTAGCACTGAGGACGACAATCAGCTGGAAAGGGATTGAGTTGAACCACTTTCTTCACAATAATAACGTACATATTAATTTTCATTGTCGTTATATCTTTCCATACTGTTCATGATTTATGTTTTACTCTGTCAATATGAATCGTGTTAATTAAAGGACGTTGCATGACTGCTTTTTGCTTGTAGACAATCGGCATAATACTATAGGTATAAATAGTTCACGTGCATTAATTTTTAATAACCTGAAAGATTTCTTCCACTAACGTGGAATTTATATTGCTTGATAAATTGCACCAGCCTAAAAAAAGCGGGATTTTTCATGGTTAATTTTGCGCCCTTCGACCCTGCGCCCTTGGCGGTCGCCCACCTAGCCACCGCCTAGCTACGGCCCTGCGGCCCTGGTACCATGACCTGCAAATGGGAATAGTAGTAGTAGTAGTAGTAGTAGTAGTAATAATAATAATAATAATAATAATACTTACTTGCTCAATGGCAATAGACAACTCCCAAGCAATCTAAAGGTATATTATCTATTTTATGGAATCCGGAGGTTCATTACCGCGCTTAAAAATTCCTAACAATAAAAAAATTAAAGATACAAAATTTGAAAAATCAAAAATTCTAAAATTAAAATATCAAAGATCCAAAATTAAAAAGTCCAAAAACCAAAATTTAAAAAATAAGAAATCCAAAATTAAAAACCCAAATATCCAAAATTAAAACAATTAAAAAATACAAAATCCAAAATAAAAAATAAAAAATGCAAAATTAAAAAATCCAAAATTTAAAAATTTTAAAATAAAAAAATAAAAAATACAAAAAATAAAAAATCTAAAAATTCAAAATTAAAAAAATAAAATACAAAATTTAAAAGTCAATAGAAAAAACAAAAAATCAAAATTTAAAAAATACAAAATTAAAAAATCTGAAAATCCTAATTAAAAAAATTAAAAATCCAAAATTGAAAAATCTAATAATCTAGTAAATCCAAAATTAAAAAATCCAAAATTTAAAAATTCAAAATAAAAAAATAAAAAATTCTAAAATTTAAAAATTCAAAGATCCAAAATTTAAAAATCCAAAAATCCCAATTAAAAAAATTTAAAATCCAATATTAAAAATCCAAATTTCCAATTAAAAAAACAAAATTAAGAATTAAAAAATCCAATATTAATAAATAATAAAATCCAAAATTTAAAAATCCAAAAATCCAAACTTTAAAAATTAAAAAAAACGAAAATTCAAAGATCTAAAATTTAAAAAACCCAAAATTAAAAATTCAAAGATCCAAAATTAAAAAATAAAAATAAAAAAGTCCAAAACCCAATATTAAATAGTTCAATAATGCAAAATTAAGAATCCAATAATAAAAAATTGAAAAAATAAAAATTAAAACAAGTTTTACTTCTGTCACGTGGCGTTCCACGCACACTTTCTTTTAGTTTACCCTTCTTTTAACTAACAAGATATTGTGAGATATTTCCGATATAAACAACATTACTTTGTACCCGACTTCCAGTAATATGATATCTATGTATGAATATTTATATGCAGTGTGGCTATTGGATATTCTTTCATTTTTTAATTAATATTAAATTTGCCGTGAACATCTAGAGTATATTATAGAGTAAATTACAAATACAAATAAATTAAAATTACGTAGTAACGCAATGATAATTACAGTACATTGTGTTAGTTTTATACTTTTGTTAAATTGTATCTTTAGTGCACCTTTATATTTAAAGGCACTTCCCTGTTTAATTTATTTAGTTATTTCAGGCCTATTTATTTTACTTTGCTGTATAAAGTTACTGTAGCCTTCTATGGCATCTGAGATCAAAATATAAATTCTGTGATTTCTAAATAGCCAAGTTAGATTGACAGCCTCGAGTAAAAACTAGCGTTGCCAATTTAATAGGCTACATAACTTAACGTATGATAAATCTTAAATTTAAAATAGATTGAGAGCCTCTCTGCCTTTATATTCTGCTATGTAATGCAATGAAATATTCGTAACAATATTTTGTCTCATAACTAGAAATGAAAATCATGTAACGATGGTATAAAATACGATAAAAGGAATAAGAAAGAATGAGGATTGACAAGAAAAAAGAAAAAGGTCTAATCGATTCTCAAATTCCCATCTTTTTTAACATCTGTCATCTTTTCTTTCTGTACAGGAAATGTTTTCGTGTTGTAAACATATTTTAATATTTTGATTTTGAATACGCTTTTAATATGACGGTATAGGCTAAATAGGCATTTGATATAGAAAATAAATATTTAAAATGTCTGCGAATACACACCACATATATCAGTGTTTATCACTATATCAATTAGTATTTTACTGTCTGAACCATAGAGGTATATTCTTTTAATTACTTTGAATCATACCCAATCGCCAAATTAGCAGCACTGTATATGAACATTCATATTTTTTATTTCATTTTGTATGTCAGGAACAAAGTAATGTAGTAATAGCGGGCGTTTCTCACAGTATTTGTCAGCTAATTCTTCCTTATATAGCGTCTATCTTCTGTAATTTTTCTTTAAGCTTTTTCACGTAAATATATTCTGGAAGTGTCTAGTATATAAAGAAATGCGACTAGTAGCGCTTTGCCAGCTACAAAAATAGAAGAGTTCGAACGTATTTTTCAGTCTGCTAATAAGAAATGCCATTTAAAAGCATAGTAATGGGACTGTGGGCCGCGTTGCAGGCCGGAACACCTCACGCTGAAACGGAGCAGAGTGCTCGACAAGACTCAAAACTTGACATTGAAATTCCGGCACTTATAGAAAATAACATCTAACAATCATTAATATTTTGTTTTGTAAAAATTAATCCATTACGTGTCAGAACGTCGTCGTCTTAAGGCAAACCATATTACGTATACGTTATATTGTGTGTCAATTACCATGTTTTTCTATATAGCCTAATTATTAAGTGCCAGAATGGTACTTTCTGAGATTGTGCGGTGGACGGGAAAATGTCTGTCTGTACGCGCGATAACTCAAATACCGGTACACTTTATCGGATTTTCATGAAACCTGGTATATGCATTTATAACGTCTATGGGACGAAGCCTATTGATTTTGGAAAAAAATAATTAACGACTAATTAACGGCCACATGCTTTTTAAATGGCAAATCATCACTACTACAACAAAGTCACGTTGCTAGAAATAACCACGGCATCAATGCTATGTTAAGACGTTATAAGCACATCATCATAGCAAGCCGGGTACCACAGGCCAAATGCATTAGTTATTATAAAAGTAAAGTATTCCCTATACAGGCCATGGAGGCCCAGAGGGTTCCAGGAGGTTGAGGCTCCCAGATTTTAGACATTCGGGGCATGAAGGTGGTAAGATTATCATCCCTATGCACCAGTCGCCTTTACCTCCAGGATTTCTCCTGGTACTCATTTCTGTTAGAGGCTGAGTCGCCCCCAGGGCCATAGTGTCACCAGAAGGATTAGGCCAGTTGAAAAACTCCAACGACCTCATCGGGGATCAAACCTTCCGGTTTGTAGCGCAGCGCGTCAACCACTACGCTACGGCTTACCCCGCATTAGTCATTATGCTGGATGAAAATTGTCTTTTTATACAGAAATAGAGAAAATGCTTAATAAGTGTTGTGTTCCTGACTGTACCATAGCAATAGGCCTAGTAATGCTAACGGAGAGTCTTTCAAGTGTTTAAATTTCATAAAAATTAATCCAGAAGACTTAAATGGATATCTGCGATTCAGAGAAAATGATATGCCTTCAGATAGCTCATGGTAAGTAAACACCCGTTAATGAAAAATTTTGTAAGTATTTTGTTAAAACCAGACAGTGGTAGTAATTGTGATTTATAGTTTGTAAAGGTATTTATTTAATTTACTGCTAATGAATTGCTTACTAATGAATTATAATATTTAAATAGGGTACTCTATTAAAAACAAACATTTATGTTTTACATAGGACTATGAAACAATATTAATAGTACAAAGTTTGTGCCATGTACATCAGAAGCACATTAAAAATGGCCTTTTATCGGGTAGACGAGCGAATTATCTCCATATGGCACTTTGTTATATCAGTTTACCTGATTTTATTTTCTCTGTACTATGTTGCCAATAAGTTGGCTGAAGAAAACAAGACTCACCATATGGTAACAGCTCTCCCATCTGCATTGGCTACATGACGTTGATTCTTACGAAATCGAGAAACGTAACTACGTAAATCGTAGGGAATGAACTCGGTAAAAAACTCCAGGTGTTCGCTTGTGCGAACTGACGAGAAGTGAACAAGCTCTTCTCATAGCCGCCACTGCAACCGAGAGAAATTCATTTCACCTTTACCAATCACATGTGTTCTGGTTCAACTCACAGTTATTAGCATCTAACAGAAATCCACCTCAGGTGGAGCAATCGAGCAGATTCGCAACACAAGACTACTTCTTGCAGTAATTTCAGTTTCTGACCTATTTCTTTCTGCATCTGCAATAACTTGACACTACGCAAGTCAATCAACCCGCTCTTTTTTTCTACCATTGAGGATTGAGTTCACTTCCTACTCTACCGGCCCCACACCCCTGCTATGTTGTTTACCCGTTGCTATGGTTACCTAACCGCAACAACTTTGCGGGACAAGAATACACAGTGTGTTGTGCATGGTTAAAGTGTTTTCAAGTGGTAAAACAATTTATTGAAGAGGAAAAGCCATAATAGGTAAGTAACGAGACCACTGAATCTAAACCTGGATAAATCGCGATGTTTTGAGAGTAAATTAGCACTTCTTTTTTAGTTGCGGTTAAGGTGTATATACAATATTTCCCCTTACGGTTGCGTGGTCTTGCAACCCCCAAGAATCAATACCTCACGTGCCAATCTCAAATTTGTTATTTTTAGGCACGGGATACCATGCACCTTAAGGTACCAAGTACACGGTTATCGTTTTGTAAGCATTCAATTTCATTATAAAACAAATACGCATAATGGACACAAATTATGTTAATTCCGTACAATGTAATAGCCTACATTGTTTTTTCAGACAGTGTGATGATCATTATTCTCAAAGAGTAAGCTGCTTATTATTAGTTGAATAAAAACACTTTCTTCAACGCACTTTATTTACCTTAGTAAACTTCTGGACGGCCGTTTCGCTTATTATTATTATTATTATTATTATTATTATTATTATTATTATTATTATTATTATTATTACGAAATATAAACGTTCTTTAATAGTGATTTAACAATAGCAGATCATATTTTTCTATCTGCACACTACAGGTAGCCTACTGTAGTTTTTCCAATTATGGAGTTTCAGAAATGTCTGAAAGTCTCAGTTCATTTAATATCTCATCTTTTTCCTTTACAGCCCAAACAGTTCATGTGTTTTCTGTCACATATTAGTTATATATAATGTTTTTATTATAAGCTCAGTAAGACACTTCATTCCTATAGGCTAAATCTGTGGGCATTAGGCTATTCAATAAACTACCATCATTTGCTTATCAGGTAAACATAAAGAGATTTAAAACGGTATTGCAGACATGGTTGCTTGATCACCCAATGTATGATTTTAAGTTGAATGTAAGATTTCATTTTGAAAAAAAAAAAAGTATTATTATTGGGTCATTCCATATTAAATCAACAAATTTTAAGAACATTTTTTGCCACACCATTTTTTATTTTGATCAAATTTTGTAGGTGATGTGTACCAGTCTTCTGAACCCCAAAACAAATCTTGTTATACCTCTAAAAAATTTTACTCCTGAGATATAGGCATTTGTTTGGAACACGAACAAGCAAAAAATGTAATTTCAGACCTATTTTCTGAAAGCCGTAGAATTTCTATTTGAATCAGTAGGATGATCAGATAGGGCTCATTGGAAAGCTTAAAGAATGGACTTTCATTTGTGCATACTAAATTAGATTTAAGTTAAGTCTAAACAGACGTTTATAGGGCTCTAATCTTCGTTCGTGAACTGTCGTTTTGCGTAATTTTAGGCATTAAAAAAACAACGAAGGACTTAGAGTAACAGGCCAATTTTTTTTCCTGTTACACTTATGTATGAGGAGTATGTGTAGGAAAAAACTGAGCTGTTACTGGTGGTCCTTCACCCTGAAAAATTTGCTTAAACTTCGAAAAAAATGTAAATCGTGCTTTTTCTCGGTCCCAAAAAGTAATGTGGGACAGGTGATAAAAATCTGAAAATGCCAGGATGAGAAGCCCTTATAGTGTACTTTAAAATAAAAACAAAATCATTCTGTGACTCGAAGGGATAGAGGAGCTACAAGCCTTTGAAATATCAAGAAAACAGCACTTGACCGCTACTGAAAATAGGCTAAGCAGATAGGATAATTACCACAAAAATTAATTTAAATTTACATAAAATACAAAACATTTATTTAAAAATGAGATTTTTCCTCAGTTATACAAATTTCTGATTTTTTGTAATTTTTCTAGCAAATTTTCACATTTGACTTCTTTTTAAGCCACATTGATCGCAATTTCAAGTACTGTATTTTCAACTATTTTATTTAGAAACCATTCTTATCCTGGTTTTTTGGATGTAGGTAATGCATTAAACACTAAAAGCTGCATAAAGCTCTTTAAGGTTACATCAAATTAACCTTTTCTGTATGTTAACCTTTTTCTCCATTAGGTTCTAACAGATACACAGTACCTTTTCCTTGGCATCATTATGCTGTACTCATCATTTTCGTAGAAGTCTTGTACAGTTTTGACTGAAACTTCATCAAGTTTATTCCTAGTCCTGTTCTTCCTATTCTGTGGCAAAATCCCATTCTTTTTCACTAAATTTCTTGACTGGTGGGCTAAGTATTGGTTGACATTAAACTCACTCTGAACTATACTAATACTCCAACTACTAGGAGCTAAACTTACAATGTTCTTTCATTTTTTTCTTTAAGCTTGTGAATTAGTTGCTTGTACTCATTCGCTAAACTGGCAGGCTGCATGTTCATTGAAAATTCCTCATTATCAGTTTAAATGTTCAAATCAAAAGACTTACTTAACTTTCCTGATATACTAACCTCATTTGTTAACACTGAGGGTCTAGCTTCAACTGACAGCTTCTGCGCCTTAACAGGAGAAATACCAAGGGCTGAACAAGCATCATTAACTGTTTCAACAAGAATGGTTTCAGGTTCATAAATGTCTGGGCATTCATCTTCACTGTCAGTACCGGTTTCTGTGCCTTGATTTGGATTTTAAATTTTTTAAACATTTTGTGCACAATACCTTTCCTGGGATTAATTTCAGCTCAGGATTGCACATGGAAAGTGTCATTGATATTTATGTGAGAGAGATTTTTAATAGGTTTGGATTGAACACTGTAGGGGTCAGAGCAAGACCATACACAAAATTTGGAAGTATCTGTCCAAAAATTCAGCCTTGTGAAACATTTTATATCATCGCAACCAGTTCTAATTGAAAATAATGTTTTTTGTTCTTCAGTGAACTCGGAAATAGTATTGAGTACTGAAGACCTAGAGTAAGATAATTTATGACATACCTTCCTTTATAAGATGCCAACAGAACAAGAACACTCCATCATAGTAATATACTGGTAACAATTTCAATAGCATGTATTCAGCACAAAATAACAATAGTAATAATTTAAAGAAATAAACTAATCAAAAGATAATGAAGCACAAACACAACCTACTTGCTGTGAGTCAGCTCAATAAGTGAATAGTGGACAGCATTCACAAGAGGGGCTGGATCATATGAAGCTATGCATATTCAAACATGACTTGGTCAGCAACCAGACTCCAATGAACAGTGCGTGTCCAGAACTTATCAGTTATCAGATAATTCAATATGCTGTATAGAAGAGTAGAGTTTAATCCAGTACCTACACCTAATAAACCAGGATAAGAATGGTTTCTAAATACAGTACTTGAAATTGCCATCAATGTAGCTTAAAAAGAAATCAAATGTGGAAATTTGCTAGAAAAATCACAAAAAATCAGGAAGTTGTACAACTGAGGGAAATTCTCATTTGTAAATAAATGTTTTGTATTTTATGTAAATTTAAATTAATTTTTGTGGTAATTATCCTATCTGCTTAGCCTATTTTCAGTAGCGGTCAAGTGCTGTTTTCTTGATATTTCAAAGGCTTGTAGCTCCTCCTATCCCTTCGAGTCAAAGAATGATTTTGTTTTTATTTTAAAGTACACTATAAGGGCTTCTCATCCTGGCATTTTCAGATTTTTAACACCTGTCCCACATTACTTTTTGGGACTGAGAAAAAGCACGATTTACATTTTTTTTCGAAGTTTAAGCAAATTTTTCAGGGTGAAGGACCACCAGTAACAGGTCAGTTTTTTCCTACACATACTCCTCATACATAAGTGTAACAGGAAACAAAATTGGCCTGTTACTCCAAGTCCTTCGTTGTTTTTTTAATGCCTAAAATTACGCAAAACGACAGTTCACGAATGAAGATTAGAGCCCTAAAAACGTCTGTTTAGACTTAACTTAAATCTAATTTAGTATGCACAAATGAAAGTCCATTCTTTAAGCTTTCCAATGAGCCCTATCTGATCATCCTACTGATTCAAATAGAAATTCTACGGCTTTCAGATTCAGGTCTGAAATTGCATTTTTTGCTTGTTCGTGTTCCAAACAAATGCCTATATCTCAGGAGTAAAATTTTTTAGAGGTATAACAAGATTTGTTTTGGGGTTCAGAAGACTGGTACCTATCACCTACCAAATTTCATCAAAATAATAATGGTGCGGCAACGCCCATTTGTTGATTTAATATGGAATGAGCCATTATTATATATTATATATTGAGTATGATATAAATGAGGATGTGATACGAGAAATATGTCGATGCCATTTCTCATAATTTTACTGCCCTCTTCATGAAAAAAATCCGATTTCTGCATTTCACTTGGACCCTTCTAACGATTTTGTTTATACTTTGTATAATTAAACCCTTGTCTGGAAAAATACCGTTTATAACAGAAAACTAAATTTTCTGTAAATGGCAGGCTGTGAATGTATATTGTTTTTCCATGGACATTTCATTGTCTTGTTCTGTCAGATACATTGTTTTTTTGTCTATTTATAGATAGACCGACCACTGTGTGAATTTAGTTAAGTTTTAATATACCTGTCTTGATCATTAGTCCAGAACATTGAACTCATCAAGTAGGATGTGGAACCAGGGCCGTCGCGTGGGCGACGACCAGGGGGGCGCCGTGGAAACGGCAAAAATAAAACAACAAAATTTGAAATAATATGTTAGATGTAGGCCTACATAACGTATTTTTTAAAGTTAAGTATAACTGAATTGTTACGTTGTATGTATTTATTGAACAAATAAATATTTGACACCAATAACTTTATATTTGCTAAGTTACCCCAAAATAAATATTTGCTCACAATTGAGCAGCTGGATTTGCCTGTATAGGCCACTGTTAATAATAATAACCTAATAATAATGCGTGTTTAACCCCATTATGTTTATATGTATTTGATAGTGTCACGTCACGTCGCCGTTGTGTTTGTGTTTGAATCCTTACAGATAGGTGGAATGTCGGGTGGGTGCACGTGGGATTAAGTTTGGGGGGGGCGCCTGACGAAATCTTGCCCCGGGCGCCCAAAAACCACGCGACGGCCCTGTGTGGAACATACTCTTCTCTTAGGCATTGATAAATGAGAAAATTTTCAGATCCAGTTTATGAGGTTTTATGTTTATCTGAGCTCATATATCTTGTTATCCCAATATTTATATTGGTTTTATATTCTGCAACATAGGCCTACATATAATATATTATGAAGGGCAGACGGGAATGTTGAACAATTTTCTTTGAGAATAATTATTTTCAAACATAATAATTGAGATTTAAAGTTTGAGAACACAGAAAGATTATTTATTGCTAGTTTTTGTTATTTTTAACACGCAGTAATGTACATCATAGTATATGTTACAAAATAATTGTATTGATTTTAAATAAATAAGCCTACAAGAAAGAAAAATGCATAACGCTTATCTTATTATATTTGGAAATAAGGTTGATGCAAAAGTGTCTATTATTGTATAAAATGGACCTTATAAATATAGTAACCAACAATATTCTATTTGAAATCAATAATTTATTGTATTTAGCTTTTGCTTTTATTTCTAAAATGGACCTTTTTAGTTCTTTCCTGGGATCAATATGGTATTGTTCATTTTTCTATTTGAATTGAATTGATTTTATTTTATTCTGTCCATCAGAACATATTATATGTTATGGGACATGTCAACATAATTACAAATAAGAATATAAATTTACAGTTACAAGAAGTATGTACAATGTGAATCATATTGCCTTACAAAATATACAACATAAATATTAACAAATTATTATATGAACTTACAACACAAGTACAAAATTTATAATACAATTATATAAGAATATAAAAAATATAAAGATGCTGTTGTTTAAGTAGTTATATGAAAATAATGTTCTGATGTTATAAATACAGAATGATTTCTTCTAATAATAAAAATGAACTTCTAAGAACAGAATAACTTAAATACATGTTAAAATAGTTAAATAAATAAATATAAAATTTAGAACAGGAAAACCAGTGGGAGGTTCCGCCAGCCTTAGTGAGCTCACTCCATCTTCTAAACCAGGTGTTAATGTCTTCTCAATGTTAACATAACCCAGCGATTCTCAACCTGTGGGGCACGACCCCTAGGGGGGGGGGCGCGAGCAGACTAGAGGGGGGCGCGAGAATATCCAAGAGAAAATATTATTTTAAAAAATTATTAACTGACAGAAAAACATACACATAGAAAACAAAATACATTTTGACATATTTAAAAAAAAGTAAAACAACTTACTAAATAAAAACTCACTTTATCAAAACATACTAAATTAAAAACAAATTAAATAATTATTAGTGACTTCCTTGGGCCTGTCTTGCAGAGTAAAGTTTTTCAAAGGAAGGCTCAATATTAGAAATAGCCACTCTCAGTTCTGTTTCTATATTTAGCCGAGATCTATATTTTGTCTTTAACGAAGCCAAAGCAGAAAATCCAGTTTCGCAAAGGAAGGATGTTGAAAATGGCAATAGAATGCGAAATCCTCTGGTTTTTAGTGCAGAAAAATCATCATCTACTGCTGCCCAAAATTCAAATAGTGATTTATCACTAAATTGTTTTTTGGTTTCACCACTTGTGAAGTCTATGAATTTTTCTTCTTCATCAATTGAAAGTCCTTCGGGAGTCTTATGAAATGGATCCCTCACCCACTCGCAACTTTCTATCAAGTTATCATCTGCAAGAAAATACTTTCTAAAATTCTTTTCTAGCATGGCTAAATGATTTTCAATGGTTACAAAAACAACTTTTACATGCTCTTCTTCAGCCTTGTAAGTTTTAATACAATCATCCACATTTGCAAACATTGTTAGGTTTTTTGCTTTAAATTTCTGCTCCACAAATCCAATTTTCTGCAAAAAGCATTAACTTTATTACTCGCATCCAACATATGTGTATTTGCTTCTTGGAGTTGAAGGTTCAAGATATTTAATTTCTCGAATATGTCGACCAAGTAGCTTAATTTCATCACAAATAAACCATCGCGAAAATTCTCGGCTTCCGGTCTTTTTTCTTCTTCTAGAAAAATGGCGTTTTCTTCTCTTAATTCATAAACACGTTAACATTTCCCACGTGATAACCATCTTGCCTCGCAATAAAATAATAACTGTGAATGCACCGAACCCATGTCTTTACAAAGTGCGGAAAAGATTCTCGATTTCAGGGGCCTCCAAAATACTCAGAATGCATTATTGTTGTATACATTTTATTGTAAGTGGGGGGGGGGGGATGAAAATTATGATTGAAAACTGGGCCGCGAATACTGAAAGGTTGAGAAACACTGACATAACCAGTTAGTTCTCGGCAGTACACAGTGATGGACCAAACATATCAGGTCACCAACACCTTTGAATTTTGTTTGGTTTGTTGTAGTGTTCTGAACAACAGAAGGAATTTCAACCCTACTACATTATCACCATTCAAATGATTATGACAAAAATAGAAAGGACAAGAATAAACTACTCTCATCCTATACAATTCTACTCTAAACTACATAATAGTTATTAACTTTGCTTGCTTTGTAAATTATTATCAGTAAGTGTAATAAGCTCATGGTCAGTTACTATGGTTTCTAGAACAAAAAATCTGATATGAAGCATCAGGCCTATAACTCCCTCTGCCCAAATAAATGTTTTGCCTCTTGGTATACAGTGAGTCCCACGCAAGAATTGGCCAATGACGCGGGTGTCTGCGTCAAGGCGGGCACAGCTCCAACTCCCGAGCGATCGGGTGAAATATCTACGCTAATAAAGCCACTACCAGTGTAATAGTTCAGGTTCTCACATTTACAGTTGGAATTACAATGAAAATAACCACGTACCTCATCACAAGAGATGTTGGAAATGTTCTCCTCTTGCATTCACACAATACTGGCACCTTTTTAGGAAATTTTCTTTCACGCGCATAAGTTCAGCTTCTGAGACAGAGTTAATTTCTCTTGTGAAATTGTCTTTAAGTTCTTCTAACAGTTTGTGACTATTATTTATGGAGAAACTTGAAAAATAAAGTGTACAGGTCAAACACGTAGTGTACTTTTGTCAGTAGCGCCACCCGTTTGAGTGGGTGGAACGGTTCAAAGTCCATCCCACAACGTGTGGCGCGGGGTCAAAGTCTACCGCTGACGTCATCCAAGATGGCGGCGCGCTAAACCACGTGACCAGAAGTAGTTTTCACATTGCATTAGGGTTTCTCACGAAGCATAAATGCAACGTTAGCAATATTTTAAAACTTCAAATATTTTTATAATTATATTTCGCCATACAATTTTATCCGTAAGATGTCTATTTCTCTAATACATTAATTTTTCACTATGACACTGGGGTCGACTTAGCCTCTAACAGAATCCTGGGGTAAAGGTGGCCAGTGCGTAAGGCTGTTAACCTTACTGTACCGAATGTATCAACGTAAACTTTACAATAGTTTATTGCAACTGTTTTTTCTTGTTAACTGTAAGTCTATTTCCTTCAAATCAATTGCATTATTGTCTCTTTCATAGTAATTTCTCTGGTGTCATTAGTGAGAAAGATGCTGGTGTCATTTATTTATTTACTTATTTATGTCCTGCGAGATCAATATAAAATGATATGGTACATGTCAATATTGTATGTAATATTGTTAAATCAGATAAATGCTAAGCGATACCAAATACTATAGAGACAATACCGGACACTTACTGGTAGAGAAATGGGGGACAGATTTTGCAGCACTCCTGCTGGCACAACCTAGAAACTTGGGGCAAAATTAATATATTCAAAACATATATAAACTGTAATATGCTATTCTGAGCCATTAGGTAGATACCCCTTATACATAACATGCCGAGTCTGGCTATTTCGGCTCTTCTATTAAAAACTGTTTAACATATATGTATCTAGATACTGCAATTGTATTCAGTAGTAGCAGGTTGGGCCGCTAGATGGTGCTCAAAATATTGTCCCCCGATATATCGCAAAGTGTCCTGTATTGGTCTAGATTGTATTTGGCGATACAGTGTAGATCTAAGTAATCAACATAATGCAATACAAAATAATACAATAATCTACAAATAATCCATCAAATAATACATTATATTTTAAAATGTAGAACATTAGGTATTTAATTGATGAGCCTTTGATGGAGTTGTGTGTGTATAGCTTAGTGACTAACACTTAGTGACTGCAGTATTCCTCAATACTATAAAAACATGCATTATTCAAAAACTTTTTAGCGATTACTTAAGAGTGTTGACTTTGTTTGATTGGACTGGATTTCTAGATCTTAATGTGAATTAAAAACAATACTGGTGAAAGAATGGAACCTTGTGGAACACCATACTTGATATGCTTCTCAGTTGACAGTACATTATTTATTATGTGTGTCCTTTCATGTTTGTACAAATTCTACAACTTGTTTGTGGTTTTCTAGAAATTACTGGAACCATGTTAATGCCAGTCCTCTTATCCCGATAGTTTGAAGTTTATTGAGTTTGATGTTATGATCTATTACATCAAATGCTTTTGAAAGTCAAAAAAAGTCCTACACTAGGGTCTTTTCTATCAATGGCCTTGTATATTTCTTGGAAAAAGTCAATTATCACAGTATTTGTGGACTATCCATGACAAAACTCAAGTTGAATATTAGTTAGGATATTTCTTTATAAATCCTTCAGTCTTGCATACATAATCTTTTTCTGAGATTTTTACAATACTCAGACTAAAGATACAGGTCTATAATTCTCAATTTCCTCTTTAGATCCCTTTTTTATATACGGTACCGGTAGTAGTTTCATTTTTACAATTTTTAATTTATCTGGAAACTGACACTGCTAAACAATAAATCTGCTATGTACCTTAATGGATGTACAGTGTATTTGTGACAGTTTTCAGTAGCACTATCAGCAGGCCTGGACTGGCTCCTTTTCGGGCCCTTGGCTAGAGACTGCATAGGGGTCCCTTTACTAACAGGAATCCTCCCTGGAAAATTTTTGAAAATTACATGCTTGAAAACCACTTGAAAAGTATTTGAGTAAAGGCAAGATCTTTGTAAAAAATTAAGCTTTACTGTTGTAATTTACTTTCACAATACATGTTTTTTATATCATTTTTATTATATCCAAACTTGGTACACACTAGAAAAAATAGTAATGAATTACAAGTGGTTTATTCTTGAAAATGAGATGATTTAGGCAACTTAACCTGTTCTAAAGCCATCATCTAAATCCTACCGCAATACCTCAATAAAAAATAATAATTAGGGAAAATTAGTAAGCCAAGCCTATGTAAAAAAAGTTGTCTTTTACTATGATTACATTTTTATAATCAAAATAAAAAATGTTCAAAATGAAGTATTTATAATTTAAATCAGGAAATAACCTAACTTAACAGCTTTCTGGCCAGTTCTTCATTAGTCCTGGCTACTTCATCTATAATTACATCCAAGTTATTTTATAGACATAAAGTCTTGGCTTAAAGTTGACTTAAGTCGATTTTTAACTAGTTGAAGTTGGAAAACACCCTTTCACAGTTGAGTTTTGTACAAGGTGTAATTAGTACAAATTTGTAAGCTACATGGTCTGCAGGTTGATAAACAGTCCAGATTGTGAGAACTAACCCTTAACCATGGATGTGTGGTCAATTTGACCGCAGCAAAATCATAAACCACTGTTTTTGTTTGGATATCATGTTCATGGGTGTGTTATTTACACTACCTTTCTTCTTAAGTTCCTTACCACCCCATATGTATCACTTACCCATTAATGTTTGTGGAGCCATGCTAGAAAACATTTTATTCTTGTAGTGGTCAAATTGACCGCACCTCCATGAATATGTGAGTTTTTTCGCAGCTGTTGCATATTGATCAACCCTGCAGACCAGACATTTACTCTAGTATACCTGCTCTTTCTAAATGATCATACTCTTTTTCAAAATAAATAAAGTAATATGTTCAAATACACCCTCTGAAAGCCAACCTGATGGGCTTTTTTTTGCTACCTGGAAAAATGCCTGTTCGTTAACATTAAGGTTCATTCTCATCCAACAGCCATTTTTAAGAACTTTTACAACAGTTTAGTGTCAGGTTGTGAAATTTATAGATCCTAAATTCATCTTCAGGATATTCAGAAACAACTTTATCTCTATTTAATGTTTTTCTTTCTTGTTCAATGGTTTGCTTTTTTAGAGGCTTCACATATTTATTTTATCCAGTATTACAAAGAACATCTGCAAAATGATCTGCATACAGTGTTAAGTACTGGCACAAGGCCTGTGACAAACATAGGCTATTTTCGTCTGAGAATTGCAAGAGACACATGAAGTATCATCTTTAGAATTCTCGGTTTCCCTATGGAAGGGGAATGAAAACTTGAAGAAAAGAACATCTTGTCGCTTATGCACACCACTAAGAAAAGGGAAAAAATTTCAGATGTCACTGATGTGATATGCCAGCATGTTTGGAGTGCACAAGAAAAATTTGTAGTGAATGTATTGAGGCAGAATAACTGATATCTGGTTTCTAAGGGGGGAAAAAGATGTAAGTTAAAGTACTGCAATTTTGAAAGCAATCACATATTATGAAGAACTGTGATTAATATCTAGTTGGGAGTCATGTGAGTGACTATGATAAATCAATTTTTGTGTTAATTAGGTATTCATTTGAAAAATATTAACATACCTTCGAGTTATGGTGCAGTGATCAATTGAGGGGCTCAGTGGAAAAACGACCCATCCCAACCGACGGTCAATTTTTAGTTTTGTGCAGAATTAGTATCGTGCCACCATCTTCTGTCAGCATATAGAAGAATTGTCCTATCTTAATCCCAAAGATAGTATATGAGGCTTTCTTTTAGGGACCAAATTGGAATATCGCAATGTGCGAGTGGAAAAATTACCCATCCCAACTCCAGTCACATGACAATGTCCTGCCTGCCTCAGCGTGCACCAAACAGCAGTTGCTTCACTATGGCTGATGCGGGAGGAAGTTCTTGTGCAAACATTGGTGCAATATGTGATGATTCAAAGCATAAAAGAAAGGAAAAGAAACAGGAAGGAATGCATAAAAATGAAGACAAAATTTTACATAACGGTGGGAAAGAGTATGTCATAGCCTATGGAAAACTTGTTCCTTTTCCTTTTTATGTTTGGGTAACGTGGAAAAATGTTCTCAGACAACTTATTAAGTATGCGGAACACTCTTACAAGGAACAACAAAAAATATTGTTTTTATTTCTTTTCGTTAATAGACTAAGCCTATATGCCTTGAGTTATACAATACTGCCAACACAATATCCTGATTTCAGGAAGATAAAGAAGACAAAATATGATGACATTATGAATGTTTTGAAGTTTATTCCTCCTGTTCACAAGGAATTTTATAGTGGCCTAAAATCTGATAGTGATGAAAATGGTGAAGATATAGATTTAATGTTCATAGGCCCACTAGTTCAGTGTGGAATATGGAACTTATGAGTGTGTAATTTAATTACAGTTTTGTCACCATTTAGGGTATAGTCTAATATTTTTTTTCTTATTAACAAACTTTTATTGCTAAAATGAGGCTAAGTATAATAAATATATGGTTAATCATTTGCAGGAAGAATGTTCATTCTATGTACTACAAACATATTAAGTTTCATTGATCTGTGACTCATACATATTTGGCAATATCAGATTTAATAAAATCCCATTTATCTCCAAACTTACTCCAGTTGGGATGGGTCGTTTTTCCACTTAGCCCCTCAATTGTGTGCCCTAAAATCCCCCTTAAAATGATGGTGTAAAAATAATTCTTTGTTCATTAAACATTTTGTAATTAAAATTCATATTTTGTAAGCTTTTCCATTGATATAAGCCCCTTAATTCTGAGCGATCATTTTGATCTCACATCCATGTTAACGTAATAGAATAATCTGATGATACTAGTATTTTTTATGTTGGTGATACAGTTGATGGATTATTATCATATATGCATGAAGATCTCAAAATTCTAACAAAATGGTTAAGTCAAAATAAATTATCATTAAATGCCCAAAAGACAGCATATATGGTCTTTCATAAGCCAAACACACACTTAGGTATTTCTAAAGAGTTAGTAAATGACAATAAGCACATAAAGCGAGTAACGGATACTAAATTTTTAGGCCTAACTATAGACCAACATTTAACTTGGAAAGGACACATCAACAATATATGTAGCAAAATTTCTCCAGTTATAGGGATATTTAGGCGAATAAGGGGAATATTGTCAACTCCTGGCTTGAGATCCTTATATTATTCACTAATACAGTCTCACATAACTTACATGTTATTTATCTGGGGTCGTTTTCATAAAATGGATCTTCAACCATTAAGAGTACTTCAGAATAGAGCAATCAGAATTTTACTAGGTGCACATTATTTGACACCAACTCGCATTCTTTATGAACAAACGAAAATCTTGCCGTTTGAGACCTTAGTTAAAGTAAATGCCATTACATATATGCACAGAGTAGTACATGGTAACATCCACAGTAATTTTCCAATAGAATATAACAAAGACATTCATAACTATGAAACAAGGCAAAAACAGAACATATACCTCACACATTCTTCAACTGTAACTTATGGGACAAAGGGATTAAAATATTATTTGATCAAAACATATAATGAATTACCACAAAAACAAAAGAATATATTAAATTATAACAAATTTAAATCACAAATAAAACTCTTTTTAAAATCTAAGATTAATTAAGTTCTTTGATATAGTAATAAATAGATACTGTATATTGATCACTATTATACTATGTAACTATGTTTCCCTTCATCATCTATCATTTCACTTCACTCTTAAAATCAAGTCATTTTGTTTTGTGTTCCTATATTCTGTACCTTGTACCTCTTGTATATATTGCACCTCTTGTATATTTATAAGTTATTTGTAATTGAAAATTTATGTATCACAATGCATGTCATGTTGTATATAGCCCCTTAAGGTGAGCTTTGCTCGTTGGGGTTTTCTTACAATAAATAAATAAATAAATAAAATAAAATCACATCCATGGTTAAGGGTGTAGTGTATTGTGTAGTATAACATAACATTCAGGTTACTCTCAAAGGAAACGGACATGTATAATGGAACTCATCCCTCTGTGTTCTGTTTTCCTTCTTTTGTTTTTTTCTCTCTTGAGATTGTTGCAAATAAAGATACGGCTGAAATAGTTGCAGTAGTTTGTGTACAGTAAAAGAATACGAATAAATGTAACTATAGCCTACAACTTTACAAGTATTTTTTATAGCATTAATTTTGCAAGAAGTACAACAGACTACAGCTGGAACAGCTCATGAAAACCAACGAGTCTTTAGTGGCCCGTGTTTCTATCAAAGTTCTGCCATTTTGGAAGCCTGATCCAAGGATATGGTTCATTCAACTCAAAGCTCAGTTCCGTAACTCGAAGATCATCCAGGATCAAACTAAATATGACACTGTGGTGAGTTCAATCGACTCAGAAATTCTGACACAAGTGGCCGATATTCTCACGAATCCTCCGTCTTCTGGTAAATATGATGCAATCAAAAAGTGTCTTATTTCAACATTTGCAGATAGTGAAACGCAACGAACACAGCGACTATTGACAGACTTGGAACTCGAGGATCATAAAGCATCACAATTACTTTGTGAAATGAGAAATTTATCTTCAGACAAGATAAGCGAGAATTTTCTTAAAACTTTATGGTTACAGCGGCTACCGAGAGAAATGCATGCTATCCTGTCAGTGAGTAGTGACGATCTGACGAACTGTCGACCATGGCAGACCAGATTTGGGAGCTAAAACCCACAAGCTCATACCATGTTGCTCCTATTGCTGTTACGCAACCAATGAACAACTCAATAGAGGAACTGAGGAAGCAAGTGTCTGAGCTCTTAGTCCAAGTTGCAGAGTTGAGTAAGCATGTTTTCACCGACCGCCGCTGACAGGGCAGACCAAAGTCTAGGTCCAGATCCAGAGGTAGGAATGCAGAAACAGGACAGTCAACAAAGGTAGGGAAATGTTACTACCACACTAAATATGGCGAGGAGGCATACAGATGTCTGCAGCCATGCAGCATGTCCCTCCGAGCTACACCTCACAATGGACAGGAAAACTAGTTCCCCAACTCTCCACGGTGACAGGGAGCCAGGGGCTAGAGCTGAGTCACCTATTTATTAGCAACAAAGGGACAGCAACCCAGTTCCTAATTGATACCGGTGCAGATGTCTCTGTAGGGCCATCAACACACAGTGAAAAGAAATCACCAAATAAACTTGAACTTTCTGCAGCGAATGGTACTAGGATTCAGACATATGGTCAATGACTTATGACACTGACCTTGGTTTACGTCAAACATTCAATTGGCCATTCATAATCGCAGAAGTTGGTAAACCTATTATAGGAGTCGATTTCCTGTCTCATGTACTCATCAATGTACTCATCAACAGTTCTCAACATCGCTTCATAGACGGGAACACACACTTGACCGCATATGGTACCTCTTCTCACAACTACAAACTTCAGGTCCAGCTAACAGAAATTAAAAACCGATTTCAGTGGATTATACATGAATTTCCTGACATTCTGTGACCTAACATTGTAAACACAAAAATAGCAAGCCACCACATTGAACACTTCATCAAAAAGAAAGGCCCACCAGTGTTTGCCAAAACCAGAAGACTGTCGGCCGAAAAACTCATAGCAGCTCGTAAGGAATTTGACTTCATGCTCCAGGAAGGTTATGTAGACCTTTGAAAAGTTGTTGGGCTAGTCCCCTACATTTAACCCAGAAGAAATCTGGTGATTGGAGGCCTTGTGGGGATTATAGGAAACTCAATCATATCACAGTACCCGACAGATACCTTATACCTTTCTTAACTGACTGCAACCACATCCTGCATGGAGCTTCCATCTTTTCATCTTGAATCATCGACTACTGTTACTTTTAAAAGTCTTCCATATAGCCTATCCCTCCTTGAAAAACACAGCAGTTGCAAATTGCCAATTGGTCCATAATAGTTACATCTTGGGTACTATCTACCATCATTATGCTATTGTGAAGGTCTTTCAAAATAATATTACGGCCCATCAAACCAATTACTTTGATTAGCTTGTTGATAAAGTTTTTTAAAATCACATCATATTTTGCAACCAACATGACCAGTTGAAGAAAATTATCATGATTTTCTATAGAGTCCAATGTATAAGCCCTTTCTGAGCCATTCCATGTGAAAGTAGACAAAAGTGGTTACATCTTTTTTTTTTAATTTTTAATTTTTTTTTAACATGGCATAGATATGTTATATATCAAATTAAAGGGAAAAGACTGTAGAATTTGAAAATAAATTCATTATTCAATTAAGTTGAAGTTTTCTATATGGGTCATTCTACAGAAACCCTGCAGTTTTGATGCAAGAATAATAATGAATAATAACGAATATTATTTATTATTAAATGAGAAATTTCCTCAAAACAGAGGTTTGTCTCCAACCAAACAAATACAACAGTCAAGCACTATCACATAACTCATCCTGACACACAAAATATGATACCACCATTCAGAACTCTACACTGCTCACTACATTTCGCCACTTATCCCTGTCTTGTACATCTTCCTCCACTAAACCAAATCTTTCCATTGACATGTGTACATTCTGTATCCAGGTAGTAGCAGGTCGTCCTCTTCCTCTTCTTCTCTTACTTTCCCATTCCTGTACGATTCTAGGTATTCTTTCTTCTCCCATTCTACGTACATGTCCATACCATCGAAGTCGTTTCCTTTCAATTGTGACTGCACTCTCTTCTTCTACTTCCATAATACGTCGTATTTCCGTATTCCTAATCCTAATAACGAATAATAACGAATAATAACGAATTTATCAGATATGTCCTAAAAAAATATTTACAGTACTAGTTTTAAAGTATACTTAACCTGTGGTTTAAGTGACGTAGGTCATCTCTTTTTGGTTTTCTTTAAAAAAAATCTAAAAGAAAGCTGCTGTCCACGGAAGTGATTGCATGTCCACAGAAGTGACTTTTGGCTATAATAATGGACTTTTGTTATAAATTATGCTTGTGACACTATTTTTTCTAAAAGTAAAACAGATTTAGGTTTATTATTCAAGAAATTAATTTATTGCCACAGAGTAACCACTTGTATAACATACACAAGATGTCATAAAAAAAGATGTCACTAAAAAATAAAACAAAAACTTAGAAATTATTAAAGGTTTACAAAAAGATGCAGGTCTCTCTCAAATACATAACATCCCCTAGTGTTCATGTTTGGAGTTTTCAATTCCGGGGTGCGTGGGCAAAGAGAGTTAAGTCCACTTTCTTGTTACTGAGAATTAGAGTGACTTAACACACCATACCAGCCCAACATAGCTTTAGAGATGGATAAACCCATGAGGCACACATCCATAACTACCGTACAATTTTGAATATGACTTACTGGACTTAACACAAATGTAGAGAACATTTTTATCTATAACTCTATGGACATATCTCAATTTTTTAGGATGGTGGACTTAACTCTCTTTGCCTGCGCACCCCGGAATTTCTTTATAATGTTCTCTTTAGGAACCATATCTTTATCAGGCATGTCAGGAAACGAAAACAATTTGTCACTTTCAGTGATCAGTTATTGCAGTTAACGTCTGCTAGATTCATCTTTTTCTAAGAATCTTATCACATCTTCTCTTATCTTTTTCAGTTTCATTTTTCTCAAAGTTTGTCCATTTGACAGCGTAGTTCTCCAGTGTGAGGTGACATAAAATAACCTTGGCACTGATATTTAAAAAAAAAATTTCACATGTAATTAATTTCAATATTCTCTTTCCCTTTACAGATTTTTATTGTGTGTGTTTTGACTTAATCTGTAATTGTAGCACTTCTGCATAAATTAGCTTTTTCCCCACAACTTTGGAAATTTTTTTACACCACTTAAAAGCTTCTTTACCTTTCTTCCGCTTTTTTAAACAATGGTTCTGCTGTCAAAGCTTCGCATTTTTCCTTTCTGTAATTTCAAGTAATCTCTGTTACAATTGAATACTGTTTTCCACAACAATTGAATTGCTCGTGTGTTTCTTATGGAAGGTATTTCGTCTCCTCAAAAACATTTAATTATTGGCATTAAAAATAAAAAATTTGTGCACTCACATTAAGAAACAAAGATACTGCCTACAATAAGAAACAAAGAAACAATGATACAAGTCTCTCATACATATATTGGAAGTTTACACAGTGAAGCTGTATTATGAAGGATATAATATTGAGTTGGGTCTAGCACGTATACTTGTATAAATACCATGGTCTTCGAAACTAGTTCAGGTATTTATACAAAAAGTGAAGTATACGTGCTACACCCAACTCAATATTATATCCTATAATAGTTTAGACTCTACGTTGATTCTCAGTCAGTCAGTCAGGAAAAAGCCGTTTATATAGATAGCGATGAGAGACTTCCCTGCTGCGATTCTCTCTTGCTCTTACCTGAAACAGTCTCAGTGTCACAAGACGAGTAGAACTCCATGGTATCTGACTTCTCAGAGCATCCCACAACGAGGGACTCAAAGTCGTATTTTTACTATCTTCTCACCCCTTTCTCTTCTACTTGATCCTCATTTTTATAACTGGTAAATGTAAAGGGCTCTTATCGTGTGACTGAACGAAAGCAGGAGTAGTAGTGGAGCCTGGCATCGGTTCTTGAATTTCTGGACTGGTAGGTGGAGTATGACTCTCAATGAAATCAACTAGTATGATTATTTTGCTCTTTCGACTGTCTGTAATTCGTTGAACGTTTTCTCCACTCTTTTCGAACTTTCCTTCTCTCTCTGTGTGTCAGCTGTGACACAGGTTTCCTTTCCTGCTTTTTTTCCCCTTTGGTATCGCTCCTTATCTTTTCATTTCTCTTCTTCATGCTTCGCTGAATCCTGTTACATTTTTACTCTAGCTCTTCTCATACTTCCTTTTTTTCATTTCCTTCTCTTCCTCAAATAATTTTTCTTTACTCTTGCCATTCTGGTACAAATATCAAAAATTTTTAATCTATGCTTTAAAAATGAACATTAGACTTGTCCATGGTAATATAATATATATTACAGTGATATTAGTCATGAAATCTTCTAACCATGCTGTTACAAATACATGATACTATAATTTGTTTTGAAAATAATAAGTAACCTACCATTCAAGATATAATATAGTAAGTAGCCTCCCCAAGCCATACCATTAATTATGATGGGCAGGAGTAGGCCTACATCAGGAGGCATTAAAAAGGCCCAATGTAGAATATTAATTAATAAAATGACAATTTAATGATAGTGTAGGCTACTCATTGAATAAGACTTAATTGTTTATGAAAGATAAAATGTTACAATACTGGTAAGGAACTAAAATATTAATAAATATTTTTTTTATTCAGCATGTTGTTATAAAATTTAATGTTAGTGGTCAACTGGATACATCACAGCAAGTGCGTAATTTTAAAAATAATGAATCAAATCACTTCTGTGGACAGTTATCACTTCCGTGGAATCCACATGTCCACAGAAGTGATGTCCACGGAAGTGATAAAAAGTTATGTTTCTTTGCAAACTGCCTTGCATTGTGAGGTCAGAAACAAAAGCTCTTCAGGTTATTGAGATTATCACGTTTTAAAAGTCATGTGTACTAAAAATTATTTTTTAACTTAAAAACTAAACTTTAATAAAGACCACAGAAGTGACTGGATGAGCTATGCCACATGCAAAAAGTTAATAGAAACTTGATAATACATGAAAAAAATCCAATCCAGAAAAACAAAGACACTCCACTCTGCAATATGGGTGCCTTTCCTCTCCAGCTGACTCTCAGAAATAGGTAACTAGCACACACTGGTGAATATTTTAGGCATTTTTTGAGTGTCCACAGAAGTGATGGCAAACCTTGTGACATGAACTCAGGTTGAAAAATATTGACAGTGGGGATAAAAAAAAAATATTTCATTCATCATTATGCTCAACTGAAGTATTTTCTGACTAGATACTATACTTTTTAAGTGAAAATGTTAAGAAGTACAGTATTTGTGATCTTTGGAAGTTCTCTACCTGAGGGTTGTGACAGTCCACGGAAGTGAGAAATCACCTTTCTGTGGACAACTTTTTACGGTTAATTTTTTAAAAATTTCCCCAAAGTAAAGTACTAACTAATAGATAATATTGTATTTTAATATCTGATTTTGAAAAATTGCAAATATTATAACTAGTTTCCAATATATTGTCCTGTGACATTAAAATGCAGGTTTTCTGTAGAATGACCCATATATTAAAAATCACTGAGATATGTACTTTTTTCGTTGACTGAAATTTATGATTTAACATGTTGGCTAATATTGCATTATCCTCCTGAATCAGTTGATTTCCTGCAATTTCTTATTTTGAAGAGCCTACTATTTTGGCTTAATTTTGATGTGATGAGTGTGACATTAATTTGTGATAGGTGTGACATGTTGTGTGAGGGTGCAACTTCTAGTAATTATTTATTCCAAATAATATTCTAAATCCTAAATAATATTCTAAATAATTATTTCATGCAGAAGTTGAATAAATCATATTTTTTTATTAATACTATCTTTTAAATGGCTCTTCTCTGAGGCAAATAAAGCATGATCTACCAGCTTTGGCTATGGATGACATAGGTGACAGGTGGAAATGTCACAAATGTTTTAATGCTGGTAAAGGTGAAGTGATCTCTATAGAGGCCATGGAGGCCTTTAGAGTTCTAAGATTGAAGTTCCCAGATTTTTAAACATTCAGAACATGAAGGTGGTAAGGTTGTCAGTCTTATGGAGCAGCCACCTTTACCCCCAGGATTGTTTCTGGTACTCATTTCTGTTAGAGGATGAGTCAACCCTAGGGCCATAATGTCAGCAGAAGGATTAGGAGGCCAATTAAAAAATCTCAACAACTTCATCAGGAATTGAACCTGTGCTCTTCTGGTTTGTAGCGCAGTTCCTCAACCAGAAGCACAACAAGTGTACTCCAATAAAGAAGTGAGAAGCGATAGTCTAATTAATTGTGTGCCTGATTTCTGTACTGGTAACTGTGTATCTTAGAATTGATAAGAATTTCAGACGATACGTCTAATGAAATGAGTAGGCCTACATGCAAACACGTGCAGAAAATCAGATAGAAAAACAGTTATTCACTCTCAATAATATTTTTGTATGAAAGACCACAAAAATATCCTGGTGACAAGAATAACCAGGTCCACCTCAAATCAGTGAAAGTTTGTGAAGCACACACCCAAGTAAGTCCACGATTTTAGAGTAGTGGGCAATGAAAACAGCCTAACTAGTACTGGAAGAACAATTCACTTCACAAGTTTACACAAGTAACCCTGCCTGTTAAAAATCATGGACAAAGCGTAAAGAAAACTGGTAGGGGAATTCTTTTTTATGCTGAGATCCAAGATATTCATTTGGCAAGCAATGAATTGGAACTGAAATACATCAAAAGTGGTAGTTACTTTATTTCACTGGAAAAAAGTGATGTATCAACAGAAAATTCTCTATTCTTATTAAAAAGGTTCCAGTGCCATTTCCAGTCAGTTTCATAGATGTCACAACTATATAAAAGTTGTTGTTTAATACCATCAGTGAAAAAAATTAAAACAGTGAACCCGTAACATAGTGTGGAATGTTGTGATCTCACTAAATGTTCCCCCTAGTAATTTTCCAAGTAAAGAAATGTTATTTTTATAGTAATTTTAATTGTCTATTTTATATAATTTCCTTAAATATAATTAATATCAGCACATAAGTAAAAATCTTTGATGTTTTAATTCAGTTTTAAGTTGACTGTGTCACACCTGTCACAATGATTAAAATAAATTTTTAGTAACAATATTAATTATTTTTGTAAAACTAATTATCCCTCCTGTATGTTGATCATTACTTGTACTTGGAAAAATTAAGCAAATGTAGTGAAGGTAATCAATTCACAGAATTTTTAGTTAAAGCCAAGTAAGTCATAAACGCATGTCCAATCATGGTTACACCCGTCACTATTACGGTACAATACATTTTTTCTCGAGTATATAATTTTGAAAAAACCTGAAATCATGTGTTGGGATTCCCCAGGGTGGGTATATTACTACAAAAGAATCTCATGAATTCATGCAAAATGGTACAGAGGCAGAAGCTACAATGTGTAATAAACCCTCTCTGAATGCCACATCAATCACTATGGATTGGCTCTTCTGCTTTATTGCCTCTGTATGCAATGCTTGCCTCCCAGTAAACAAAACTATATCAATTAAATGTGGAACAACCAATCTTCTGGTGTGAACTTCTCTTTCTTGCTTTTTGGTTTGGTTACTAGTCAAAAGAGTTGACCTTTTTGCCTTTGAATAGCTGCCTTAGCCGCGAGTTCATGATAATGAGAATCTTAATGAATCTCAATGGATTTATAAAATATGCTTAGGAGAAACGTCTTGTCCGATAATAAATATACAATGTCTATTATGTTTACCTCCAAAGACCATACAGTAGGAGTAGTACACTTTGTTAAGCCGAATTGAATATGTTAACTGTTTTCTATATAATTCTTTCACCATTCGACAAAAGTCGGTAATCAAGTTTTGAAGAGTCAAATGGCAGTTTAGTTTCTTTTCCTTCACTAACTTGAATTGGGTACTTCTCCCTAAAAACTTATTTAATTCTGATTGAGTTATTTTCATTGGGGCAGATGAAATATACAAGCTGTTGGGTAAGTGCATCAGGTGTTTTTTGGTGGATTTCATCATCATCATTTTCTGTGTCAGAGCTTGAATTAGTTCTTGACGAATCACTGCAAAGAGGTGGATGTTCTAAAAATGGCTGCTTGCAAATGGGTGTATTTCTTTCCCTCTCATATCTATGACTCAAAGGCTGACTTTGCAACTGAGAAGTGGAATTAGTTAACCAAGTATTTAAACTTTTATAACATTTTACAGCATCTAAAGATTTTTTATTCTTCTCTTTCCTTTTCGTAGCGCCACTTCAGTACACACGATTCATGCCAACACAACTGACTAGTGCACTAACAACAACATACACTGAGAGGTTTACGACTGCGTGCTGAGACTGCACGATGTGCCCGCATTTCCCTTGAGTAAACTAAGAGTAAATATTAACTGGTATATTAACAAAAACTTAAAATTGATTGTTCATGCATAAGCTTCCTGGGAAAAAGTAAAATGACTAGTGCAACTGATTATAAAATAGTGTAGTTAAAAAAAAACATAAGTAATAAAAAATATAAACCACTTTTTGGGGACCCTTTGTGGCACCCTTGAGTCAGGGGCCCTCAGTAATCGTTGACCAGCCAACCTGGCCAGTCCAGGCCTGAAAGCCAGATCCTTCATCTATCCCTCCTGATTTATTATTTTTTAACTGATTTAAGTTTTGAATAGAACATTTTTGTCAAATTTACTGTAGGTAATCAGCTCAGCAAGGAGAATTTACTGGCTATCAATAAGCTGTTAATAGTCTGCTGGTGTCTATAAATAAAATGGACAGGCCCTTTAACTTTCTACCGGCATTGTGTATGAATAAAGAATTATTTACAGAACGATAAACCTGCCTCTGCATGAGACAGAAAAAATCCATTTTTTGAGTCATACCCAAAGGAGTTGTAAAAGTACCTCAATCAAATTAAAGAGAGAAACCTTCCTGAGAAATATAGGTGTTTGAGCGTTTTCTTTATTTTTTCATCTGCAGTACGTTCTACAATAAACAGCAGCTTAAATATTTTACTTTCTTTCAAATGACTCATATTTTGTTACAGCATATTCATTTGAGGCCTCAGCACTCTATTCCCCTTGTAGGATCATATACAGGGTGTTAATGAAGAAAACCGAAATATTTTACCTGTGTATAGACAAGCAACTTCTATTAGGAGATTTTTGCTCTATGTGGTCAAATGTGTATACTACAGGGCATTAAAGTAATTACAATTTGAAGCTCGTAAGTCAATAATGAAGCGAAATAGGGTTGAAATTTTCATTAAATTGACTTCATGCCTTCTTAGCATCGATAAAAACCTTATTCTTAATCATTCATCAACATCTATACCATAATATAGAATTTCCATAATCTGAAAAAATTTACAGACTAATCACATGATTGCCTGCCACTGCTTTACTTTCTTATTCCTAATTCCAGTGCTAACAAAAACATTTCGTATTTCCTTTTCCCCCCTCAGTATTGCAAGATATCAATCATAAATTTTTTAAAGTTGATCATTCTGTGAACAGAATAAGTAAACAGTAAGGTTAAATACTAAGTACAAAAACTCTAAATTAATTTAAGAAAATGGAGAATGGTTACACTTTCATTGAACTTACCGATATCCATCTTATTTATGGAGAAGAAAGAGGTAATTCATTAATAGCAGTTTGAGCTCTACAGTTGATCTTAATAGCAGTTGAGCCCTAAAGGCGATGAGCCACCAGCAAGGCCAAGGTATGAGGATGCAGAAGGCAACGGGAGACCACTGCATTAAAGATCCCAAGGATATCCCTAATTCAAGATGGCCATGTCCAACCCAAATTATTTTGGAGTTACTATTCCCCCAATCGGATCTCCGGGGGGGGGGGGGGAGGGGAAGGTCTTGGGTAAAGCTGTTAGCGAAGGCAAAAGGAACATCAAAATTGGAACATGGAATGTGAGAACACTTTCAAAAACGGGAAGACTGGATGAACTGAAAAAGGAAATGGAGAAAGCAGACCTTGATATACTGGGTGTCTGCGAAACTAGATGGGGCGGAAATGGTGTCTTCATATCAGATAACTTGAGAGTAATGCACAGTGGAAGTTTGAAGTCTGGAAAAAATGGAGTAGTAATTACTGTTAGAGGTAAATGGAAAAATAATGTTTTAAACACATACCACTACAATGATCATCTTTTAATGATCAAAATTAAAGCTTTTCCCGTTGACTTACGTATAATAGCAGCCTACTTTCCAACTACAAACAGCAAGGATGAAGAAGTTGAGGAAATATATGAACAATTAGAAGACCTAATAAAATTAGTAAAAATGCAAGATAATTTGATTATATTGGGAGACTTCAATGCATCAGTTGGTGATAAAGAAAATCAGTGGGATGGGAAGTTTGGTCTGGGTAAAATAAATGGGAGGGGCGAAAGACTACTGGAATTTTGTGAATAACATGAAATGAAAATAACTAACACATACCGGTACTTTCAAGTTCACATCAGAAGAAGATACACTTGGAAGGCACCGGGGGGACTTAAGGAGACACCAAATTAATTTCATACTAGTGAGGAAGAGATACATGAACCAAATCAAGTCTACTGTCGGGGAAGTTTGAAGTTTAAAATCTCAAGAATGGCTCATCCGATTACGTTAAAATAAAGTTTAAACTGAAGCTATTTTAAAGCCATTTTATCTGATACCAATACAAAAATTTTCGGTTAAGCGAAAAAAATGTTAGGGATTAAAATCCGTCAAAAGTACCGGTTTTCTTAAAGGTCCGGACTAAAAGTAAAGTTTAAACTTTTATTGTAAAACAACCGCTAGTGCAATCGTTTTCAAATTTTAATAGGGCACGCACAGGTTTCTTGTAAACATAATCCTTGAATTTCATAATTTTTTGTTGTTTATTAAGTGCCAGTATGGTACTTTATGAGATTGTGTGGTGGACGAAAAAATGTCTGTCCGTCTGTCTGTCTGTCTGTCCGTGTGTCTGTACGCACCATAACTCAAATACGCTTTTTCGGATTTTCATGAAACTTGGAAAACACATTTATAATGTCCATGGGAAGAACCCTATTGATATTGAACCAAATCGGTTCACCGGTACCGGAGTAATGCCCAATTTAGTGCCTATATTAATAGATTATGGCGCCTTTCTAATAGAAAGGCGCCATCACTCAAATACGCTGTATCGGATTTCCATGAAACTTGGTATACCCATTTATGACGTCCATAAGAAGTGCCTTATTGAATTTGAACCTAATCTGTTGACCGGTACCGGAGTAAAACCCAATTTAGTGTATATTTTAAAGACGCGGTAACTCAAATACGATTTACCGGATTTTTATGAAACTTGGTATACACATTTATAATGTCCATGGGAAGACGTCTATTCATAATGGATAAAATCGGTTGACCTGTTTCGGAGTAATGCTCAATTTAGTGTCTATTTTATGGTAATATACGTATTCGAAAGAATTTATAAAAAAAAATGAAAATCAGTTATCTTGACAACATAGCCTATAGTTTTACTGTGATCTTATAAGGCCTAGGAAATTAAAATACAGGTAGCTATGACAAAAAACATATTGATTAATGAATTTCATTTCCGTTTGTGGTATATTAGCTTAATTGTCATTCAAAGTTCCACCTTAACCACAAAACAATAAAATAACAGAGATTGTAAACTGGATACACGGTATCTAAAAATTATTATATTCTTATAAGCTTTTACATATGAACATACAAGTCAATAAATAAATACAAGATTAAAATAGCGACTGATGTCGCAATAGTCTATATCAATTATTCTTAAAATTTTTATCATCTCATATAATTACACAAGTTAAAAGATACAAGATTAAAATAGCGATTGATGTCGCAATAGTCAATATAACTATTGCTAAATTCTAAAATGTTAGTTTTAAAAATTATAAATTAACCTTAAAATTATAATATTTTATTGTACAATAATTATCTATTTTAGAGAATCTTATCGATCCTTTTATTATCAATGTTCACTAATAACAATGTTTATCTTATATACACCACTGTACACTTAATGATGATAATATATTGCCTTGTAACCCACTTTTCTTATTCAAATCGTCTGATATCATGTATAGTACAGATATTATCTTATAATACCTTATTAAAAATACATCTGGAGGCATTAGCGTATTGTTTATGTGTTAGTTTGTAGCAATTTATGTTGAAACTTCTTTTTTGTTGTAGTTATCTTCTTACAAAAATCATTTTAGAATCCGTGTATCTAGTACTCTAGCTGTTAATCGGATATGCGCATTTCGGCTTAATATGCCATCTTCAGTCCTAAAATATAAAATATAAAATTAACAAAACGAAATTTTTTTTTATTATTATAAATAATTACATTTTAACTTTATATATTGATGTATTTAAAAGTAACCAACCTTAAAATTGTGTGCGTCGAAGTCTTCACTACATGAGTGTTAGCTTGCTACTAACGAAGTCTTATGCTATTGCTGAGGGCATAGTTCACAGTACATTTCAAAAAGTTCATTGTGGTCAATTGCTGTTTCGTTAATTATATTGTTTTTGTTTCTATATATTTCCAGATTTTCTAGTGTATTAAGCTTTAGGCTTTTTTTGTGTTTATGTAAGATTTTTAGCGTATTATCTATTGGAGAAAACTGGTGCCTGTTATTAATTAAATGTTTAGCGTAAGCAGACCTGTTTCTATTATATTTAAAATCTGCTAAATGTTCTTGAAAACGTTGTCTGAACGATCTACCGGTTTGACCTATATACACCTGTTTGCAATCGTTACAAGTTAGCTGATATACCCCAGTGTTTTCTAGTTTATCTTCATTATTATTGTTATCATTGTTAAAGAGTAATTGCTTCAAAGTATTATTAGTTTTATATGCTATCTTAAGATTTTGTTGTTGCAGAGGTTTTAAGGTTTTGTGTATTCTATTATCTGTATAGTTGTAAACAACAAATTTGTTATCTTTTCCATTAGTTTTTTCTATAGGTTCCAGTGTTGACTTTTGATTGTTAGCTTTATTTAGTTTAATTTTATTCTTTTTTATTAGCTTGTAAATAACTGATTCATTATAGTGATTATTTTTAGCAATTTGTAAGATTGTGTTTAATTCCTTATTGAAGTAGTGTTTACTCATCGGAATGTTTATAAGTCTACGTACCATATAGTCCAAAGCTGCCATTTTTTGACCAATAGGGTGGTTAGATTTATTGCTTATAATATTGTCTGTATATGTCTCTTTTCTGTAGATACTATATTGTAATTTTTTGTCTTGTCTTATGATGTTGAGATCTAGGAAATTGAGTTTGTTTTGAATTTCAGTTTCCAATGTAAACTTTAATTTATCATGTATATTGTTAAAGTTTTCAATTAAGTCATTAATTTCGTCTTTATGACATACAATCAGAATATCATCTACGTATCTGTAATACTTTTTGATGTTATGTTTCTTAATTAATTGTTCTATATAATTGTCCTCTATGTGCTGTAAGAATGTTTCTGACAGTATGCCTGACAAAGGGGATCCCATTGCTAGACCATCTTTTTGAATATAAATTTTATTGTCAAAACTAAAGTAGTTTTGTTCCAAAATAGCTGTAATTAATGTGGTAATTTGTTTAGCAACTTCATGACTATCCCCATTATTAATTAAGTTTTGTTGTACAATATTAACTGTCTCATATATTGGAACATTAGTATATAGATTTTTTATATCTAGTGAAATAAGTCTGTCATTTTTGTTCAATTCAATATTGTTTAATTTACTAACTAAGTCTATTGTGTTTTTTATAGTGTAAGTGTTTTTAAGTTCCAACTTATGCTGTAACATCTTTTTTACAATCTTAGAAATTTTATATACAGGAGCGTTGATGAAGTTTACTATTGGCCTAATTGGATTACCATTCTTGTGAATTTTAATTTGTGCTCTAAGTTTTGGAGCTTTTGGCTTCATATGTATGGCATTTTTCATTTCTTTATCGTTTAGTATGAGATTTGAGCTTTTTATTACTCTTTTAATATTTTGTTGAAATCTATCAGTAGGATCTTTGTCGACCGGTATAATATCATTTTCGTGAATGAATTCTATGGTTTTCTTTATGTATTCATTATTATCTATGAGAATAATAGAGTTACCTTTATCAGCCTTGACATGTTTAATGTCGTTATCTCTTAATTTACTATTTAGATCTTGTATTGTTTTTTTATAAACTTTTGAGTTTTTGCTATCCATATGATGGTTTACGTAAATGTGTTTTATTTTATTGGACATATCTTTCCTGAAGGATAGTTGGTTTGTTAGATTTACTTTTGTTAAAGCTGTTTCTGTATCTATGATTAAGGATTTAATTTGCTCTTTATGATTAGGTTCAAAGTTATGTTTATAACCCAATTGGAGTAAATCCTCTTCATGTTTAGTAAGTACTGTTGATGTTAAGTTAATAACCCGTGGGAAAAACTGTATTTCATTATTTGTGTTTCTACCCAAGTTCTGATTATGGCTGTTTTGTTGGATTTTAGCTTGTTCAAGATTTTGGATTTTCTTATATTGTATTTGATATTTACGTTCAATCTCATGTTTCAACTTTTCATTTATTTGATTGTCTATTAAAGCCCATTCTTGGTTGAAGATTTTGGAAGCTTTCAAGTGTAGTATATATACTTGTTCATTAAGAAAGTTCTTTTTCTTATATAGCAATTTGATTTCGTGTTGTAACCACAATTTTTCGGCTTGCTTTTCAGTGCGTCGAGCTCCTGTTGTTTTATTTTTAATTTTAACTTTGATGTAATTGGGAATGAGATCTTTATCTTTACATGTCTTATTAAAATTAATATTAGCTATCGTTTTGAGTAATTTACGTTTCGTGTTTGTAAATTGGTTAATAACTTTAGCCTGGTTAGCTTTATCTTGATTAATGAATTTCATTTCCGTTTGTGGTATATTAGCTTAATTGTCATTCAAAGTTCCACCTTAACCACAAAACAATAAAATAACAGAGATTGTAAACTGGATACACGGTATCTAAAAATTATTATATTCTTATAAGCTTTTACATATGAACATACAAGTCAATAAATAAATACAAGATTAAAATAGCGACTGATGTCGCAATAGTCTATATCAATTATTCTTAAAATTTTTATCATCTCATATAATTACACAAGTTAAAAGATACAAGATTAAAATAGCGATTGATGTCGCAATAGTCAATATAACTATTGCTAAATTCTAAAATGTCAGTTTTAAAAATTATAAATTAACCTTAAAATTATAATATTTTATTGTACAATAATTATCTATTTTAGAGAATCTTATCGATCCTTTTATTATCAATGTTCACTAATAACAATGTTTATCTTATATACACCACTGTACACTTAATGATGATAATATATTGCCTTGTAACCCACTTTTCTTATTCAAATCGTCTAATATCATGTATAGTACAGATATTATCTTATAATACCTTATTAAAAATATATCTGGAGGCATTAGCGTATTGTTTATGTGTTAGTTTGTAGCAATTTATGTTGAAACTTCTTTTTTGTTGTAGTTATCAACATCATAAGACAAGACAAAAAATTACAATATAGTATCTACAGAAAAGAGACATATACAGACAATATTATAAGCAATAAATCTAACCACCCTATTGGTCAAAAAATGGCAGCTTTGGACTATATGGTACGTAGACTTATAAACATTCCGATGAGTAAACACTACTTCAATAAGGAATTAAACACAATCTTACAAATTGCTAAAAATAATCACTATAATGAATCAGTTATTTACAAGCTAATAAAAAAGAATAAAATTAAACTAAATAAAGCTAACAATCAAAAGTCAACACTGGAACCTATAGAAAAAACTAATGGAAAAGATAACAAATTTGTTGTTTACAACTATACAGATAATAGAATACACAAAACCTTAAAACCTCTGCAACAACAAAATCTTAAGATAGCATATAAAACTAATAATACTTTGAAGCAATTACTCTTTAACAATGATAACAATAATAATGAAGATAAACTAGAAAACACTGGGGTATATCAGCTAACTTGTAACGATTGCAAACAGGTGTATATAGGTCAAACCGGTAGATCGTTCAGACGTTTTCAAGAACATTTAGCAGATTTTAAATATAATAGAAACAGGTCTGCTTACGCTAAACATTTAATTAATAACGGGCACCAGTTTTCTCCAATAGATAATACACTAAAAATCTTACATAAACACAAAAAAAGCCTAAAGCTTAATACACTAGAAAATGTGGAAATATATAGAAACAAAAACAATATAATTAACGAAACAGCAATTGACCACAATGAACTTTTTGAAATGTACTGTGAACTATGCCCTCAGCAATAGCATAAGACTTCGTTAGTAGCAAGCTAACACTCATGTAGTGAAGACTTTGACGCACACAATTTTAAGGTTGGTTACTTTTAAATACATCAATATATAAAGTTAAAATGTAATTATTTATAATAATAAAAAAAAATTTCGTTTTGTTAATTTTATATTTTATATTTTAGGACTGAAGATGGCATATTAAGCCGAAATGCGCATATCCGATTAACAGCTAGAGTACTAGATACACGGATTCTAAAATGATTTTTGTAAGAAGATAACTACAACAAAAAAGAAGTTTCAACCAGTGGCGGCTCGTGGCCGGAAAATTAGGTGAAGAGGAAAAAAAATGCCACATGCTTACGTTAATAACCGAACTCACCTAGGCCTATGTCTTGTATAGCAAATCAATCCTTCGATAGTCCTTTATGGCTGCAAATTTGTCGGTGATATCATCATAGGACGGCTGCATTTCTTCTAGCTGCAGTAAAGGTTCTTTCTGAATTGAAATATTCGCTAAACAAGATACTTGTCTGGCAACATTTTTGATCCTTCATTAAGTAGGCCTACGTCGTGATCTGACAGCTGGCACAATGATGATTTGATTTTAAACAATGCGGGTAAGAATATAGTTATTATTAATAAAATCTGATACATTTTATTCATGGAATACTCTTAATAAATCCCAATCGGGATTATGAGTTTCATTAGATAAATTCGATCCTGCTTTTCCGCCGCGAATCTATTGATGTTTATCGTAATTATTATTCTCCTAATCAGATTATTTAGAATATTCCATTCATGCGATGCGGACTTGAAATTGACTAATAATCTTTAGCAATGCCTCGGATATCGACCAATGACTGTTGTTTATCTTATAAGTTAATATGCTTGCAAGGGTCGGAAAGATGCAATTTTATCTGATAAACTTCAGCTCGTTACTGGTTACAAGGCATTAATATGCAGTGATTAATATGTCACATGTCGTATGATTGCCTATGAAAAAATATGCATTGTAGGAATGAAACGTCGTGATTCAACGTTGTCGTCCTATGGCGTCCTATCGGTGACGATCTCCGAAGATGGTTCAGTGTTGTGACACGTAACAGTGGGCTTTCATCACAGTACACAGTAGTCTTGGTATATGGTGACACACATTAAATAAATTAACTTCTAGTCTCATCCTTATGCCTCACTTTTGTGCTATAGAATCGAACGCCTATGATTTTTTTTCCGTTAATGATATTTAATTTTATGAGAAAGAATCCAAGCTCCTCTACCGTTCATACTTCAATGAAGTATATGGTTGTTTATAAACACCTTTTAAATAATTAATTGAAAATTGTTAAAAATAAAAATTCTAGCTCTTTAGCGTCTATGCAAATCGTGTGGAAAATTTAAAAAAATTGTTAGTTTATTTTTTATAAAATCGTGAAGAATGAAAGTCTGTTCTAGCCTCGCCCAAAGATGTAAGACTTAAAAGCCTGAGTTTGTACAAACGATAGCTGGCTTATAACTACCCTTCAAAGTATAAGGATACCGTATAAAAGTAAGAAAAAGTCGTCAATCTCCCCAGAAGATATCTAATCCAAATACGTTTTATTTATACACGATGTTTAGTTCTCAAGCCACACAGACACGTTCCTGAAAATATTATTGGACAGAGGAGAATTCAAAACAGGTATTTATGTTAAAAACATTGATTTCGAACATTTATTACCTTTGGTACGGGTAGAGGAAGTGAAATTGGTGCTTTGTTATTAATGGAGCTAGCAGAAGAGGAGTAGGTATGAAACCCGCCACACACTGTCATAGTAGCAGCTTTCTGTGGTAACCGCGCGGCGCGCGCATCTTGCAGCCGAAGAACGACACCTTCGTGGGTAGTCTGATCCCTTCAGCATGGACGTGGGATAAGCGAGAAAAATGCTGCTTGCAGCAACAGCTAGCATCATTTTTAGTGGACCAGACTACCCATGGAACAGGGGAAGTGAATCAAGGCTGCTTCGTGCTTCTTTGCAAGACTCGAGAGCTCTCTGGCGCCTCCTCCTTTAACATCACTCGTGGCGGGCAATACAAAATTACATAAATGCATTTATAGTAAAAACCAACATTCGAGATATGGGAAATAAACTTTAAAAATACGTATTGTAAAGGAAAAATACTGGTGAAGTGCTACTTCACCTACTTCACCTGAATAGCCGCCACTGGTTTCAACATAAATTGCTACAAACTAACACATAAACAATACGCTAATGCCTCCAGATGTATTTTTAATAAGGTATTATAAGATAATATCTGTACTATACATGATATTAGACGATTTGAATAAGAAAAGTGGGTTACAAGGCAATATATTATCATCATTAAGTGTACAGTGGTGTATATAAGATAAACATTGTTATTAGTGAACATTGATAATAAAAGGATCGATAAGATTCTCTAAAATAGATAATTATTGTACAATAAAATATTATAATTTTGAGGTTAATTTATAATTTTTAAAACTAACATTTTAGAATTTAGCAATAGTTATATTGACTATTGCGACATCAATCGCTATTTTAATCTTGTATCTTTTAACTTGTGTAATTATATGATATGATAAAAATTTTAAGAATAATTGATATAGACTATTGCGACATCAGTCGCTATTTTAATCTTGTATTTATTTATTGACTTGTATGTTCATATGTAAAAGCTTATAAGAATATAATAATTTTTAGATACCGTGTATCCAGTTTACAATCTCTGTTATTTTATTGTTTTGTGGTTAAGGTGGAACTTTGAATGACAATTAAGAAAAAACATATTGATTTACATGCGCTTATCCAACTAGACTGTTAAAATGACCCAGGTGGCCGAGATGGTAGACCTTTCTTCTTCCGTAAGCCCTGCTTAATGAATAAATCTGGAGCTTAACTTGGAAATCAATTTTAAAAAAAACACATTCTGCATATCATAATTGCAGTCATAACTGATTAAAAAAAACCATACTGGCACTTTGTTACATCAGTTTACCTGATTTTATTTTTTATGTTGTCAATTTTCCGAACCTTTGCTAAAACCACTGTTTAAAGCCTAAAAATATCGTTCAAATCACAAACGTGATTGTCATTATTCAATTAATACTAATCAAATATAGTTTTAAACATTCCAAAGCAGCTGTTTTTAAAAATGATTTTTATTTGTCAACAAGTTTTAATACCGCGGGAGACAAGAGACCACCGCTTCTCTGGCGAGCGGTTCAGGTGCCTAGTTAGAATGAATCTTAGCGCACAATACTTATAGCCTACGTTGTTATTATTAGGGACCGGATTCTTAGGTTTTTACCTACTTTTTCTCTTACAACCAATACCAGAAATGCTCTCACACTTTCTCGAGGCATTTCCATAGGATTCACACATAATTTTTTAATAGCCTACCTTAAAACACCTAAATGGGACATGGTAACCTAAAATAACCTAATTTATTTCTAATTAATTTAATAAAAATTTTCTGTTTAATCTGCTTGCGAAATCGATAATTTACACAGACAAACAAAAAATCCTCGTGTTGCAAGTAAAACCACCCTTCGTACGCTTATTATTATTATTTAATGCATTGGTGTCTGGGATGGACGAGGACAAGAGAAAAGGGGTTGAAGTAATATCACCAGCGTATTCCTTTTAAATAGTTCAATTTATAACAACCAGTTTCACATTATCCACAGCCAACCACAAGCATATTTTATTAATCCAATTAGAAGCATTGGGTTCGAATCCTGAAAAGGCTAGCGTTTAATAGATAGTCTACAGTATTAACTATTTTGTCCTCTTGCGCTTAACTTCTCCAGGGTTTTGAGGTTTATTTTTATTGTACAGGTGAAATGCGAGCAGAGCCTCATTTGCGGTGCTGCATTTGATTGTTTAGGCTTTCTTACTTAATATTCAGCAAATTTAACTGAACTTTTCAGTTAACTTTTATAAGTAATATTTGTGTGGAATTCTATGTAGCATTTTGAAGGTTCATTAAATCTATTATTGTAACCTAAAACGATAACTTGGACAAAAAAACCTAAAAAAAAAAAATTCAATTAATGAAAACCCTAAAAAGTGTTTTATTAAACCTAAAAATCCAATTCCTAGTTATTATATCAGGATACAATAATGTAAAACACACCAACAAAAAGAGGCACAGGATCTCACAGAAATGGAGAGGGTCACAGCAATGGAGTACCCCCAGGCAATGGAATTCAGGAGGTACCGGTACTCCAGGCAAAATTTGAAAAATATGCCTTTTAAAACAGAATTTTATATTTTTTCTTTGGTAATAAAACTAAAATAAATAAATTTTCAAGTGTTGGGCAGATTATTTACTTTGATTACGGATTAGTTATTACGGATAGTAACTAATGAGAAATCATGTTTAGTAGAAATAACTAACTGCCAGAATGTTTTAGTTTAGTCAGTTATAATTGCAATTATGATATGCAAAAAATAAGTGGGAAAACCGAACTTTGCACCCCATGCGAGTCCCTCACTCCAACTCTCTAACTCCCTCCCCTAGCGGCGTCATTTGAACTACTAGTAGCGACGGTGGCGCCATCTCTTAATGAACTGATTAAACAGAAAAAATAATTTATTTCTTCTTTATTCTCTTCTTCTCTTCCTTTCCCGTCTCCTTCCTCTCCACGCTACCTACCTATTTGAGACCTATTCCTGATAGTAAATTTTGGATCGACCGGGATTCGAACCCAGGACCCCTAGCATTATAGCTAGGAGTCTTGACCACTACGCTACGAGTGAAGGTTGAACACTGAAGGAAGCTTTCGTATACTAGAGTTATGTTAGGGGGATTTCATAAGTTTTAACGCAAGAATCAGTTTTTATAAGTAGGGTTGGTACAAGGGAATTTACCTGCATCAATTAAGCCACATTTTATGTTATAATACAGCGTTTTTTTTAAATTATGAAATATTATGTATAGTACAAGGGTATTTTTTGTATTGTGAAATAGCCTATTTTGTTGAAAGGGTCGTTTTTATAATTGTGGAATTTTATGTGGAGGTGCAAGGGGCTTTCTTTATTGTGAAATATGAGGTGACATATCAATTGCAATTATGCATTACCGGCGTTGAGCAATGGCTACAGGCATGAAAGTATGCGTTGCGGGGAAGTGGAGCAGGCAGCACGCGGGAAGAAGCCGAGAGGGGTGGAAGCTGCCAGGCGAGTGGAAAGGGGAGCAGCATGGGCCGCAAAGTTCTATTGTGCCAAATAAGTTATTTTTGTAGTCGATCTCCGAGTTAAGCTCCATATTGTTTGATTAAGCAGGGCGTACGAAAAAAAAAATATCTAAAGTTTGATAAGCATATGACATCGTAAATGAATGTGTGGGTATGTTCCTCCTCCGGATTGTGCGGTGACTCATGGAAGCACCGTTCTTCCATCTATTTTAAGGACAAATTTAATAATGATCTGCATTACCAAAGACTTGAACATTTATTTATTTTCCAGTCTTATTACCCCAGAAATAATTTAAAATGCTGTTTTAAAAGGCATATTTTTCAAATTTCAACTGGAGTACCTCCCGAACTCGATTGGCTAGGGGTACTCCATTTCTGTGACCTTCTCCATTTCTGTGAGATCCTGTGGCTCTTTTTGTTGGTGTGTTTTACATTATTGTATCCTGATACAATAACTAGGAATTGGATTTTTAGGTTTTATAAAACATTTTTTAGGGTTTTCTTTAATTGAATTTTTTTTCAGGTTTTTGTCCAAGTTATCGTTTTAGGTTATAGTAATAGATTTAATGAACCTACAAAATGCTACATAGAATTCAACACATATATTACTTATAAAAGTTAACTGAAAAGTTCAGTTAAATTTGCTGAATTTTAAGTAAGAAAGCCTAAACAATCAAATGCAGCGCCGCAAATGAGGCTTCTGCTCGCATTTCACCTGAACAATAAAAATAAACCTCAAAACCCCGGAGAAGTTAAGCGCAAGAGGGCAAAATAGTTAATACTGTAGCCTCTATTAAACGCTAGCCTTTTCAGGATTCGAACCCAATGCTTCTAATTGGATTAATAAAATATGCTTTATGGTTGGCTGTGGATAATGTGAAACTGGTTGTTATACATTGAACTATTTAAAAGGAATGCGCTGGTGATATTACTTCAACTCCTTTTCTCTTGTCCTCGTCCATCCCAGACACCAATGCGTTGAATAATAATAATAAGCCTACGAAGGGTGGTTTTACTTGCAACAAGAGAATTTTTTGTTTGTCTGTGTAAATTATCGATTTTTCAAGCAGATTAAACAGAAAATATTAATTAAATTAATTAGGAATAAATTAGGTTATTTTAGGTTTCCATGTCCCATTTAGGTGTTTTTAGGTAGGCTATTACAAAATTGTGTGTGAATCCTATGGACACGCCTCGAAAAAGTGTGAGAGCGTTTCTGGTATTGGTAGTAAGAGAAAAAGTAGGTAAAACCTAAGAATCTGGTCCCTAATAATAACAACGTAGGCTATAAGTATTGTGCGCGAAGATTCATTCTAACTCCCACCCGAACCGCTCGCCAGAGAAGCGGTGGTCTCTTGTCTCCCGCGGGATTAAAACTTGCTGACAAATAAAAATCATTTTTAAAAACAGCTGCTTGGGAATGTTTAAAACTATATTTGATTAGTATTAATTGAATAACGACAATCACATTGGTGATTTGAACGATATTTTTAGGCTTTAAACAGTGGTTTTAGCAAAGGTTCGGAAAATTGACAACAACATAAAAAATAAACAACAAAAAATTATGAAATTCAAGGATTATGTTTAGAAGAAACCTGTGCGTGCCCTATTAAAATTTGAAAACGATTGCACTAGCGGTTGTTTTACAATAAAAGTTTAAACTTTACTTTTAGTCCGGACCTTTAAGAAAACCGGTACTTTTGACGGATTTTAATCCCTAACATTTTTTTTTGCTTAACCGAAAATTTTTGTATTGTTATCAGATAAAATGGCTTTAAAATAGCTTCAGTTTAAACTTTATTTCAACGTAATCGGATGAGACATTCTTGAGATTTTAGACTTCAAACTCGAGTCTCTATGTTTTTTTCCCCGACAGTAGTCATTCTTACTCAGGTTTTAAAGTGGACAGTGATCATGTCCTGGTGGTGGCAAAATGCAATATTATTATTAAGAAAATTTCAAGGAAGAAGAGTAGTAAATGGTGTTTAGAAAAACTTAAGGATACTGAAACAGTGGACAGACTGAAAGAAGAAATGGACAATAAGTGGAAAGAAGAGAAAAATGGGAAGATGTAAAATAATCGATAATAAAAGTAGCAGATGAAATTCTTGGCAAGAACAAACTAGAACCAAGGCTACAGTGGATGACCAAGGAAATATTAGATCTGATTGAAGAAAGGAATACCCTAAGGAATAAAGGCTTTGGAGAATACAAAAGAATTAAGAATAAAATCACACAAAAATGTAGGGAAGAAAAAGAAAAATGGATGCAGGAAATAAGCGAGGGAATTGAACAAGATTTATTAAAGGGAGGATCAGATAAAGCTTATAATACAATTAAATCATTGCTACCTAATCAAAGAACAAGGTCAAACGTTGTAAAAGACACAAATGGTAAACTGTTTTTTGATAATACTGAGGTGAGAAGAAGGTGGAAGGAATATTTGAAAGACTTGTACAATGACCGGTCCCTCCAATAACCATGGGTGAATTTGAAAAGGCCCTAGGAAGCCTAAAAGATATGAAGGCAACAGGTATAGACAAGATACCAGATGAACTGCTGAAGAAAACAGGTGAGTCAATGAAAATACAATTATTCAAAATTGTTTCTGACTACTATGAAAATGGAATGCTACCTCCAGACTTTATTAAAAGTAGAACTATAATCATTCCCAAGAAAGGTAATGCATCAGACTGCAGTAATTACAGAACTATATCAATTCTTTCTCATGGATCAAAGATTTTACTAAACGTAATAAAAGAGAAACTAAAGGGAAAAATTGAACAGAATCTAGATGGGTTTAGAACAAGGAGAGGAACTAGAAAATCAATTTTAGCCTTTAGACTAATTCTAGATAGAAGAAGAAACTAATTCTAGATAGAAGAATTGAAGTAAACAGAAGAACCTTTGTCACCTTCATAGACCTCGAAAAAGCCTTTGATAACATAGACTTGGAATTACTATTCCAAACATTGAAAAAATTTGGAGTAGACTGGAAGGATAGAAGACTTATTCTAAACTTATACAAAACACAAACAACTGAAATAAATATTAATGGGAGCAGACAAGAAGCCATAATAAGAAGAGGAGTGAGACAAGGCTGCCCATTATCGCCACATCTGTTTAATATGTTCATTGAGGAAGCAATCAGAGAAACGAAAAGAAAAACAAAGAGTATTAAAATAAATGGAGTCAGTATTCATAGCATTCGATTTACAGATGACATAGCTATTTTAGCTGATTCAGAAAAGGAAATGAATAAAATGCTTAAAGTTCTATCAGATGCACTGAAAAATTTTAAAATTAAGATCAATAAAAAGAAAACCAAAACCATGGTGATCGAAAGAACAAATGAAAATTTTAAAATCAACATACAGCTTAACGGTACAGCCCTAGACCAGGTCGAAAGTTTTTGTTACTTGAGTAGCATTGTCAATAAGTTTAACAAGTGTGACACAGAAATTAAGAGAAGAATAAACCTGGCTAGACAAGCATTTCAGAACGAAAAGAATCTCCTCACAAATAACCATTTAAGCATGGAAGTAAGGAAAAAATTTGCCAAAAAATTTGCCAAAACATTTGTAAGCTGTGTATTAACTTATGGCAGGGGCGGATCCACGGGGGGGGGGGGGGGGGGGAATGGGGGAAATTTCCCCCCCCCCAAATTTGTAACATTAAGCACATATTATTCAAAATTTATTATTGTAATAAATTTTGTAAAGACAACATAACCCAAATACTTAAATTAAAGCAACGACATTCATTATTTTGAAATACATTTGTAATAAAATGCTGAAATCTTCATTTTGATTTCAATTGTGTGCTGGGAATAATTAATTTTTATGAGTAAGAACTTCCCTCTTTACTTTGGTTCCACCCCCCAAAATGTCTCTCTGGATCCGCGCCTGACTTATGGATGCGAAACATGGACAATCGGAAAAGCATAAGCCAAGAAACTAGAAACAGCAGAAATGTGGATATGGAGAAGACTAACAAAGACGAGTTGGGTGGATAGGAAAACAAATGAAGAAGTGCTTAATGAAGTGATGGAAGAGAGATCCCTTCTGAATTCAATTAAGAGTAGAAGAGCAAAGTTAGTGGGTCATAAATTTCGGCACAATGATCTACTCATCAACATTTTTGAAGGGAAAATACTGGGGAAGAAATCAAGAGGACATCCTAGAAATTCATTTGTTAAAAACATGATCAAGGATATGGACATGCTGTCGTATGAAAATTTGAAGAGAACAGCGATCAAGAGGAAGACATGGCTACTACAACAAGGCATTGCCTTTAGATTCTGATGATGATGATGATGATGAGCTCTACAGAGAAAGATTCCCGAATAGACGACATCCACATCATTCACCTTATCTGTCTGTTGATTTGCGTTTGTGGGATTCTGGAACCTTTAAAGTAGACAAAGCAGACTGCGGCAGAAGACAAACTCGCCATACATCACATTTTGAAGATCATGTCCTCAATCAAATTGAAGAGGGCCCTTCTACTAGCACCAGTGCTATCGCAAGTGCAATGGAAGTGAACCACATCAGTGTATGGGAAGTCCTACTTGAAGGTCAGCTCCATCCCTTTCACCTTAAAAAGGTACATGGTTTATGTCCTAATGATTTTGGTCCTCGCCTAAAATTCGGGTAACTGGGCAGTGCAACAACAAACAGATTTCTTTTCTACTGTGTTGTTCACTTACAGGGCTAATTTTAGCAGAGATGGACTGGTTTTAAATTCAAGGAACAGTCAGGTGTGGGATTACGAAAATTCTCATGCCACCGTGAGGCAAGTCATGAAGAGAGGTTTTCCGTCCATGTATGGGCTGGCATAATATCTAATCACATAATTGGTCCCTACCTCCTTCCGCAACGATTAAGCGGCCATGTGTATAAGGTATTCTTACAACACATACTGCCTTGCCTCATAATAGAAGCTCCGCTTCATATTCGATGAGAAATGTAGTTTCAACATGATGGAGCTCCACACCATTTCAGCCTCAATGTGCGAGACCATTTGGATCATGTTTTGTCTGACCATTGGATTGGAAGAGGAAGTCTGACCACTGAATGGCCAGCTTGTTCTCCAGAACTCAATCCTCTATATTTCTTTTTGTGGGGGCATTAAACCTCTCAAAGAATACAATAGTGAGGTTCCACAGGTAGATATTAAATTATTTAGCAACAAGATCAATTAGCTCGGCCTGGAAGGAGAATAGGACCAAAAAGATAGGTCCTTACTTTGAATGAGAATAGAAGTTTAATATTTGAATTGATCTTGTAATGAGTACAAGTGCCTGAAGAACAAGCACTGCGCTGTTGTGAGAAATAATTCCAGGCAATCGAGCAAAATGGGAAGCTTAATATATTTCTAATATTAAGTCTTCCATAACAAAGATATTGTGCTTCACTGATACAATGCTTTCTTGAAGATCACACTCACTCAGCTGATGTTAGCTTGATACCTTCTTGATGATGAAGTTGTTGACGAGAAGATTGTATAATTGTAGATTTCAGTGACAATTTATATACACCCAAATATGAAGACAAGTTTGTTTAGCATATAATTCAATAGTGATTTCGGAGGACCACTTGATAACGCATACCAAGAAAGATTATAATTGATTGAATGTACATATTGCAAATCAATGTTGCTCTAATCATATTCGCAATTATTCGCTGCAGTCATTTTCCACTCATAATCAGATAACTAATTATATTTCCAAACCAAATTGTGCTGCATGTAAATTTAAAAACTCACTTTTAAGAGTAGCGAATCCTTTGCATAATTCAAATACCACAACAAACCAATCTTGAAGTCAAATTATGGATGAATCTTGCCTTGAAGAAATCTTCAGTAATTGCATTGAATAATCAGCTATTATGAGCTGAATGAACGGTCCAATGGTTGCTTATTTGCATCCTAGATATGACAGAAAGAACCTTAGCTCATAGAAATAAAAATAAAGGTAGTTTTGACCTGATGAAACCCAACTTTGGGCTAATATGTCTTGAAGAGACGAAGGCATTATCCAAGGATTAAAATGGCGAAGTAGAAGGAATATTAATTTTGAATACAGCGCTATTTGACAATGATCAAAGCAGCTCTCCCATTGGTGGAGAGACTATAAGCGAATCAGCAATGAAATTCTTGAAAGAAAATGCAGATTGAGAAGCAACATGACAGTCATAAAATAATAGAACGAATAAAATATATTCATAATTATTGCTCAATTAAAATAAGAAGAAATAGTAAATTAAAATAAATACGGAAATGAATTCAGTAAAAAGGAAGATCCCTAATTTGTTTGTTTTGACAACAAGAAAGAATATGATTCTAGAAGGCTGTGTGCAAGATCAGCAATGAATAAAATATTAGCAAAGCTACTAAAGAAGGCAAAATTATTGATAACAATTCTTTGACTGATAGCTCTATCAAGATCAAGGTGTCAACATAACTGAACATATTGCCGCGATTATTCCGTTCATGGAATAATCTACGTAGAATGCGAAGTTATGTTGACCTTGAGAAATAAGAAGACAAGAACAACGTAAGTCACGAAAATGATAACGTAATTTAATTAAAACAATATGAACTGCATAAGTACATTAAGTAACTTCAGGCAGAAGACTTTTCTAGTCTCTAGAGTCATGAGTAGGTAGGGGTGCCAATTTAACAATTGGCCTCTTGAAAGAACTTGAGGGGGTACGAACAGTGATCATCCCCACAAGACCATCTGGACCTGGATGATCCTTCTCTATAACACCTACAATCCATCTCAAAGGAGGAATGTTATCTTCCATAACTGAAACTGGTGTACCTAGGGACATATTAGATATAGTTTTGGTCAATTTTGACCTCTTTTGAAGTGAATGGAGGTAGCCTGATGGAGGTAGGCTAGTCACTAAATGATTCAGATTGTTCCAACGGGAACGAAGAGTGTACCCGACAGAAAGATCGGGAGTAGGTAAGAAGTAAGCCTTCCCAATAAGAAAATGGCCACGAGTAAGAAAATCACAGGCCTTAACATCTTCGTTCAGGGTGATAAGAGGACGTGAATTCAAAAGATAATCTATCTGAATGAGAAGAGTAGACATCTCATAATTAAAATTAAGAGAAGGTGCCATCCTGTTGAGGTGAATCTTTAAAGAACGGACGACAGCCTCATGAATACCTCCCATTTGTGGACAGTAAGGAAGTAAAAAATTCAACTTAAAAGTAAGTGAGAAGTGGCATCCTAAATAATCGATTGATAATCGTCAGAAACAGGCAGCTTCACAAGATTATGTAAGCCAGCTTTAGCGCCTATGAAATTGCTGCCATTGTCAGACGTGATGGAGGCAGGCATACCTCGATGACAAGTAAATCTAGTGAAGGCAGAAAGAAAAGCACGAGCAGTAGGAGCTGTGACTAATTCAATGTGGACAGCCTTCGGTAGACATGCACACAAAGATTGTTATGTATGCTTTAATGTGAATCCTTGAATGAGGACCTCCGTATTTAATGGAGTACGGCCCAGCTTAATCAAAGCTAACATAATTAAATGCAGATATATAATTAACTCTTCTAGAGGGCAAATCAGCCATTTTTGTTGAAATGACTGAGCATTGAAACGCAGACACTTAACACAGGTCCTCAATACACTATGGAAGTCTTACGAAGAGAGGTTATCCAGAACCTCTCTCTTAAATGTGAAATGATTAATTGAGCTCCAGCATGCCTCAGCTAAATGTGAGTGTGATAAATAAGGTGCTTCGTAAATTAATGTTGAGCTGGCAATAACATCTGATGTCTGCATTCAAATGGCAAACTGGAATGTTCGAGACGTCCACCTACTCGAAGGATACCATCTTGAAGCATGAAAGAGCTAAGCTGATGGAGCTTGCTTGTAATTGATACTTCAAGATTAGAAGACAGAGCTTGAGTCTCTTTACAATAAGCCTGACGTTGAATTATTTTAACACAGTAATTGATTGAATTATGAATTTCAGCAGGCAACTATGGGCCTTCAAGACGAGGCTGCACCTTACGGAAATTGTTAATAAACCTCAAAATGAATAGACGAATAATCTGAACTTACCCAACCAAATGCTCAGGTCAGAAATACCAGACTCAATTAGCGCTACAACCTTCAGTTCAGGAAGCGGAGTAGACTGAGGAGAAGAATGCATAGGTGGCCACTTGGACATATCCTCATCAGAAGTTAGAAAGGCTGAGTAGTTTGCAAAAGCCTCCCTGGAACTGACAGGTTCGTATATGGGAAACCTATTAGAATTAAATCGCTCCCTGCAACGCATCGAAGGTACATGACCTCGTTGAAGAGAAGGAGGCAATTTGCCTGCGAAATACCAACCCAGCTGGGAATTCTGTATCGTAGGAAAGGTGGGGCAGATATCTGACCAGAAACTATAATCTGCGAGCAGATTTCAACACCTAGCAGCAAATCAATATATTTAGGTTCGTTGAAATAGGGAGAATTAAGTTTCGGTGGACAAGACACCAGCCAGCGTAATACACTGTGATAGGGGGACAAACCTAGGTGCCTGAATAACATATTGCTTAGGTTGCCTACAACACGACCATTTTTATCAAGAATCATAACACCGGCGGTGGGAAGCAGACATTTCTGCTGTGACTGCTCAGAAGACATGACATTGACCGTATTCACGGCTTGTGAATTACTTGGCACATAAGGATTATGCAAATAAATACTATGTCTGGAGTTGCACACATTACAGCAATATGTATTGCAGTTTAACTCGTGACTGTTTACACCAAGGCAAACACGACAACAATTGTGAACCTTCACAAACAGGTCACGCTGCGAATATTTCATCTCCTTAAATTTCTCACAGTGGAACAGAGGATGATACACTCCATGACAACAAATACAATTACCCCATTGCAGATTGAGGTTTAACCTTAGTAGTAATAGTAGAAATAGTTGGCACGGATTTAACAGACTGACTGCGCCTCCCTCATCTGCAATACTCTGACCCTTGATTCCAAGAAACTAAACAATTCTTCAAAGTAAAGCAAACTTCAGGATTCGCCATTGCTGTGATATTAGTAATCAATAGTCCAATAAAATCACAACACTTAATGGAAGTTCAGAATCTGAGTCAAAAGTTATTAATTGTTCGCATTCCGGTTCGGACAAAATAAAGGAGTAACTGTAACTGTGATAACAAAGGTGAGTACAGAGATGTTATATACAGTTAAACTGACATGTTAAATTGACATATTTGGGCTGTGTACTTGTGTCGTATATTTGATAAAAAATACCAAGAAAGAATGTTTGGTCTTGAATGTACGTATTGCAATTCAATGTTGCTCTAATTGTTTTCACAATTATTCGCTGCAGTCATTTTCCACACTTAATCAGATAACTTATTATATCGCCAAACCAAATTGCATCGTAGAATAATACAGCTTACAGTGATAAAGTTCAAGATTGGATATTACAAGCTGCGCATAGATTATATTAACTTGGTATGTAAGTTTAAAAACTCACTTTTAAGAGTAGCAACACCACAACAAACCAATCTTGAAGTAAATTATGGAACAGTCTTGCCGTGAAGAAATCTATAGTAATTGCATTGAATAATCAGCTATTATGAGCTGAACAGATTGTCCAATGGTTGCTTATTTGCATCCCAGATATGACAGAAAGAACTTCGGCTCATAGAAATAAAAATAAAGGTCTTTTTGACCTGATGAAACCCAACTTTGGGCTAATGTGTCTTGAAGAGACGAAGACTTTATCCAAGGATAAGATGGGGAAGTAGAAGGAATAATAATTTTGAATACAGCGCTCTTGAACAATGATCAAAGCAGCCCTTCCATTGGTGGAGAGACTATAAGCGAATCAGCAATGATATTCTTAACAGAAAACGCAGATTGAGAAGCAATCTGACAATCATGAAATAAAAGGACGAATAAAATATATTCATAACACAAGTCGACAGTGATTTTGCTGTTTTAGATTTTGATGCCTTTTTATAGTAAATTCCATGTTCTTATTCCAAAAATGACGTCTATTTAGTCCTATCACATACCGTTTTCTTACAAAATTGAAATCTTCATTTTTTATTTATTTGGCTATTTTTTTTGTGATCATAACCCATTACACCATTAAAACAATGACATCTATTGGAATAAATCTACTTAAATGAACTAGTTGACTGTTTTGGAGGTAGATGGCAGCACATCCTAAGCTGCTTCCACCATTTTGTGTTCTATACAGGCCATAATAGTTGTTCTATAAAGCAAGAAATTAACATTTAAGTGCTACCATTTTCTTGTTTGTATCATATGTAATTTTGTACAGAATAATGGAAAGGAGGTGTTGTGTAAATAATCCAAATTCATTTTGCTATATTTGTGGTAGTTTTATTGTGAAGAAGCAGAGAATAAATATAATCTCATTTGTAACAAAAGCTTACAAGGCGTACTTCGGAATCCATCTAGGGGATCAGTCAAGGCCTTGGGCTCCTCATACTGTGTGCAGTGTTTGTGTTGAAGACTTACGAAATTGGATAAAGGGAAAGAAACAATCACTACATTTTGGAATACCAATGGTCTGGCGTGAACCTCAGAATCACAGCACTGACTGTTACTTCTGTACATGCAATGTGAAGGGTTTTAATGCAAAGAACAAAAAAGGAATTATATACCCAAACTTGCCATCTGCTATGAGACCAGTTGCTCATGGTCCTGCTATTCTGATATCTAAGCCACCTACAGACACTATAGAACTTATTTCAGATACAGGAAGTAATAGTGATTCATCATCATCACTTGTATCCGACGAGTTCGTTCCTGAAACGTCAAATGCGCCACAACCATTATCACAAGCCAAGCTAAATGATATAGTAAGGATGCAGCTGAGCTGTTAGGTTCCAGACTACAGGAAAACAACTTGCTTGCAGCTGGTACATCAGTGACTACAGGAACAGAGAAAAAGATCTCTTGCAGTACTTCAGTGATGAAGAAAATCTAGTTTACTGTAATAACATTCCAGACTTAATAAACAAATTGGGTTCTGTTAAATATGATCCAAATGACTGGAGGCTATTCATCGATTCGAGTAAAAGAAGTCTTAAAGGCGTGCTGCTACACTGTGGTAATGTCCTTTCTTCAGTTCCAGTAGCACACTCAGTACGGCTTAAAGAGAGCTATGAAAGTTTGAAGTTTGTTTTGGAGAAAATTAAGTATGATGAGCATCAGTGGTTATTTTGTGGAGATTTGAAAGTTATCTGTATGATATTAGGGCAACAACAAGGATTCACGAAATATCCATGCTATATGTGTGAGTGGGATAGCAGGGCAAGAGAAAAACTTTGGAAACAAAAACAATGGCCCAAAAGAGAAAGTATAACACCAGGAAGTACGAACATAATAAGGGATAGCCTAGTAAATCCTAAGAAAATAATTTTGCCACCTCTTCATATAAAACTTGGTATAATGAAGCAGTTTGTGAAAGCTCTTGACCAAGATGGTGATTGTTTTAAATATGCATTTAAAGAAGTTATGGACAATTTTCTAGGAAATAATAAACATCCTGATTATGTCAAAATTGTGAACAACATGCTACGGGAGTTGAGAACTTTGGGATGCAACATGAGTGTCAAATTACACTTTCTGTTTTCACATTTGGATGTATTTCCTGACAACCTGGGGGCATTAAGTGAAGAACAAGGAGAGAGATTTCACCAGGATATTCGAGAAATGGAGAGGAGATACCAAGGACGATGGAATACTTCAATGATGGCAGATTACTGCTGGATGCTGTGTAGGGAATCTACGGAAAAACACAAGAGAAAATCCAAGAGACAAACATTTGAAACTAAACGAACAAGATTTTACTGATGTATGTTTATAAACTGAATGGAAATGTGAAATTTTTGGCAACAAAAACTCACAAATGCATTTGTAACTATTATATAAATGATGATTTTGTAATTTTTTAAAAAGAAAATATGTGGATATTTCATTCTTGATTTGCCAAAGAACCTGATGTGATAGAGAAAAACGAAGGTCATTTTTTAAATCAGTGGTACTGAAATATTTAGCATCACATTTCAAATGTAAAACAGCTCACAAAAAAATTTAATTCGTAGACCTGTGTAATTATTGCTCTATTAAAATAATTGGAAATAGCAAATTAAAATAAAATCAGGTAAACTGATATAACAGAGTGCCAGAATGTTTTTAATGAATCAATTATAACTGCAATTATGATATGCAAAAAATAAGTTTTTTTTATCAGATTAAAATCAACCAGCATCAAGCAGAACTACAGATTTGTGATATCTTGACAATCGCGCACTTACATAAAAATAAAAAATAAAATAAAAAAATTCCATGTCAAATCGGCCGGCTCCGGGATTTGACCCAGGGAGTAGGGACCTCCAGAATACGAGTCCAAGACGTTACCATTTGGCGTTACTCAGTCAGTTTGGCGGTCTAGTTAGATAAGCATAAGTGAAAGAATAGTGTTATTTATCAAATCTAAAATGTATTCCAACTTGAAATTCAGTGGAAAATAACTCCGCTAATTATTTCACAGTAATGTACCGGTACCTTCTGTATATAATAGTATTCATGTAGTACCCAATTTCAACTGAACAACGAAGTAAACAAACATCTGACTGCATTGCATCAAATCCCTCAGTGATAAAAAAAAGAAAATGCGGCGTTGTATCTAAACTGTTTGTTGACAGATATTTATGATATGAATTTGATTTGATAAATTCAAGTAATTTTCAGAAATTATATAATTTTTCAAGGGATGGAATGGTTTGTTTGGATTTTTATTGTTCGCGATATTTTCGGGATTAAATTATCAATATTTTACAGCTGGTGCCCGCGGCTTCCCTGCCATTATTAATTGACTCCAGGATTTTTAAGAAATTTACACTGGCAGTTTATTAAAAATGTTTGTGTTTCAGAGCTATGAAAACTGTAAGTAAAAATAAAATTAGAATATTTGTTCATTGTGTTCATTTCACTTAGGCCTTATATAGTAAATAAACTGTCTTCCTAATTTTGTACTAATTGTGAAAGTTTCGCTGATTGGTTGGCCTCGAGCCAATAAAATGCTTCGAATTGTCGGAGAACGAAGATTACATTATAATAGATGTACTCGTTATTTCGGACCGGTCAACCGATTTGGTCCAAATTCAGTAGACTTCTTTCCATTTAAGTCATAAATGCGTATACCAAGTTTCATGTGACTCCGATAAAGCGTATTTGAGTTATCCACCTTTTTTATGTATTTCCATTCAAATAGGCACTAAATTGGGGATTACTCCGATACCGTTCAACCGATTTGGTCCAATATCAATAGGGTTCTTTCCATGGACGTTATAAATGCGTATGTCAAGTTCCATAAAAATCCGATAAAGCTTATTTGAGTTATGCCGTGTACAGACACACGGACAGACAGACAGATGGACAGATATTTTCCATCCCCCACACAGTCTCATAAAGTACCATTCTGGCACTTAATAAATACTGAAATGAATTCAGAAAAAGGAAGAACCTTAATTTGTTTGTTTTGACAACAAGAAAGAATATGATTCTAGAAGGCCGTGTGCAAGATCAGAAATGAATGAAATATTAGTAAAGCCACTAAACAAGACAAAATTAATGATAACAATTCTTTGACTGTGATAGCTCTATCGAGCTCAAGGTGTCACCATAACTCAACACCTGTCATTTCCGAGATAGAATAAGTTGTCCGCATAAACACAGGGTGTGAATTTATTCGCAATACCCCAGGAATCTTTGATAGGGTGCGAGAATCTTTTCTGCAGTGCTGTGTGCTGGAGGGGGCCAGTTCCAGCAATTCCTGTTTTAAATTAAAGATCATGTGAAATACATTAAGACAAATTTATATTTCATCATACGTGTATACAAATTCGAAGTTTTCTGTCCATTCCATTCCTAACAGTGAATTAAAATAGAAGCTTCATGAATTATCATTGAGTTATCATTTTCTTTATATTTCTTTGCAGTATTTCAATGCATTCGAACTTAAATTTGTCTTCAAAGTGTAATTGTTCAGATACTCTGGTTTATTTAAGAATTCACAAGTAAAAACATGCGCTGTGCATAAATAATAGATCACATTACACTATGGCATTATGTTCATAACTTTAACAACAATGAAATTTTATTTGTGTTCTTTTTCTATCGTTGGAAGATATAGAGCGTAGGCTACTGTATACCCCCCATCCCCCTCCCCCGTGGGAATTTCCGACACATATATTTTTTTGTTGGTATTCCCATCTAGTTTCAGTTTTCAGTTGTTTGCCGCTTATCAATTACAGCATTTACCCGGGAACCCCGGAAATCCGGAAAAAATGAGTTTGTTTTAATTTTTCTTTGTTCTTTGCTCCTAATATGCCCAGGGAATTTCTGGCTCACATATTTTTTGTTGGTATTACCATCTAGTTTAAGTCTTCAGTTGTTTGCCCCTTATCAATTACAGCATTTACCCGGAAACCCCGGAAAACTACGGAAATCTGGAGAAAATGAGTTTGATTTAATTTTTCTTTGTTCTTTGCTCCTAATATGCCCAGGGAATTTCTGACTCACATATTTTTGGTTGGTATTGTCATCTAGTTTAAGTTTTCAGTTGTTTGCCCCTTACAAATTACAACATATCCCCGGAAAACCCGAAAAACCACTTTTATACGGAGAAAATGACAATGTTTTATTTTTTAAATCTTTGTTCTTTGCTTCTAATATTCAAAGGGAATTTCTGAATCATATGTTCTTTTGTTTGTATTGTGATGTAGATTAAGGTTTCAGTTGTTTGCCCCTTATCAATCACAGCAAATCCCCAGAAAACTCCGAAAACCACGGAAACCCGGAGAAAATGACTTTGTTTTAATTTTTTAAATCTTAGTTTTTTACTTCTAGTATTCAAAGGAAATTGGTGACTCATATGGTTTTGTGTTGGTATTGCCATGTAGATTAAGGTTTCAGTTGTTTGCCCCTTATCAATTACAGCAAATCCCCAGAAAACTCTGAAAACCACGGAAGCCCGGAGAAAATGACTTTGTTTTAATTTTTTAAATCTTAGTTCTTTGCTCCTAGTATTCAAAGGGAATTAGTGACTAATATGGTTTTGTGTTGGTATTGCCATGTAGATTAAGGTTTCAGTTGTTTGCCCCTTATCAATTACAGCAAATCCCCAGAAAACTCCGAAAACCACGGAAGCTCGGAGAAAATGACTTCGTTTTAATTTTTTAAATCTTAGTTCTTTGCTCCTAGTATTCAAAGGGAATTGGTGACTCATATGGTTTTGTGTTGGTATTGACATGTAGATTAAGGTTTCAGTTGTTTGCTCCTTATCAATTACAGCAAATCCCCAGAAAACTCCGAAAACCACGGAAGCCCGGAGAAAATGACTTTGTTTTAATTTTTTAAATCTTAGTTCTTTGCTTCTAGTATTCAAAGGGAATTGGTGACTCATATGGTTTTATGTTGGTATTGCCATGTAGATTAAGGTTTCAGTTGTTTGCCCCTTATCAATTACAGCATATCCCCGGAAAACTCTGGAAACCTAAAAAATCCGAAGAAAATGAGTTCGTTTTAATTTTTTTAAAACCTTTGTTCTTTGATCCTAATATTCCAAGGGAACTTCTGACTTACATATTTTTTTTGTTGGCATTGTAATCTAGATTAAGGTTTCAGCTGTTTGCCCATTATCAATTACAACATATCCCCGTAAAACCCGGAAAACCACGGAAATCCACAGAATTTCTAGAACTCGGAACTTGTGATCTACGGTCACTGAAACCGTTATTGCGAAGTAATTCTTCTGTTTCAAGTGTGTCCCTTTCAGATTCAAAAGGGTGAGTATATGGACTACGAGATATCTGCCATAATTGCGATGGTCACATGCAAAGAAAAGGGGAATCATATCTTCTAAACATGCCAAGTGTAAGTCAAAGTTGTTTTCTTTAGTTGCTCGCTGAAATCTCAAAATCAATGACACTTTGTCCATATTACCATTCCAAAATTGTGCTGTTTTACCGAATGTCCCTTCTCTAACTTCAGTCGAGAAAGTTTGGTGGTGACTGTGGAAGGTTTGCTAAGATAAATTAATTATCATTCACAGATGTCAAATTAGAATATGAAGTGTGTTCTGTCAGGTTTCCAATCGCCTTCATTCCTTCAGCATCAGGATTTTTTCCAGTATTCTTTGTCATGCTGTAATTGGTAAGGGGAAAACAACTGAAACCTTAAACTATATGGCAATAGCAACGAAAATTATGTGATTCAGAAATTCCATGGGAATATTAGTATCAAAGAGCAAATATTTTAAAAAAATTAAAACAATATCATTTTCTGCGGATTTTCTTGGTTTTCAGGGTTTACGTAATTGATAAGGGGAAAACAACTTAAACCTTAAACTAGATGGCAATACCAACAAAAAAACATATGAGTCAGAAATTCCCTGGGAATATTAGGAGCAAAGGAGAAAGATTTTAAAGAGATTTTTAAAAAGTCAATTCCTCCGGATTTCCGTGGTTTTCGGAGTTTTCTGGAGATATGCTATAATTCATAAGGGGCAAACAACTGAAACCTTAATCTAGATGGCAATACCAACAAAAAACATACGAATCAGAAATTCCCTTTGAATATTAGGAGCAAAGAACAAAGATTTAACAAATAATACATAGTAATTTTCTCCGTATATACGTGGTTTTCCGGGGTTTCCGGGGATATGCTGTAATTGGTAAGGGGCAAACAACTGGAACCTTAATCTATATGGGAATACCAACACAAAAACATATGGTTCACCAATTCCCTTTGAATACTAGGAGCAAAGAACTAAGAGTTTTAAAAAATAAAACGAAGTCCCTTTCACCGGATTTCCGTGGTTTTTGGTGTTTTCCGGGGATATACTGTAATTGATAAGGGGCAAACAACTGAAACCTTAATCTAGATGGTAATGCCAACAAAAAAACATGTAAGTCAGAAATTCCCTTTGAATATTAGGTGCAAAGAACAAAGATTTAAAAAATAAAACATAGTAATTTTCTCCGTATATTACGTGGTTTTCCTGGTTTTCCGGGGATATGTTGTAATTTGTAAGGGGCAAACAACTGGAACATTAAACTAGATGCCAATACCAACAAAAATGTGTGAGTCAGAAATTCCCTGGGAATATTAGGAGCAAAGAACAATGAAAAATTAAAACAAATTCATTTTCTGCGAATTTCCGGGATTTCCGGCTAAATGCTGTAATTGATAAGGGGCAAACAACTAAAATCTTAAACTAGATGACAATACCAACAAAAAAATATATGTGTCGGAAATTCCCACGGGGGGGGGGGTGGGGGGGGAGGGTTTCATATTGGTAGCCCATGGTCTAATATTGAATGTCATTTTTCACAGAGGCAGAGCATTGGATATCTATCGACAAACACCGACTTGCCACAGGTACTTTTAAGTGGTTTTCAACAATTTTTTTAAGATTCCATAATCATTTTAATAATAGTTTGAATTAATTTATTTATGTGGTTCAGATACCTTAAACACATCAATCATCATATTGAAAATCACGAGGTACGATATAGCTCCTGTTATTGTGAATAAAGTAGACAAATAAATTGAGAAGAGCCAATATTGTAGCTAGATTTGAATAATGGCTTTCAGTGATTATAGGCAGAGAGTCATATAGGCTTTTTTGTGCAGTTAAAAACACATGCTTCTGTACATGTTTAAACTGTTTTCCAATAGCTCGTTTATAAACTTGTAAACGCTTGGTACTAATACATTTAAGAGTAAGAAGAGTGTCAGTGTAAAAAGTAAACTTTGGCACAAAAGCTTTTATTAAATAAGAGGATGTCGAATGTTGCATTTTGTTGCTTCTACATACCATGTCTGCGAGGAAACATAAATTCCTACTGCATAAGATTGTATTGTCTTTATGGAAAATGTTATTTCTCACTCTCATGTTACCATACAACCGTTTTGGAGCTGAAATTAAAAAAAAAATCAATATGACTTTCATACTTTCCTCCCCCAAAACCTGGGACATAATATACTCCAGGCATAGGACTAAAAATGATCCATCCTATTTTGTCTTCTTTTAGATATTCAGGTCCTATGATAAACATCCCTATGATCGATCCAGTGTGACAGCTCCCTTAGCCTCACCAAATGGGGAGTAAGAAAACTAGGTGGAACAACCACAGATGAATAAAACACGTACAGAAAATAATTCAAACCAGAAATATAGCAAAATTGACATATATAATAAATAATAAATAAATAAGTAATAAATAATAAATAAATAAGTACTAAATAATAATGATAAATAATTTAGCAAATGATTAATTAACAATATAAATAATAGTTAAAATTATTACATAATGGTGACATATCATAAAAGAATTTAAACCGGAAATTTAATAAAAATTGTTGACTTCATAGCTAAACCACTGACTCATATTTTTAATTTATGTTTTTCGCAAGGTATATTTCCAACAGATTTAAAAAATGCTATAATCATACCAATTCATAAGACAGGGGATAAGAACCAATTAAATAATTATAGGCCAATTTCCCTTCTTCTAAGTATCTCAAAGATTTTAGAAACATGTATAATGAATAGGCTGATGAATTATTTAAATAATAATAAACTTTTATGTAACAATCAATTCGGTTTTCGTCCTAACTTGTCAACAGATGATGCCATTTTTACGGTCACAACGAAAATCATAAATGAATTAGATACTGGAAACAAATGTTTAACTTAGGTATATTTTTTGATTTGCAAAAATCATTTGACATTGTAGACCATAATATTCTTCTGACAAAATTACATGCTCTAGGCATTCGAGGAAATGTTTTAAATTTTAATGATTTATGTATAGCGTAGAGCTTTAACACTGGTACTCACTACTAAATTGCGGTATTTTGTTACCTGTTGGAGCGCTTTCAACCGCATGGAGCGGCCATCTTCAGCAACTGACTTCCGTGGTGTTGTTGTTGTTGTTGGGAAGACATTTCTGGATAACTGTATCGTACAGCGCGTGCGATTTGAATTGTAACTGTTCGTTTAGGATGTTGGTGTTGTCTTGTGTGGTGTGTCTGTATATTTCATATTGTTCGAGTGTGTTGAGTGTGTGACCTTTGTGGTTAATGTGTAGGATTTCCATGTCTGTATTGATGTCTGCGTATTCGTGTCCTGTGGTTATTATATGGTTTGCATAGGCAGAGTCTGTGTTTTGTTTGAGAGCTCGTATGTGTTCTGTGTATCGTGTTTTGAAACTTCGGCCTGTTTGTCCTATGTAGAATTTTGGGCAGTCGTTGCATTTTAGTTTGTAGACTCCTGGGTTATTGTATTTGTTTGTGTGTTGTTTGTTGTCTGTGGGTTGTATTTTGTTGATTGTTTTGTTCTTTGTTCTGAATGCTATTTTGTATCCTTGTTTTCTGAATTGTTGGGCGATTTTCTGTGTATGTGTGTTGAAGTATGTGAGTGTGATGTATTTGTCTTTTTTCTTTTCTGTGTTTTGGTCATTTTTCTTGGTTCTGATTTTGTGTAGTAGGTTGTCAATGACTGTGTGGTTGTAGCCATTGGTAATGGCTAAGTGTTTTATGGTGTTAAGTTCTTCTTTGTGGTCTTCAGCGGATAGTGGTGTGTTTTCAAGTCTGTGGAGCATGGATCGGAATGCGGCATGTTTGTGTTGTGTTGGGTGATTGGAGCTGTTGTGTATCAGTGTGTCTGTCATTGTGGGTTTTCTGTATATTTTGAATTTATGTTTCTGTGTGCTGTCTTTTGTGATAGTGAAATCTAGGAAATTGAGGGTTTTGTTTATTTCAAATTCTGCTGTGTATTGTATGTTTTTGTGGATTTTATACATACAATACACAGCAGAATTTGAAATAAACAAAACCCTCAATTTCCTAGATTTCACTATCACAAAAGACAGCACACAGAAACATAAATTCAAAATATACAGAAAACCCACAATGACAGACACACTGATACACAACAGCTCCAATCACCCAACACAACACAAACATGCCGCATTCCGATCCATGCTCCACAGACTTGAAAACACACCACTATCCGCTGAAGACCACAAAGAAGAACTTAACACCATAAAACACTTAGCCATTACCAATGGCTACAACCACACAGTCATTGACAACCTACTACACAAAATCAGAACCAAGAAAAATGACCAAAACACAGAAAAGAAAAAAGACAAATACATCACACTCACATACTTCAACACACATACACAGAAAATCGCCCAACAATTCAGAAAACAAGGATACAAAATAGCATTCAGAACAAAGAACAAAACAATCAACAAAATACAACCCACAGACAACAAACAACACACAAACAAATACAATAACCCAGGAGTCTACAAACTAAAATGCAACGACTGCCCAAAATTCTACATAGGACAAACAGGCCGAAGTTTCAAAACACGATACACAGAACACATACGAGCTCTCAAACAAAACACAGACTCTGCCTATGCAAACCATATAATAACCACAGGACACGAATACGCAGACATCAATACAGACATGGAAATCCTACACATTAACCACAAAGGTCACACACTCAACACACTCGAACAATATGAAATATACAGACACACCACACAAGACAACACCAACATCCTAAACGAACAGTTACAATTCAAATCGCACGCGCTGTACGATACAGTTATCCAGAAATGTCTTCCCAACAACAACAACAACAACAACACCACGGAAGTCAGTTGCTGAAGATGGCCGCTCCATGCGGTTGAAAGCGCTCCAACAGGTAACAAAATACCGCAATTTAGTAGTGAGTACCAGTGTTAAAGCTCTACGCTATACATAAATCATTAAGATTATCGCTACAGAATGGACAAAACTCAAGGTTTTAAATTTATTTTGGTCGTACTTAAATAATAGAACTCAGGCTACAAGAATAGATAATGATCTCAGTATCTCCGGAAAATAAATATCGGTGTACCGCAGGGTACAGTATTGGGTCCCATATTGTTTTTAATATACATAAATGAACTACTAAAGATTAATTTGAATATATTTAATGGCTCTATTTACTCATATGCTGATGACACCGTTGTAATTTTTAGTGGTTCTTCATGGAGTGAAACTTACGAAAATGCCAACAAAGGTATAAATCTTGTTAAATCTTGGCTGGATTTTAATTTACTTTCCTTAAATGTTGAGAAAACTACGCTAGTTCCTTTCACTTTAACAGCTACCGGTATGCAACAATTAAAAGTAAGTAAAAATTTAAGCTTAAACTTACACAATTCAGGTTGATGTATTAATAGCTGCACTTGTCCCTCCTTAAGTGAATCAAATCAAGTGAAATATCTAGGCATCATAATTGATCGACATTTAAGATGAAACAAGTACATTGAATATTTATGCAATAGGCTATGTAAAGTCATTTATAAATTCGTTATTCTCCGTTCATGATTACCAGCTCATGTTTTACGAACGATTTATTTAGCCCTAATTCATTCTATTATTCAATATGGCATAATTGGGTGGGGAGGAGTTGCAAAAACGATCCTCAGCCCTTTGCTTTGTCTTAAAAAACGCATCATAAAGATTTGTTTATCTAAGCCTCCTGACTATTCTTCCAAATTATTATTTTCTGAATTTAACGTTTTCACCATAGACCAAATTTACAAGTACGTCATACTGAATTATTTTCATAAACATCGTGACAATTACAAGTCAGAATCTCACGTATATAACACGCGAAGGAATCAATTTAATTTATTACTTGAACCAAAAAATGTTACAACTGCTGGAGCTAAGCACTGTTCAAGTTTCGGCCCAAGACTATTCAATTAATTTATTACCAACCATCCTGATCTAAATAGCTTAAACAACAAACAATTTAGGTCTGAAATTAGAAAATTTATATAATTATTATTTTTGTTTTCTACTATTCCTGTTATAACATTTTTCATATTAAACTATAAAATTTGGATAGAACTAAATTTCTTTGTTTTTATTATTGTATTACCTCGTACCTTTCTATTGTAAATAGAACATGTTCTAACCTTTTATACATAATATTTTGTCATACTCCTCCACATTATGTAATATGTATTGTTTTAAGTAATTATTTAGTATAAGTTTTTCTAATATATTGAACTGAACCACCCCCGAACACAAGCTCTGCTTCTTCTGGTGGTGTATCAACTTTTGTATGTATTTTTCGTGTAATTTGGAACAATAAATTGTAATTGTAATTGTAATTGAAACTGAAATGTAGCAAAATTAACATATGACAAATAAACAATAAATTAATTAATTAAGAAATGAACCTACAACAATGGGTCACTAGATTTCGAGTTTATTTTGTAAGATTTGAGGTCAAATACGATGTGTAAAGTTATAAATGCAGGGAGAATAAGGTAAATCCAGAACTGTTTCCAGGAAACAAGGAAACATTATCATAATTGGCATTTTTTCTTGCTTCTAGGACATAATATATGAAAGAAGAGTAGAAGGAGGGATGCCTCATGCGGCTCTCTAATAGACATCTACTGGTGGCAGCCTGTGCCATTAGCACACTATTCCAACTAAGCTTTGCTGGTTTTGCCTGTCTCAGTAATCCTTGTGTGTATGGAATCTGCATTGATGACCTTAACAGGTAAAAAATGCAACTATGACTTGAATTAAAATGTTATTAGTAGTAGTAGTAATTTATTGCAAAATGATAAATAAACAGATCTAGTAAATTAATAGAATACCTGTACAGTGCGGTGGTAAATAATAGATTTACAAAATTAATGAATAGATATTTACAAAGTTAATAAACAAACTAGTAAGTTTAGTTAGATACTAATAGTTACTTAGAAAATAACTTCAGTTTTGCATAAAAAGCAATACGTACTGTAATTATTTAAAATTAATACATTATTCATATAACATGACAGTAGGTGGTTTGAAAAAAGCTGTAATTTTAAAGATACTCAGTATTTTAAATATCAGATTCTCAGCACACGAAATATGAAATAGAATAATTCAAAACTGTGAGGTAAAATAGTACAATATAAAACTGTTAGAAGAGGAGGAGTGTCATTTGTTACTGACTCGACTATTGAGATATATGGTTTCATAAGGATGAAAGTCACCATTCATTGTAAACAAAGCTTATTTTTGTAGACAAATAAAGCGGCCTCATAACTAACAATGCTCGTGACAGTTAGTATTTTGTGTACCTTAAAATAGATTTAGAGGTGCTGGTAAGCTTTAATTTAAAATTTAGTCTTAAAATTCATTTTTGTAGGACAAAAGCTCTGTTTATCAGGTACTGATATTACAGTAAGCTATTAATTTGTAGACCAAGTACAGAGAACTTGATAAATGATTTGACAAATTATTTATATGACCTTCCCAGTTTCTGGGTTGTCAATTTTCAGACCGAGAAATTTAGAATATTTTATTTCTTCAATTGTTTGATTTTGGAATTTTATAGTGTTATTGAGTGAAACATCTTTGATGAACCTGAATTTTAATGAAATGTACCTAGTTATTGTCATGTTTATAGCAAGTTAGATTAATGCGCACCAATTGTAAAATTTCACCCTTAGTTGTGAGGCACAGAATTTGAGATCGTCTTCCCATTTTTTACCCAGAGTTAACGTACAATCATTTGCATAGATGAACACTTGAGAACTGCTTTGATGTTGGTGTAGGTCATTCATAAAAAACCGTAAATAACAATGGACCGATTATAGAGCACTGAGGTAAATAAGATTGCAGTTAAGGAGAGGACTGTATGAAGGGCTGCAATCCCATTCGAAAAGAAATAAGAAAACATGAAGTGAAATAAAATAAATTGCCTGAAACGTAAGGAGACAATGAATAAAATAATAAAGCAGCATAGCTCGTGGACTGTTTAGAAAATATATTTAGAAAAGAAAAACACTATGGAATTTTAAAAACACTGAACCCTGTACAAAAGTATATATATAAAAGAAAACTGACATCACTGAGGTAGAACACTGTTATAAAAAATTAAATCACCGGTTTGAAATATGTAAAATCTTGAAAATCTTGAAGCACTGTTCTCTTGAGGAATTGCGTGTTTGTTTTATTGACATTTGTTACAGTGAATATTGTGTAGTGATGTATGAAGCATAAACGGTTCTGTTCTTGTTGTTGAGTAAGGTTAATGGGCCGCAATGATATGTGAGTCGCCGCGTGACGATTGTAGTTGAAGTGAGCCGCCAATTGAGAATTGATTGTAGACGAGAAGTGGGCCGCCAACTGTTCTTCAAGTTAACAGAATGGAGAATTGTAAATATAGAGTGGGCCGCCAACTGTTCAAGTTGTCAGAAGGAGAGTAGTTGTAGAGTAAGGAGTGGCCCGCCAACTGTTCTTCAAGTTGACAGAATGGAGAATTGTTGTAAAATAAGGAGTGGGGCGCCAAATGTTCTTTAGGTTGACAGAATGGAGAATTGTTGTAAAATAAAGAGTGGGCCGCCAACTGCTCTTCAAGTTGACGGATGGGCCGCAACTAAGAATTGATCGTAGACTAAGTGGGCAGCCAACTGCTCTTCAAGTTGACGGATGGGCCGCAGCTTAAAATTGATCGTAGATTAAGTGGGCCGCCAACTGCTCTTCAAGTTGACGGATGGGCCGCAACTGAGGATTGATGGTAACTAAGTGGGCCGTCAATAGCTCTTCAAGTTGACGGTTGGGCCGCAACTGAGAAATGATCGTAGACTGAGTGGGCCGCCAACTGACCTTCAGGTTGACGGATGGGCCGCAACTGCCAATCGATCGTAGACTGAGTGGGCCGCCAACTGCTCTTCAAGTTGACGGATGGGCCGCAATGATGAAAATATTTGTAAGACACTGATACAGATTATGACCACGTGGTCAGAGAACAAAGAGAAGCCCGCTAGCCGCTTGAAGCAGCGGCTAGCGGGATTTAAGCACTCAGAGTAGCAGCTTGAAGACGACTGGGGCCGCTGGAAGGCGGGACTTACCTTACATAGTGCTTGGCAGGGGGCATGGTCTGAAACTCTGATTGGTCAATGAACAGGCTTTCTGACCAATGACAGCTAGTTATGACGTCACGACTGAATGATCATCACAATAGATAATTCAAATAGCCCTTTACGAGAATAAGAGATTGTTTTCTTGGAGCAATCAGAATGCTTTAAGAATTGGGACTCCATAGAGATACACTAGGCATAATACATAGTTCATTTTGAGATATGAATTTCTGCTTTCTAAAGAGAAGTTTACAGAATATTTGATAATTTTATTCTTTGGCTTGTGTAAGACGTATTTATAGAAAACTGATGAACGCATGAATAAAAATTTCTGCATTCATGTATTGAAAGATTTATATTAGGGACCTATTTAATGCTACCTATATTCAACATGTAGAATGAATAAACGACAGTGGCTTCAATGAAGGATTTATAAACATGTGCTAAGGGCTGACAGTTTTAGTGAGTCTGGAGAAAGGTTGGCAGCTTTGCTTAGTTTAACCAATGACGTAAAGAAGCAAGATGGCCGCCTTAGTGGTGTTAATAGCCAGGAAATTTGTTGATACGTGAAATATTATTCTTAAAAATGCTTCAAACCAAACAAAGAGCATTATAAACATGAACCATGAAATAGGCTACAATAATACGGGAAGCAAATACAAGCATAGTGAACTCGGATGATTAAAGGTATAGTTTAACCTCATAACCTCACCATTGTAGTTGCCCTGCCCACCATTTGCGTGATTAATTAGAGATATGATTTAAGCCTTATAATTTTTTAAGCAGATGCCCTTTCTGCTCACGTGACGTAACAGAGGATCTGTTAGAAATATATGATCTTATCCATTGCCTTAGTGTTTCTCCCTAGCTCACCTATTCTGTGCTAACTCTATCCAACCATCCTTCGCAAATCATACTTCCCTTAAATCTTTCGTAACATTGTCTACGTCTAGGCCTTCCAAGTGGTTTTTTCCGTTAGATATGCCTTCTGGTATGCTCTCTTCGCCTTTGCATTCGGATGAAAACAACGAAACCGGCGTAGTTCCGATGTTAGGCACCTGGCAATGATTTCGTGGTATAAAGTCAGTAATTATATGCTCGTAACAATACATATAATTTAGCCAGGCAAAAAGAAGTGAAACAGATATTCCAACTGTGGTCAACAATTTTAAAACACAAGCATTTTGAAAGCATTTCCATTATCCATTGCCTTAGTGTTTCTCCCTAGCTCACCTAGAATGATGGAAGAGTGAATGATGCTCCTGTATTTTGTGACAATACAATCGAAATCAATCGTTATCTTTGTGAACAATATTGTTTATTATAAGGCAAAGTTAAGGAATTACAAAGAAGAACTTTTATTTGCTCGAAAAATAATCAACTTGCTACAGGAAGTGAATGTTAGTGCATAGTGGATACAAAATAGTGAAAAGCGGATAAGCAATCAAGTCGAGAGAAAAGTTGATTATAGAAGAGCAGCCATAATTATTATTAATCGTTTCGCGATTCTTCAGAATGATAAGAATGAAATTATGAATAGTGAGGTTAAGCCTAAAGAACAAGTACCAGTAGGCCTATCTGTACCAAAGAAGAAGGTAAATGATGGAAAAATCAAAGTAAACACGAGAAAACATCGCACTGTTAATGTAATAGGAGAGTCATGTTGGGGGTATTTTGGAAAGCATCAAAGCATCCAACAAAATACCTGAGAAAATGATAGGCTATGGAAAACCGAACGCCATTATGTAGGATGTAACGAAAAGTGATCAGAGAGAAAATCTGATAAAAAGTGATTTTGTTGTAGTGTGAGGAGGAACTGATAACATAAATAAGAACAACACGAGTGAAGGAATTAGAAATCTTATTCGGTTTGTAAATAATTGTGCCCATACGAATGTTCTTGTAGTTAGTGCACCCCATAGGGATGACCTGACAGATTTATCAGTTGTGAATGCTGAAGTAAGGACATTTATCTTGAAATTGAAGAAAAGGATGGACATTTTCGAAAATTTTCTAGTTATTGATATGAATCTAGATAGGGAAAGCTTCACAGATGTAGACTACACCTAAATAAGCTTGGGAAGAAATTAATGAGAAAAACCACATTAAAAGAGATATCGCTTCTTGCAGCAAGTCAAGCCAAGGACCGACAACAGCATCAAAGGAACCGCAGATATGAGAGATCCAGTGGGGAGAATCGACACCAGCCAGGATACTGCATATATGGAAGATCAGTGGGGAGAATCGACTCCAGCCAGGATACTGCAGATCTGAAAGATCCAGTGGGGAAAATCGACACCAGCCACGATATTGCACAAATGGAAGATCCAGTGGGGAGAATCGATGTCAGCCAGGGTAGTGCAGTTATGGAAGATTCAATGGGGAGATCGATGTCAGCCTGGATGCTACTGATCTTCGTAAATCGCAGAGGAGAAGGAAAACAGCAGAAAATGTGATGATTTTTATGAATAGGCCCAACTGTAGTATGGGTATTTCTAAGACGTTAGGTTTTAATGAACCTAAAAGATGACATAGTTATACTATTAAAGATATCATCAAAACTGTCAAAGTCTAGTCAACCTTTCCAGAAAAGAAGGATGAAGAAGCAGAAGAAAAAGAAGATGAAATTGAAGAAGAAGAGGAACAATATTCAGACTCATTTACGGAAGAACAAGAAGAAGAGGAAAGAGAAGAAGAACAATATATAGACTCTTCCGATGAGGCTTTGTCGCACTGTGTAACAGGCAGAGGGGTGTGGAGAGACGTACATGTGAATCGTGATATCGATTATAAATACTGGGATGACCCAAACAAACTCTTTAATTGACTTAGACTTCTCATGTCCTCATCTGCAGCAGGCAACCTTTCGCATAACAACGAAATTGTGGAAATTTTACCTGAGTTGCGAGCACGAGAATACATAGAATGAGCAAGAAGCAAATCGCATACAAGCTCCACAATGCTGCTCGAATAAATTATCAAAGACATCATGTTAAAATAAGAGGCTTAAGCGATTCTTAGCAAAGCGACTTGATTGAAATGATTCTATATCGAAAAGAAAATAGACGTTTTAAGTAGATATTGGTAGTTAGAATGCATATTCCGAGTTTGCTTATGCAAGAGCATTGAAAAGTAAAAGCGAGAAGGATGTCACCGCTGCAATGGATGATATACTTAAAACTGTTAATATTCCGCCCAAGCATATCCAAACCGACAAGGAACAGGGTATTATAACGGTACATTTAAAGTGTCATTATTCCTCATATTCCAACATTAAGGCCTGCATTGCCGAAAGCTTCATCTGAATTCTTAAAAATAATATGTACCGTAAATTTTCTGCAAGAGAAAGTTACAAATGGGTGAATATGTTACCAGAACTCATTAGACAAAACAGCGATAGATATCACTCAACCATTAAAATGAAATGAATGAATGACTGAGTTTGTGTTTCCTTACGTCCCTTCTTATGGCTCTCTTTGTAAGCTTATTGATCTCTCTGTTGATTCCTTGTCTGGGCGTTTCTTCTTAAGCCTCTCTCTGGTTTCTAGTAATTGTTTTGTTTCTTCACTTAGTTTGGAAGTCTTTAAAGCGTTTTTCCCTTTGTGGATTGCTTCATTTGCCGCTTTTGATACACTGTCCTCTATTTCTGAGTAAAGACTCTGTACCTCGCCCGAATCTTTACTATTTATTTCTTGCAAGTACTTGTGTAAGCCGTCAATATACTTGGTTTTGTCCCAATTTGATGTTCTATTTATTTTCCTTTTGTGCCGTTTGCTTCTGATTAATTTATTATCTAAAATCACGTCTGCCCTGATCATTCTGTGGTCTGAGTCAAATTTAAGGTGACTTACCGGTATAACGTTCACATCTGACACCAGGGTTAAAATGTCACTCAAGATGTAATCAATCTCATTTTTTGTGTTTCCATTTGGGCTTCGCCATGTCCATTTGTCTTTCATGGGTTTATTGAAGAATATATTTATAATCTTCATTTTACTACTCTGAGGGAAATGTATCAATTTTCTTACCCTGTTATTTCTTTCCCCAAGCCCATAAGGACCAATAACTGATTTGCTGGGGTCGGAGTTTTTACCAACCTTACTGTTAAAACCCACTCAGCACACATACGTAAAATATATGTAAAAATTGCGTTATCCCTAGATCTAGTTAATGTATATCACACATATTGGTTAAATAAAATCTACGTATAATATACGCTCAAATGTCCCACTTTTTGATGTATATCGTACGCCTATTCATGTCAATACAGACATATAATATATATCAATTATACAAACAATCGCATACATACTATTGATGTACAATATCTATACGTAAAAAATATGTCAAGATGATCTATCAAACGTATATTTTATATATAATTTATGTAGCCTATATAGGGCCTTTGGTTCATAAATGTACACTGCTCACATACATTTCACATATACTATCAATACATGAGATATCAATAACTAAAAATGTCATCAAGAACACTTTTTGTGCTTACTATCTTGCAGTTTTTTGGGACTTCTTGCTGAGGTATTTTGCAATTATTTATTGTAAGCAAAACACTGAGGTCGTTCATAATACACACTGAACCAAGAATCTTCGGAACATCATCATTAACATCCATTAAGCACAGCACTAGCCTTTCTACTGCCATTATGCTAATCCACTGCCCTTTAAGTCCTTCTGTTACACTTAGGAAGTACTGCATCACATCTTCCAAACAACGCAGAGCTTGTCATTCAGCATAACTTTTAAGTTCTTTTAAGCTTTCTGCAACTGCTTGGTTTAAATTTTCTTCTTCTGCATCAATTAATCTTCTGCATGATGGACCTGGTCTTGACAAGTACTCAGGCAGATTAGGAAATATTGATGGTACTGCACCAAGTTTCAGTTTAGGGCAAGTTCTAGGAAATGTTTTTATTTCACCGTTAACTACAAATGTCTCTGTTCTTATCACACTCTCTTCAGGAAAATACTTCACACAAATAACAGGCTTGCTTACCCCTGTAAAGTCTGTAGGAATCTTTCTATGCCATGTCTTCTTAAGTTCTTCGTCTTTTGGTAAAGAAAATGTACTAACACTTTCATGTTGTGACTTGTAGTTACTTTTACAGCCAGCAACACTACAGCACCTAGGCATTGTGAATTCCTGAAACAATTAAGAAATACTTTAGCAGCGTTATCGTAAATTATTATGATCAGAGCTAATTACCACAGCATCTGTGTTATAAATCAGTTTGCAAGTCGTTGAGGTTATGATAGGCCTATTTATGTGTATGAAACAAATCTTGCACAGGGACTTACCAGTACTGTTTTCTGTGCAAATGTTTTTCTTCTGCCTCATTTAATCTTCTACATGAAGGATCAGATCTTCACAAACATTCAGGTAGGCCTAAATTAGGTTACACATCACTGCACGTTGCATAATATTTCGTCAGCTTTAAATACACACACATGTACATTTATTCTTCATTTCTATGTTATATACATAGGGAGTAGTTGCAACAGAACAGTCCAATTCTCTCCACACACAATTTCTTGTTAATAAAACACTATAAAAGAGAAACTTATACGCCACACAAGCACCCAACAGCCAACCATGTAGCCATGAACCAGCAGATCTACATTGCTGACGTCACAGACAAGATGGCCGCCAGTCATAAAAAATAGTCCTACTGAATGTACGGATGTAATCATTTTAAACCATTTTTTAAATTAATTTCTGATTAGCGTGAGTAAATTTTATTGCGTTCCCTTAATTTAACCAAATCGATTTACTAGAGTAAAACACAATAAACCGGTATTTACAATGTCCAATTCTAGACGTAAAATTTACGTATAGTTGGTACGTAAATTTGATGTTACAAATGAACAATCAAATCGATTTCGTTTTATATTTAATCTTACTTATGTAACAGTAACTTTAATTTTGATATATTATAAATATAAAGCAGGATTAAATTACAACAGTTTTTATACATGTATATATTGGACATAAAATATACGTATAATTTACGTTTTGACTTTGACCAATCGTAAGATATATATGTAGCTCTAAAATATACGTATATTATACATATCGTGCTGCGTGGGAATCTCCATTTACAAAGTTAATATTAGATCTGTGTTCATGTAGGGCATCTTCTAATTTATTTTATAGTTCATCTGTTTCTTCTTCTGTGCTGGTTTGTGTAGGTGCTTATACTTGTATTACTGTCATTGTTGTTTTTTCCGAATTTTAACTTAACTAGTGTTCAGGCCCGACAAGAGGGAGGGGCAGCCGAGCTGTAGCCTCGGGGCCCATGCCCCAAAAGGGCAGATTTTATTTTAACTTTCTAAATTTACTTTAAAATAAAATTGGTTATAAGACAATAAACAATTAAGTTATGTTTAATATAAATATAAATTACTCTAAAATAAAATTGGTTATAAGTCAATAAACAGCTTAAGTTATGTTTTATGTGTTTATTTTATCTGCAGTGTCCTATCGTATAACGGTGACAGGGAATTTAGCAGTTAATCTGAAACGGATTATTCTTGAAGAGAAATTGCTATTTTTTAAAGTAGAAGCAGAAATCCTTTTGGACTCAACAGCAGGCCTCACTACGTTCAGCACTTAAAATCATAATTTTCAAAAGTTTAAACTGGTACATACAGATAAAATTGTTCCACACTATGACATTTTAATGTATTTTTCCGTTTCGTGCCCAGCATCAGTTAACTGATTTGGTCCAATATCAATAGGCTTCGTCCCATGGGCGTTATAAATGGTATACCAAGTTTTATGAAAATCCGATATTTAAGCGTATTTGAGTTATCGCGCTTACAGACACACGGACAGACAGACAGTCAGACAGTCCTGTCTACCAGACAATCTGATAAAGTACCGGTACCATTCTGGCACTTAATAATTATGTAATATTCTTACATAATCTTTTTGTTGCATACATTATAAAGGGCGAGTTGGGTAGTGAATTTAATATTTGACGGGGGCCCGGGAAAATTTGTCCCTGGGGCCCTTTTGCTTTCTTTCCATGGCCCTGCTAGTGTTAACCACTCGTTTATTCCTATTATCTCTTTGATATTGTTCTTTATTCTTCTTGAGATGATGAATCCTACTCCTTGCTGACCTCCTTGAACTCCTATAAAGTGAAATATGTCGCCATTGATACTTTCTATTATTTTTGTGCCTTCCCTACGTACTTCTCCTAAGCCTAGTATATCAGTTTTAACTTTCTTTAGAGCTTCTTCCAATTCTGTTAGTCTCTCTTCGCTGGATAGAGTTCTCACGTTCAGGGTTGCTATCTTTATATTTAGTTTTCTTGTTTTTTTGTTACCTTGTTTGCAGATATTGAGATCTTTTTTATGGTTCAGATACAGTTTTGAAGGATTCGCCGCTTCTATATTGGAAAGTTAATTTGTGGTATTTAGATATTTACCTTGAATAATTAATAAGACAATCAATAATTAATTAATAGACCCTAAATATTCTGCTTCAGGCCTTGTTGCAATAACAGAGTTTCACGCAGTACAATAATAGGGAAATTTGTTTCTAGTAAAACCAATGTATGGAAAAGAAAAATAAGTTTGATGAGACAAAAATATTGAAGTGCCATTTCACCTACTTCCCCTGAATAGCCTCACCTGACTTACACCTGCTACTGTATTCATGTTTACATTAGATTATAGCTCAAAACTAATTATGATATCTCTTCCACAGCACTTACACCTGCTACTGTATTGATGGTTACACTGGAATACAATGTCAAACTAACTGGGATGAATGCTGGTCATCCCCTTGCAAGAATGGAGGAACATGTCAAGATGGAGTGGCTGCCTTCAATTGCACATGCCCAGATGGTTTCACAGGTAATGGTGTTATTTTTATGGCACTAAAGCAAATGCAATAAATTGGCCTAATGAATAAATACCCATAAATATGCTAGTACTGCAGTAAAACATTTAAAATAACTAAACCTAATAAACTGTCTTGGCTAGGTTAAGATGATCTCTTTCTGTCCATTTTTTTTCTGCACGAGATTACAATTGCATTGTTCCCTAATGCAAAAATCTGTACTAATTATGTACAGGTGTTGAGGTACTGAATACTTCTATTCTCTTTTGCCGTTATTTAGTCTTTTGGTGAAGCAAAGTCATTCTGTACTGTCTGCTCCAAACAAGGATTACCTTCCTAATATTGAATGCTCGAAGAGACAAGTGTTTTGTGGCAGTTACGACTCTTAACATCTGTTCACTTATAACTAATTTACCTATTTACGGGTTCTAGGGGTTCGGTGAAATACTGTGACCAGCAGTTCTAGAAAAAATATGTTGTATATTGTTTAGTATATTGTTTACAAAATACCAGTAACTTATTTTTTTAAATAAATAATATTGTACGAGTAATATCATATTCTGTACTCTGATTAAATGCTGATTTAAGATAACTACACCTTTTCAACCTCAGTTTTGGAAAAAGTAATTTCAATTTCTGAAAACGTAAATTTATATTCGAAATAAATGGTGCAAAAATATGTTGTACGAACTTTCTTGCATATAGGCCTAAGTGTTAAAGGCTATCACAGAAAAAAGTAAATCACAGAGACAATTAAATTTTATTTATTAAGAATTAAGAATTAAGAATTAGCCCACAAGCATCCCATAGCGGGCAAGGGCCTCTTGGCATTATATTTTCATAAAACTAACAAAACTAACAACGGAAAGCATCAGGGTCGATCTTTATGTTCAATGCTTTTACCGTGAAATAGTAGTAGTAATAATAATAATAATAATAATAATAATAATAATAATAATAATAATAATAATAATAATAATAATAATAATAATAATAATAGTAATAATAATAATAACAACAAAAACAACAACAACAACTTGGGGTTTGCATGGTTTCCTCAATCTCAAAACAAAAAATGCAGGATACATTGAGATTTAGCCGAACAATAGAAGCAAATGCTGCACAAATGAGTTTATTACAAGAGTTTACTGGTAAATTTTGGTGGCCATGGAATTTGATTTGAACCCAGGACCTCTTCCCTATTACCCCATATCACCTCGCTCTAATTCATTTGGGTGTGTTCATTGCAACTGTGGTAAACTTTCTACATTTCATAACAATAATTAGATTACAGTATTCTTGTTACTATGGGCAACAGAAGAATATCATTCATATTTTAATCAAAATGTATGTTCTGAAAGTTGCATTTAAGTCATGTTATTTAGTTTTTATCTTGATGTCTATTAATTTTATAAAGAAATGTGTTTAACAAAAAATATTCTTTTTAATTTTCTCTACAACTTGACTACTAAGTTTCTATGTATCACCTAATGTAATGGAAATAGCCTAGAAAAATTGAAAATGGATACGAGCAAAGTACCCTCTAAGTCAGGCCTGTCCAACCCGCGGCCCTCGGGCCGCATGCGGCCCGCTCTCACAGTTTTGTGGCCCGAGGACAAATAACAAAGAAATTAGAAGATATGGTTGGAAAATGCAGCTACTTTTCACTATGCGTGGATGACGGTGTCGACCAGACCGACACCAGTCAACTCTTGATTTTCACACGAATGATCAACAATGAATTTTCAACACAAGAAGAAATTCTTGAATTATGTTATTTACGTGGATAACCAAGGGTGAATATATATTTAAAGCAATAAATGAAACGGTGGAAAGGACTGGTAGGATTAATTAGGAAAGCTCGGGTACGTTTCCTCATGTTCCATTGCAAAATTCACCAAGAGGCGTTGTGTGGGAAGTCAGTGAAACAAAGCGATGCAATGAATATAGTGGTTACAGTTTCCAATAAGATACGTGGTGGCACTAAGACACAACTTCACTGCAGATTCCGGGAATTTTTGGATGAGAGATCTATCACTCCACTCAAATGTACGCTGGCTGAGTGCAGGTAGTGAAAATCTTATTCGACGGGTTGAAGATCCAGACTTTCTAATGCAGCTTGCTTTCATGACTGACCTGACACAATACTTGAATGAGTTGAACCAGAGACTTCAGGGCAAAAATCAAAGTGTTTGAGGGTTAGAGGTCATGTTAATGGTTTTAAAATTTCTTAAATCAACCTTATCAAGAAATGATTTAACACACTTTCCATGTTGTCAAGAGCTGTCAGAAGAAATTGAAGATGGTAATTTTTTTTAGTTTTGTGAAAATATTGAAGTTATTATTGAAGAATTCAATGAAAGATTTTCTGACTTTGAAAATATTAAAGGTAAACTGCTGCTTTTTAATTACCCTTTGAATATGGATATTGAGAATCAGCCATCCATGTATCAACTGGAGCTCTGCGATCTTCAGGCTGATCCTTTTCTTCAAACCAGGTCTGAGAGAGGACTCAACTTTTTCAGAGGGCAGGTTTCTTCAGCTTAGAGATTTTGGTTTGCAGCTTTCCTCAATGTTTGGAAGCACTTTATGTGAGAGTGCTTTCTCCAACTCGAAATTCATAAAAAATAAATATAGGAACTGTCTCACTGATGATTCCTTGTTACACCTACTAAGACTGGCAGTTACTAACATAGAAGAGGACATCCATACTTTAGCGAAGCAGTCTGAAAATCCTCAGTGCTCACATTAAATTCTAATTTCGGCCTACTGGTAATGAATCATATTTCAACAATTTGGTCTGCTGTACTTTACTGTTATATTTATGGGAGTGAAGCTTTTACTGTTTGGCCCTCAGCATCAATTGTCGAAACATTTTGGCCCCCAGTACTTATGAAGTTGGACAGGCCTGCTCTAAGTCATGGCCATTTTGTTAGTCATAGATAAGAGTTTCCAATTTTAATTAATGTTATTATTATTAAAATCGTTAGAGCCAATTTTAAAAAAATTAAATTAAAAAAAAAAAATCATGAAAAGTCCCCTTAATGTTTCAGTTATAAAACTACATTTCTGGGCGGTTTGATAAAATTCTGAAAACGTTCTTAATTAAAAAAATTAAGTAAATACAATGAACCGTTTACCCGCTGTGCTTGTCCACAGACAGACGGACAGATGTCATTCCAAAAAACTTTTTTCGCTTTCTAGGCATATACTATGTATATGCGAGAAAGTAAAAAGTAATTTAAATTTCAGAAAAAGTTATTTTAAATTAGAAAAAAGTAATTTCAGTGTTTAAATTCAGAAAAAGTAAATTCAATTTTGGAAAAAAGTAACTTCAATTTTGGAAATAGTAGTATTTATTTTGGAACAGTATTAAAATGAACATTTAGGTCTAAATTAAATTAACGATTAATAAAATTATTGCTTCCTAAGAGAATAGTTATTGCTAATATAACAATTCTTTGAACTACACAGAATTTAACACCCTCTTTTCACTTTCCCAGAGGCATATCCTTTATTTTGGAATACTTTTTATATATAAATTATATCAATGATTAATAAAATAAAGAAACTCTACAGCCTACTTACAGTACATAAAATAATAACTGTTCATTGAAATATGCAGGATTTAAGAGGGTTTCTTTTTTCGTACTTAAGAATAATTTTCACCTTTGACTACAATTTTAGTAATAATTTTACTGTAATACAGCATTAACGAATCATCTGTTTACTCATAACTCTGAGAATAATAGTTCTCAATTGTTTCCTGCCATTAAAATGACATTATGACTTTATTACCTACAGTATATATATAGGGGGCTTCAGTGGTAATTTCAAGCCAGGAAATAATTTGAGAGCTACTGTTGCGAATGGTTACGAGTTAATAAGTTATACTTCAAATGTGCCTCACACTGTCAACCATGTACAGAAACATTATTCTGCTGACATGCAAATGGAAAACATGCATCTGGAAAACTGAAAAGAGAATGTTAATTCTTTGTAGTTAAAAGAATTGTTATATTAGCAATAACTATTCTCTTAGGAAGCTCTAGTTTTAATAACCACTAATTTAATTTAGGTTTATGTGTTTATTTAAAAGCTGTTCCAAAAAAAAAATTACTATTTCCGAAATTGAAGTAACTTTTTCCGAAATTGAAATTACTTTTCCGAATTTAAATTAATTTTCTCTGAAATTGAAGTCACTTTTTCCAAACATAGATTTACTTTTTCCGAAATTTAAACTACTTTTTTTTTCCGAAATTTAAAATACTTTTTTTTTTCCGAAATTGAGGTTGAAAAGGTGTAGTATGACTTAGTACAAATAAAAACAATGTTTTCGGTATTGACTGTGTCAAAACTCTTTTATGATTTAAAAATTCTTAGAAGACCATTGGTTTGTTGTTTTATAAAGTTTCACACATATCCGTCAGATGTTGCATGAATTCTCATTAATCAACAAGTCTGAATCATTTTAGGTATCTACAATTCATCAGGACAGCAAGAATGGGGAATAGTAAGAGAATTTACCAAGATAATTTTTCAGATAAACCAGATTACAGAAAGAAACTAAACTAATGCCATTGATCATTTATAGCTTTAGGGAACAAAACAACAGAGCAATGGAAAACCGATAACTAAAAAAAATGCATATAATGCTAAAGTCTTGAAACAGTATGGCATTATCAGATAACGTAAAGAGCACTTCCTTGCAATTGGCAAAACGTTTGAAACATGATAAGAGAGGCACATTATGATAAGAGAGTTCCTAATAAAGACCAAACAGGATTATTTACATAAACTAATCAGGAATGGGATAACAGAAATCGATACATGTCTGCATGTATAAGAAGACTCTCTCACGTATATTTTACCAGTTATCAGTCAATCTTGTGGTCTAGGCAGCAATGAACTAAACAACAGAGCAATTAGGCAACCAAACAGAATACATTACACTAGAAACGCATTCCCTAGCTTAATAAAGGATAAGTTATATAATTGTGTAATTAGTCAAAAATCACAATTTAAAAAGAAGTCTGTGTGAGTCGCCTGCCGCAGCCTACATTATTCTCAAGTCACGACGATGACCATTAGTACTTCAAACTCTGGCACTTGAGGGCAGAGTTCTTGTTTCCAAAAAATTAGCACATAACCTCATTCTACACAGGGGTGACAGTATAGTAATCCAGCTCTCCTAACAGGTGGCAGTTTTGTTTTACATAGGAACTTGTAGAGGAAGGTTTACTACCAAAACTAGCACAGAACTAGTACTACTCGCAGGTGACACTCCAATAAGCCCGTCCTACTCACAGATGAAGAATTAATTTGGCATAGGGACTTGTATAAAAAGGATTTATTATCAAAAATAGTGCAAAAATCTGTTCTACTCACAGGTGACAGTTAAATAACCCTGTTATACTCATGGGCGATAGTTTAATTGGTGTAGAGACTTGTGGAGAATCGATTATTATCAAAACTAGTGCAATATCCCTTTCTGCTCTCAGGTGGATTGGATAGATGGATGGATGTAGAGATGGCTGGCTAGAAGGATAAATGATTGGAAAGATGGATAAATGAAATGATGTTTTTAACCGGCCATAGGCCAATTCATCTGAAATATGTTCCTTCTTTTACAGTTTTTTACCTTATTTTCCCTATCACAATTAATGATCCATGTTCCAGGCAGGACTCGAATCCGCAACCTCCTTCACATCTGCTCCAGGCTGTCTAAAGAGACCGGCTTCTTCAGATAAACTATTTACTAGTATTCCATGCAGAGAAAGTCTAGTTAAAAATGTCCTCAGCTCCCCTTCTTAAAGAAACGAATAAAATAAAATTGTTCTGTTTCTATTTAGCTAATATATGGCATAAAAGAGCAAAAAATTAGATAAATCAGCAGAGAAAATTTAAAATTTAAACATTACCTCCTTTAGATGTATGCCAACTTTATAACACTGAAGTATTTTAATATTTCATAATACTATTCCATAACATCACATCACACAACTTAATGCACTACATTTTCTGCTCCACTTTGTTTCTACTTGTACGTGTGTAATATGAAACTTGTTGAATAACAAAACATTATTGAACGTTTCTTTGGTGTAGATCTGTAAGGGAACAATAGTGCAAATCTTCCCATGTATTCGTAATCTGATATGCAGTGTCTCCTATGTACATTTTCAACATATAGGACATTGTCATGGCAATTATATCGGAGCAGCACATATAATGTACTACTTTTACACATAACAGCATTTGCCACTTACTGGAGCATACAGTAACCTATCTAAAATCATATCCTAACCAAGGATTCTTTAGATCCCATCTAAAACTTCAGGATGCAAATTCTTTACAATAGTCTTTATAGTCTGAGGAGGACCCATAGGGGTACTCAACCTCCTAATTAATGTTTGTATAGCATTCACAAAATCAGCTACTGATTCTCTGGGCCCTTGCGTACGATGATGAATTTCCTCTAACAACGCATCTTCCTCATCAACTTGTAAATAATGTGCTCAGAAATCTGTTATAAAGGCTTCCCATATTTCTCAATCTGTAGGCCTATTTCTGTACCAGAACAATGCTAATTCCTGTAAAATTTCAGGTAACACTGCTAACAACGCTACATCTTGTATTTTAGATCCTTTTTTCGAATCTCCTAACCTTTCCAAAAACAGATACAAACTATCCCCTGGTTTGAATTTTATATTCTGTCTGGGAACCAGATCTAGGACATTTGGTTTTTGAGGTTTTAATTGTATGGTAAACGTGGGAATGGGCGGAGAAATTTACAAACTATCCCCTGGTTTGAATTTTATATTCTGTCAGCCAGATCTAAGACATTTGGTTTTTGAGGTTCTAATTGTATTGTAAACGTGGGAATAGGCAGAGGAATTCCTCCCTGTTCAATAGTGGTAGACGCTTTTCTACGCACGAATTTAATCCAAGCATACACTAAATCTCCATAAGAATCTTTAGGGAGTTCCTACCTATTTTCTATAAGTTCCTCTTCAATGACCTCACTACTCAACTGGAATGCTGTAATAACAACTCGAAATGACTTCGGATTTTTCCGAGCATAATCTAATAATCTCTGACGTAACTCATCTCTAGAACATGCTGTGGGTAAATGAACTCGTAAACACTCAGCTTGTAGGTCAACTTTATGCAACTTACAAATAGCACTTGTTAATTCAGCTGCCTTAATTTGAGCTGTGGGATCCATAATTGTAGCGATTATTATTACAACTTACTACCTTCCTAATTTTAACTTACTCTTCCTAAAAAATGTATATAGATATGTATTGTCAAACAACTTCAACGTCAATATCGTCTGTCCTCCCGTCAGTCTCATCTTATTCAACATTAACCACAGTGAATACTTCTTAAACTGTGGGACTCGAACACACGAACACTCTTTTCAACAGAAATGAAATTTTTTCTCCAGTTCCACAAATTTTATAGGGGCTTTGCGGGGAAGCTTTTTACTCTTTGTAGCTGGATTTTGAAGTGAGTCAATCAGAGCTTCTCGTTATTGGTTTCAAAAGTAGAAAACTTCAATGACAATATTCTTCCTTACTGTATACTGTATTATTGAAAACACAGGTTAATACTCAAGTGTATTATACAAGACCTTAATGCAGTTCCTGTTGAGACAGTTTGTAAGGCACTAGCTTTTAGTTCCTAAGTTCATGACAAATGCCACTTCTATGTAGTGCATAACAAAAACACATTTCAATAACTGGTTATTAAACATTAAAATATAATGCATAAAAAGATACAAATTAAAGAGTGCTGACAAACCCACAGAATGATTTAGCAAAAGAGATGCAATTTTGGTGTATTGTATGTAGATTAGCAACTCGAGCTTTCTTAACTGTATGTGTATATATTCAAATCAGAATTCCTTTCAAGGGTCTATTGGGGTTTTCGGTGCAGGTCACTTAGTAGCAATCCTTTCTCCTCAGGCCAATTCCACTAGAGTAAAGCACAAACTTGCTGCATTTGGGCACAAGGTAATTTGGTTTATCATAGCATTTTCCCCCTTTAATTAAATGGCACAGGTGACACGTGTGGGGAGAACCTAGATGAATGTGATTCTAATCCTTGCTTCAACAATGCCACTTGCTTGGATGACATCAATGGCTACACCTGCATATGCCCTCCTGGTTTCTCTGGTAAGAATGCTTGCATGAACATATTTGCCTGCAGATGCATGCAAGAGTCAATAAGAAATAACTTCAACTTTTATGCTTTAGTTATATTTAGAATATTGTTTCTCAAACATTTTAGCAACACCATCCCCAACCAGTAAAAAATAAATAAAATTGTTACAGGTACTGTACTTTGCAAATTTTTCACAATAATATTAACAATAACAACAATAATAACAAAAACAACATTAATAACAATAACAACATATAACTTAATAACAAATAAATAATAATAATAATAATAATAGCAATAACTTATGTCAGCAATTAGCTCAAACTGTTTACACACCTTGAAAGTAACATGTTTTGATTGACATATTTGGCATTGTCAGAATGTGTGAGTTTCTACTTGTCACATATAATGCAAGGAATTTTGAACATTTTCTTTTTTTATCCAGCCCTTAGAAATATATTTTTAACAATTATGCCTACTACTCTGATCACTATTCTTTTTCTTTGAATCAGGGTACCACTGTTGTCTACCAAATGAGTTTCCAGTTGGCCTTAGAAGGATGAATGTTATCTTGTTTCATACCTGATGAAATGGAGGCAGTAACATGGATTGAATCTTAGTCTATGGATCCATTTCCAGTATATTCACTATAGTTATGAGCAGGCTTTAAAACTTAGTGCCTGATCGAATATGTTAACAGCAACCGTACTGTACAGACTTTGCTCGGCGTATGCCCTAGCTACCATATGCTAGTTTACGTGATAGTAAACAATCCGGAATACAGATATAGGAAGACCACAAAATAACTTCTCATTATCTAAACTCACATTACAAGCATGCAAAACGATACTTTCCCCTGTTTGTGTATAATAGTCCCTCCCAAATGTTTCAATATATGTTTGCGTTTTAGAACACTTTACTTTCGGCATGCCGAATACGTATTATAAATTTAAACATGCACAATGACAAGGTACACTGTTGACCAATTTGAGAGGCACCGTACTATGAGCGCATTCACTTCTCGGTACTACTATCAATGACTGTCTTATCAGCCTACGCAATCACCCTCCACCCCCTATACTCAGGTTGTTGGTAACCGGAATCAACTCCCTCTGTGGGTTCGGGCACTAAGTCTTAAAGCCTGGTTATGAGGTCATATAGAATGGAAGAGCTTCCTTGCTCACATTTTAGAATGCTGCAGTGAAACTAAGAATGTAATAGTTGTCAACTGTTGTTATAAAATAAAATATGAAAAAGCATAGAATAATACCTTTATAATACTTATATTAATTTACAGTAAATTCAGGATATCTGTAGAACAGAAGTAAATAAGATAAGCAATAAATTAGATGCATGGTTCACAAGATGCTATTTCAATCATATTACTTCTGTTACAGTATCTGAAGTTGAATGCAGTTTTACTTTTAGTATAATGAATAGTGAAAGTCTTATGTGGTGACATAAGACTTGTACATTTTCTTTTATTTTCTCAAAATGTTGCCTCCCCTAAGAATTTGCCACCCTGGGCCTGGGCCCATGCGGCCCATGTGTAAATACGGAGCTGTGTACATCACTTACTCCTTTTCAAATGATTTTTATCCACAAGATAATATACACACAATTCTGGATTTATCATCGACAGTTCTGTACAAATTCTGTTCTGTTTGTTTATTAATGTGTACATCATAGTCACAACATAATCTAACTAAGATAAAGGCATTAAAGCTACTGAGTTGTTGAACAAAATTAAAGTTTTTTGCTCTCCCTCTATTGGAAAATTTATCAAGCACCATTTGAAGCACTGTTTGCTTTGCTGTTATAACTGCCAGCTTAATCAGAGCTTTTTGTAGCTAAGCGAGCCAAGCTATGCACTTATGCCAGCTTGAGCCACACAGGCAAGTATTCAATGTTAGGATGAATTTTGTTTACACTTAAAGTCTTAGAGAAATTCTTGTTGGCATTTCTATTTCACAATCTGCATTTCTCATTTCAGGAGATAAGATGTGCAAATAAACTGTGTCATGATGGTGTCCAGGCCAAAAGACATAACCCTCAAAAGTAAAATTTTTACAGGAGAGAAAAAAGTATAAATATATTAGTGGAATAATCCCTTAGTCTTTAGTACATTTGGCTAATATGATCAGGTGTTATATGACGAATTTGAGACTTTTGAAAAAAGCTTGTAATGATTTTCAAGTATTTTTACCCACTAAAGAATTTGTGTTTACATTTTTTTTTAGGAGGAGCAAAAAAGTTTTTCTTAATGTCCATTACGCCAAACTGAATGAAATTACATTATTATCATGCAGCTGGGAGGAGCACAGTTGCATATGCATCAGCGTTGTTTCCTGAAACTGATTATTAGTTGCCGAAAAGGTTCTTAAGTTGTTTTGTCGGTAATTACATTGTTGGTAGAAATTATCTTATAGTTACTTAAAATATTTTGGCAGACATTGTTTTCTTCAGACTACCACTTAAGATGCTCTGTTGGACTACTCTTAAGAGTATTATTTTGTAAACTTAGTGAAATATTTACCTGATTTCCGATAGCCTTGCATGTTTGGTAAGGAATTATAAGTTTCTGGGGTAAAATAAGTAAAGTCAACCCTTGATATAATGCCCCTCTTTACAGCGCCACCCTCAGGGCCGCCACATCTCGGGGTCAGGCCCAGGGCGATGTACTGGTCGCGGGCCCCTCACCGACCGCCGACCATCCTCATTCAGACAGTTTGTGTTCTGTGGTTGTCTCTTCCCTTCTCCATTGGAGCTTTCTTCTCGTTACTCGTGTAACAGAGCATTTGGGTCTGGTCGACAACGCTGATTTCTTCCGCGCGGGGTGTTCACGCCTGGTATACGGGCCCTGGCTTGGATACCACCGCTCCCATTGGCTGGCACCGGCCTTGCTCGTGATTGGTCCTACGCGAACACTGCAGCCAACGTTTCATTCAGCGCGCTTTATCAAACATTTACAGTTTTCCATAAAAATATGTCACATCACCGGGATCCAGCGGGCCCCTTTGGAGCCCGGGCCTGGGTCCCTTGGGTCCGGCAGCACCCCCCATGTGGCGGCCCTGGCCACCCTTGCACTGCACTGATAAATGCAAATGTACGGATCTTCTCCCATATAAAATACATTCGAAACCTCATTACTGTGCCAATTCATTTAGTGCCAGTGAATATAAGACAAGATTTGTATAAAATATAGCATGCAATTAATTTTTTTCAGTTTCAGAATTCTTTTAAATGTGGCATGAACATTACTAAAATTATTTAAGAAACATACTGTACCGTATTTCCAAGACATGAGTAAAAGTGTACTGTGATGGAATGAGGAAGCTATGTTAAGAAGTTATACAGACAGCCTGCGTGAGGGTGGAGCAGGTAGAAAGAACCCTTCATACAATGAGACATTCCAGACTTTCACTTCTTTTAGTCCAGTGTCCATTCAGCTGTTAAACATTACACTACAGTTAATCCCTTCCATGGACCCACATGATTTTCAACCCCTTTGTGTACTGTAGCACTGGACATATACTGAAATAAGTTTAACTACCGTACAGTATTTTATTTTGTGCTAAAGTTTTCTATGAGCTTTTTACTATTCTTTTTTCCCTAATACAGTAAAGTAAATTGATTTAGCACTGTATTATGCCATTTTAAATTTAAAAATTAAATTTTGTTTTAGTGCCACCCTCACTTTGTGCTACTAAATGTTAGAGAAAGGATGGTGGCATTATATCGAGGGTTGACTGTATTAAATCATTTTAATATCTAATGAGTTTGTTTTTAATGAGTCTTATACAATTCAACGACCCTAAATAGCGTGCTTGCTCCCTCACTTCGTGAGGCATCGGGTATACTCGGCGATGTTCATCTCTCACAGTCTAAACTTTCACGAAGAGTACAAAATTAGGAAAACCGTTTCTTTATTATATAAGGCCTAAGTGAAATGAACACAGTGAACAAATATTCTAATTTTATTTTTACTTACAATTTTCATAGCTCTGAACCACAAACATTTTTAATAAACTGCCAGTGTAAATTTCTTAAAAATCCTGGAGTCAATTAATAATGACAGGCAAAGCTGCGGGCACCAGTTATAATATATTGATAGTTGTTGTTGTTGTTTTCAAATGGTTGGAGCTTGGTTTACACCATTAGTCCTCTTGCTTCCCAATAGAGTCCCGATATATCTTGTTTCTTCTTTTTCTCGGGGTCTAATCGCCTGCAGTGCAGCAGGCGTTCCTTGTTTAGGAGGGCACTTTCACCGCACAAGGAGCATCCATTGGTTCTGGGGCCAATTCCCATTCTATTAAGGTGGTCATCTAGACAGTCGTGGCCTGTTTCTAGTCTGAAGAGCGCTACTGTTGTTTTTCTGGGGAGGTGTTTGATTTTTTCTCCATGTTTAGCTATGTGTTCATATCTCCTGCCTTGGAGGTCTTTTGTCTTCTGTTGTCTTCTGTTTTGATGTATTTTGTGTTTAAGCTCCTGTTGCCTCCTTTGTATCGTTATCTCTTTTGCTGTTCTCTGTTTGAGTTTGGATCCTTTCTTTGCTAAACGGTCTGCTTGTTCGTTTCCCATCAGCCCCACATGTGAGGGTACTATGTAATATATTGATAGTTTAACCCTGGAAGTATCGCGGACAATAAAAATCCAAACAAACCACTCCTTCCCTTGAAAAATTATATAATTTCTGAAAATTACACTGAATTTATCAAATTAAATTCACATCATATTTATCTGTCAACAAACAGTTGAGAAACAATACTTATTATCTAAGTTCACAAGTAGCTTTGAAACTGCATAAAACTTACGATATAATTAATTTCTGAAATCTACGTACTGGTAGGAACAAATTATATTCTAAAGGAAAAAGCGATAGTATATGATGAGATATTTTAAATAAAAATTGATGGAGCCAGCACTGACTTTTGTAAATGGATTTTCAGTGCCTTCAGGATTCTAGACCTGTAGTTTCGTATTTAAGCATCATTTTAACCATGGCAAAGCCACAGGCTATTTTCTAGTAACTATACAATTTAAATGATTGACCTTAAAATGTGTAAAATTCTAAGGCATTAAAGCAACAAAGTTAACACTTATAGAAATAAAGTAAAGTACTGTTTTTAAAAGAAAGATTAATCAACATTCTATTTAAATTTATCTATTTATTTTCCTCATCAGTTTCTGGCAAACATTCTTTAATTGATTGTTCGATGATTAATGAAATGAGTTTTTTATAGCAAGAAATTACAAAATATATATCAGATTATAAATATAATACAGTATGATTGAAATAAATATAAATGAAATAAATATTATTAAAATTATATTCAAATTAACTTTTCTCCTCATCAGTTTCTGCCAAACATTATTCAATCGAGTATTTAGTGTTCAATGAAAGGATTCTTCATAGCAACAAAGTTACAAAATACGCTTAACATTAGAGATAGTTTACAGTACTAAGTTTGAAAGAAAAGTTTATCACAATTCTGTTTATATTTACTTATGTTAATAGTTTCTGGCAAACATTCTTTAATTGAGTTCTTCGTGACACTTATTTGTTTTAGTACCTTTGGGGATAGATGTATCAAATTGGTAAGGAAGGGGCTTTGATAAGCTGGATGGAAATTCATTTCAATCACACTAGCCCTACTCCCTCCTAATCAGCAGTTTGATAGGAACAGTTTATTTCAGTGTTATGTCTCCCTTCTTAGGAACAGCTATTTTGATGTAGCCTACATAATTTTTAGAGGGTTCCCCTTCACTGTTCTTGCATTTGAAGGAAGGCATTTTAAGGACAAACCTTTCCAATCAAGGAAGTTTCGATGAGTTATTTTTATAACTTCATAATTCCTTGGTGAACTATGAGCCTTTCTTATTAAAGTTGACAATGCTGATGTAGGGTTTAAGGCCTCTAGTAAGATGGACCGTATGAGAAGGAAAGGGGAAAAGGATAAACAAATGAATTTGGACCCTACATCGAAAACCAAAAAAAAATAAGAAGTTCACAAAACTTGGAGTTAGTAATTATTTATTAAGTTAAATACTGGAGGTTGCTATTTGTTAGTAAAGTGAGCGGAGAAAGCACTGATCACTGTTAAAATCACTGATTACATAATATAAAATTAAAACCAAGTAAAATTGAAGAGATTTAACACTGTTTGAAATGCGGTCTTGACTCGAATGCTTGATGGATTTAGATCTTCTTGAGTATTGTTCTCTTGAAGTTGACTTGAGGTTGATGCGATGACTGACACAATCTTGATGTTAGTCACGTTGGCATGTGCAATGAATAATAATTTCCATCACCAAGATTTGGTGAAATAAATTTCCAGTGTTGTACAACCTTGCCAAGAAGAATAATGAAATACAGTAGTTACATGTTGTACAGTGTTATATTGTGAAGCACTTGGAGGTTATGAGCGATGCACTACATATTGTGTTGTATGAAGGCGAAGCGTAGTAGAACACACTACATTATAGCAGTAATATTATATATATAGGCGAAGCGCAGTATATGAAATTTATTAATAGAAACTAATATTCATGTTGTAAGTGGCCACATCGCCACATTGACGATGCATGGTAGCTGAGACTAGCTGGTAACCATGTCTTTGTTTGGTCGAAAAATCAGCGACAAACTGGCGTGCAGTTCTTCAGAAGGTTACTGGCGAAAAAGCGGGCGTGAATCGCCCCGAGGGATTTTTATACGCATTGATTGCGCAATTAGTATAACATAAACAAATTATGTCATATTAATTCTGATTCGACGAGATTTGCCGCCCTGAGTTAGGTTTCACCAATAAGGTTAATTCATTACGTCATTATCAGAATTACCATAAAATTCATTAGTTGAAGTCCCTAATTAAAGACAAAGACTTGTCCCTTAATTGTTTAGTCAAACAGTCTATGTACTGAAATTATGTATGAATAAGTGAGGTTAAGGACGAGTGTCGTAGTAAGATCCGTGTTTGCGTTTTCCAATGAGTGAATTTAGAAATATTTGACAAGCTTCATGCTGAAACGTCATTACGGAAAACTATTGATTTAACGTATGGAAAATGTTGCATTCATTTACTGCATGAATTTTGATCACCTTCTTTATGAATCCGCATGAAGTTTCTAAATTCCGATCACACAATGTATCGAAATTCATAATTCGCTAGATTTCAAGCGCTGAGCTAGTTTCGGCTTAATTCGTGTTATGTTTGCGGTGCTGAATCGATCACAGCACCTCTAGTGAGCTTTTGATGAACTATGCTTATAAACAAAGATGGCCGCTCTCTTAAGCATGAAAGTATTCAATGTTACACGAAATAATTCCTTATACTCACTAAGGCAAACAAGATTACATGAAAATTTATTAATTACGTTAGCACAGGTAATGGCAAATGTGAATTATATTAAATAGAAAATATCTGCATTACCTTGAAATCTTAACCTTAAATTCTTGGCTATATGCTTATGTTTCAACATACTCGCCTGCTGGATTGAAACGCGGTGCGTTCAATCCATTTAATGCACATGACAATATGAAAAATAATGAAAAATGGAAAATAGTAGTAGAAATAGACACTGGTGAACATACCAAGTATTCACGAGTGACTTAACCCAAGACACCAACAGGCTTAGTGCCCTGGGGGACATGTTCAATGACGCTCGTGGCGTCGCGATAAGGTCAGGTCGACCTGAGGGGTTGCCTGCCAAGTTCCGTCGATTATAATGAAAGGGGTGATAAATTTTCACAAAGGTTCGTCCGAGAACGGATTTAGATCAAATTTAGACGCTCCTTTGATTAAGTATTCAATAAACTTTGTCAGTAAAGAGCGAGAGGTCAAAACAACTGCCGAGGAGATGCTGGAATCGCAACCCTGGGGCTCCAGAAATCACCCATAATATGGGAGTGAAGCAATGTATAAAACTGTTGAATGTATGAATTAATTGAAAGTTAGTGATTGAAAATTGTAAGTACATCGATACTGAAGCTTGAATGAGTTTATTCGTCTTCAATAGGCAATGGAGCTAGTTTGACAATGGGGCGTTTGTAGACCGGTGGGAGTCCGAACTGTTACGACTCGCACCAAGCCATCTGGACCTGGGTGAATCTGATCAATAATGGTACAAAGTGTTGTTGCGTGTTCCAGTGAGAACATAAAGAGTATCCGCCAGGATCAAATGGCAGTTCAGACCGTTCAAGGCGTTCACCTAGAATGCCATCTTGGTCTGGGAATGGATAAACAGAAGCAGTACCGTACGTGACAGTTTTCAGGTTAAAAACTTTGATTGGGTCAGTAGGCAAGCTTCTCCACAAGATTTGCTGGAATGGCTGATGGTCAGAATGTATCATAACTTGACGATACATTTTAGCGATGTCCGCTATAAATGCAATGGGGTTTAGGCGGAAACGCAACAAGATAGAGAACAAGTCGGGTTGAACCTTAGGACCTATGGCAAGTATGTCATTAAAGGATTTGCCGTTTGACGACTTCGCTGAAGCGTCAAACACCACGCGAAGTTTCGTGGTAGTGCTTGAAGGTTTCAAGACTGGATGATGTGGAATAAAGTAGTCGAAGGAAGAGTGAATAGTAGGGTCCGCTGGCTCCATGTGGTCTAGGCGTTCGTACTCCGCCATGAAATTAACATATTCAGTAGAGAGAGATTGATTGCCAGCTAGACGCCTTTCTAAGGATAAGAGTCTCTTATTAGCTTGTAGTTTAGTACTACCAAGAGTTTCTGGTTCAGCAATGAGCGGCAGTTTAACAATGTATCTACCGTCAGAATCCCTTGTGGTGTTTTCTACGAAATGTTGCTCGCAGAATGATTCATTGGGAAAGGGGGCTTCATTGGAAATTTTTTCTAACTCCCAGAACTTAGTTAACTGATCGCTAACAGCCTGGTCCGAAGTTAGAAAAGCAGAGTAATGTGACGAAGTCACATGTGTGGAAGGAATGTTGTTGGGAGTGGTCGATGACTTACGACCTGAATGGAATCGTCTTGAAGATCGAGATTTTTCACTAGGATCAGCTGGAGGCAATTTTCCAGAAACATACCAACCTAAGTAAGAATTTTGCATGACAGGTAGCTGCGGGGCAGTAATTTGCCCTGGACAGACAATTTGGGAACAGATTTCCACTCCAAGTAAAAGATCAACATATTTGGGAGTGTGGAAATGTGGGTCGGCGAGGGTAAGATTGGGTGGAACGTCCCATGTGCGAGTATCAATTGGTTTACTAGGTAGTTTTGTGGTAATGATTTCTGGTACGACGATGGCATCTGTATCATAACACCAAGAAGTCGCATTGGAATGGATTGAAATTGGTACCACTATATGAGTACTCACTTGGGATGAGATTATTCCCGTGAGGGTAGTACGCTGAGAATAGGGTGGCAGATGAAGACGATTAGACAATCGACTGCTAATTAAGTTACAAGTGGAACCAGTATCGAGCAACGCCGTTACTTCGACTGGATAACCATTGGAATCGTTAATGAGAACTGTAGCTGTGGGCAATAAACAGCTCTGCTGTGATGTACGAGAAGCTACAACACCAGCAGTATTAGCCGGTTGGGCATTTGGATCGTGAAGAAGAATGCTATGCCTGAGGGAACAGGTTTTGCATTTGTAAGTGTTGCAGTAAGAAGAATGACCCTTTGGCGAAAGGCAAACATTACATATCTTGTGGGATCGAACAAATTGGTCTCGTTGCCTGAGATCCATTGCTCTGAAAGCATCACAATAGAATAGGTTATGTACCATGAGCTTCTTGCAACAAATGCAACGAGAATGATCATTGGATTTATTCCTAGTATTATTTGGGGTGGTAGTAGGAGTAGTCTTCACATTATTCTGAGAATTATTATTTGATTGTGACTTTATGGCTGAATCAGTCATTTGGAGAACCCGCACCTTGGTTTCAAGAAAGTTGAAAAGATCCTGAAGAGAGGGTAATCTGTCCTGTTTGATAGAAGATTCCCAATCTTTAATGATGTTAGGTTGAAGCTTATCAAGAACAACTTTAGAGATGATTAAGTCTGTCAAGCTAACATCCGTGTTGAGTGACTGTAACGCATGCACAGTACTAACGAAGTGGTCTAGATATTGCTGCAGGGATTCTGCATTATTCCTTTCAAGATGCGGAGGCGCGAACAAATGTTCCAGGTGTGTGTTCGCGATAAGACGATCATTGTCAAACCTTTCTGACAACGTACGCCATGCAATGTCGAAAGTGGCTGATGAAACTGGGATGTTTCTTATGACTGACATAACCTCAGCCGTTAGGCAAGATTTCAGATACTGAAACTTGTCCATTTCTGAAATATGCTGATTATTAAGAATTAGAGAGGTAAAGGTGTCACGAAATTCGATCCAAGCTGCCGGATCGCCTGAGAACCGTGGAAGTCTAATCTCTGGCAATTTTGGTAACGTTGATGGTGGAGTATCTAACGACCAACGTTGACTACTAGAGGAATGCTCAGGTTGATAGATCTCCTTGTGTTTAGTAACTAGAGAATTGAGATAAGCCAGAGCCTTACGACTGTTTACTTCAACACCCTGATACTCTTCAATCTCTTGAAATTGGGATCGCAGAATCTTATATTCATCAAATATATTTTGAAACTCACCGCGAAGGATAAGACATTCTTGATAGGAAAGCTCGTCTTGGATGACAAATTCATATATGGTTTGAATGTACTCGTCCAATTGAGACTTGACACGGTTAAGTTTAGCAAGATTGATTTGCGCTTCCTCATGGGCAGCGGCTTGGAGTAAGCTGTCTTCATGAGCCTTGATTAGGCCCTTGGCATACGAGACAGCTTTAAGAACTGCATCTTCTACCGAATCTGCGTATTCCAGTTCGGCCTCTGAGAAATCTAATTGAGTGATTTGAGTTTGTATTTCCTCAAACCTCTTATGGGTTTCTTGTAGTTTTTCCTTTCGAGAGAGAAGCTCTTGAAAGGACGCTTCGTTAGTGATCACATAGCCTGAGATGTGATTCACTTGGCGAGTAATTTGAGCCTTTAGTGGAGCACGCTTCGACTTCAAAGCATTAATGTTTGACTCTACAGTCGCCATTTTGAAATGAATACAATATGAGTAAATATCTATAAGTTAAAAAACCCGCTCGCCTGCGTCTTGGCTTACTGGGGCCTAGCAAAGATTTCACTATGTGATGTGAAAATGTTTATGTGTTGAGTTGCCTAGCACTTTGTAGCTATAAAGGCATGAGTAATGATAATGTATTACTTGAGAGTAATGTTGCAAGTGTAAGTGTAGCTTGTGTTTGAGTATTGTGTTAGGCGTTGGCTGCACAACCTAACCTTAAAAACTAACACTTTGCATGCAACTCACTGGGCATGCGCATGCCACTGCTTACCTTAACTCAAACTGGCTAAGCAATATGCCAGGAATAAATTGAATTGAACACTTTAAAAATGCACGGTAGGCCTATAGAATTATTCACTGCACTGCACTCATTTAGAAAAAAAAAAAAAAAAAAAAAAAAACAGGTGAACTTAACAAACTAGCAAGCTCCAGATTTATTTAAATGCTGCACTGAGAACACGTGCGGCTGAAGGATCAAACAATGCACTGGAAGGATCCAAGGGCCGGAGGACCAACATGTAGGGTTTAAGGCCTCTAGTAAGATGGACCGTATGAGAAGGAAAGGGGAAAAGGATAAACAAATGAATTTGGACCCTACATCGAAAACCAAAAAAAATAAGAAGTTCACAAAACTTGGAGTTAGTAATTATTTATTAAGTTAAATACTGGAGGTTGCTATTTGTTAGTAAAGTGAGCGGAGAAAGCACTGATCACTGTTAAAATCACTGATTACATAATATAAAATTAAAACCAAGTAAAATTGAAGAGATTTAACACTGTTTGAAATGCGGTCTTGACTCGAATGCTTGATGGATTTAGATCTTCTTGAGTATTGTTCTCTTGAAGTTGACTTGAGGTTGATGCGATGACTGACACAATCTTGATGTTAGTCACGTTGGCATGTGCAATGAATAATAATTTCCATCACCAAGATTTGGTGAAATAAATTTCCAGTGTTGTACAACCTTGCCAAGAAGAATAATGAAATACAGTAGTTACATGTTGTACAGTGTTATATTGTGAAGCACTTGGAGGTTATGAGCGATGCACTACATATTGTGTTGTATGAAGGCGAAGCGTAGTAGAACACACTACATTATAGCAGTAATATTATATATATAGGCGAAGCGCAGTATATGAAATTTATTAATAGAAACTAATATTCATGTTGTAAGTGGCCACATCGCCACATTGACGATGCATGGTAGCTGAGACTAGCTGGTAACCATGTCTTTGTTTGGTCGAAAAATCAGCGACAAACTGGCGTGCAGTTCTTCAGAAGGTTACTGGCGAAAAAGCGGGCGTGAATCGCCCCGAGGGATTTTTATACGCATTGATTGCGCAATTAGTATAACATAAACAAATTATGTCATATTAATTCTGATTCGACGAGATTTGCCGCCCTGAGTTAGGTTTCACCAATAAGGTTAATTCATTACGTCATTATCAGAATTACCATAAAATTCATTAGTTGAAGTCCCTAATTAAAGACAAAGACTTGTCCCTTAATTGTTTAGTCAAACAGTCTATGTACTGAAATTATGTATGAATAAGTGAGGTTAAGGACGAGTGTCGTAGTAAGATCCGTGTTTGCGTTTTCCAATGAGTGAATTTAGAAATATTTGACAAGCTTCATGCTGAAACGTCATTACGGAAAACTATTGATTTAACGTATGGAAAATGTTGCATTCATTTACTGCATGAATTTTGATCACCTTCTTTATGAATCCGCATGAAGTTTCTAAATTCCGATCACACAATGTATCGAAATTCATAATTCGCTAGATTTCAAGCGCTGAGCTAGTTTCGGCTTAATTCGTGTTATGTTTGCGGTGCTGAATCGATCACAGCACCTCTAGTGAGCTTTTGATGAACTATGCTTATAAACAAAGATGGCCGCTCTCTTAAGCATGAAAGTATTCAATGTTACACGAAATAATTCCTTATACTCACTAAGGCAAACAAGATTACATGAAAATTTATTAATTACGTTAGCACAGGTAATGGCAAATGTGAATTATATTAAATAGAAAATATCTGCATTACCTTGAAATCTTAACCTTAAATTCTTGGCTATATGCTTATGTTTCAACAGCTGAAGGAATCCGTACTATCCTGTTCTTTAGGAAGTGTATACCTCTATAAAATAATACAATATGCTCCATTGCCCGGTTCTTATTTTACCGGTACAACTATCTGAATGCCGGTACATTTTCTGATATCTTTCCTGTGATTTACCATTTTCAAATAACCGTTAATAATTGTACGTATTTCACTGTTTGTTCTCTTACCATCAGATTGTCCCCATATGTAACAAAATGCATTCCTGCTTCCATTCTAGTACAATGAGTATCCACATACTGTTGTCATGGGGAGTGTTCAATACTCTCTGCAAGTTGAAACTAGTACAAAAAATTGTTTTCCTTTTTTACTTTTCCTGGTTTTTCAAGAATGTTTCTTTAACCAAATCTTTTCCTTTGAGATTTTCTTGTTGCCTTCTGTATTCCTCTACGGAAATGGAACTTTTGTTTTTGAACATCTCACATCCCTTGGGAACACTTGTAATTGAAAGCCTTGTAAATGAAAGACTCTGTTAAATTTGGTTAAAAAAAAAAAAAAAGGGATTTTAAGCACTTTAGTAGTATTAGTTATAAAAATAATACATTGTCTTAAGTGCCAGTGTACAGAATTGGTTCCGAAAGAATTATCTTAAGAGCCAAAAATTTTATCTGAAGCCCACTTTGGGATAGCACTTACGATAAAAATGCGGGAACAGCTTATTCTTTAAGCTGTTTTGTCAGGCATTAAAATAATTATTTGGTTCTTAAGATAAAATACACCAGCCTTTTACTTCCATCTCAGAAGGAGTTCGTGCAAGATCTTTCGCCAGGACGTAAAACTCGGTTGCCTCTTTCTATTCACGTTAAAAGTCAGTTTTAGAAAAAGTGACTGTTAAAATGTTTTGCCTTTTACCCATCTATGTACTTCAATACCAGCTACCTTGCAAAAAAAAATGTTATGGCCTGGACACCAAAGTATCAAGTTAAAATGTCCTCACATGCAATGTATAACATGCTTTACTACTTAGTGGAGGCTGTAGCCCCTCAGCCCCCCTGAATACGCCCCTGATTTTCACCTTCACCACTGTTGAAACATTTACCATGTAAATACTTTTTTATTTATTTATTTATTTATTATTATTATTATTATTATTATTATTATTATTATTATTATTTTATTTATTTTCTTAACTGGGGTCAAGGTTCAGAATTTTCGACCATGCTTTTATTGCATGATTATATATTAGTTGCAGCCTATGCTATGAAGTCTATGGCCTAAAACCGAAATTACGTTTAATGCACTCCAAACTACATTATCAAGCTCCAACACAACTTATAGCCTTATGCATTTGTAACAAATAATTTTTATATGTACTATTTATACGGTATCAATAAAACCCCGTAATATCTTGATTAATAATACAGTTGAGTTTACTATCTTTCTCCCAACAGCTAATTTCCCCCAGCAACAATAAAAACAAAAGAAATCAGAACAAAGTAATTTAACATTCCCTATACACTATATAAATAATCTTAAACACTTATATAAACTTTGATATTAAACTTTACAAGTTACTTTAACTTCAGCATCAGAAACCAACTTCACTGGTTACTTGACTAAAAGTGATTGAACCACAACCGAAAGTTTGTCTGATGCTCTTAACAAATGACATGACAAGGCAGTCTCATCATTGTCACATTCTTTCATTCACAGACATTCCACATTTACTACAGTACAGATTTTGTACCTAGTTCTCACTTAATGACCACAAATCAAATCATGTTACATTGGTTACTAGTTAGAAATAAAACCAGATATTCCTGAATATTTTACATGTGTTAATTATTGCTACTGAAAAAAGATGACAAATCAATATTAATTTGTTTCCTTCAGTTATTTTTAGGAAAATTATTAATCTTAGTCATTAATGTATGCTGGAATAGTTAAACTAATGTTATACTGCTGGTATGAATGATAAATTAGTACTAGATGGACTTAATTAGCCAGTAAACTTAATTCAAATTTTTCCAATTTTGGGATATTTTCACCATTAGCTGAGGAAAAATTTGATCTATTGATTATGAACTAGGTTTAAGCTATATGCCAACAGCACTGTAAATAAGTTATGCATGAAAATCTGGTAACTTTATCCCCTTATTTTATTAATCAGATTAACTCTATCTATATGGCAAGTCTTGTAAAACCATCTAAGATCTTCCTGATGAAAAAATGTTTGTTATCAGTTCATGTGTCGTCTTTGTTGTAAAAGAATTCATTATGAAAACATTATCATAGTTTCCACAAACCAACAGGAAACTTAAGACTCAATACTTATTTTCCAAAGTTGTTAAAACTTATACCTCCAGAATCAAGCTGAATTTTTATGAAACACTTTCAGATGGTTTTGAACTGTTATTATGTGACAAATTGTTTTCAGGCTCATTTTGTGAAACAGATGTAGCAGTGTGTAATGCTACAGGTGAATCTAGATGCTTGAATGGAGGAGTGTGCCTTGAAGGACCTGGAGATACTTTTACCTGTTCCTGTTTGGAAGGTAAGATATCCCACCCTTTTATATGTATCATACACGCTTATTATGATAAAGGAGTGTTACCGCAAAAGTCATGACACAAGTGTTTCTCAATTGCATCTTATGGTAGGCCTATTGTTTTTACCTTTTTTCTTTTAACTCTATAAATATGTAACATAAAAAAATCCCTTTAGGCAAGCCTACAGGCTGAGGTAGATTTCGAAGTGCTTTTGGTTTAATTTATTGTCGCTGCGCAGCACTCTTCTTCTTTAGCCTTGGGATGACAAACCCACAATAATAACTGCAAAAAAGAGGAAAGAGCACTTTTTCAAACATTCAAATCTTGCCTTATATGAGAACTATCAAGAAACTAGTTATTGATTTGTAGATTACTCATCAAGAGCTTTTCAATGATACCCCACAAGACGTAGTTAAAAAATTCCGAATTTCCATCCCCATCCCCCCTACTCGTACCCCCAAACCTCCTGAATCGTTGGTGTCACTGTGAACTCCATAGGGAGTACTCTAATTTATTCAAACAAAGTTTCCCTCTATACTTCATAGGGGCCGAGATATAAATGTTTTAAAATTTCAACCTCCTCCCCGATCACCCCCTTGGGCCAATTTTGCTCATTAACGAACTTGTCCGAACTATTGAGCCTAGAAATAACATAATAAAATTTGTTTCAAATATCTTCAAAATTATGGCCGCTATCATGTAAAAATATAAATACAATTTTTTTTTTTTTTTGAACAGTCGGTGGTTTCGTACTTAGGGAGGCATGAAACGTAAAGATATGAAAGAATTTTTCGAATCGATTGCAATAGGTAGATTTTTCTTAGAAATCTACCTAAAATTCAAATCATGTTCATTTGAACTTCTGTATATGTCCTAAAACTTCTTCTTATTATACATTATTTTACTATTTTGGAGAAGTTTTAGAGAAATTTTAGTACCGGCACTGTGTTTTTTAAAGTATATACTTGAAGTGTATTGACTCTTGTGTAAAGAGTAACATAATGTGAATAATAATTATGTGAACTAGATCTGTGATATGGACACATCTCTATATGTGTAGGCCTACTCTTGAGTAATTAAGTGTTTTAATAATTTACATATATTTACTGACTATACCGGTACCTATTTATATTTACAGGTTGGACTGGAGAAACATGTGAAAATCCTATAGATGAATGTGCTTCTTCACCATGTCTGAACGGAGGCATCTGTGTTGATAGACATTCAGACTATGCCTGTGCTTGTCCATTCGGTGAGGTTTTGTGGTTTTGTGCTAAGCATTAATTACTGTTTCATTACAAGAATACTGTCACGGTAATAGTGGTAAAAACAAAGTATGCCGATAATAATATAATGTGCCTAATATGAACAAGAGGGTAAAAGCCAACTTCTAAACTTGATTTACACCTTTTTCTAAAATTGAATCTTATATTTTATGTTTTAATCTATGTAACTTAGTTTAGTTTAAAATCCAAATCCACTACAATTCGGTAATAATTAATAATGATTGTGGTACTAATACTAATACTACTACTAGCCAACTAGTAGTAGTAGTAATAGTAGTAGTAGTAGTAGTAGTAGTAGTAGTAGTAGTAGTAGTAGTAGTAGTAGTAGTACTAATAATAATAATATACTTATATAGGTAGCCTATATACGAAATCAAATCCATGTGCACAATATTAACATTATTTTATTATTTGAAACACTAATACAATGGGAATTTGTGTATCATTGAACAGTTATAAATTCATATTTTAAAATCCAGTTTACCCAGAACCCAATGTCAATCTACGCCACTGAGAGTTGAGATGGCTGTATGTATTCCAAGAATGAAGTGGACAGAGTATGTCCATGACAGTAAATATGTGTTTGTGACAGAACTGTATCAAATAATAAGCTCCTTGATTTGAAAAGTACAGTTATTTTCACCATCAAACGTAAATGTCATAAGTAGAATTTCACATCAGTATAGTTGTTTACTTCAGAGCAATTTGCATTTCTATTAGCTGCACATTTTGTGATAAGTCTGTAACAACAGTAAAATACATTTGGGGACAAAAAAATGTCCAGACACTTGAATTTTATGTCTTAAGTCAGTCTAAAATGAATGGAAAACCTTTTCATTTGAGAATAGCCATTTGTTTTTAACAAAGCATTACATCAAAAGAAAAACTGATGTCTTTATTAAAAATTCCCAACAATGATACACAGGAAACAAGTGCTTCCTAATTGTTGAAACATTTGTTTGAGTTTTGTGACTTCAGTACCATGTGTTGCCACATCCAGCTTTAATAATGTCTTGTAGGTAACACGGCATGCTTCGGACTATTCTCGCTGTTGGGTAGGAGAGAAAGTAGTCCAGTAATTAGGGCCATGAAAAAGCAGGGTGTTAAAGCACTGGATGATGGAAAAGTGAATGGGAGGACCAAGTGGGATACCACTATGGGAGGAGCGAACTGTAGGCGCTGATGTCAGGGAACCAAAGATCTCACCTTCAAGCTCAAAGAATGTTAGAATAGACAATAGAAAACTTTAATATATATATATTAATAAAAAATACACTTGAAATATTAGCGCTTGTAAAATTTAATGATGGGAAGAAGAGGAAAAACTCTTTTCCCAATGATGTAATATTCAGCACATGTATATGTAACAAAGAAAGTTTGTTAATATAACATAATTAGATATTCTAATTTTCTTTTGCTTGAAGAACATATGGTGAATTAGTTAGAAACACAAAACTAATTATATATGTATAAAAAAAATTACTCAAGCATTCACTAAGCAGGATGCACAACCACGAGGCTGAAGAACAATGATTGTATAGCGCTTACACGTGAAATAGGTGAAATAATCATAATGAACTTTCACAAATAATACCATTGCTAGAGGTGTACAGCTCACACCTGGTATTATAGAAATTGTGACTGTTAGTTGTCGGATATAGGCACCATGGCCTAACTTTGCAGAGCTCGATTATGAGAAGTCCGTACAATCGGCTATTAGGCAAGCTTCTTCTAAGACAAAGGTGTTCTGTCACAATCACCGCAGGTGCAGCACAAGGCACAGAGATAACAATGCTTGACCACTATGGTGGATCAGTGGCTGAAATCATCATTGTTACTCAAGCAATCATGAAATGACAGAGCACAATGAAAATGGCAGAAATTACTATTAAATCACTGATAGGGCTTGGTCGAACACTCTTGATCCTTTTATAGGGGATGTTTTTCCATTCTTTTAAAGCTGCTCAAAGTTCATTTATAGCTTCAGGAACAGCTCTTCTACGACAAATCTCCCTCAATGCAATGTCCCAAACATGTTCAATGGGATTTAGGTCAGGACTGTGTGCTGATCAATCAGTAACATTGATACTAACTTCATTAAGTACAATCAAAACCTGCTCCACAGTGTGTCCCTAGCATTTTCTTGCATTAGGATAAAATGATCATCAATAAATGGTGAGTATGGGACGAATTCTTCATTTATGCACTCCTCAATGTGCCTATGTGCTACCATGGTGCCGCTGGGTGTACACATGAACTCCAAATGGGCTATGATGTAAATGCCAGCACAAACCATAATTGATCCTCCACTGAAGGGCACACTTGGTGACAATACATCTAGGTGCATGCTGCTGTTCTCGTTATCTCCATACACATTCCCGTTGATCTGATTAATTCAGGGCAAAATGGGACTCGTCCATAAACAAAAGAGGTTTCCATTCTTCCTTCGCCTAGTTGTATATTGATGGGCAATACATGACAGCACAACTTGGAATTTGCCATAGCCATGGCATTACAAAAATACACCAATTTGTGAAATGACAGAGAACAGGCTGTTGACTGTTCAGAAAAAAGTGAAAGTTGTATGGAAACAAACAGTGTGGTCGAGACTCAGAGACATTTTCTTCCAGTCTTGTAAAAAGTGGGATTCTTGCAAATAGGTATATTACCAACTTTTTCAACAAATTCAAACTGGTCCTTTGTCATGAATAAAAGATGACAGCACCTCACAACCCTGATATTAATCCATGCAATTTCTTTTTTTAGAGTTTCTTAAAGGAGAAAGGGTTCCAAAGCAGGCCATAAAATGCAATGCAGAACAGAGTTCATAAGATGGAGTTGTGTCGTATGCCATCTAAAGATTTGTAGTAAAGATAAGTAAAGTGGTGACAAATGCAGGGTTTATTTGCAAGACGTTAAGAATACAGACTACAGTGATTAATTCTGTACACTAACATTGCTAGATTAATTAATAGAAATAAATGTGTGTTATTTGTAAACAAATGGTATAATTGATAAACTTCACATTGATCTAAAGGGGAGATTCGTTTTTATAGAATTTATTTAAAGTGTGACTCCTTATGGCCCTTTATAAAGTAAGAAAAGGGAACTAACTTTATTCAACACACTGGCAGACTTTAGGGAAAGTCACAGTGCTATTATGTCTATTCTATTCTATTCTTTATTCTGTCCAACGGAACATATTATATGTTATGGGACTCGTCAACATACAAGTAAGAACACAAAATTACAATTACAAATATACATACAACTTAAAAACTAGTTTACAAAATATACAACATGCACAAGAAATTTACAGTTACAAAAAATATATACAACTTAAGACTAATTCCAAAAAATACAACATAAACATCAATTGATTATATGTAACTTAAAACACAAGTACAAGTTTAAAATACAATAATTAAAATACAATAAAATAAAACAAGTTTCACACTGTCACTGTCACTGTCACATAAGTTCAGCTTCCGAGATAGAGTTAATTGCTTGTGCTTTGTCTGTTAGTTCTTTTAATGTATGGAGGTTTAAACTATAGACTTTTTTTCTAGTTCAAGTTTGGTTGAAATATCTATGTAACTGAAAGAGAAATTAACTCCTAAAAAGGTGCAGAGCCTAAGCCAACTGAAATAAATCATGATTTTTTAATTAAAACATACCTTGGGTTATATAGGTGCTGTCAATAGGTAGGCCTACATGTTAGATGTGCACAGTTCTTAACCTATTGTTTGCAATCCCAAATGTCATTGCAGCAGTAAAGTTACGTTGCTAGCCTTATTTGGAATATTAATTGGGCTTATAAAAATTTCACTGAATGCGCCCCTTTATAAAACACATAAAATTGCCTGGAGATATTGTCGCCTTGTTGTGATTGTTGAGTATGTCTATGTAGGTGGTTGAAGCAGCGTTCTGTCGAATCTACTGGCCAGGCCTATTCTGGTGCTTTGTCAGAAGATTTCTTGTTGGTATCTTGTGTAGAGTATTATGTTTCCATTAGGTTGCTCAGTATGTAGTAGAATTAATTCAGAAAATGCATTTTGACGTGATTTTGGCATGTCTTCTTCAGTTCCTAATAAAAGCAAAATATGAACATAGGAGGAAATTAGAAATACGAGGCGTGTTTTTTAAGTAAGTACCGTTCTGCGATTCCGCCGCCGCAGCGCTACGGTCGGCGTTCCGCGCATGCGCGCTGGTTACCTACATCTCTTGTCTACGCACTGACGCCATTACAGTCTGATTCTTCATTGTATACGTTGTTTACTGAGTGTTTAAGATGCCTCCGACAATCGTGAGTCCCGCCGATTGTGAAGTACGGGCTGTTATACGATTTCTTAGTGCTAAAGGCGTAAAACCGATCGATATTCATCGTGAGATCTGTGAAGTTTACAGACAAAACATTATGAGTGATGGAATGGTAAGGAAATGGGTGAGAGCATTTAAAGATGGCCGCACAAATGTGCATGATGAAGAACGGAGTGGGCGTCCTTCGGTCTTTAATGAAGATTTGGTGCAGAAAGTGGAAGAAAAGGTGACTACCATTTGTTCCTGCACTTGAAGAAACACCTGGGTGGTCAGCGTCTTCAAGACGATAACGAAGTCAGAACAGTTGTGATACAGTGGTTAACAAGTCAGGCGGCAGAATTTTATGAGGAGGGTATTCAAAAACTGGTGCCACGTTATGACAAGTGCCTCAATATTCACGGAAATTATGTAGAAAAGTAGATTAAGGTACAGGCTTTCATGTAAAAATAAAATTATTGCGATATCTTTGCACGTCTTTTTTTAATTCCAAAACGGTACTTACTTAAAAAACACGCCTCGTAAATAGCCTAATGAATGCTACATGATGTAAATATATTATAGAAAGAAACTAACCTTAGTAATACTGAACTGCAAAACTAATGAGTAAATTAAGCATTGTACTGAAATGGTAAATAATAAAAAAAGTGTATTTATGGGGGATTAGTATGTTCATAAATGATCTGAAAAAACGGATTGTGTTCTAAGTGGTTTTCATTTAATATTACATGTTGGTGCCGGTATATTTCTGTTGTTCTAGTGTATTTAATTTTGATCCTTTGTCTTGATTGTGAAGAATTTGCAAGGTATTACCAATATTCAAAGGCCAATGTTTTTCTTTTAGTAGGCGTTTTGCACATGCTGATTTTTGTTTGTTAAGTTTAAAGTCCTGAGAATGTTCTCAAAATCTTGCTTTTAATTTTCGGCCAGTTTGGCCTATACAAACCTCATTACAATCCCTACAATTCGTTTTATAAGCATCATTCCCATTAAATTTATCATTTATATTTATCCCATTATGATTTTATTAAGGTATCATATGGCGTTGTAAGCATTGTAGAGTGTATCCTTTAATTTATTATTAGTTTTGTAAGTCACTTTCAAATTATTATTTTTAAAATGTTTTTTTTATACCATGCACATTTTTGTCTTTATAGTTAAAGGTATCATATGACGTTGATTTTCTTGTCATCCTTTACAGGTGTTAAGCAGCTTTTAAGTTTCTTGTTGTGTATACGTCTGTTTTTTTTTTTTTTTAATAATTGCAATATTTTATCACTCTTATACCCATTGTTTTTAGCTATCTGTAAAATTATAATAGTTTATGCTGATGAAGTGGTACTGATAGCCAGTACTGAAGATGATTTACAACGATTGCTACATCATTTTGTAATGAATGCAGAGAAATATAATATGAAAGTATCTACAGAAAAGAGTAAAAGCATGTGTATCTCAAAAGAACCAATAAGATGTAAACTGGAAATAGATAATAAAATGATTGATTAGGGGATGAATTTGAGATATCTTGGAGTGGATATAACAAGTGATCACCATGTGATAAATGAAGTAAGAAATCTAGTGCAAAAAGCAGCTAGAATCTCGGGATGTGATCTGGAAAAATAAATGTCTTAGTCTAGAGAGCAAAATAAAAATATATAAAACTGCAGTTAGATCAATACTAACATATGGTACAGAAACTAGAGCAGAAAATAGCAAAACTAAACAGCTTATGAGAACAACAGAAATATATACATTGAGAACAATATTAGGGAAAACAAGATTAGATAAAGTAAGAAATGAAACAGTCAGACAAGAATGTGGTATAATGGACATGGTTAAATTTACAAAGGTAAGAAGGTGAGAATGGAATTCCCACATTGAACGAGCAGAGAGAAATAGACTGATTAAAGCTCCAAGAGATCTTGTACCAAAGGGAAAAAGAGAAAGAGTTCATCCGAAGAAAAGATGAAAAGAAGGATGTTTATCATCTCCATCGGATTGAGCATGAAGACGAACAAGCAAAAGCTTAAACAGAAGAAAAAGAAAAAAGAAGAAGTAAAATTATGTTAAGTCCTTTATACTACTTCTTCTTCTTCTTCTTCTTCTTCTTCTTCTTCTTCATCTTCCCCATGATGCCTTTAGAGCGTTGGGGGGTCCTCGATTAAGGCTTTCCACATCCTTCTGTCCTGTGCCATCCTTTTCAATTCTGATTTGCTTTTGGAGATCTTTCTTCCCATTTCCTCTATGCAGTCTTCGTATGTAGTTCTTGGCCTTCCTCTTGAGCGACCTCCTATCGGCCTTGCTTCCATGAATTGTCGTGGCTTCCTGTTCTCCTCCATCCTTGTAACGTGTCCAAACCATGTTAACTGTCTTTGGGCCAGGCGTTTTTCTACCGGGGGTTGCTGAAGTTCTTCTCTTATTATTTGATTCCGAACTAAGTCACGTCTTGTTTTCCCTGCGATTCGTCTTAAGCATTTCATTTCTGCTGCAGTTACTCTTCCTATTTCTTCCCCTCTTACTGGCCAGCTTTCACTTCCATATAGTAGTACTGGTTCCATTACTGTTCGGTATATTTTAAGTTTTGTTTCTGTCGTCAATTCTGATTTTCCAAAGATGGTTTGATTTAACTGATAATATATATTAATACATCTACGGACCCTATTTAAGACTTCATGTTTTATTTTCCCGTTTTGATGAATTATTGTGCCCAGGTATTCATAATTTCTTACCTGTTCGAGTTGTACCACGTTACATTGGATATTTAGTTGTCCTACTGTTTCATCTGTCCTAGCCACCTGCATCACCTTGCTTTTCTCTACATTTATCTGCATTCCCTTTTCCTTTAGGTTTTCTGTTCACTCCATTACAGCCTGCTGTAATTTTGTTTCCGTATCTGCTATTAACACTATATCGTCTGCATATATGAGTGCTTGGCACTGTATTGGTTTCATCTTCTAGTTTCCATTATTGTTCTATTTGTTCTTCTCTTACATACCTTAAGTACTTCATCCATTAACACTATAAACAGTAATGGGCTTAGACTATCCCCTTGTTTTACCCCTATTTTCATTTTAAATGTTTCCGATTTTCTTCCTTCCAGTCTGACCACTCCTTCTACTTGTTCATACATTGCTTTAGTCAACTTCTGAAGTTTTGAACTGACTTTCCGTTTCCTTAGTGTTTCCCATATCTCTTCCCTAGGTACACTATCAAATGCTGCCTTCAGATCCAAAAACGCCAAATTAATTGTTTTCCCTCTTGACGTTACTTTCTCACATATAGTTCTTAATATGTAGATCCAATCTTGCGTTTGTCTTCCTGGCCTAAATGCCGCCTGTTCTTCTTCTAGTTTCTCTTCTATCTGCCTTCTCAGTTTCATTTCCAATATTCTGGTAAATATTTTAGATATTACCGATGTAAGACATACTGCTCTATAGTTGTCACACTTTGCCGAATCGCCTTTCTTATATATGGGCACTATGATGTTTCTTCTCCAATCTTCCGGAATACATTCTTCTTTCCATATACATTTGAAAAGGTCTGTCATCTGCCTTATTACTGCTTTTCCTCCTATTTTTATGAGTTCAGGTGTTATTTCATCTTCCCCGGCTGCCTTTCCATTTCTCATCCTTTGAGTTGCTATTTCCACATCTATTTCATCTACTTCTTCTCTATCCGTCTCTTCCTCTTCTGTTTGGTTTGTGCTATTTCTATCATTTCTACCATTCCCTCGTCTTTCTTCTCTCTCTTTAAATTTTTCCTCATAATGCGCTATCCAGGTTTCTAATATTCCCTCTATATTTGTTTGTAATTCACCATCTTCATTTCTTACATTCTTTATTCTTTTCCCTCCTTTACCTCTTAAATTTCTTATTGTGATCCAAAAATTTTTCTGATTTTCCTGGAAGCTGTTTTCTACCTCCTTCCCAAATTCTTCCCAACTTATTTTCTTTGCCTCTGCAACTATTCTTTTCGCCTCATTTCTTTTAGCCTTGTATTTTTCTAGGTCTCGTCTTGTGCCTGTATTAATATAGCGTTTCCAAGCGGCTTTTTTCTCTTTGACTGCATTTTTCACTTCCTCATTCCACCACCTTGTACATTTCTTATTTGTTCCTTCCTTTTTCTTTCCACAAATTTCCTCACTTGTCTCCTTTATTATTGTCTTAAACAGCTGCCATTTTGTTTCAACATCCTCTTCCATCCTCAATGGTGTTTCTTCAAACCTTTGTGCTAGTCTTCTTTGGTACTCCTCCTTTTTCCCCTCTTTTTGTAATCCCTCGTACTTTATCCTCTCGTGGTAGTTCTTTTTCTGTTTCCGAGGCTTTCTTAATCTGGTCTCTGCCACTAGTAATTTGTGATCCGTATTTATTTCTGCTCCTCGTATCACTTTTATGTCTCTTATGCTTTTATGATTTTCTTTCTGGTATATCATGGTGAAAAATTGTTTCAAAAGGAGTGTGAAAGATGTTAAGACTATGCCTGGACCGGACATAGATTCGGATCATAATCTTTTGGTTGCTGACATTGAAACAAGAATGAAGAAAATAAGAAAATCTGAGAGGACTAAAAGAAGATGGAATTTGGAGAACCTACAGACAAAAAATAAAAAAATAAAGGAAGAGTTAGAGGGCAAATTTTGTACATTAGAGGATGAAAAAGTCAACTGGAACAACATAAAAGAAATATTACAGGACACAATGACAAGACATGTAGGAAAAGAAGAAAAAAGAGCTAAAAACCATGGATTACACAAGAAATGCTAAAGAAAATGGAAGAAAGAAGAAAATGGAAGAACATAAACAATACAGAATATAGAAGACTAAATAATGAGCTAAGAAGAGAAACAGATAAAGCAAAAGAACAGTACTTGGAAGAAGTTAGTGAAGAGATTATGGAAATGCAGAGAAGAGGAAGATATGACCTCATGTACAGCAAAGCAAAGGAGATAGGATGGAAAGAGACACTGGTTGTGGTTGTACTGTGCTTCTGCATTTCAAGACTGAACAAGAAATATGCTCCTAAGACTTGATGCTTTCTTGGCACTAATTATTAATAATGGTTTCACGGGCTATAAGCCAAGTAAAAGGATATATATCATCCAAGCTTTTGGTCGCTTAGATTAAGTTTATGTTTCAGAATAAAAGTTTTAAACTTGTCTCCATTTCCCTGAGGAAGGCCACAGAGAAGTCAGCAACAGAAAGCTTGGATGTTATATATATATCCTTTTACTCAGCTTATAGCCCGTGAAACCATTATTAATAAGAAATAAGCTCAAAAGAAATGACTACAAATTCAGTGAGGATTTACTTTACTGAGTGGACTTGGTGCAACCGGTATAAGTGATTTAAAACGAAATAGGAAAAGCGATTTTGAAAATCTTAAGATTTGACTTTTATCACTTGGTAAATTTCTTGATTGTTGGTCATCCTGGAACACACCACGAACATAAATGTTAATTGAAGATTGTGATCAAAACCACATACACAAGATATATACCGATGGATTCAGTTTTAATGAAAGAGAGGAAGAACCATCAGTAGGATGTGCACATTTTGTGCATTGTGAGGAAATATCATTCAAACTTCTCAAATTGTCTTCGAACTGTAGTGTATTCAATGGCTATAAAATGGCTATGGTTATTGGCTATAAAATGGTGCATAGAATCAAAACATAGTGTGCAAATTCATAGTGATTCCCAAGCTGCTCTCCACTCGATTAACAACAGATACGATCTGAATCCGATCTCGGCTGAGATTAGAAATTCTATCCAAGGGCATGAAAACCATATATGTAGGCTATGTGTTGGGTATGTAGACCTATTGGATCAGTGAGAAATGAGTATGCAGATTGGTTAGCAAAATCAGCAGCAGCTTCTCATCACATTCTAAAAATCCTGCATCATATGTTAAGACCCAGATCAGGAATCACATCAACAGCCACTGGAATGACGGATTAGTCCAAAGTACTAATAATGCATTAACTAAGGAACTGTTTTTCCCCACTGTGTATAAATGGTTACGGGCTAAACATTTCTCACCAAATGTTATTTTAACACAATTTCTAACAGGCCTTGGAAAGTTTGGTAGTTATTTTATGAGATTCAATGTTATTACAGACAGAAACCATATCTGCAGATGTCAATTGCCAAAAGAAACTGTGAAACACATCTTATTTAAGTGTCCATTATTTGAAAAAAGAAGGTCTTGAATTGCATGCTTCTCAGTATGAGAAAACATTTTTTCAACTCATCTCTCCATTTATTTAACAAAATCTGCTGTTTTAGAGAATTTATCACATTCACTATCCACTTTAATGAATTACTTATTTGATGTTTGAAATTACCGTACATCATTACAGTATTATAATTAGTTTGTAAACTACAACTCTGTGGAAAAATAGGGTTTCCATCCCTGGAGATTAAATAATAATAATAATAATAATAATAATAATAATAATAATAATAATAATAGTAATAAATAACAACAACAACAACTGGTGAAGAGTATGAAAAACACTACCACTGGGAAGAATGTAATTCTAATATCCTTAGATATAAAAGAATTTGTATACCAACATACCCATAGATCACACAGTTAATATAATTGAGGAAAGGTTGTTTCAAAAAAAAGAATAAATATCCAAACTAACCTCGACTATACTAAAACAAAATTATTTGAAATTTTCACAATAAAATTTTCTTGCAAAAAACATTTATAGCTATTGGCTCACCTTTGTCAGGTATTCTTGCTGAAACATTCCTGCAATATGTAGAAGAGACACAAATTGAGGACATCATTAACAAGTTGAACATCAAAATATACAGATGATACATGGTTGCCATTTTATTAAATTGTGAGCAATGCCATGCAGAAAAAAGTACTAGAAGACTACAATAAAATCAATAAACATCTTACATTTACCCTAGAGAAGGAACAAAATAATACACTTATCTCGACAAAACTTAGATTTAACATCTATAGAAAGCCTACATTTACAGATGCAGTAATCAATAATAACTCCACCCATACGGGCAAAAAATGGCAGCTACGTTCCATAGGCTACATAACATCCCTATGAGTAAAAAGGAATACAATAAAGAACTTAACATAATCTTACAGATAGCTACAAACAAGGGTATAAGAGTGATAACATAAGGCAATTATTTCAATAAAGATTCAGCAAATTCGGCGTATAAGGAATTCATTACTACTTTTAAACATTCCTACCAAATTGCTCTGCCTGAAATTACAGTTACTATTAAAGAACCCAAATGTAACTGGATTACATCTGGGATAAGAAAGTCGAGTGATAGGTTAAGATTTTTAAGTAGGGTCGTTAAGAGTGTTAACACATCAGATGTTCTCAAAAACTACTTTCACCAATACAAGAAAATTTACAATCAGGTAATAAAAGCAGCAAAGAAATTGCACAATGGTAACTACATAAAACATTCAGCAAATAAATCTAAAGCTATGTGGAACCTTCTAAACTATGAGCTAGGAAAAGATAAAGCTAATACAAGTAACATACAAATAAATGAAAATGGTACACATATAACTGATGCAGAACAAATTCCTAACTTATTTAATGATTACTTTGCAAATGTTGCTGCAAATATAATAAAAAACATTTTCGATAAAAATGGCAAATCTACAGATGCACCTACAAAAAATTTGAATGTCTACAATAACATGTTTTTGACCCCAGTAAATGAAATTGAAATAGTTGATATAATAAAAAACATGAAAAATAAGAAGTCAGCTGGAATTGATGAGATTCCTCATTTTCTTATAAAAAATGTTTTATGCAAGTTGCAACTTCCTTATGTTATATAATTAATCTCTCATTTGCCACAGGCCAATTCCCTGATGACTTAAAAATATCAAAGATAAAACCAAAAAAGGAATAAATACTGATTTAAATAATTATAGATCTGTCTCATTGCTATCTGTTTTTCTAAAATTATTGAAAAGGTAGTTCATAAAAGACTAAACTCATTCCTAATTAAACATACAATTCTTGCAAATAGTCAACATGGATTTCAAAAATCTAAATCAACAAATACAGCGATAACAGAATTTATTTCAAATATTTATAAATCCATGGATAAAAAGGAATTAAATGTGGCTTTATTCTTGGATTTGTCTAAAGCCTTTGATCTTGTAGACCAGGATATTCTACATTGGAAACTTGAGTCATACGGAATAAGAGGCTTAGCTCATAAATGGTTCAAGTCTTACCTAACAGATAGGAAGCAATTAGTAGAAATTTCTCATAATTATGCAAATTGCAAGTTAAATGTTACTCGTTTATCTAACCTGAAATCAGTAAAGTATGGTGTACCACAGGGATCCATCCTTGGACCTGTTCTTTTTCTTGTATACATAAATGATTTGGAATCGTGTATTAAACATGGTAAACCTACCCTCTTTGCTGACGACACTACTGTGTTTATATCAGGCCATAATTCCAATGATATAATCCCCAAACTAAATGAGACTTCTCTTCATCTTTCCAAATGGTTTGATGTAAATAGACTATCTGTTAATCTGGACAAAACAATAGCCACATATTTCTGCCTTGTACAAAAATAGACATGCTATGCAATACTTACTACAAGGAAATCACTAGGGTTAGAATCTACCAGAATTTTATATTTTACCCAATTCCATTCTATACTAACTTTGGGGGAATTCATCACACACTCCCTTAGTGTTCAATTAACAAAAAAGAGCTATTCGAGCAATGATGCTGGTGAGCATGCGTACTAGTTGTAGAGATTTTAAAAAATCATTACAGATTCTACCGGTTCCATGTGTCTATATTTTTGAAACATTAAAATCTGTCAAGATAAATATAAACGACTATAAAACAAATTTAGAATTTCACTCCCACAATACAAGAACAAAAAATAATTTGCACGCCATATCCCACAATACCAAACTGTATAATAAAAGCTTTATGAATACTGGTCTGTCTATGTATAATTCTCTACCAGCTTATATAAAGAACCTACCCACTACTCAATTTAATAAAACCTTTAAAAAATTCTTGTTAAAATACTGTTTTATAGTGTAGAAATAGAAATTTACTCACAGGAAAACTAAATTTGCAGCTAAGAAAAAAACTGATGAGATGCTACGTTTGGAGTGTAGCTTTGTATGGAGCCAAAACATGGACACTCAGGAAAAGAGAAAAGAAATATCTGGAGAGCTTCGAGATGTGGTGTTGGAGGAGGATGGAGAGGATTCGATGGACGGATAGAATCACAAATGAAGAAGTTTTAAGAAGAGTGGAAGAAAAGAGACACATCTTGCAAGATGTGAGAGTGAGAAAAGCCAACTGGATGGTACACATTACGAGAAGAAGAGGACTCTTGCTAGATGCCATAGAAGGAAAAATAGAAGGAAAGAGAAGACTAGGAAGAAGAAGAATTGAGATACTGGATGACATCAAGAAGAAAAGAAATTATGGAGAGTTAAAGGATGCAGCAGAAAATAGAAGGAGCTGGAAAATGGAATTTTACATGGGAGTGTAGACCTGCCGTAAGGCAGAAGTACCATGAATGAGAAAAAAAAGTGTAGAAGAGTTTTATGGAGGAACAAAAACTCACTTGAGTGACGTCAACCTTTAAATTTCATATAATTTTGTGACTGATAATTTTCCATGTAAAATATGACTGAGTATTTATTGTTCGCCAATGTATTGACTAAATTATGTTTTGACCAATATTGTTTGTTATTTTTTCCTGTTGATGTTTCAAGGCTTCCTCCACTGAAGAAAATTCATGGAAAACAAAATAGTGCTTTAGTTTGATGACACCATCAGATCCATTCCAATTTTCCCCTACACATTTTTATTAAAATTCCTGTTGTATGGTCTGTTTTTATCTTTATAAGTTAGACTCATCGAAAGCTTTAGTCTAGGCCAGCCTATGTGGCTAATACTTGGTCATTGAATTTAAATATTTATGTAAATCGGTGATGAAATCGGTTTGAGCCATCTGTCAGAGGCATTACAAAAATGGGCTACTTTGAATAACCTAAATGTCCCTCAAGATCATCTTGAAGTCCAGCGCAACTGGGATTTAATAAACGCTGCATGCATCCACGGGTCGCTGGTTTCATCTTGCATTTCAGCTACTGATCAAGCACGCATTCTTGCTATCCAAGAAAAAGAAGCTAATTCATGGCTTAACGCCATACCATATCTACAAACGTTGGCACCTTTATGGATAACATGAGCTTTCAGATTACAGTAGCCTTGAGACTAGGCTCTAAAATTTACCAACATCATAAATGTGTTTGCGGTGTCACTACAGATCAGTATGGTTACCATGGTTTAAGCTGTAGGAAGAATGCGGGAAGAATTTCAAGACATTTCACCCTTAATGACATATTAAAACGTGCCTTATCGTCAGCAGGCATTCCTTCAATTCTAGAACCAACTGGAATCAGCCGCACTGATGGCAAACACCTTGATGGGCTGTCTATTATACCTTGGAGGAATGGTAAATCACTGCTATGGGATCCCACTTGCGTTGACACATTGGCTGGTTCCCACTTATCAATGACATCCAAACTTGCCGGTTCCGCTGTAGAAGCAGCAGTTAAGCTAAAACAGCATAAATACCGAGGTATCACCGATAACTATTTATTTACACTGTTCGCAGTGTAAACCTTTGGCCCATGGTGTGCAGAAGCGAAAGAACTAGTAAAAGACATTGGGAACATCTTGAAGAGCATTACGCACGATCCTCGCGCCACAGATTATCTTCGGCAGCGTATAGGTATAGCTATACAACGTGGCAATGCTGCGAGCATTATGGGGACAATCCACAATTCTTCTTCTCTAGAGGAACTGTTTTACTTTTAAAGTTCTTATTCCTGTTATTCAGGTTAACTGTTTCATAATTATGTAACATGCTTTACCTTAGAAATAAATTAGTATTTAGATATTTAGTTTGTAACTAGTCTTACCTCATTCATTTTACTGCCTATAATACAACATAATACTTCTTTCATCATTCTAGAATATCTGCAACTCCTTTGTGCATAGTGTATATGCCAGAACATTACATCATCGTGGCAGGAAACTGTTTTCCCCATCACCTTTGCAATATTTAATTATTCAGTGTTGATGTAGTATTAGTGTATTGTTCTAGTGTTATATTAAAGTTTTCTATTGGTTGTAGCAACAGATGTTTTATGCTTGCTAGGTAAGATTTGGATCCCTGACATCAGCACCTACAGTCTTTCTTGCTCTTCGTGGTAAGTCCACGTGGTCCTTCGAAACCCATTCCTACATTTGCATCCTGCTCATACATTTTGTTCTATTATGAATAGGTGACTTGAATGAGAAATCATAGTATTCTGGGGTTGGTTGTATATCTGTCTGCTCTTTGGCAGAAATTACCACTTGTGTAAAAAACAAAGTTAACTATCATAGCCTAAGTAAAGGCAACAATGCTGTATGGCATGCTTTTATTTTGAAAATGCATCTTGGGTCATGTTTCAAGTCAAAGACTTTAAATTCAGTATAAAGCTTTGTCTTAAAAATTAATTGTGATATTTTAAGACACATGTGAAAGCATTCTTAAGTTAAGATAGAAGGAGGCTTCTTCTGTCAAACAAAATGGCAGATATTTTAGTAAACATTTATTATTAGGTTCTTGTGGTTTGTCCATTTTGTAGTGATGTAATAACTTAATGATTCATTTAGAGCATATAGCTTTTTTCACTGGCACTCACTACTGTGGTATAGCAATGTTAATTACCTTGTTGGAGTGCTTTCAACCGCGTGGAGCAGCCATCTTCAGCAACTGACTCCCATGATGGCTAGGAAGACATTTTTGAATGACTGTGTCTTAGAGTGCATGTGATTTGAACTGTAATTGTTCGTTTAAGATGTTGGTGTTGTCTTGGGTGTGTGTGTATGTTTCATATTGTTCAAGTGTGTTGAGGGTCCATATCTCCTTTTAATACATCAATACATCAAAGGAATGAGTCTAGATTTTGTTTTCATTTCACAGAATTTGTGGCATTACAATTTAATTACTATAAAATTGATTAAAATCAGCAACTTTTCAACTATGTTCAAAACTACATCATTAATTTGTGTGTATTACATTGCTAGGAATATATTGTTAAGCTGTGGCTTAATGGCAACTTGCGTAGAGGCAAGCAGCTTCATTTATGTTGATAATAAATTATTTTCTTCTTCTATATTGTTTCCATTGTTACAAACATCATGACTTCACGAATGTTCTTTGTAGAAAACATAAGTAAACGATAATGAAATAATAATGTAATAAAACATTTGTACAACATTCATCTGTTGATATGCCAATATGATTTGTGAATTTCAAAAGCCTAATGAGCACGCCAACTCTGAACTCAAGAGAGACAGTATACCACGCGGTATGTGCACACTAAATGATTCTAGCGTGCAATGGGTAAGCTTGCACTTCTTACTGCTGTACTCATTGTGCAATGAGTTGGTGGCCGCTGCTCTAAATGAATCATTAAGTATATTATTAGGTTTCTTTTTTAATTGTAAATGGATAGTGATGAATGACAAAACATACACTTTGTTCTAGGCTTCACAGGAAAAAACTGTGAAGTGAAAATTCATCAATGTGATTCAAGTCCATGTGAGAACAACGCTCTGTGTCTGATTGAAGATGGTATGCGGGTGTGCTACTGTGTTCCTGATTACCATGGAGATCGCTGCCAGTTGCAATATGATGAGTGTCAACTAGGACCAAGGTAGAAGCTTGACACATACATTTATTTAATAATGCACTGGGACTCTCAATAGAAACTAACGTCTCACATCTGCAGGTGTATGAATGGTGGAACGTGCTTGGATGGCGTGGACAACTTCACATGTTCCTGTCCACCTAACTTGACAGGTCAATTCTGCGAATGTCTCATCACTGGGCCTGGAGAACTTAACTGTTCTTACATCATACCATCCACCGCTACAACAATGCTAAGTTCAAAGTCTCCATCTCTGATAACTGATGAAGTGTCTTCAACATTTATTACCACCTATGTGTCTCAACCAGAACAGACTATGTTTACTTCTGAACACTCAACATCTCAAGTGCCTTTCTTCCAAACTTCACCATGGATGTCTGAATCAACAACTACTGATATTTTTTCACATTCTGTAACATCAACTTCTGAAATATCTTCCAAATACACAATGCCAACTGAGGAAACAAAACCTACTCTTTTACCAGAAATAACTTCCTTGTTTCCTGACACAAAAAGTACTGAGGTGCCTTTAACACTATCTTCCATTTCTATTTTTACTGAACCTTTAGATATGACATCAAAAGCTGTCTCTGTTCCCCTAACAGAATTTCCTCCACCTTTAACATCTCCTGTTACAACAGTACTTGGAACAGAAGAAACTGTAATGTATTCCAACAGAACTGAAATATTTACTCCCACACAATATCTCGAAGAATCTACTGGTACTTCCACTAGTCTTCTAACAAACATCCCATTTACTTTTACAACTGAAGGTACTTTGCCAAGATCGGAAGAAAGCACCACAATCTCAGTATTCAGATCAACAGGAAGTACATCACCCCAAGTTCCTGTAACTGCAGAAACTTCAAAATCTCCCTATCTTCCAGTGTCCCCTGTCACTGGCAAAGTGCCTTTTGAAAATGCTACAGACTTCGGAATGACAACAGCTACAGAAATGGTGACTTGGAATCCAACTTCTAGTACAAGTACAGAATATTCCTCAGAGAGTTCATCGTCTCCCACTGAGTTGCCTGACTGCAGTATTACACCTTGCCTTAATGGAGGAACTTGCATTCATTCAAAAGAAGGGCCCAGGGTGAGTAATGCTACTTATTTTCTCAAACCTTCTCTTTTTTTAATTCTATTTACCCTGCAGGTAGGCCTAGGCCTACTATTTTTCTTAAAAAAAGGAGGCTTTTTAAAACTTAAAAACTCAAGTTATGCTTCTTATAAAGTTGAATTATAGGCTATGGTACTGAGTGATGTAGCAGCATAAATACACACAGGTATAACTATTTTTGTAGACACTTCTTTCTATGAAGTACTAGTTTTCTGAGTTACCGGTACATACATAACCTGATGACAAACTTACCCAAACTTAAGCATGGATTTTCATATTTTCTTGCTTCATTCCAACAAGGTTTAACAAGGCATAGCAGATGTGTAAAATTACACTGGCTCCTCTAAAATAAGACCAATTGAGTAATTTTTAAGAACATTTCAAAATACATGCAGTTGCATGCACTTAACAGTTCCAAATGTTGTTATCAATGGTAATGTAATTTAAAATTTTCTACAATTTTATAACCATTGAACTAGCATAATATTGTCAGCTTTATTTTAAGCAAATTTTCTTTATTTGTTTAAAACAAATTAGTTTGTTGTGATTTATGATTTATACTGCTCAAACATTTTCCCACCAAACTGCATGAAGTTTAACAAATAAAATCTGCAACAGTAACAGTAACAGTTTCAAAATTAGATTTATTGTTAACTTGATGCAAATTTAGGTTGTTTAAGCTTAACACTTTTTGAAATTACACTTTTTAAGCTGTTTAGTTCCTGGATTTTATGAAATGCAACGTTATATTAGCTTTAATTAAAAAAAAAAGCTTCCAGATAATTTTATTCTTTCAGAAGTTATGGTTGTTTGAAACCGTTGACTGAATGGATGGGCCTAATGAAACCATAGGCACAGGTTTTTATAATACAAGATGGTTGTTAACCTCATGCCAAACCCCCAAGCTGGAGGACCACCTCATGTCGTCTGTCCGACAATGCTTATTCAACATATTCGTAGCTACCCTCCATACCTGGAGGCCGTATCCTCTATCCACAACCTGAGGACGCACCATGTCGTGGTGACAGAGACCCACCCCTTAGGCTATATATATTATATGTGTATAGGTATACTTCTTTTGTATATATATATATATACCCATACACATAGGCTACATACAAAGCATAACCTTTCCATTTAATACATTTAATACACAATATTCATGTTTCAGTGTGTCTGCAAGTTTGGATGGGAAGGATCTTTGTGTCAGAACCACCTGGGAATACAAGTGGCTGCTTTTATGGGACAATCCTACCTAAGCCACAGGCTGATGAACAGTACAGGAACACATATTGCAGTAGTTGCTCGTACCATGGCTCCAACTGGTATATTACTGTATGCACATCTCTCACAGGACATGTATATGTACTTATATCTAGAAGATGGCCTTCTCAAGTTTCAGTTCTCTTGTGGTATTCAGACAATGCTCTTCAGTGAAGTACAACTTCGAGTAAACAATGGATTTGATCTTCTAGTACAAGTCACGTAAGTTTCTTAAATTATAAATTAATGTTATGGATCCCAAATTAAGATAGTTTAAGTTCTGTGCAATTAAATTAGCATGAGCTCTTATCCATTTACAGTATATGCAGAGTAATTCTAATTTAGTTCTTGAATTTTGTTCATTTTGTACTGATGTAAGAGCTTAAATGTCAGCAAAAAAAGTGGAGTAGGCCTACTCAAATTTAAAAAATAATTGCCATAGGTCCATGTACCGAAGTGAAGCATGTTAATATGGAGCGAATTTTCGAGATCTTGTTTCCTCTGTATGTCACTGTATTGTAAATTCTTTGGATTCCATATTTCTAGTGGAGGTCTGTTGGTATTAATTAACATTCATGAAGATAAATGGTGTACAGTCAAGGAATTGGCGATGGGTTTAAAAATGGGGGTACATAGGGGTACAGCATATACTCATGTTCCCCCTTGATTTAAGCCCTGAATGTAGCTTAAAATTGAAGGGGTCAGGGAAGATAGTGCTAAGTCTCCTTTTGTAAAAGTTAAGATTGTTGTACTATTTGTATTTTGTCTTAGTCACTGGTACAAGCTGAAGGCAATCGATAGAAATATTAATTAAAGCCATCATAAACGCAGAGACGAACAAGCATTAAGTTTAGAAAACACGCCTATCACATTTACATATCGGCCTGAAAGGCTTAATTCAATCTTAACGCATTTCATAATACTCGAGAGAATATATCAAAGATAAGTACATACCTCTGAATAAGAATCCTAATCGATACTGGAGCCACATCCCACTGAACCAAGGAGTCCCAGGTCGATGTCCATTGCCCGATGGATAGAAACACAAAGAAAACGACACCCAGACGGAGAATCAAGAAGTGCCGATGAAGGATAAAACGAGAGTGAGACCGAGGCACCATTGTCCTCGATCTTTTATACAAAACAAGCCTTTTGTTACGTCAGTGCTCTTTAACAATATACCCATAGAAACACTCCACAATCACGGGAGAACCAAAGTCTCCTTATAGCACAAGTAACAATAGATAAAAACGCAACAGAACCCACGACAATTTGTCAGTACGTGACATCCTGCATTAAACCAAAACATATGACGCAACACAGCGTATTAACAATCTGTAATTACAGGGCCAACTATAATATGTTTATAAAAGTAACAAGTAGAAGAACAAAGCCTCCTACATAATGATTTCTTCTCCCAAAATTTATATTAATAAATTCCGTGCACCAAGTGATAAAAAACTGTTTAAAAAAAATCTGATGTGAAAGTCACATAACTTCCTCTGCCCAAATAAAAGTTAGCAGTATTCACATATCCTTGTACAGAATCGCAAGACACAATTTTACGCTAATTATCCTATAAATACCTCTTCTTTCAATGATGCGACTAAAAGCGCAGTCTATATAACAAACTTAAAAAAAAAAAACAAATGACTGCAGACGTTTATTGAACTTTCTGCCGTAAAATATAATTTCCGAAATTTATCGAATATTTCCCTCAGATACATCTTTACTCTATGCATGGCCAACAATACATCTTTCTCACTTCACATTCTTATATAAAATAAGAGGCCGTGAAAGAGCGCGAATTCAGTTGTTCATCACGTAAGACAAACTTTCTACAAACAGTGGGTGAACAGTGGGTGGCTTGTAACTACCCTCAGAGAATTTTCTCGAAAAAATGTTTCAAATAAAAGTTTTAGCTCTTAGTATAAGCAACCTATGTGCAAAATTTAAAGAAAATCGTTAGAGCCGTTTTCGAGAAAATCGCGAAAAACGAAAATTTCTTCATGTAAAGTCCCCTTAAAAATAAGAGGAAATAGTCGCCAATCTTATCCTCACATCTTCAGAAGGTACCTGACCCAAATACGAAATTTTGTTTTCATACGATTTTCCGTTTTGGAGCTAGCTTGTTCACAGATATTTTCCACACAGACACACAGACACACAGACACACAGACACACAGACATGTTTCCAAAAATAGTATTTTTGGATTCAGGGGGCCTTGAAACGTGTATATATGCTAAAAACTCAACTTCGAATTTTGGGGTCGAAAACAATACTTCCTCTACCTATAGTACCTATGGTACGGGCAGAGGAAGTAATAAAATATTGGCGCACTAGCCTTCTTGGGGCTACGATGGGAATTGTCGCCACAAGGGGATGCCCACGGGGCGGGGTTCTTTCTCCCCTACTGTAGAGTCTCGTGGTGGATGATCTTCTCAAAGAAATGACCCACGAAGGATATTACATACAAAGCTATGCAGATGACATAGCACTTGTTGTCTTTGGGAAATTTCCCAATACAGTCTCAGACATGATGAATTGTTGTCTGAGGAAAATTCACAAGTGGTGCAAGCAGGAAGGCTTGTCTATTAATCCTATCAAAACAGTTGTAGTCCCTAACCTAACAGGTGGAATTTGAAGGACCTGGGTTTGTACTAGATAAGAAACTGACTTGGAACAATCATATCGAAAATACCATCATAGAGCTAGATGGTCACTTGTGACCATCAAACGCACTATTGGAACAACCTGGGGCCTCAAACCTCACATAAGCCACTGGCTATATGTTGCAATGGTCAGGTGCCAGATATCCTATGGTGCCATCGTTTGGTGGTGCAAAACACTACAAATAACTGTAGTAGGAAAATTTACCAAGCTACAGAGACTAGCATGTACTCCTTCCATTGCAATGGAGACTCTTCTGAACCTCCCACCCATGGACATTTACTTACAAGCAGAGGCCAGGCTCACTGCCCATTGCTTAGTGCAAACAAGGAACTGGAGGAACAGCAGCTCAGCAACTGCCTATACCTCCATATTAAGCTTCCTGGACATTACAGAGTTGAATATGAGGTCAGATCTCATGAACACTCAACACTGTTCCTTTGCTCCTTTTAAGATCACTCTTGGTTCTCGAAATGACTGGAGTGGAGGAATTACACCTGATAGAGGATGGGACCAACTTGTGTAGTTCACGGATGGATCCCGCATAGGGGATCAATCAGGTGCAGGCATATTCAGCCTATCTCCAAGGACAAACGTCAGTATAAGCCTTGGAAAATACTGCACAGTTTTTCAAGCAGAAATAATTGCTATCTTGAGCTGTGCACTCAGAGGAATTGAGAGAGGCTACCGTGGTAAGCGAATTCTCATCCTCACAGATAGCCAGAGTACTTAAAAGCGCTCTCCTCAGACCAGGTAAAATCAAAACTGGTATGGGAATGTTTCATCCCACAATAGTCTCGAACTAAGGTGGGTGCTTGGGCATCAGGGAATTCTAGGAAATGAAAAAGCTGATCAACTGGCAAAAAAGGGTGCTCAGATACCCTCGGCCCCGAACCCGTGGTGGGAATCTGTATAAATACTGTTAAAACCTCAGTTAAAACATGGATCAGGGAAAGACACCAACTTAGGTGGCAAACCTATCCAGGACAAAGACAGGCCAGGAAACTGGCCCTGGGTCCAAGCAACACTCTCTCTTCATCTATCCTAAAATTGAACAGAAGAGGAATAAGGAAAGTGGTTGCGTTAATATCTGAACATGGTCACTTCAGAAAACATTTACGCAAAGTGGGACTCTACGAGGATGATCCCATCTGCAGATTATGCAAACAGGATGAAGAGACGGCCTCATACATCCTGTTTGACTGCCCAGCCCTGGCAAGAAAGAGGTTTACTCTCTCTATATCCAGGGAAGACCTAGGGAATGAAAAGGACATTGGAACCAAAATACTACACCTTGTTCAAGGAACAGATTTTGGGAAACAATGAGATCTTCTCGCCCAATGGGACGAGGTGCAAAACATAAGCAAGCAGGAGGAAGGAGATATCCAAATACCCTGCTTGACTGCGCTACCCCGGCAAATATATCCGGGGAAGAATTTGGGAAAGAAAGCCAACAAGAGCTTCTCTACCAAAGGGGCAGCACAATAAGCCTTTTAGGCTGACGTGCGGGAGGTCTGTAAACTCTCTTCAAGCCCCCATTAACAAATCAAATCAAATCAAATCAACAACTGCAATTTAAATCACATAGGCTATACTGTATGACAAAATTGTAAACAAATTCCTTTCTGCAATGTTCCAACATGAGAATCAGTTGCTGAAGATGGCTGCCTATGCAATTGAACCAACAAGGTATTCAAATTACCGAAAATGTAGTAGTATGTGTCGGTAAAAAGAATGTTAAAAATTTAACCAACTTAATTGAAGGGGTCAGGGACGATAGTGCTAACCCACTCAAACTCATTTTACATATTACATTTTTAAAGTTTGCTCAGATCTGCAAATCTTATTTTTATCTTTCTCTTGGTACATATTATGTTACTAACAAGACTTATTGACAGAATTAGTCTATGCTCAGAAACATTGACCAGCTTGTACTGGTAGTCACTGGTACCTTAGCATGGAAAGAGTGTCACTGACTTCTTGCTTTTGAGCAGCTAGTACCATAGACATATAGGAGGTGTTATCAAATGCTCCCTCTATGTCTAGGAAAGCCACAAGGGCTATTTCTTTCCATGCCTTGCAGTCCTCCAGTCTGCCAACAAGGCTGTTTAATGCCGTTAAGCAGGACTTGGATGGCCGATAGGCATGTTGGTTTCGGTGAAGAGGAGTATCTGATAGTATTCTTCTTCGAATGTGTCTCTCGACCATTCTTTCTAGGGCCTTGAGGAGGAACGATGAAAGACTGATTGGTCGAAATGCCTTAGCCTCGGTGTAATTTTTTCGCCCAGGCTTAGAGATAAATACTACTCTGGTGGCTCTCCAGGCCTGAGGAATATAGCTAAAAACTATACTGGCTTTGAAGAGGTTGCAGAGGAAGCCGTATAGTGAGTCAGGTCCTTTCTGCAGTAACGCAGGAAAGATGCCATCTCCACCTGGTGATTTAAATGGGCTAAATTTATTTATTGCCCATTTAAGGCTGTGTATTGTGACAACTTGACGTGCTAGTTCCCAGTCCTTCTGCATTGCTCTTGGTCTAGAGTTTTCACAGTGGACTGCGGAGTCACATGTGTTGTCATCGTTCTTGCATCCGGGGAAGTGTACCTCAAAGAGAACTTTGAGTGTTTCTTCAGCCGTGCATGTATAGCCACCTGTAGGCTTGCACAATGTTCCTACTGGATTGACTGAGCAGTGGGCCAATGCTCTCTGTAATCTGGCTGCCTCTGACAAGCTAGATATTTCTTGATAGTAGGCTTTCCTGCTGGATTTTTTGGCCCTACGTATACACTTATTGTAGTCTGTGAGGGCTGTATGATACTCCCTCCAGTCTCCAGATTTTTTCGCCCTGTTAAAAAGGTGTCAGACTCTGCATTTTAGTCCACCATGTCACTTTCTTGTTTTTATCCCGTGTGAGCATGGGGCAGTTTTGATGATAACTGTCAAGTATAGCCTCTTGAATTGAATAGTCAGCCTTGTCAATATCACCAAAGGATCTAATTTTCTCTATTTGCCCAATCCTTCCTGTGAGATCTTCCATATAGGGCTCCCACCAGGTTCTCCTGGGATTCCTGTAGAGAATAGTGCTTGTTCCTACATTAATATTAAAAAATATGTAGTTGTGGTCCGAAAGTGATGGTTCATCTAAGACTCTCCATTCGGTAACCTGCATATGCATATACCCAGTACAGACGGTAATGTTGATAACTTCCTGCCTTAAGCGATTAGCAAAGGTGGGCTTGTTGCCAACATTAAGTATGTACAGGTTGTTAGAGAGCAGAATGTCTAAAAGGTACTCACCCCTTTTATTGATGTCCTTACTGCCTGAGATTTCGTGATGGGAGTTAGCATCACACCCAAAGATGGTCTGTTCCCCTCTCTGGGTGCAATATGTAACCAACTCCTCTAATTCCCTTGTGGGTGGATTGCTGCCATCGTAGGGGAGATAGACAGAGTTCAGTATATGGCCTCTTTTCCCTCCTTCTATCTGGCTGTTGATTTTCACTGTGGTGGTGTGGCTGGAACAAAATTCCAGAAGCGGTAAGCTTTGAATTCCATTACGTACTATAATACAGGTTCTAATTTGATTGTCCCTGCTGCAGTAGATCAGCTTACCTTGACATTCCCCCAGTCCTGCTATTCATCCCCTGTAGATCCAAGGTTCCTGGATCAGGGCCAGGTCTATTCCTTCAGTGTTGAAGGTCCTACAAAAGGTGGCCAAGGCTGCCTTTTTATGTTGAAGGTTTATCTGTAGGACCTTTATTGGCATCCATGGCAAGAATTACAATTGTGATTCTTCCAACTCCCAATAAGGCTCTGTTGTTCAGATCTTTAATGGCCTTCATAGTATCTTTGTCTACCAGGCAAACGCGTGTTTGCCCTGATGTGTCTGACCTGGAACTTATGACTTTCCAGTCTCCCACTTTCAAGGTTTTATTCTGGTCCTTCCGCATCTTGAGTATGTCCTTGGGCTCAGTCTTTGCAAACATCTTAGGTGTCTTGAGGAGCACCTTAGTTGTTTGTAAGATCTCTACTCTGGACCCTATGGCCTTCCCATGGTTCCATTTGAGGGATCTTATTCATCAAACAATCTTTGGTGATGTCATTAGCACAGGAGAGTATGAGGGCACCTCTCTCTCCGTAGGCTCCTGTAAACTGAGGAAAACTTCCATCTTCGAGGGTTTCAAATTCCCCTAATATCACCTCCTGGAGTCTCTCAATTTGGTTCTCCGAGAGTTTGTTGATGGGATAGTCATCAGGGATCACAGCTGCTTTAAAGCTGGTAAGTGATTCTCTGTAGGTTTCCTTAGATGAGGTTGTAGCGGAAGTATTCCCTTCTTCTCTGCTCTCATGGTGCCTAGTTCTTTTTACAACTCCGGAAGGAGATGGGGTTGATCCCTCAGACCGGCTTTGTTTAGAGCCTGTCTTAGGTATTTCGCCCCTTGTCTCCTGGAGTTTTGATGTTTGCCTTGGTTCTTGAGTTTTTCCTTTAGGGCTTGCTTTCTTTGAGCCCCTGAGGGTCTTTTTTGTTTTACTTTGAGTTTGTCCATCTTTTCTATGGCTTCTGCTAGGCCTGGAATAGGACTCTTAGGTTCTTTTTCCTCAGCTGAGGTTGACATAACTTCCTCGGACGAGAATGTACCAGTGCCCATCTCCACATCAGAGGCTTGCTCCAGAAGAGCTTTCTCATCAAGGAGAATGGTTACAGGTGCTGAGGGCTCACTGACGTGGTCCTCAGAAGTTTTAGTGGTTTTTGAAGTTGAAATTGAATCCATTCAGGTCCCCCGAGTAGCTAGCCCCACATGCCTGGGTAAGGCTTATACTCTGGAGGTCGCCTGATTTCCAGAGGCCCCGTTCGAGACACATTAGCCCTGTGCCATTCACTCCCTCAGCACGGGTCGCACTACACCTTAGGATTGGGCTTGGTTAGTCGCTTCTTAGTCTGGTATCTCCCCTGTGGCCACCCTGGCATGAGTAACTCTTCGGTGTTTCCACCTCCAGTACAGCCCACAGGTTCGCAGATACACACAAGCCCCCCCACCTACTACAAGGTCTTGCGGCTACAAGGGGGGGATTGCAGTTGTTTGTTTAAGATATTTGTGTTCTCTTGCATGGTACGTTTATGTATTTCATATTGTAGAGTGTATTGAGTGTGTAATCATTGCAATTAATGTGTAGGATTTCAATGTCTTTGTATTCATATCCTGTGTTCACTAGGTGGTTTGCAAAGGCAGAAACTATGTTTTGTTTAATGGCTCTGATGTGTTCTGTGTATTGTGTTTTGAAATGTTGGCCTATTTGTCCTCAAACCAAACAAATTCAGCATGTACAAACCACTCAAAAACACAGGACATGAATATGCAGTTATTAATATAGGCCTATTCAAGGAAATCCTACTCATTAACAACAAAGATCACCTCAAGACACTTGAACAATATGAAATATATAAATGCTCCATACAAGACCCCACAAACATCTTTAAAAAAACATATGCTGTATGACAAAATCAAATACAAACATATTTCTGGCTGCAACATTGACAACATGGGAATCAGTTGCTGAAGATGCAGTATGCAGTTGAAAGTGCTCCAACAAGGTAATTCACATTACCAAAAAAATGTTGTTGTTGTTGTTGTTGTTTTCTAATGCCAGACGTTTGACAACAAAGTCATTTGTCCTCTTGCACTCCAATATTTTTTGTAGATATTCTCATATTTAGCCACTGAAGTACATGTTTTGAGATGTTCCGAGTTCATTTCTTGATTTAAATTGCACAGTGGGCAGATTGGAGATTGAAATATTCCAATTCTGTGCAGATGTTTCGCTAAGTAGTCATGACCTGTTGCCAATCTAAAGGCAGCTGCAGATGATTTGCGTGGTAGATCAGGAATTATCAGTGGGTTTTGATGCACATTCCACTCTGTAAAAATATTTATCAAATCCACGTTAAAGGACATCAACAAACAAAACCTGACAATGGAATCTCAAGGAAAAAAAATGGAATCTCAAGGAAAAAAAATGAAACTCCCTGTACCAAAAATGTAAACTTAGTAGCCTAATGAGTGTTAGAATGAAAGTTTAAAAAGTTTAACTAAGTTCAGGTATCTAATTTGGTGTGCAAAATAGAGGATGCCCTAATGAATGTTTAAAATTATGATCTTAAAGATTAAGGTTAGTCAGTCCTTATGATTTCACAAAATGAGTTTGTGCCAGTCCTTATTTTAGGCACAGTACATTTTTATATTGGTACTTATAATTCATTTTTGTAGCCATCTCATCTTGTTGCTAGTTTTGTCTCGTACTATGGTCTGTTATTTCTTTTTGTGTTTATATTCTGGTTTTCTTTTGTCTGGATAATTTTTGATCATATTTACTATGCACATCATTTATGTTGTGTTTACTGTTTTATTTTTTCTGGTTAATCTTTTATCATGTTTACTACACATGTCTGTCACTTATGTTGAGGCATATTCAATTTTATTTTACTCTGTTGTGTTGTGGGTTTGAGGCTCGCTAAGCAGGATCATCATTCTAGATGACACCCTTAAGCATACATCTATCTTCTCCTCCAGTTAGGCGTATCCTTCTATCGGGTATGCGTTAATTATTTAATTTGTTACTTTTTTATTTCCTGTTGGGTTAAGTTTATTTCATTCATTAATATATTGAGTTTTATTTAATTAGCCTACCCACCACCTTTGAGTTATTTTGTGTGTTATTTACAGTTTATTTTTCATTTCTTTCAATTATTTTCTTCTTGCAACTTTTTCTTTTTTTAACCAGATAAGATGGATGACATGACAAAGATCTTAACTTTTCAATATGTTAAGAGTACATATTTGGCTGTTAAATTTGTAACCTGATCAATATATGCCTATGCATTTTAGATGTCAATATTTTTTATACCAAAGATTTTCAAGGATTTAATCAGGACAGATATTGTTCACATTAAATTGAATGAATGAATGAAATTAGCTGTGAATACATCCCTTAAAGGCCATGGCCTCCTGCTTGTGCAGGGAATAGCTCAGTAAACTTTAACTCCTTAAGTGAGCAAGTCCTATTGAGTTTTTGTTTGACACTGTCACACTTCCACTAGTCTCCTATGTGTAGTCATGGGTGACCCAGTAGTTTCCATCTTTCCCTGTCTTTTGCCACTCGTGACCACTGTCTTCCTTCTACCATTTTGAAATGGTCAGCCCACCTGTTAGGATTGTTTTATGATGAAAATAAATTATCAATCTACTGTTTCTAGGCCTATTATTTGTAATTTTGATTTCAAACATTCACTCCGACAGTAAAACCTATGGACTGCTATTGCAGTTAGATATAGATGGGCTAAAGACCAGTACAGTCTTTTAAGTTAGTTATATTTACATGAAAACTGATTTTGTTTACCCAGATAGCGTGGAATTATTTTTAACACTTTTCTTTTATTAAATTTCATAAAACACTTCATTTTAACTAAAGATTCATACAGTAATGTGATTTATTCTTGTAACTTACATATTTCCTGAAATAATGCCCATGCTCCTGGAAGGACGTCAGCGTAATGCACATTGAAATTTACCTATCACTGAAAATAATTAAATACACTTCTTCGAGTACTTTATTGTTGTTATTCACTTTGCTTTCTGTGATAAGCAACGTAACATGTTACACAAAGTGACAAAACACATTTCACGCACTGATTTGTAGCTTTCTTGTGGCATTGTCAGCAATGGAGCTGTTTTTTCTTTAATGTAACACTGTCTGGTTGCAGGTCGGCAACATAATGCTCCAATTTTTCTAACCGAGGATGAGCCTTTGATGAACCCAATGGCCGTCCTCTTGAAACCACTCTTCTATTTGACTCCAAAATAGTAGTGACTAGTCTTCGGCGAAAGTATAGATGATCTAATTTACCGCCATCTTGCCAGTAAAGTTGCCACACATTTTGTTCAGCAACAGTGCAACGTTAGGGAAATACCATTTCTTGCCTCTGATTGATACAAGGTGCAAAGAAATGTTTTGGTCAGCTCTGTCAAAGCCTCCCATGTGTGTATTATAGTTGTGGATGACTGTGGTTGATCAACACTAATTCACTTTTTTGCTCTTGTGAGTAGCGAGATACCTGGCGAGTTGGTAAAACTTTATCAAAGTTAGTAGCCACATTCACCACACTATCATCATTCCAACTAGTGACGAGGACGTTGCTTGTGTCATCAGACCTGAAGTCATATGTACCCCGTGGTGTTTTCTTCTTCACTGTTGGTCATATTGCACTCTTTCCCAATTCTATTGGCTCTCATTGCCCCTGTGGCTTCAATTCCTCTCTTATGCAGATCCCTAAGTAAAGGTATTGAGGTAAAGAAATTCCCAAAATACACTCTATAGGGCAATTGTTCCAGCTTTGTGAATATAAGTCAGCATATCAAAGTCTTTTTTCAGCATATTTTTCAGGTAGTGCACCACCTTCTTGATATGCCCCGAACCAGCTTAGGTACCCAAAACTAGGTCCACCACACCAGAACTCATAGCCATACCTAATTGGCTTTCCATGGATGAATTGTTTTGCACTAGGCCTATGTTTACCAAAGTAAGGTACCATGCTCTCATCTACGGAGTGGTTTTGAATATGTGAACTGTACTCTACACATTTCTAATTTATTTTATCTATTAGTTAAAGTGACCAGACGTCCCGTTTTGACCGGGACAGTCCCGTTTTGACCGGGACAGTCCCATTTTTGAACCTGGTGTCCCGAAAGTTTTTGTTGGGACGCCCATTTGTCCCGTTTTCGTAGAATAGGAAATTTATTTTGTGTATCGGTTGATTAAGATATTTAAATGTGTTCAGGTCAGGATAATTACTTTATGTTCATCCTTTTTAACCTAAGAAAGATTGTTTCTGGTGCGCATCATCATCGTTCGTTACGAGCAACAGCCATGGAAACAGTCAACGTGGCAATGCCCCGCCGCTAACTGCATTTCTTTCCAACGCTTGGCTTCAGGTTTAATTCTTTGTTCATTCTCTTTCTTGCTACAGTTGTAGTGTGTTGTGTCGGTTGTTGAGATAGGATATTCAAGATGCCGAAACGCAAATGTATTTTTACTCATGCCTGCAAGAAAGGTAAGTGTGTTAAGGATTGTAATTTACAGCGAATTTAATAAAGTTTAAATCCCTACAATTATGTATGATAAAATAATATTGTAACAAAAGCTCGTCGGGGTTCAAAATCAAAACACCTAGTTTATAATTGAAGGATGGAGGTTCCTTTATTTCCTTTCACAGAGTTCTATACAGTTAGAAAATTCCCGAATGTTCTCCACTTCACTGTCCTGCTCAGTGCTCACTCCCACTGTGCTTACTCCTAGTTACAGCACTGTTCCGCTCGCACACACTGTGCGGACTCCCAGTCGAGATAGTTCCTCGTCGCATCGGTCAACTCCGCAGTCCTCGCTGCCGCTGTACGATCCACCCGTCGCGCAGAGTTCCCCGGGACGGCACTGTCTCAGCCCAGCCCAGTCCACCAGCTCTTTCGTTCACTAGCTCCTTCATTCACCAGTCCCTCCGGTCACTAGTTCCCTGTTGACTAGATCTTCCGTTCCCTGGTCTCTCCGTTGGCTAGTCCCTCCGGTCACCGGCTCTTCGGCTCCTCAAGTCACGCTTACTTGAGGTGGCGCTGATCAGTCCTCTCCGTCCAGTTCACCCTCTGACGCTGACTCTCTCTCGCTGTTACTGTTCTCTCGGCTGTTCTCCCATTGACTGTCTTACTGACTTACTGACTGTTACTGACTCTCCTTCATTGACTGTTCTTCACTCCTCGCGGACCGACTCCCACTGACTGACTGTCCGCGTCGCCTTGCTCGCGCCCTTATATAGTCTTGACGAATGTTCTAGATTCGATGTCTCGAAAGTTCTCCGCCCGCGCTTGGTCTAGAATGCCTGCTCGGTGCGCGGTCACAGCCCTTAGCGCATGGCTCCTCCTCCGGCCCCTCCCACGAGCGCGCACCGTCCACTCACCGTGCCATGCCTGTAGCAGGCTGCGCCGCTGTCACGCCCACTAGCGCCTCGCCTCCCGCCCGTCCAATAGGAGAGCGCGATCTTTCTAGAAGTCTGTCATTCTGGCGCTTTCTGGGCGAATCCTGGGCTTTGTGACAATATTTTTAAACTTAATTTCTTTCGTAGGTACACTTTCGTACACAAAACGCGGACCGATTGGGATGTTCGTTGCAGCGTATGTAACACAGAGTTTTGTGTGTCCCATGGAGGGAAGAGCGACATCGAACACCATATCAAATCTGCCAGGCATAACAAAGCAGAAATTACATCTGCATCATCAAAAAATATAACTTCGTTTTTCGGCCCAACTTCAGCCACGAATCGTGATCTGTACTTGGCTGCCATTGAAGGGGCTTGGACATACCATGTGGTTAAAGAGAATTACAGCTTCCGTTCTAATGATTGTGCGTCCAAACTAGTACGAAATTGGTTTGAAAATAAGTTCTCTTGCGGTCGCACAAAGTGTGAAGCAATAAATTGTGGTGAATGTTCTTGCACCACACTGCAGTGAATTATTGAGAAAAGAATTGAAGGAAGTAAGTTATGTAACAGTTTTTACAGATGCATCTAATCATGGAGAGACCAAGATTTTTTCCTGTTATGGTTAGGTACTTTTTACCATTGCAGGGTGTCCATGTTCGTATTTTAGAACTTGATGAACGTCCCGGCGAAACAGCTGATATTGTTACCGCAATCCTTTGTATAATCTTGGTGTTTTTTAATTTAGGCTTTAGCACTATTTTAGTTTTGTGTATTGTAAATTATTTATATTAATCTATGACCTGGCCAATAATTTGTAATATACTTAACACTCAATAAATATGAATTATAAATTATCCTACAGTACTAAGAGCTGTGCAACATATAGTTTTACCTATATTGAATCTACTAATAAATGAACAGGTTTATATTGTGTTGTGTAATTCAACAAAATTATGTCTTAAATAGGTAAATAGGCCTAAATGGTTATCTCTATTTTCCCATATTTTAAAATGAAAAAATATGCTATTTTCCTGAATATAAAGAACAGATGAAGATTAAACCTTACGGGAAGAACTTTTTTAGTCTTAAACATTGTAAAACTCTGTGTTGATAAAGTGTCCTGGTTTCACCTAAAGAAAATATGGTCACTTTATATTAGTGGCCGTACTTTAGCAAATCGATCACCTAAAGGTAGTTCAGCATTATAAATCGGAATCGATCCCTTGCCATAGTTTCGGAAATCAATATGTTATGGGCATTTGGTGACTTTTCGCAATATATGTTATCTTTCTGTGGTAGGTCGACATAACCACTCAATAACAGCTATGAAACACTTCATCTCTTCTTTAGAACGGTCTCCAAGCCTGTTTCTTTTTGCGGCGTACTGATTTGTGTATGTCACCAGCAAATTTACCATGTCATCATCGAAAAAAAAACTCATGGGACCATTAGTTTGACACAAAGAAAGATATATTTACATCATCTTCCCATTAATATTCACTTACAGATATTTATTTACAATAATGAAACACCAGGTTTTATTCTTCAAAAGAATTTCACAAACAAATTTTTAGGGTCCCATTACGCTGACGTCCTTCTGGAAGGAAGCGTTACGAAAGTCGGCTGTGGGGCCTACAATATTGTTCGTAATGTTTGTCTGGTGAATCACTATGGTAAAGAAGATATTTAAGGCAATAAATGAATAACAATTTGCAACCAAAGAATAAGAAGAAACATAGAACACAGACCCATCTATCCGAAGGTCTTTGACATATTCCATTTTGTTAGAAACGTAACTTCACAGCTAAATATCACTACTAACCTCTCAACGACGAAGACTAAAATAACATAAAAATTAAAGCGTGCAGTTTCTAGGTGCGAAATATGATGCTGCATTCGGGCGAGTAAATGAAGAACTTTCGAAAAATAAACATGTTACCTACTGCTGTTCGCATCCTTCTGGAAGGACGTCAGCGTTATCTGGGTTAACATTTCACTTTCCATGAACAGGTCTGTTTACAATAAAATACACTGTGGTATAAAATACAGTGAGTCCCATGCAAGAGTTGGCCAATGATGCAGGTTTCTGCCACGCAGCAGGCACAGCTGCAACTCCCGAGCAATCGGGTGAAATATCTATGCAAATAAAGCCGCGATCGGTGTAATGATTCAGGTTCTCACATTTACAGTTAAAATTACAATGAAAATAACCACATATCTCATCACAAGATATATTGGAAATGCTCTCCTCTTGCATCCGCACAATACTGGCACCTTTTTAGGAAATTTTCGTTCACACGCACAAGTTCAGCTTCCGAGACAAAGTTAATTTCTCTTGTGACATTATCTTTAAGTTCTTCTAATGTATGGGAAATTGACCTATACACTTTATTTTTCAAGTTTCCCCATAAATAATATTCACATACTGCTAGAAGAACTGAAAGACAATATCACATAGGCCTATCACAAGAGAAATGAACTCTGTCTCGGAAGCTGAACTTATGCGCGTAAAAGAAAATTTCCTAAAAAGGTGCCAGTATTGTGTGGATGCAAGAGGAGAACATTTCCAACATCTCTTGTGATGAGGTACATGTTTATTTTCATTGTAATTTTAACTGTAAATGTGAGAACCTGAATCATTACACTGATCATGGCTTTATTAGCGTAGATATTTCACCCGATCGCTTGGGAGTTGGAGCTGTGCCCGCCGCACCGCAGGAACCCACGTTATTGGCCAAATCTTGTGTGGGACTCACTGTACATATTCAATTTAATTATTACTAACACTTGTAGTAAAATAATTTTTGTTGTCTTCAGGCATGCGCATCGCATTACATTCAACCGATAATATCAAATAATAACATTGGTATTGCTTAAATCACATAGAAAGTGTTGCTACAAACTTGAGAAACGTGCTTAATTTAGTCCTACATCAAATACATTACTTACTTTTTATGTTTTGAAGAAACTACATTAATACTCGGAAGAAGACGACAAGCAAGAGCCTGAAGGGTTGTGCGTCCAACTGCCAATCAGAACCCATCATGTCACGTGGTTTTGTTTACATCTACTTTATTCTTTAGTTGGAACTAGTATATTTACACACAACATGAAAACAATGGATTTCAGTAAGTCACACTCATACAGTACAGCCAGGGAAAAGTGCATCTTTGTCAACGTTTGTTAGTACCTACCTGGAACTTTTTTGAGATGTTCAGACCTGCCTCATCCCTATCTTTAATTTTCATCCTGTTTTATTTGCTCTCTCTTTCTCACCACAATCTCACTCTATTTTTCAGGTTAGAGCTCCTCCCAGCAGATGGGGAGTTCAGGCGATGTGCTGCATCTTTACGGATCAACAGCACACTAGCAATGAGTGGAGAACAAATGGCATCAACTCCAACACGTGTAAGAGCAAACTCATGGTTACATCTTGCTGGCATACCACCACAATTTTTAGTACCAAATGAGGCTCCACTTACCATGGGATTCACAGGATGCATGCAGGCTCTTGAGGCAAGTGTCTTATGTTCATCCAAATATGCAAACAATTAAACAATAAATCATCTGAAGAAATTACAGAATACATTTTAGAGTTAAAATTGTATGACTTTGTATGCTACACTGAGTGACTCTATCTTTCCAACTAAGCCTACAGATGGCAAATGTGAAAGAATTATCATTCCACTGTGACTTACTAGTAGTTTAATATAAAGCCCGGCCCTTAAAGTGCTTATGGGTTTGTAAGTTGCCACTGGATCATTATGTAAATATCGATAACACCTGATGGCACACCGAGATATGTGAGTCAGTTGGAGAATTTATTGTTGTATTGGCATGTTACCATGGTAGCTTAACTGGGAAAGCAGCAGCATAGTGAGTCGAAGATCTGTGGCTCAAATCCCTGCAACTGCATAGAATTTTTCAGTCTGACTCTATGACTCTACCTTTCCAAAATTAGCTTACTTTTCATATTTTCATTCAATAATGAAACATATAATACAATTTTGGGGAAATTCAGTAGACAGTAGAAGCACATTTTTTTTACAAGAGAAAACCATTCAAACAATAACAAGTGTGTACAAAATAGTATATTGTGATACAAGTGCCGCAAGGCACGTTTACGGGTCGAGGAAACAGATTGAAAACCCGAGGCTGTGCCTCGGGTTTTTAAGTTTTCGAGACCCGTAAATGCCTTCACGGCCCGTGTGTTGCATGCTATTTTTTGCACGATGATTATTTATATCAATTTAATTATATTAATTGTGATATTACCTGAAAATATTATGTAAATACATTCTTGAAAATAGATGTTTATTTCAGAAAGTGATTCGCATGTGTTTGTTGTTATGGGAACCGAATATTTGTCCTGGGGGCCGTGCCCATAAAGGCTTGTATTATGAAGTGTATCGTAATGAATTATGACGTAGCGCTTGGACCGTAAGTAATTTAACCTCATCGCAACCGCCCTTAGCAACAAGACTGTGTGGGAATGTCAACTTACGATCCATGTAAACAACGTTCGTAAGTACCACTTACTAGCTAAGGAGTGCAAAAAAGATTCTTGCATACTTTCGTTTAGGAAATTTTAGATTTTAAAATTAGCTTACTTTGCATATTTTCATTCAATAATGAAACATATAATACAATTTTGGGGAAATTCAGTAGACAGTAGAAGCACATTTCTTTTACAACAGAAAACCATTCAAACAATAACAAAAAAGATTCTTGCATACTTTCATTTAGGAAATTTTAGATTTTAACCCTCCCTTTTGACTATATTTAGTCCCTAATGAACTAATTTGTGAATAATCCAGATGATCTGATCACATATAAGACTAGTACTTAAATGAGTTTCTTTGAGTAGATGAGCACAATAGAAGCACAACCTGCGCTTTGGTAGCAAAAGACAGTAGGCCTAACCATATGGATGTTCTGCTCTAAGGCCTAATAAGATAATGCTTCCCAAGTGTGTTGGAAAGACACTTAGGTTTCCACTGACTTCAAATTTAACAGCATTGCTAACAGGTCATGATAAAACCAAAATCTAAAATAAATGTTTTAAAATTAATGAAAGTGCAATGTTCATTTGTGGAGCTGAAGCACAGGCAGTAGACCACATAATTTATGACTGTTAAAGTGAAACAAGAAAGAGAAACTTTAATGCAAATGATTAACAGGAACACAGGAAAGTGGTCCATTGATAAAAGTCAAACATGTAGAAGTACAAGGTGCGGCAGAAAGAACGCCCAAATTTGGGAGATAGATATCTACGTGGTGGGTGGGGATAAAGCGACAGGATGAATATTGCCGAACACCAAATTAGCTGCCATTGTAGTTTAGACCATGGCTTGGTCAGGAGTGCATCGTGCTTATGCCGTAGAACAGTTTATTCAAAATGGTGAGTCGCTGATAGCAATGCAGCGTGCCTTTCACGTACATTTTGGGCTCAAAAGATGGGACCCTGTTCCAGACAAGAAAACAATATATCATTGGGTGTCTAACTTCAGAGAAACAAGTTCTGCATTAAAACAGAAATCTCCAGGCAGACCTCAGACCACAACAGGACCAGCAAACGTGGCCATTGTTAGAGCTTCGGTTGAACAATCTCCCTGCCAATCTGCTCGGAAGCACGTGGTTGTCTGATCGAAGTGTCAGGAGAATTCTACACCGTAATCTGAAAATGCATCCTTACAAAATGGTAATTGCACATAAGCTCCTGTTTAGAGACTTTGAAACTTGTACAAGATTGTGTCATAACCTTCTGAATATTGAGCAGCCCACCGACATTGTCATTTTTTCGGATGAGGCAAATTTTCACATTTCAGGCACAGTTAATACTCAAAATTTCCGATACTGGTCTGACATTAACCCTCGAGAACTTCACCAATGACCACTCCATGATCCCAAAGTGAATGTGTGGGGTGCTGTTCATAAATTTGGTGTGTTGGGTCCATATTTTTTCGAAGAGGACGGTAGAACTGCTACTGTGAACAGTGCTCGGTATTGTGCCATGCTGCAGACATTTCTCCAGCCTTGTCTGCCACACATTTTCAATGAATATGGTGCACAGAATGTCTGGTTCCAACAAGATGGTGCAACATCCCGTACATCTGCTGCTTCACTAGGAATTCTCGGACAAATGTTTCCTGGACATCTTATCTCCTTGCGTGGTGATATCGGGTGGCCGCTGTGTTCCCCAGATTTGACACCTTGCGACTTCTTTCTCTGGGGACATCTGAAAGCCAAGGTGTACCAACATCGTCCCCAAACTTTGGAAGCTCTTAAGGAGGCAATCCAACAGGAATTTGCTGCTGTTCCGCCCGAAATGACAATGAGAGTCCTGGACAACTACCGAGAGAGGATCAATCAGTGTATAAACAATGGAGGCCGCCACTTGAATGATGTTCTGTTCAAAACACGTTGATGTAAATGGCATCATGTGTACTTTCAAAGAATTACATAAGTTTTTCATATTTTATTGGTTTGGATATATTTGCCTTCTGTAATCGGGGCGTTCTTTCTGCACCCTGTATATGAAGAGTTTTACAATATTTACAAATTATATTAACTTTGAAAACCTCAAATGATTGTACCTAGGTATTAATATGAAGAATAAATCATTAAGATAAGAAATTATTGTCTCACTCGAAAAATGATGATTAATACTTAGGGCTATATATAGGCTACTGTATATAGTGCATAAGTTTTAAAACTACTTGACTAGTATTAAATTGTATTGGAAATTAACACAGTGAAGTTATATAACATAAAAATTATACAGGGAGGCCATTTTATGCGGAAACTTTTTAACACCGTTGCCCTGTTCACACTTTCCCCGCTGTTGTGCTTGCACCGGCGGGGACCATGTTCCGTTACTACCGGAAAATCAAGAAGGAACCAATTACAGAACCTTACTCTTGTGGCAAAATCTGCCGGTTTAAGTTCCTGCACAAACCTTTGTCTATGAGGTTGAAATTTCAGCAGTCTGGTCGCTTTGTGGGCTGACCCCTCGGATATGTTAGTTTCCTGCACCAAACATTTCAGTGATGTTCTAGGACTTACTTTTAATTGCACCCGAATATCCTCAAGTTTCTCTACTGTTAAAACGTGCCTTTCACGCTTCTTCAGTATGTCACAAACTGAACCTGTTGTACGCCACTTTTTCATCAACTTCGAAAGATACGATTTTGTAGGGATGGTACAGTCAGGATATTTACGAGAAAATCTCCGAACGCACCTTCTATGGTTATTTCTCAATAAGTAACATTCCACAAAATAAATTCGCTGTTCAACCGTATACATTTTCAATTATTGTCGTATGTAACACACGACAACAATAGACAAGCGTTTCACTACAACACACCGAAGCAACTAACCGCTTGTATGCTTTGTACAACTGCGATGCAAGCGCGACAATGCAGCAGTGATGCGAGGTTTCCTCATAAAATGGATTCACTGTATAAGAGTTGAATTTTAGACAAAAACTTCACTTTTGGTATAGTTTACCTATAGGCCTACTACTAGTTTTTGTGCTTTCGCTACCATTGTCAACATTGTCAACTGCCATGGCACCCTCCTGCAGACGTGGTACAAACTTTGCGATGAGGTCCTCATTGGTCGGGATATCGAAGTTCATCAGTTGGTTCCCCTCCTTGTGAATAAAAATCCTTTCCCAGACCAAAGGCTCCTTGTGTCCATGGACACATTTTAGTAGTTCTGGATCCCTGCCGCTACCACTGATTTGCCTGTATTGTGATATCTGATGTGTCTTATGTGTTCTTTAGTTCTGACTTCTGATGTCCTCTTGATTTTTCCTACATAGACTTTTTCGTAATCATTACATTTAAATTGGTAGATGCCTGATTTTTTACTGTGGTTTGGGTTTTCTAAATTTGTAGTTTTGAGTAGGTTTTTTAAAGAGTTTCTGTTTACAGGTACTGTTGTGATACCATGCTTTCTGAAAACTTTTCTGAATTTGTATTGGCCCAAGGGTGGAATGTAATTTTCTTGTATTTCAAGTTTTCTTCTATTGGTTTCAAGATGGTGATCTCTCTTATTAGTTTTTGTTTTTTGCAATTGTTGATTTTAATTGACGACTAGTTCTCTTCTATAAGTTACCCATTATTTTCTACAGTGGTGATGATTGTGTTTTAGCCTATTCCAGGTCGTATTCTGATTTGCTGGAGGCATGTTAACCAGTCTATGCGTGAGGGAATTGAATACAGCTTGTTTATGTGCAGTTGGATTGAAACCATTGGCTTTGATGTATGAATCAGTGTGAGTGGGCTTCCTGTAGCTTCTTTTCTTGTTTTATTATTTTTATATCCAGGAATGGCAGATTCTGTTGCAGATTCTGTTGCTCTTTGTAAATTTCAGTGAACTGTCTTGTATATTAAGTAACTTAAGGGCATCTTATGTAAGCTTGCCCATTAGGTCTATGTAGGAAAAGCCAAGAGGACATTAAAAGTCAGAACTAAAGAAAACATAAGACACATCAAATATCAAAATACCAACAAATAAGTGGTAGCGGCACACTTTTGGGATGATGGACATGAAGTTGATAGGGATCCAGAATTACTAAATTGACGCAAGGAGCTTTCATTCTGGGAAAGGATTTTTATTCACAAGAAAGGGAACCAACTGATGAACTTCGATATCCTGACCAATGAGGACCTCATCTCAAAGTTTGTACCACGTCTGAGGGAGAGTGCCATGGCAGTTGAAGTATAGCTGTTGACAATAGTAGCGAAGGAGCTGAAACTAGTAACTTACAGGTAGGCCTAAACTATACCAAAAGTGAAGTTTTGTGTGAAATTAAACTCTTATATAATTATTGTACTTGACTAGTACTTTATATATTTTACAATTATTTATTAAGTTTCTGAAGAATGTTGATTACCGTATTTTACGGACCATAAGACACACTTTTTTACTTTTAAAACAGAGCCTTGAAAGTAGGGTGCATCTAATGGTCTGAAATACATTAAAAAACTAAAATTTTGGCAAATACTGCCGGAATACCATAGTTATAAACAAAATGTTTTAAACGATAAAAATGTTACAAATTTTGGCAGACTGTAGGCTTACTTCAGGGCACTTGTCGCAATCATAAAATGAGGGTGTACAATGCGCAAAGAAAGGAATGTTGAGTTCTTTTACAAAAGGAGTTGTCTCTGCCGGGTGGTTTAATAAATGAAGGCAATGACCTCTAAACAGCCTTGTCCTATTACACTTACTGTTTGCTGGATTGAGGATTAGAGGGTGTAAAAGTATTTTCAGTCTTTCCTAAGAAATCAGTTGACTTGTTAAAATTTATGCGATGCCACCTGTACAGAAGAGATTTTCGTACAACACAGGTTTTAAGTTAGAAGTGATTTACACTGAATCCATTGTACAAGGGTATAATTTGTTTATGCGATGAAGTATATTATTCCCTTTAAAATTTTTTGTTTAGAATCACATTAAATTTCTTTTCCTTTAAATTTCCATCCTAAAATCAAGGTGCGTCTTATGGTCCGTAAAATACGGTACCTCTATTAGCTATAAGGTGTCACTTTTATTGTAAATTAAGCACAACATAGAGCAAATATTGAACTAAAACTTAGCAATTAGTATCACATAAACTTGTAGAACATGCTGTGAAGTAAAGATATTATTAAAAAAGAAAAAAAAAGAGGAGACATAGGCAAGCAATTTTTATTAGGAGATCAATGGTCACAGACATAAAATGTGTATGCTACAGGGCATTAAAGTCATTACAATTTGGTGCTCATAAGTTAATCATGAAATGACGTAGGGTTAAAATTTTCATTAAATTGACTTTGGGCCTTCTTAGTAATCAATAAAACCTGATTCTTAATATCATCATTTTATCATAATTTAGAATTTTCATTGCCTGCAAAATTTACACTCTAATCACATGACTTAGTTTGTTTAATCATAACTCCAGTGTTGACAATGAAGTTCCATATGTGTTCTTTTCCTAGTGTTGGAAGATATCAATCGTCATTTTGGCACAGTTACCACCATAGCCTACACCATATTCACTGTTCCTTTGTTTTACATAATTTCAAACATTAGAAATCAGTGGCGGGCTTACTCTTGGGAGATTTTATGCTATAATAGGAAAAGGTGAATCCGTAGAGCATAAATCTCCTAATAAAAGTTGCTTGTCCATCCATGTCCTCTCTGCCTCTGCATGCAAGGAAATATATTGCAGTGTTGTTCGTTAACGTCCTGTAACATAGTAATCGTTATAAGTCTGACTTATTCTATATTCTGATTGTCTGTTGATATGTAGGCCTACTTTGAAGCCATGGAATGAAATAAATATTGTTGATCTTATCTTATAATGCAATAAATCTTATTTATATCCTTTATTTATTTACTTAGTTATTCATTTATTGAGTCCACTCATCCTAATTACAAATAATAATAATAATAATAATAATAGTAATAATAATAGTAATAGTAATAATAATAATAATAATAATAATAATAATAATAATAAAAATCAGATCATTCAGGAAGTAGAGCAGTTTTCAAGTGACATTCAAATGAAATTCGGATTAGATAAATGTAAAACTGTACATGTAAGGAAACAATCAATACAAACATGTGGTATTGAAAGTGACCAGGGGTTTATCACAGGAATGACTGAACAGGAGACATATAAATATCTGGGGTTTGAGCAGTCAAAATTGATAGACCATTCACTTATTAAAGAGCTATTAACGAAGGAGTTTTCTTTCCGCCTTAAGCAATTGTGCAACACTGAACTTAATAGCAAGAATCTTACCAAAGCTGTGAATACACTAGCCATACCTGTTCTGACTTATTCTTTTGGGATAATTAGATGGTCTAAGACAGAATTGGAAGGCTTACAAAGAAAAATTAGAACGGAGTTCACACAGTATAGGAAACACCATCCGAAGTCAAGCTCTATCAGGATGAACCTCCCTCGAGGGGAGGGGGGGCGTGGCATTATTGATATAATTAACCTATGCAACAAGCAGAAAGCCTCTCTCAGAGCATATTTCCACCAAAGGATGGAGAGTTCTGCCCTACATCATAGCATATGCTATACTGATAACAATCACACGCCACTAAACCTCTCAAATAGGCTTGATCAGCAAGCAGAAAGAATTGTTTCGGTCCAAGAGAGGATAGACCAGTGGAAGGCTATGAGCCTACATGGTCGACACCCTAATGACCTTAGTAGCCCTGAAGTCGACAAAGAGGCGTCGAACGCTTGGCTCCGGCATGGGGAACTCTTCCCTGAGACTGAGGGATTCATTATCGCCATACAGGATCAGGTTATTAGCACAAAAAACTATCAAAAGTATATAATGAAAAATAGGGCTGTGATTGATGACGAGTGTAGAAGGTGTAGAGCTGCTCCGGAGACTATACAGCATATAACTGGGGCTTGTAGCTCTCTCACCCAGTTTGAGTACCTTCACCGCCATAACCAGGTGGCAAGGATAGTACATCAGGCGCTCGCCTTCAAATGCAAACTAGCAGAGACAACTGTCCCATATTACAAATATGAACCTAGTCCGGTGCTTGAATCAATGGAATATAAAATATATTATGATCGGTCAATAGTCACCGATCGAACTATACCCAATAATAGACCAGACATAGTTCTTCAGAACAAGCAAGCCAATACAGCTTATATCATAGACATTACAATCCCAAATACCCACAATCTACAGAGAGCTAATCAAGAGAAATTCTATAAATATTCGGAGTTGAGATTTGAGTTGATGAGACTGTGGTCTTTGACTAATGTTGACATAGTTCCAATTGTAATATCAACTACAGGAGTTATCCCTGTATCCCTTCATAGTAATATCAAGAAGTTAGATCTAGATAAAAATATTTACATTAAAATGCAAAAAGCGGTGCTTATTAATACCGCCCGTATTGTTAGGAAGTTCTTGGGCAAGTGAGTGTGCTTGGTTGACCCGTACCTCACTTAGTGCCAGTCTTAAAAGCTGAGATTTATAAATGAATAAAAGATAATAATAATAATAATAATAATAATAATAATAATAATAATAATAATAATAATTTTATTCACCTTTGGTATTTATAAAATACATGGTTTTGTCGTCATTCTTATTATTAGGTCTAAAAAGTAGGTAAAATCCTAAGACTAATTGAAAATTAATGTGTAATACAGACATGTAGGCTGTACTGGAGATAATTTTGTCATAATAATAATAATAATAATAATTTTATTCACCTTTGGAATGATAAAATAAGTTACATTAATAGATTTACAAGAAAAGGTAATTTAGTTAGAAACTACACCATTTCAACCTCAATTTCGGAAAAAGTAATTTCAATTTCGGAAAAAGTAATTTCAAATTCGGAAAAAGTAGTTTTAATTTCGGAAAAAGTAATCTCAATTTCGGAAAAAGTAACTTCAATTTCGGAAATACGAAAGCTATTTTTTTAAACATTCGATGGGGCATAAAATGAAAACCACATTAAAAATCAAAACTGTTTTATTTGGAACATTTAGGTACACCTTCTAGCTACTTCTCTACGTAATCTCGCTCCGATTGAGTAATTTGTCCTAGCGTGGTACCAACTTTACTATACCCTCTTCATAGCCCTCGTATTTCCGAAATTGAAGTTACTTTTTCCGAAATTGAAATTACCTTTTCTGAAATTGAAATTACTTTTTCCGAAATTGGAATTACTTTTTCCGAAATTGAAATTACTTTTTCCAAAATTGAGGTTGAAAAGGTGTAGATTGAAAATCACATGCCGGTTTAGGATTGTGAAGTACAATCACAGAACTTACATGGATACTCTCATTAAGTTGCAAGATAAGTGTAACAAATCAAATGGTAACGATAAGGAAATAACACTTATTTCATAGTTACAAGCAGAGGATGGATAATTACAACCTTATAGGTTCCAGGTATAAAATAAGATTAATCCTATCTTCACATACATAAATCATTTGATGAAGTGATCACTCAGATTTACTTACATTTATTATCTATTTCAGATTGACAATAAAACCAGAAATGTGTTCAGGGATGCAGTTGACGGTTATGATGTAACAGAATGTTCATCACTCGCATGCTTGTCTAATCCCTGCTTTGGAAGTGCAACATGTGTTGAAGAGAAAGATGCATGGAACTGCTTGTGTCCATCAGGGTAACCAAACTTTCATTATAGAGGTATAGGCAGCATGAAGTCAAACTCCTTAACAGTTAAAAGTTTTTACAGTAGGCTATAGGGCATGCAGTTACATTCTTGTTTAGGCCTATACAGGGCTTTAATCCAAACCTTTCCCACTAATACAGCACATTATTTGTTCCAGTAGACCCATAAAGAATATAGGCTTAGATTCATAATAAAATTGTCTATTATCAATAGATTCAGAAGTGTGAAGAATTTATCTTATGGAACTTGTAACCTCAAATGGGATTTATTGCATCTATTCCAGGAATAAAACGTAACACATCATAATCAAGAATAATTGCATTCTTATTTGTGTTTAAAATCAAATGACTATTGTGTCAAAAAGAAGTAGGCATTGATGCAAACCCAACTGACAAATAGTGGCTTGCACCAAATCAAAACTGTATTCTTAATCAATGCACGTCTAACTAGTTTTAATTTTCAAATAAATTGTGTGTTTTAAAATATAATGAGTTTTATTCTGTTCACTCGCAACAATTCAGATAGGTGACATATTAATAACTGCAAATCCTCCAACAAGCTGATGTTTTATCCCTCCTTGCAAGCATATACAGTATGTTTCACATACAAGTTGGCCAGTCATGCAGGTTTCTGCATTGTGGCAGCCACAGCTCTAACTTCTGAGTGATCAAAGCCACTAACAGTGTAATGATTCAGATTTTCACAATTACAGTTAAAATTACAATGAAAATGACCTTGTACCTCATCACAAGAGATATTGGAAATATCCTCCTCTTGCATCCACTCAACACTGGCACCTTTTTAGGAAATTTTCTTCCATTTGGTGCAGCTTCCAAGATAGAGTTAATTTTTCTTATGATATTGTCTTAAAGTTCTTCTAATGTATGAACTTTATTTTTCAAGTTTTCAAATAATAGTCACATACTGTTAGATCTAGGTACCATGCTGGCCATAAAACCCTTATCAATTACAAGATCTTCAAAATTTTCTTGAATGAACTTTAAGGACTCATCTATCTCTGAAGCACTTGAGTTAGTTCTATTTGGCATGCCTTTCATGAGCTGGGAAGCTTGCAAGAATCTCAAAGTTATCTTTCATAAAGAATAAATAAAGAATAAAGAATAAATAAATACTAAGAGTGAGTGAGTGCTTGAAATTTTAGCACAATATGAAATTATAGTAAGCAACAGCTGCTTTGAAGTACCCAACAAAATATGTTACACATGGAGAGCACCAGGAGACACTAGTAGTCAGGGTCTTTATTATAAGTTGAGACCGGGCGACGGAAGGCGCGCGCAGCCAGTCTGACCTTGATGCAACATCGGCACGTTATTGTTAAAGTGTCAACATGGTGAGACCCATTTCGCTGCAGCATCGTATTTTTGTGTGTAAACATTATTTTAAGTAAGAGTCTGCTGGACGTGTACGTGATGAAGATAAGGTTTATCAAACAAATCCTCACACATTGGAGGAGCTGAAAGAAAACATTACGAATGAAATTAGGGGCATTACAGTGGAAGAACTCACTCGCGTCAGCCAGAATGTGGTTTCCAGATACAATACCTGTATAACACAGGAAGGACGACACTTCCAACATATGTTATAAGGTAAGATATGTAATACTTTATATAGCCTACACTTTAAGCAGGGAAGCCGCACGCGCGTCACCGGCGGCTAATGCGGACTCCGTAGCGGAGAGTGAAAACACCGGTCGCCCGGTCTCAACTTATAATAAAGACCCTGGTACAGAAATCAAATACATTCTAGGCACTCATATCCATACCCTGGTTTGATGTAGAAGTGACTTTGTTCTTCTGTTGGCAAAGTACAATATTAGGATTAAGAGATATGGTACCAAAGAGAATTACCAGATAAATGGTGCCTAGAAAAAAGAAAAGAAAAAATGATAGTAGATGAAATGAAAAAAGCTAAAGATAGGAGATAAGGGTGAATGGGAAGACATAAAAAGGAAGTGTAATAACAGTGGCTCAAGAAATCCTCAGAAAAAAAGAAGACTAGAATCTTGAAACACTTGAAATACTAGACCTCATTGCAGAAAGAAATAAAATGAGAGGGAAAGACCTCAAGAAATACAAATGGATAAAGAATCTAATTAGTATAAAAATGTGATATGGAAAAGAAATAGATAGTTAAGAAATTGAAGAAAACCTGAAGAGAGGAAGATCGGACAAAGCTTACATCAAAATAAAATCACTACAATTTTAACAAAGAATGAGAACTAATGTGATGAAGGATAAAAAAGGAAAACATTGGAGAAAGATGTAGAGATTGCATTGAAGAACTATGTGATGGGGAAGATGTACAGAGGGAACATAAGTAGATAGGAAAAGAGAATATTAATGTTATACAGACCTGCTAAGTCCTCCAGTAGCTAAAGAAGAATTTGATAAAGCTCTGAAAAACCTGAAAGACAACAAAGCAACAGGCATTGACAACATTCCAGCAGAAATACTGAAAAATTTTGGAGGAACAACGAAAGATTGTTTGTTTAGATTGAATATCTCAAAAACTACTTTTATACATTTTTCTTTATATTCAGTAGTAAACGCCAAACTCAATCCTGCTCTAAATATAAAATTGCATGAAACCTTCTGTAATTCTAAGCAAATGTGTAATTGTCCAAGTTTAAAAGATTCTTCTGAAGTTAAATAGTTTGGAATTATTATTGATAGACATCTCAAATGGGATAAGCATATTGCATTTATCACAAATAAAATATGCAAGACTATTTACAAATTTGTTATCCTTCGAAATTACTCCCAATTTCTACATTACGGTCAATATAGCTAGCATTAGTTGAATTGTTAATCCAATACTGAATTATTGGCTGGGGTAGCGTTTCTAAGACCATTTATACAAAGTTAATTTTACTTCAAAAGAGAACAATAAAAACTTGCTTAAATAAACCTATTCATTACCCATCAAAACTATTATGTGTTGAATTCAATATTATGAAAATCTAACAGCTTTATAAGTTAAAATTATTATTATATTACAACAAAAACAGATCTAAATTTATTTATTTCAGTCATTGTCAAAATACAAGAAGAAACACCATTTTTCTTTTCTATGAATCAAAATGTAAGACCAAGGGGCAATTACATGGACAAAACTATGGTTTGAAACTGTATAACACGTTTATTGCAGAGCACCCTGAATATATAAATTACAGTCTCAAACATTTTAAGAAGAAAATAAAAAAAAGTTATTATATATTATTAATAGCATTTATAGATTTCAAGAAAGCATATGACTCCATCCATAGATCATCATTAATAAAAATTTTAAGACATTTCGGTCTTCACCCAAAGCTAATCAAATTGGTGGAACTTACTCTAACTAATACAATTTCTAAAATAAAGTTCAGAGGAGAATTTTCTGAACCTTTCTTGGTAACAACTGGTCTGAGACAGGGCGACGGTCTGTCCCCTCTTCTTTTTAACTGTGCATTGGAGTACGTTATGAGGGAATGGTACAGAAACAATCCGAAAAATATAAAAATTGGAACCCAAAAGGACAATATACAGTTAAATTGTTTAGGATTTGCCGATGATCTAGCATTTCTGGCCAATGATATTCAGGAAGCAAAACGACAAATTAAGTCACTGCATGAAATAGTCCAAAATATTGGTTTAAAAATTTCATTTGAAAAAACAGAAATAATGCTAACTCAAATGCCGCTAGCAAACAAAATAGAGGTGGGAGGCCAAGAAATAAAAATTGTAGAAAAATTTAAATATTTAGGTGAAATAATCACTTACAACATGAATGAGAAACCATCATGGCAAAATAGAATAGATAAACTGGTTAGAGCACAGCATGTTACCAAGAATACATACAATAAAAAGTGCCTCTCAATAGCAACCAAATTGAAACATTATAAAACAGTGACTCAACCGCAAATCACGTATGCATGTGAAACACTATTCAAAACAACTAACACAGTTGCAATAGATAGAGTACTCAAGGTAGAAAGGAGAATAGTAAGAACCTGTTTAAACAAAAATTACCAAGTAAATGGAGTCTGGAAACTAGCTTCTAATGAAACAGTATATAAAGAAATAGAACCAGTGACAAGTACAATGAAAAAAAAACGAATATCATTTTTGGGACATATTTTACGGACACCAGAAAATAGAATTAGCAGAAAAATAATAGAAAAATTATGGAAGAGTAAGAGTAAGAAAAATATAAGATGGATTACAGAACTTAAAGGAAGATATGGCAGAGCTACATATTACAGTAGAGGATTTAATATACAAGACAGACACACTCAAGATATTGAAAGACAAACACACTACACTACAGATGAAAATCAACAAACAGAGAATAGGAAGAGTAGTTCCAGAAGCAGAAAGAAAATTGCGGTCAGAAAGGATGAAGAAGTACTGGGCTGACAAAAAGAAGAAAAACCTCAACCAGAAACCTGACTAAAGTGGTCCAATGAAGGCCAAAAAATTAAAATTAAATTAAATTAAATTAAATAGCACAACTTTAATTTTGTTTTATCTTTCAATGTTTCAATCCAATTTATTCTGTAAGAAAACCACTGGTTAATGATGCAAAAGTATTTTATATACATTGTACTCATACATTTATAATTTTCGTTTGTAGTATACGGTGCGTTGATATATAAATAGATTTATATTAATCTATTATACCCCTAAACACAAGCTTTGCTCATCTAGGGGCATACCTTACATTTTAAACGCTAAAATAGAAATAGTAATTTCTGTTGGTTTTTGTTTTTACTTGTACTAAATGTGAAGTAGTGTAAATAATGAAATGTAATAATGTATGTAACAATAAATAAATAATACAAAATAAATTAATTAAGAAATGCTATGATAAAGGAACAATACCTTTGGATTCTTCTGGAAGAAAAACTATTAGGATCCCATAGAGTGGTAATGGATGTAGTGTGCGAACTACAGAATTACTTCAATATTGTCTCTTGCTTCAAAAATTTTATTCAGTATGGATTAAAACAGACTGAAGGAAAAAATTGAATTAAATGTAAGTGAAGATCAGTTTGGATTCAGGGCTGGAACGAGAACTAGAGAGGGAATTTTGGTTCTACAATAGATACTTGAGAAAGGAATTGAGGCACATGAAACGGTTATTGATTTGGAAAAAGCACGTGATAAAGCCGACCGGGAAACTACTAACTTATATTTTGAAATATTGACATAACTGGACTGGAGAAATAGAAGAATGATTTTAAATTTATATAAGTTACATTAGACAGAAATTGAAATTGATGGAAGTAAAACAGAAGCAAGAATAAGAAGCTAGAAGTGAGACAAGGCTGCCCCTTATCACCTTACTTATAAAACTTATTGGTGGAAGAAACCATAGAAAAAGTGAAAGAGAAGACAAAGGACATTAAAATTAATTACTGGTGTATATATTGTATTCATTTCGCAGACAGTACAGTAATTAATGCAGACTCCAATAAGGAAATGAACAAGATGCTAACAATATTGTCAAAGACGCTAGAAGAAATTAAATTGAAGATTAATAAGAAAAAAACACAAATGATGATGACAGCAAAGAAGAATGAAAATGTAAAAACTAATATAAAACTTTAGGACACATCTTTAGAACAGATTAATCATTTCTGCTACCTAAACAGCATTATCACATACAATAACAAATGTGAAACAAAAGTAAGGAAAATAAGCATTTCAAAAGAAGAAAATATGGTAACAATGAAGAATATAAGCATGGAGCTTGGAATACAGTTCATCACAGCCTATGTTTGCAGTGTACTAATGTAGGGTTGTGAGACTTGAACCCTCTGAAAAATGAATAGACTAAAGGCTATGGAAATGTGGATTCGGAGGAAACTAACGACGACAAGCTGGGTAGACAAAAACACTAATGAACAACTTCTTGAAGCAGTGAATGAAAACAAGTCACTATTAAAAAGAAATGGAAGAAATAATGGACATGTTCTTCAACATAATGAATTTGTAACAAATATATTCAAAGGAAAAATAGTAGGAAAGAAACGTAAGGGTCATCCTAGAGAAGCATACTTCAAGAACATGGAAAAGCAATTGAGAGAATAATGTGGCTATCTCTAGACCTTTAGATAGAAAGAGATGAGTGAAGATCATTCAAATGCTTTCTGCATATTATCTACAGGCTCCAGTTTCAGGTACTTTGCACCCTGGGAAAAGCTTTGTATAAATGTCCTTTTCAGTTTTTTGAAGAATCAAACAATAGTATTCTGATAGCATTTTATTATTGTTAGTAATCCAGTCACTACCTAGGATATACAACAAAAATTTAAAAGCTTTTATCTAAAATAAAAGTAATTACATTTTGGCAAAAATGCATGATTGCTGTTGTAATTTCATTTACAAATAATTGCCTAATACTCTAAAAATATTTGTAATATATAATATAGACCTAGTCAATCTTTGAAATTTTCAAAAACATTGAATGTATCTAATAATAATAATTTTAAAACATATGCTAAATTATGGCTATGTTCCTTCCAAAGTCAGGACCTGATTATCTATAGAAAATGATAATGCAAAGATACTCTCATACGACAAAACTGCAGGCTATACGAATACGTTCAGCAAATACAGAACATTGTTGTAACTTACATATTTCATATTTCATAAAGGACAAACTATTTCATAAATGCCTAAAATAAAAGATTACAATGATTGTTTAGGGTGTTTTGTTTTATCGTTTTTGATGCATGTAAATAATTCATTTTTATTGTTCTTAACTTGAAAACCATAATGCTGCTAAACTCAAGTTTCATGTGAAGGCAGAAAAGCCCTCTGGATCATGAGGATATTGCTCTTTTGTAACTAGTTGTAAAGGCCCCCTCATAGTCTAAGCTTCAGAGCCCCAGAAAGTTTAGGTCCACCTCTATGTTTCATTAACATTAATGTGTTTTTAGTCTTTATAAAGTACTAAATTTCACAGCAAGCTTTGAAGAATACCGTATGGAGTAGACCTTGAGAAGAGGAAAATTTATGAGCCTTGTGTGCCACATTTTATTAATTGTTATAAACTGAAGTTCTAATCGTTGGATTTTTCTAGTGTTGCAAGGAACTGTCACTATTTTTTTTTTCATGAACTGAAGATGAAAATATAAAATAAAATTTCTATTTCAATTTATTCCTAGTGCACATAGTACTGTGACATAGAGAACATCACAAAATAATGATTGTAATACAGTGAAAATAAATATTAATTCACAATAAAAATACAAATAAGTATTAATAAAAGAAAATTATAAAATACAAAATTAAAATAGTTCTTAACTAAAATAGTTACTTTGCTTTAATGAGTTAAAAAAGTTCAAGATTTAGTAGCAGTGAACATTAAATTTCTATTTTCAGAAACCACATGTATTGTATTCAATTATAATTACCTAATTGCAACATACTGTTGTTCTTTCTTCTTTGTATTATTCCACACTATGTGTTCAGTGATTGTTATTTACAGAATACTAAAGTCACATTACAGTTATTAAGTCTGTTAACGACACATAACCTTAAACCAATGGTTCATTCTCTGACTAGCGTTACACTCCATACATCCTCTACTATAGATCAGATCCTATTTAATACTGATATCAATCTCTGTCAGATTGAAATTTTTAACACTGGTTTTAGTGATCACTATGCACAATTGTTAACCCTTCCCATTAAATTCCAAAACACTCGAAACACAGAGGTTGTTGAAAAAAGAATATTCAGTGAACATGCAATTGAATACTTCAAACACTTAATAAAGAACGAAACATGGGAAGAAGTCTACCTAAATAACAATACATCCCAGAAATTTGAAATCTTTCTCACCACTCTGCGTCATTTTTTTTTTACATTGCATTTCCAAGAAAGCTTGTTAAAATAAAGCCAGATAGCAGATACAAAAGCTGGATCACATCAGGTATAAAAAAGTCCTGTGAAACTAAATGTCATCTGTACAAAATATCAAAAACAAATGCCAGTAATCCAGAATTCTGCTATTATTTCAAGAAATACAAATTGATCTTAGCCAGTGTTATTAGGGAAGCAAAAAAACGAACAAATGACGTATTTTTAAGAAACTCTGAAAATAAAATGAGAGCCACATGGAACATAATCAAAAAAGAGACCAGCAATAATAGGAAAGACGTAATCAACATCACCTTGGAAAAGAATTCCCTCTGCATCTCTAATCCCAGTAATATAGCTAATATCTTTAATACATACTTCGCTAACATAGCTGAAGACCTTATATCAAAAAGCAATTTCAATAGACCTCCTCATATATACGAACCCTCCAATTCCATCACTGGGATGTCAATGTTTCTTTCTCCAACAAACGAAATGGAAATCCTTAACATCAAAAAAATTTGAAAATTAAACATTCTGCAGGAATTGATGACATTCCAGATTTCCTTGTCAAAAAATGTTCGCAATTGATTGTACAACCCCTAACTCATATTTGCAACGAATCATTACAAAATAGTATTTTTCCATCATGTCTAAAAACAGCTATTATAAAACCACTTTTCAAGAAAGGGAAAAAAGATGATGTATCAAACTATAGGCCCATTGCAATTTTATCAGTATTTTCAAAAATATTAGAAAAAGTTTTTTATACTCGTTTACTTGGTTTCTTAGAAAAACATAGCCTACTAACCAAATCTCAACATGGATTCAGAAAAAATCATTCAACCAAAACAGCCATCTTCAATTTCTTATGCGAGTCCCTTCAAGCTATCGATGATAAACACCATGTTTCAGCAATATTCTTAGATCTGTCAAAAGCTTTTGACGAAGTTGACCACAAAAAACTACTATCAAAGCTTGAAAATCTTTGAGTTAGGGGGTTATCTTACAAATAGCTTGAATCATACTTGTGCAACCGCTCACAATTAGTGGAAGTAAAGTATATGAGTGATGGTGTGACTAAATGCTATCGTTCCAATCTACTTAACATGGAGTATGGGGTGCCACAAGGCTCAATATTAGGACCCATTTTATTTTTACTTTATGTTAATGATTTCTGTTTGAGTGACTCACATGCAAGATCTATTCTATTTGCTGAAGACACAAACATCCTAATAAAATCTCCTCATAATCACATCCTTCTTGACTCTGTAGACATTGCCCCACGCCAAATCACAAACTATTTTTCATTGAACAACCTTATTATCAACCTCAATAAAACCGTCTCAATGGATTTCCACACTACCCAAAACAAAAACTTCTTCTCTCCACAAATAACTCTCTATAATCAGACTATTGAGAAAGTTGACAGTACAAAATTCCTAGGGCTATGGGTGCAAAGCAATAATTTTACATTGGGATGTCCACATTGACGAAGTAAACAAGAAACTCAGCACTGCAACTTACATAATGAGAATGTTAGCCAACTGTACCACAAAGGACACACTCAGGACTATTTACTTTGCTTACATCCATTCTCTACTCAGATATGGTTTAGCATTCTGGGGAAGGTCACCTGCTATTATAAAATGTTTTAGAACCCAGAAAAAGATTATTAGGATTATGGAAGGGCAAAATTTAAGAACACCATGTAAACCCCTTTTCAGAAAACTTGGCATCCCTCCTCTGCCACGTCTCTACATACTGGAAAATATAATGCTAATTAGAAAGAGTGCAATTGTTGGAAATTCTCCCTTCATAAAGAACAGCGATGTACACTCCCACTGCACTAGGCACCATTCTGATCTACATCCACAACAACATAATACTACTCTATCCCAAAAGGGAGCATTTCGCTCTGGTATAAAACTATATAACAGTCTTCCTAATCAGTTAAAATTATTGCAACAAAAACATACGTTTAAATCCTCTCTTAGAGCATATTTGATTGACCACTGTTTTTATTCCATTGAAGAATACCTATCCATAAATATATAACCCAATTACTAGGCCTACATTAATAACACAACTTCATCTAACTCTGTATATTAAATTGATTGTTTTATTAATTATATTACTTTATAAAGTCTTAGTTGTATTTAGTCTAGTTTAGTTTTAGTGTGTTTTCTGACTTGTCAAATATCAATTGTACCTTGTACATCAATGATGTTACTGGATAAATAAAGTATTATTATTATTATTATTATTATTATTATTATTATTATTAATATTTCGTATGCTATTATATGTTATGCAAGCAAGGTTAAGTGTGAGCCAGATAAATAATTAAATCAATCATTTAATTTTTCTTTTCCAATATTCTTAAAAGTTTACTTTTCATATGATTTACAGGTTTGTGGGAAAGACATGTGAAGAATCAGTATGTGCTGATAACCCCTGCCATTTTGGTGCAACATGTGTACCATATCCAGGAAGTGGTTTCTTATGTTTATGTCCACTAGGGAAGCATGGCATATACTGCGAACATGGTAAAGTTATGTTTTCATGTCCAACCTTTCTTAACTAGTCTTGTTAATATAAGAAAGTATTTCAGAAGATGATTTCTGCATGGTAACATGAATAGCTTAAGGCCTTATATCCCTACAGTAAAACAAAAACAAGTGTTACACGTAGGCCTACACTAAAAACTCAGAAAAGAGATTCGTCACTTTGGAAACACACCTGTCTTTCTTTTGTATTGAAATAAAGTGGAATTTATAAGTTCATTTCTGCAATATTAAGATAAGATAAGATTTATTCATCATAAATTTCTATACAGAAATATTGGTCCATCAAGAGCTAACTTAATCCTAAACCTAATAATAACTTATGACTAATTAAAACAAATACAGTGAGTCTCAGGCAGATTGGTGCCGCCGCGCCGCGCATTGGGTTCCCCGCAGATGACGCTCCTATCCCCGGTATGCGGCAAAGGAACTCCCCGGCAGTTGACTGACTTGTCCGTGTGTGACAATGAATATAATTGAAATAAGTTTGAAAATAACGAAAATAGGGACCTACCTTATTACAGGAGATGCTGGAAGTGTCCTCCTCCTACATCCACACATTTTTGGCATCGTGATAGGAAATTCCGATTAATACGCATTAATTGTTCTTCCGTTATTATTGAGTTTATCTCTATCCTAATGTTTTCTTTTAGTTGTGACAACTACCGAATAACACTTTCACGTCTGTACAACACGAGAACAATGCTCAACTGCAGGCTATGCATTAATTGTTTACTTATCTGCGGGGCCACAGCTGGCCTCGACGCGGGTAGTGTTGAGTCATTACAAGAGAAACACGGCGCGCGCGACAAGCGGCACCAATCTGTCTGAGACTCACTGTACAAGTGTGAAGATAAGTGTACAGGTTAAATTACAAAGTTATAATTAAATCATACAATTCAATAACTATGGCAAGAAGTTCTACAACAAAATAGGAATTACAGAATTACAGGCAAGCTGGTAAAGAATTATACATAATCAGATCAGCATTAATAAATCTTTGACCTATAGTTTGATGTTATGGGATATGACATCCCTTGTTCCTTGTTCTTATGTTGTAGGAGTGAGTCTCTGAATGTATTTTATAGCCATTTATATTTACGTTAATATGTTTTTGAAACATTATGTAGGGGTAGGGACTCTGGTAGTGGACTGTATATAAAGGAAAAAAGGGGGGAAGAAGCAAAACGAATTTGGACCCTAGATCCAAAGACCAAAAAATAAAAATTTTAAGAAATTGGGATTAGTAATATTTATTACTTTAAATCCTGGAGCTGTTTAGTTGTTAACCTATGCACTATATTGAAAATACTAGTTGAAGCACTTTTAAAACACTTTTTTTTAAGTAGAAAAATCACTGTTCAAATCGTTGAAATTGATACAAAGAAATAATACGAAGCACAGTCGCTATTAAACACAGTTTGATATGAAGAAATATGATGAATCTTGAATCTTGCACTTCTTGTTACATCTTGAAGATGAGTTGAAGTTGAAATTTATTGATGTATTGTAATCAGTCCAAAATCTTCAAGTAATTAGCAGTTGTTTGCAGTGAATAATTCTTTAAACCACCATGTTTGGAATATGTAGAATGTTAGGTTATGTGCATCTGTGGTTGCTGTCAGAATGTTAAGAGGTTATGTTGCACGTGTCTGGTTACGTCGTTAGAGGTTATGTTTGCACATGTCTGTTTACTACATGTAATGAGTGATGAGAGTCACTTAAGAAACTGAATTGTCGCACAGATAGGCTACTAATAGTGATTGTTTGCGGTACTGAACTGTTATGCACTTAAGTAGTGTGGTTTTGCTGATGACATCAGAGGAGGAATAGAGGAGGAATGAGAGGGGAGAGTGAGTTGCTTACATCATTGGAGGAATGGGAGGGGAGAGGGAATGATTACGTAAGAAGAGGAATGAGAGGGGAAGGTGGAATACTTACGTCACGGCTTACCTCACGTGATTCAAAACTGGCAACCCTTCCGATGCCTATTTCAAATGGCGGCCCATGCACGAGATTAAAATTTCTAAATTCAAAATGGCGCTCAATTTAAAATAGCAAATGGTAAAAGGCGGGAGATTTGGAAATTGCAAATGGTGGATGGTGCTCAATTTAAAATTGCAAATGGCAGAAGGTGGGAAATTTGAAAAATCAAAATGGTAGGAGGCGGGGGATTTGAAAATTGGAAATCCATGATGGCTGAAGGTGTACGATATGAAATTGGATATTCAAGATGGTGGATTGTGACGTCATCGGAGAAATGAGAAGGGAAGGAGGAATGCTTACGTCATCGGAGGAATAAGAGGGGGGAGGAATGCTTACGTCACCGGAGGAATGAGAGGGGAGGGAGGAATGCTTACATCATCGGAGGAATGAGAGGAGAGGGAGGAATGCTTACGTCATTGGAGGAATAAGAGGGGAGAGAGGAATGCTTACGTCATCGGAAGAATGAGAGGGGAGGGAGGAATGCTTACGTCACGGCCTACGTAATGGTCACATGATTCAATATGGCCGCCCACGCGCGTGATACAAAATTGGAAATTAAATTCAAGATGACAGAAGGTGAGAAATTTAAAAATGGTATATTATAAATTCAAGATGGCGGAAGGCACTCAATTTAAAATTACAAGTGATGGATGGTGGGAGATTTGAAAATTCATGATGGCGATATTGTGCACTATTTAATTTCGATTTTGACCGTAACACTGTAGAAGATGGGAAATTTAAAATTATATTTCGATTTTGACCGCAAGATTGTGGAAGGTGCGAGATTTGAAAATTCAGTATGGTGGACCAAGCGCACGATTTGAAATTGGATATTACAAAATTGTAAATGGCGGAATGTGTGAAATTTGAAAATTCAAGGTGGTGGAAGGTATGGGGGTTTGAAAATGTTATATTATAAATTTCGACTTTGGTTAGTTGTGTATGCCGTTTTTGCACGTAAGCATCACAGTCGTGACCGGAGTTATCCAGACATGCGTCGAGAACATGTCGGTACATGTCCTGACCGGGAGTTAAGTAGGTGACGCGTCTCATATTACAGAACAAGTCTGCACATGTCTGATACACGACCTCGAGCCCCGTATCCTTTGTCCTAGTCACAAGTTACATGGATATGGATTCCTTCAGTAAGTTGATTATTTCTTAGTTCATTAATATGAATATTTCATAAAAGATTCTATTCAAGCCTAATACTGATATTGATACTACAGTTATTTAGTGTTAATCGACTTACAGTATCAATTATTACGGTGCTACAGTGTATAGTTCAACATACATTATAAATCCATACACTTATAACTACGTGTTACTATTTCGCGCCAAATGTGAAAACTGGCTATTTCTGTTGTTACTCTGCATATGTTCAATTGTTATTACCATTCAATCAGTTCTACATTCATTCATACTTGTCTACGAAAAGTTCCCACACTTTTCAGACACTTGAAAGTGGCTTTCCAGTAATTCTCTCATTCTGGATATAACAATAATAATAATAATAATAATAATAATAATAATAATAATAATAATAATAATAATAGTTTATTCATCCATTGATCACAATACATTGATATAGGACACGTCAAGTCTGTACAATACAGAACTTACAAATTTTCCTCACACACACATCCACACTCATACAAAGTTTTTGATTATAATACAATTTAATTTTTTTTCTATTAGCTAGGCCTATAATGTTTTTTTAAAATAATGAAGTTGTACAGTAATAAAAATTTATATCATTTTAATGACTACTTAATATTAAACATATACACAAAATACATACACAAACACAAAACAACTCTAAAGCTACATCTTTAACTTTGATGACTTAAACATTTACACGTTACAGGTAAAATATACATTAGTTTATGAAGAGAGAAAAAAAATGAAATCATCATATATTATTATTAGGGAAATAATCTTACTTTCAAAATATCATCTAATTAATTATTTTATATAGAAAAAAACGACTCAGTCGGATATTTTAACATGGAAAATTGTCAGTCACAAAATTATAGGAAATTTAAAGGTTGACGTCACTCAAGTGAGTTTTTGTTCCTCCATAAAACTCTTCTACACTATAAAAACAGCATTTTAACAAGAATTTTTTTTAAAGTTTTGTTAAATTGAGTAGTGGGTAGGTTCTTTATATAAGCTGGTAGAGAATTATACATAGACAGACCAGTATTCATAAAGCTTTTATTATACAGTTTGGTATTGTGGGATACGGCGTGCAAATTATTTTTTGTTCTTCTACTGTGGGAGTGAAATTCTAAATTTGTTTTATAGTCGTTTATATTAATCTTGACAGATTTTAATGTTTCAAAAATATAGACACATGGAACCGGTAGAATCTGTAATGATTTAAAAAAATCTCTACAACTAGTACGCATGCTCACCTGCATCATTGCTCGAATAGCTCTTTTTTTGTAAATTGAACACTAAGGGAGTGTGTGATGAATTTCCCCAAAAGATGATACCATAAGTTAGTATAGAATGGAATTGGGTAAAATATAAAATTCTGGTAGATTCTAACCCTAGTGATTTCCTAATAGTAAGTACTGCATAGCATGTTGAATCCAATCTCTTTAATAACTTCTGAATGTGAGATGACCAATTTAAATGTTCATCCACCCATAGACCCAGAAATTTTATGTTCTGCTTGTATTCAATATTTGCCCATCTTGCATAGTTTCATAGTTTGTTCCTATACAGAACATATCATATTATCTGTATTCATATTTTATTCCATTGCATGTGTGTTAATAAAGTTTCACATAGTTTTAGGACATGTTATAAGTTGCTTTTCATGTAAGATTTGTGGATCCCTGTGTCCATGCGCATCTATGTGTCCATTGCTCTCCATTAGCTTAATAAACGAACAACATGAGGAACAACCACAACCACTTTGAATAATACAATGCTCTTATGCTTCAAACTATTAACATAATCTCCTATAATAGTAAAACTAGGTGATTGTGTTTAGAAAATGTTTAGTATTCTTCATAAATGCTCTTAAAAAAATACAACTATTGAAAATTTATACTGACATTCTCCCTATCATATTGGTCACAATGATGTAGCCATTTTAGCTCGACCGTAATGAATCTGCACGGTTCCATTAACTGCAAAATCCGAACCCATGCCTACCCCTGCCGGAACCTCTGCTGGCAGGACTATCCTGATACCGGAAGCAAGCAGACTGCAAGGGGTCTGGCAGATAGGTGTGGGTGAGTTGCCATACCTAGCAGAGCTTTATAAATCTTAAACTCAGGCTACCCAGTGCATGCCTGGACCCTTGGAGTCATCGAGGTTTATAATGATTTGCTCCTGATTATATGGGAGGACGGTAACTCGTTCCTCATGTAAGCACCTCTAAAATGTGGAATATCTAGCTTTCTAGCGTATTGTTCCAAGTCGTAGTGAGAGTTTTTTTTTAAATGAAGCCCTTTAATGGTCAGATAAGGTTTGGATACAGTCCTTTTCCTTCTGCCAGATTTTTTTTTACGTAAGGCGATGCTCTCCATCATATGGTTGTGACGAATGTTTTCTCGCAGCTGTTTCTTGTTGGACTTTGCAGAATTCTCATCTTTAGCGATCTGTGCTCGTGCACCTCCAAGAGCCCCAAGTACAGATAATCCCGCAAATATGGGCAATAGAGGCAATATGCCTCCAATATTTTTCGGCGATTTCAACACTCTCTTCGTTTTTATTGTTCTTATTCGACATTAACTTCCTATATGCCGCTTTTAGTTTTTTTTTTTTTAATTTTATCCATTCCTGCGCCCATTTTCACTTTGCTCTTCATAATTTTAGAAACGGCATAAGCTGCGGCACGTTCCACAATACTCACGTCGGCAGCCTTGACACGATTGGACGCTCCTTACAGGCTTCGTCTAGAGGGTTTATACTCTTATTACCTCTTTGTAATCGTTTTGCAAATTAGTTAAAGGTCCACAAAAGTTATACCCAGGTATGTGTAATTTCACAGGCAGTTTATTAATAAGCATATTTACCACGCCGCCTCTACGAGTGCTGTGTCGACGTCTGCTTTGCTCTATTCGTGGAGCCATACTGATTACATCCTTATGTTAGAACTTTTTATATAAAAGCAATCGCTTCGTTTTAAAGAAACTTATTTACAGTCATGAAGACCCGTCATGAGATTAGCTCCATTACCTATTAACAATGACAAACTCATTTTTTAAGCTTCAAAAATTAATACTCATCTCCAATTTTTATTGATTGATTTTCACAATTTATTTCATTTCTCCAATATTTTTTATACATTACTCACTATACAGCTAATAACTCCTTCACTACCGCCCTCTTTTGGGTGATTTTTGGAGCTCTAGAATGCTCTTTAGCATCTCTCTGTGTTTATTGTGGCTAGCATCCTGACTGATAAAGATTATTTAAATATCTGATCACAGGATGTCTTTATTTGATCAAAATCTGTTCTTGGCCAACCTTCGAAATTTATCACAGTGCTATTATTATCGAAATAATCTGTCTCTGGTCCTTCAGACTGGATTGACAATGTCACAATGTTTTAAAGTGTATAATCTTTTTTAACAGGCTATCAAATATAAGAACAGGATGTGTTAAAATGTATTTATTCTTTCATTCGAATTGGAAGGGCTTGCATCGCAATTTTGATACAGTCCACTATCATTATTATTATCAGCAAACCATTTTGCTTTTTCACCCCACTATTATCCAGAGGAAATAAACCTTTTCAGTTAGATTTAACAAGTTTATATTTGATAGAATGTAAATGACTGACTACTGCTGCATTTGTAAGGACAGAAAGTGGCTTGATTCGAGCAATTTTGAATATATCACTAGTTGGTTTCTAAATGTAATATGAAACATAATTTTAATTCCTCTATTTTGAATTGCTTCTAGCTCATGAAATAGGCTTTTCTTGCAATTCTTCCATATGATGTTCATATAGGCCTATGTAAGATAACTGTGGATTAAAGAAAAATATGCCATTTTAAAAAGTTGCTGGACATCCTTAAAGGCGTGATTTGTTTATTACACCAACTACTGAGAGCATTTTCTTCTCAATTTTGTTAATTTGAGATTCCCAAATAAGGATACTGTCAAAATTTATTCCTAAAAAAAGAAATAAATTCAACTCTCTTTATTGCCTTATTATGCCTATGTTTAAGTTTACATTGGTTTAAAGTTTCGTAATCGTTTGTAAAAGAACATGAATTTGGTTTTATCTTTATTCATTGCTAATTTATTATAGTTAAACCAATTGATTTTGTCATTCATATCACGTTGTGCTAGGTCTTTTTCTGTTCGTCCTGTATAGAAAATATTTGTATAATTGGCATATAAAAGCATTTTACCAAACAATTTTAAATTAAACGAATCATTCACATATATATTGAAGAGGAGTGGACTCTGGATAGATCCTTGATGTAATCCACACTTTATAGTTATCACTTCACTTTTATATTGATTTACACTAATATATTGCTTTTGATTACTGAAATAATATTAAAACCATGCGCAATTCAATTTCTCTATTAATAAATCATAGTCTACAGTGTTGAAAGCTTTTCTTAGGTCTGAGTATAAACCTGATGCTAAACTATTTATGTCAACTGATTTTTGTATTTCAACGAGAATGTCAAACAGAGCAGTGGCTGTACTGCTTTTTTTTATGTAAACCCATATTGCATGGGATAAAAGAATGAATTTTTATGTAAAAAAATTGTAGTCTTATTTTAACAACTTTATCAAGGATTTTAGCCAAAACCGGTAAGATACTAATTGTTCTATAATTACCAGGATCTGTGTCATTTCCTCCTTTTGAAATGGGCACTACTCTTGCAATTTTACATTTAGAAGGTACAACTCCCGAGCTTAGAGAGAGATTTACAAAGCGGGCAATATAGGGAGTCAGCCAAATTCAATTAATAAGTTTGTTAGTAAGAAAACCATTTGTATGGTTCCCTTAGTTTCTTAGTTCACTTATTATTTTTATAATTTCATATTCATTTCTAGGAGTAAAAATAAACTTCCATTTGGAGTGATGCTGTTTGAGGGTCTATTAGAATCGTTATTTCTGGGTATATTTTATCCACGTTTAGAGCAGCGTTAACAAAATTAATGTTTAAGTTTTGCGAGATTTCTACTGGATTTATTGAGGATATAGGTCTAAAATTCGTAACTTCTTACATTTCCCCTTCTTACGAACTGGCCTAATAGCAGAGTTTTTCCACATGGATGGAAAAAATTATGTTTTGGGTGACAGTTTATAAACATATTTAAGAACTGGTGATAATATAAAAGTACACCCCTTCACAATAAACCTTGGAAGTTGATCTGGCCCGCTAAAAACAAAACAGACACAATTATCTCAGTATTTAAATTTACCAGCACAGATGACTAATGCCCTTGATAAACTAATCTCATTACTGTTAACCTACAGTTTACAGCATTTATTATTATTATTATTATTATTATTATTATTATTATTTTTTTCATTATTATTTTCATTGTTATTATTATATTTATTTATTTTTTTTTTCAATTGACAATGACCTAAGTTTTAATCCTACTAAATTTTGGAGCTATGTCTCAAAGTTAAGAATTAAAAGCGACCCCTCTCTTCAACTTAAAGCAAACAATTCTACTGTCACAAAGCCAATGAAACTAGTGAATATTTTTGCAGTACATTTTGAGCCTGTGAATAAGCCTAGTGTAGCAGCACCTACTTTTCAAGTTCAAACTTGCACCTAAGACTGTTTACATGTTCCGTCTATTTCAAACTCAGATGTCTTGTCATCAATTAAAAAATTTAAAGCTCGTTGCTTTTCATTGCCATGTGAAGAGTTGGTAAGGGAAGGAAACTATTGAGTGGCTACTGTTGTTCCTTATTTTGTTATGTACGCTACTGTATGTAATATGTAATTTTAACATGTCCTGCATAAGTTAATATTTAAAGGGCTCCTATCTACTAGGGAACAAGAACAAATTCATTCTATGTAATGATGGTCAAATAATTTTTCACCAATATCACAGGGAAGTGTGGACTAAGTTAATTGCATTTCATTATTTCTTTCATCACAAATATCCATACAGAAACAAAATAGGCCTAGACTTGCCACATTAGAAACTACTATTAGTCCAGTAGAATTAAAATCCAAATCGGAAATAATTGCTACAAAAGGTTTTATTGTTTTAATGACTTCATTTGTTGCCCAATATGACTATCCTAGGTTTTCCCCCTCGGCGGAGTTGTGCATAATAATAATAATAATAATAATAATAATAATTTATTCATCCATTGATCAAAATACATTGATATAGGACACGTCTTTACAAATACAGAAATTACAAATTTTTCTCACACACACATGTACACTCATACAAAGTTTTTGATTTTGATACAATTCTAAAATTTTTCTATTAGCTATAATGTTTTTAAAGTAATGAAGTTGTACAGTAAATAAGTGGTTGGGGGTAGAAATGTGGCCCCCAAAGGGGTAGTTTTGCGGTTTTACGGTTATATCTCGTAAAGGACTCACGATATCGAAAACATGGTGGTATTAAAAGTTGTAGGGCATTACATTCTGCATTGAATGAGACTAAACGCATATTTTGTGGACAACCCGTTCCCATAATACTGCTCATCAAAGTTGGACAAATTTTACATATTTATGAAAAATTTTCGTTTTAAGTTCTGCTTTTTGGTAATATCATGTAACTTAACCCATCTATCAATAAAGTGGCCCATACAAAAGTAATAAGGGAATAAATTCTGCGTTCGATGAGATTAAAAGTGAATTTGTTGGACCACCCGTTTCCCTAAAGTTCTACATTTAGTCCAGTAGTGTAAAACCAAAAAATTAGACGAATCGGAAATCATTGCTACAAAAGGTTTTATTGTTTTAATGACTTCATTTGTTGCCCAATATGACTATCCTAGGTTTTCCCCCTCGGCGGAGTTGTGCATAAGTGGTGGGGGTAAAAATGTGACCCCAAAAGGGGTAGTTTTGTGGTTTTACGGTTATATCGCGTAAAGGACTCACAATATCGAAAACATGGACCTATTAAAAGTTGTAGGGCATTAAATTCTGCATTGAATGATACTAAACACATATTTTTGGACAACCCATTCCCATAATACTGCTCATCAAATTTGGACAAATTTTACATATTTCTGAAAAACTTGTGTACCCGTGCTGCTCTGCAACACTTCTGAAAGAAGAAGAAGAAAATGTCTAGCCCCATCACTTTTTTTGTTAACTAAAAATATCTCTAAAAAATTAAGAAAAGAAGAAGAAATTCTTGCACCCCAACACAATTTTTGTTTGTTTGTTATTATTAAAAATCTCTCTTTTTTTTTTCCTTTTCAGTTTTATAAAAATTGATTGTCCGCGCATAACTTTCCTCTCACTCAACTGATTTGAGTGATCAATTCGCCATGTTAAAGAGCTGTTTCTGGTGAGTGTTCTTAGCCTATCACCGGCTGCCTGAGATATCGCCTCTCAAAGTTACAGAATTTCTGTATCTCGAAGATGGTGGTAGTTGGGTGATTTCCAATGCCCGATAACATCTGTGCTTGAATGCCATTCGTTTAAAAAAAAATGAAGCAAATTGGCCAAGAATTTTCTAATTATTTTAATACGGTAATAGAGATGTGTAAACATAGTACTATAGCACTCCATTGTACTAGTCTTGTGCTTAGTAAATATATAAAATATGAAAATTGTAGAAAAGAAACACTATTCTTCAAATCAATTAGTGATGATTTTATTTCATAACAAAAATTGTAGTTAAAAGTATGAAGATGAAATGGGGAAAAATGGTAGATACACAAATTTTACAGACGTCGACGTTTCATTGTCGTTGGGCCACTCGGCTCCTCAAAATGTCTGTAATTTCCGATAAGGAGTCCGTCACCACATCACTCGACTCGTAAAAGTCTGTAATTGTCGTCGCCCCATATTTGCAGTCCAGGTCTCGTCAACATCTGGTTCGTCAGTTGCATCTGGTTGGAGGGAGTTAGTGCAGGAGTTCCCCTTGGAGTTGGCACAAATCGATGAGCAATTGATTCCAGCCTCCGACACCCACAATCACGTGCACACCCCTTGTTGCACTTGCAGAAAATTGTGGAGAGAAGAGATTGTGGAGCTGGCTCCTTGGAGGTAGGAACGGGGTCAAGTCCAAACTTTGAAGCCTGCCATCCCCAGAGGAGCGGGTCCATCTGGTGTCCTAACCACATTTGTACTTGTAGGTAAGTTCTCAAGCAATGTTGGTGGGCTGCTTCGGATGTTGGTGGTAGGGATACCAGGTTAAATTTGGATTTCACGAGGGCTTTGGAAAATAGGTCAAATCGCAATTTATCTAAAGTATCTCCTGCCCTACCTTCGTAGAGGGTTGTTAAAAATTGTAGGCCAGCTTCGGCATTAGCTTCAGCTTGAGTGTCATGTTCGAAGAAAGGTTTGATTTCTTCGAGAAGACATATATTTTCGACCAACAGCTTGACCACCTTCGTCTTGCCTTCCTGAAGAGTGCCGAAGTTGTGTCACATCCACTTATGGCGTGGAGAAGTATGAGTGGCCTTCTGATGTTGTCTGCCAGTTCGAAGCTGTTGGGACCAAATACTTTTGTTGGGATCGTTCCTCTTCCAGGTTTTGAGAAATATATGTTTGCTGATGGTGTGGCTAGGGCATTTAGCATGATGAGGAGGTCTGTATCTTCACCAACTACCACAACCTTCTCATGCTCCTGTGATACCTCAAGAGCCGTGGCAACAATCAGGTGGTCTGCGTCTTCATCAGCTTGCTTGACTGAGAAGCATTCACCTTCAAGTCTTTCAGTAAACAAGCTAATAAGACGTGCTTTATTTCTGTCGGAAAGGATTATTGCTCCTGAGTCATGGTCACCACCAATAACTCGGTAAAGATGACCTCAGGAGTAGTATGTCTTTTGCTTCGGCGGAGGGGCTCAGCAGATTTAATGATCTAATTTGTCCAACTTTGATGAGCAGTGGTATGGGAATGGGTTGTCCAAAAAATATGTGTTTAGTATCATTCAATGCAGAATTTAATGCCCTACGACATTTAATAGGGCCATGTTTTCGATATCGCGAGTCTTTTACAAGATATAATCGTAAAACCGCAAAACTACCCCTTTTGGGGTCACATTTTTACCCCCACCACTTAAGCACAACTCCGCGGGGGGGGGGACCTAGGATAGTCATATTGGGCAACAAATGGAACCATTAAAACAATAAAACCTTTTGTAGCAATTATTTCCGATTCGTCTAATTTTTTGGTTTTACACTACTGGACTAAATGTAGAACTTTACGGAAACGGGTGGTCCAACAAATTCACTTCTAATCTCATCGAACGCAGAATTTATTCCTTTATTACTTTTGTATTGACCACTTTATTGATAGATGGGTTAAGTTAGATGATATTACCAAAAATCAGAACTGAAAACGAAAATTTGTCATAAATATGTAAAATTTGTCCAACTTTGATGAGCAGTATTATGGGAACGGGTTGTCCAAAAAATATGTGTCTAGTCTCATTCAATGCAGAATTTAATGCCCTACAACTTTTAATACCACTATGTTTTCGATATCGTGAGTCATTTACGAGATAAAACCGTAAAACCGCAAAACTACCCCTTTGGGGGTCACATTTTTACCCCCCACCACTTATGCACAACTCCGCCGAGGGGGAAAACCTAGGATAGTCATATTGGGCAGCAAATGAAGCCATTAAAACAATAAAACCTTTTGTAGCAATTATTTCCGATTCGTCTAATTTTTTGGTTTTACGCTACTGGACTATATATCAAGTTAATTATTAAGATTTGATGTATGTAAGGACATTTGTATTCCAACCTATTTTGCTTTTACACATTTGAGATTCAGTTATGATGGTAATAGTTAGCAGTGAATTACATTAAATTTAATACATAATTATATTTTTCAAAATTAATTTGTTATGGTACGTTAATGCAAAACTAAATGTAGTTTTCTGCAAATTTTGTAAACTTACAGAGTTCTTTTGAGTCATTACTCTTTGCTATTTGTAGTTAAGGTATATTTCATAATGTTACAATTACAAACTACAGTAGATTTCAGAAGGCCTATATTTCCTTTTTTTTTTTCAGATCTTGAGATAGGACAACCTTCATTTTCTTCCTCTGTTGGAGGACTTGCATCCTATGCTGCTTATCCTATACCTGGAGCCATTCATAACAGCATGGAATTAAAATTTAAATTTATTCCATCTACAATGGAGCAAATTGCACTCATGGTATTTGTGGGACAGGATGGATACCATGATTCCCGAGCTGATCACCTGGCTGTTAGCTTCATTAAAGGATATGTTGTACTTACATGGAATCTTGGTTCAGGTATAATTATAAACACTTAATGGTGAATTACTTCCCTATAGCTGAAATGCTCAATCTGATGTAATAATTATGGTAATGTAGCAAGATTGGTTGTAAGGGTATCATTTGGCATTTTTGCCTCAACATTAAAGTGCTCTTTTAAGATGTTTGCTCCCTCTGAGATTGTGGTCTGCATTCATCCTTGTAATAGCTTCTAGATCTTGCACAAACGTTTCCACTTATTATACATATTAACACATTTGCTACCGTGCACGCCATATGGCGTGGAAGAAAAGCCAGCACTTCCCTCCTGTCCATGCCAGCTGGCATTTAATCGCCCACGCCAATTTTTTGTATATTTCTTCAAGGAAATGGCGAAGGTGGTAGTTTCCATTTACGGCAATAGATAGGAGGGTGAATACACTTGCTAGTTTCGATTTACGGCAATAGAAGGTGGGTGAATACACTTGCTGGATTTACAGAAACCCTAAAAATTATGTCGTTGACCTCCTGACAAAAAATTAATTCCATGTGCTTTCGAAGACCAGTTTCGCAACGCAACTTGAAGATGGCTGGTTCTGTAGAATTATTTTTTCTGAAACCATGTTGGTACTCAGATAATAGATTGTTCTTCTCTGGGAAACTTAGTAAGCGTGAGTTAAAATTTTTTTCTAATATTTTAGAGAATACTGACACTAATGCTATGGGCCTATAGTTTGAAATATCATCTTTTTTACCTTTTCTAAACAGTGGTTTTATTATAGATATCTTTAGACATGACGAAAAAATTCCATTTTTGAGGGATTCATTGCAAATATGAGTTAAGGGCTGAATAATTAGTTGTGAACATTTTTTAACAAGAGAGTCAGATATTTCGTCCATTCCTGAAGAGTGTTTTATTTTCAAATTTTTTATAATATTGATGATTTCGCCTTCATTTGTTGGGGCTAGAAACATTGAAGAATGAGTTATAGGAAAGGAGGGTGGAATTGTGTCTGATGCTCTGTTGTATTTTTTTATATGAGTCTTCGCCTATGTTGGCAAAGTATGTATTAAAGGAATTAGCAATATTGTTAGGATCAGAAATACAGTGTGAATTGTTGTTAAGGGCTATGTTTGATCCATCATCATCATTATCGCCATCATCATCATCATCATCATATTCATCATTGACATAATCATTGTGATTATTATTATTATTATTATTATTATTATTATTATTCTATTGAGTTACTAAAGGCTAGAGGAAAAGATCCTTGATCATAAATCACCTGGTTCTCCAGGTTATGGGTTGATGCATCAGGCAAGCTCTTCGCTCATTGGAATAATCAAGAAATGCCACAAAATCAAACTGAAAGCTGGATATAATAAATTATGGATGAAGCTATAAAACTATACTGATTTAATATTAAAATATGTAAAAATCTGTTGTTAAAACAAGCTAAGTTCATATTGAATAACGATAAATTAGGTTTAGATTGTGTTTGTTGTTAACTCAGATGTGGATGAAACTCTTTGAGATCCACTAAGATCGACCTGAGGAACTAGGAAGATGGTCTGTGATCATCAGATCGATTAATCCTAATATGCAACATCAATAAACTGATAGTGAATAAGTAATTTAGAGCTACAGAATGCTACATTTGTACTTTCAGGTCCAAGAAGAATATTTACACCTCGTCCAGTGACTCAAAGAGCACTGAGACCTCACACAGTTCGTCTGGGGAGAGTAGGTCAACTCGCTTGGTTAATGGTTGATAATTTTGCCAATGTTAGTGGCAAGTCTCCTGGTCGTCTCACACAACTCAATACTAGATCACTTCTATATCTTGGTGAGTTAATTCAAAGGCATCAGCGTTTTCTTAATTTATGTTAACAAGATAAGTGATCACAACAAATAAAAAATAAAATTTCCATGGTGCATCAGAATATAATAAAAAAACAAATGTAATTGCTTAAATCCATTGTCCAAATATTACTACTGAAATAAACTTCAATATATTGCCATTCTTCACTTCATCCCCAATATGGTTGCATAATTGTTCAGCCAAACTACTGCAGGAGACTTGTTAGGAGGTGTTTAAACATTCACCCTAAAGCCCGGACCTCACTCCCAGTGATTTCCATCTTTTCCTACCCCTCAAGAAATGACAGGGAATAACAGAGAATGATAGAGAGGTGGAGATGTTTGTCACACAGTGTTTCAAATACCTGGCGGCAGATTTCTACGACACAGGTGTTCAAAAGTTGGTGCCAAGCTAAGACAAATGTTTCAATTCCAGTGTCTGTTGCAATATATATTCCTTGAAAATGTGTTTTGTTTCTGTAAACAGACCCAGGGAAACTTACTTTGTGGATGCTCCTCGTATATAATTTCTTACGTAAAAATTAATAGCAAGATTGTTCATTTAAGAGAAATGAATTAAATATTTTATTGCTAACTATATAATTTCTTATGTAGAATGTTAATATTGTAATAATTTTGCTTATAGTTTTTTGAAACAAATAGCTGTTTATGTGCTTCCATAGTTTATCATGTATATATGTACCATACGTTGTGCATGAAGGTACAAGCTATTTGAATTACTATTGACCAGGTCTGTCTGTTGTCCGCCGGCGTGGTCTTGTGGTTAGCGTCGCTGACTACAGATCCGTCGGCCCAGGTTCGATTCCCGGTACTTCCTCGGATTTTTCTGAGGTAGGGAGGTCTGGTAGGGGTGCACTCAGCCTCGTGATTCAAAATTGAGGAGCTACTTGATAGAGAAGTAGCGGCTCCGGTCAAGAAAACCACCATTAACGGCCGTGGGCTGACCACATGCCCCCCAATCCTGCCATCTGCCTACGGGTGATGATGCAGCGGTCGGGTGGTAGGCCAAGTCCCTCCAGGGATGTAGCGCCACGGAGTTTAGTTTAGTTTTTAGATCTGTCTGTTGCTTGCAAAACAAATAAACTATAACTTAATCAAGTTTATTTAAATACCTTTTATTTGTGAAACAGGTAAAATACATTTTGTTATAATGTACAAAAGTAAGGGAACATACTTTTTTTATTATTAATCAGATAAATTAAAATTAGTTGTATTTTAACAATTATAAATAAATCTTATATTAATAAGAGACTTGAGTGTAGGTTACTTATGATGGTCTCTCGGGATTCCAGCCGGGTGAAAATGTTCATAATGTCCGAGCTATTAGCTTATATTGGGAATTAATTTGAGGGTATTAACTGTGTTCAGTAATCATCATTTTTTTCAGCAGTGGTTTCTTTAATAAAGTGAAGTGCATGTGATTTTCGATGACCATTAAAATTTTTGAGACAGATCGACTTTCTTTCATACCTAATATAACGTAGTGCCACAGAACTCAACTTTAGGAATCTACACATAAACCGAATTGGTTCCTTTCTCTAGGCTATATTTATTTTATTTTTATTTAACTGGGGCACGATATGGAGGATAGACTAAACCTGGCCATATACATTGGTTTAAGATCAATAATTTCTGGTCTGGTTTTAGTAGAGATGAGCTGGATAAATTCTGTACAATCTTAAATTACAGATTATGTTTTCCTGAATAAAAACTATCTCATTATTAAAATCGATGCCAAGATACCTAATTGTTTCTTCACTGTCAGTTAGAGAAGAGATAGATGAGCCATCATTGGTGGTGACTGTGGAGGGAGAGAGACATCCATTCTTCAGAAAAATAACTTTACTTTTTGATGGATTAATTGTAAGACCAATCAAAGCTAAGGAGTTTTCTGCTAAATGGATGAAGTTGTAGATACTGGATTCATCTTTCCCTAAATGAGCTAAATCATCGTTGAAAGCTAGACTTGATAGTTTAGATAGTCCATCAATAGCAGAAAATCCATGAATTTCTGATATTTCATGGTCAGAAAGCTCCTTTATGTTATTGTCAAGTGCTAAATTTAATAAAGATGGAGATAATGGACTTCCTTGAGCAACTTCTCTGTTTAATAGGAATGTTTTACATTTGTTCAAATCTGTTTCTATTTGAACATGAATGTTGGTGGAAAGTTTTATGATTAATGAAATGAAATGAAATGAGCCTTTGACACCCCTTGAGGGCTAAGGCCTCCTGCTTTCTAGCAGGGATTGCTGTAAAATATAACTCACTTAGAGGAGCTAGGCCTAAGGAGTCAGCTACCTTGTCCTGACCATGCACTTTTCTTTCTATGTCTTTGTCTTGGTCTGATTGACCTTGTTCTGCGTTTCTTGTCTGTATTAGACTGATTAACACTGAACTTGAGCACTGTACTACAATTTTCTTAACTTGTTTCACTTCACTGGGAGCTTCCCTAGCTCTTTCCATCCTTTGCGATCTCTTGCTCTCCTTGACCATTGAGCTCCTGCACTATCTTGTAGTGTGTCTGACCATCTAATTCTTTGCCTTCCAACATTTCTTCTTCCTACCCTGGGATCCCATATTATTAGTTGGTAGGTCCATCTTTTGTCATTCATTCTTGCCACATGGCCTCCCCATCTCCATTTGAGTTGTTCTGCCTTGCTAACGATGTCACTCATTCCTGTTCTCCTTCTAATCTCTTCATTTCTTATCCTATCTTTTATTGAAATTTGCAGGATTTTTCGTTCCATCTTTCACTGGCATGTTTGGAGCATTTGTTTGTGCCTTGTTGTCATGGCCCAGGTTTGGCATCCATATAGCATCACTGGTAATATGCATTTTTCTAGCATTTCGGCCTTCAGTTTGTCTTTTGGAACTTGTCCATTAGAAAGAATTTCGAGTTCCAGAATTTCTTCCAGGCCTGACAAATTCTTCTCTTCACTTCCTTCTCTGCGCTGTTGTGAAATGATATGTTCTGACCTAGATAAATGTATTCCTGTACATATTCTATTGCCTCTCCTCTTAGATTTATTTGTTCTTCTGTGTCGTTAGTCATTATTTTAGTTTTCACTGGGTTCATGGTCAGGCCTGTTTCTCTGCTCACTGTATCTAAATCACTTATCATTCGTTCTAAGTCCCTTGATGATTCCCCAATTACTACAATATCATCTGCGAACCGTAGATGGGTTAGGTTAGATCCATTTATACTAATACCATACTTGTCTTCCCAATCCAGGTTTCTCATTTGATTTTCAAGCAGACATGTAAATAGCTTTGGTGACAAGGGGGTCTCCTTGCTTTACTCCTCTTCCTAGTTTGAAGGTATGCCCTTCCTTCTCTGTTTTTATTCTTGCCTGGCTATTCTCGTAGATTTTCCCCATTAATCTTATATATGTACTCTGAATTCCTTGGTTTTTTAGGGCTTGCATTATGTACTCATGCTCCACAGTATCGAACGCTTTGGTGTAATCCACAAATGCTATGTAAAGTTTGAGGTTAAGTTCTTTTGCCTTTTCCATGAGTTGATTCAGTGTTTGAAGATGATCTATTGTGCTGTACCCTGTTCTAAATCCTGCTTGTTCTGCTGGCTGGTTTTCATCCAGAACTTGTGTAAGCCTCTTTGTTAATACCTTCATGAATATTTAATACTCGTGAGTTATTTGTCATCTGACAAGATGACAAAAATGCCTTAATAAGTTCAATTGAATCAAAAGCTTTGCTTACGTCCAAAAATGCTATTCAGCAATTCATCTTCTTTAGCTTTGGAAGCTTTTAAACAAACATTAATCAAGGATATATTAATGTGAGTTCCAAGAGTAGAGACAAAGCCCTTTTGATAACAAGATAAAGACAAATATTGTCGGAATTCCTTATCGGGAACTTTCTCAATAACTCCTCTGCTTACCGAAAAAATAGTAATGGGTCTCCAATTTTTTAAGTCATAGACATCATCTCCTTTGTGTATTAGAAGGTATTTTTACCCATAAATTAATTCCCAGGGGTAGTAAGGATAGTTAGGGGTATGTCGTAGCGTAGTGGTTGAGGAGCTGCGCTACAAACCGGAAGGTCGCGGATTCGATTCCCAATGAGATCTTTGAGATTTTTCAATTGGCCTAATCCTTCTGCTGGCACTTTGGGCCTGGGATCGACTCAGCCTCTAACAGAAATTAGTCCCAGGAGCAATCCTGGGGGTAAAGGCAGCCGGTGCGTAAGGCTGACAACCTTACCACCTTCATGTGCCAAATGTCCAAATACTGGGAGCCTCAACCTCCTGGAACTCTCTGGGCCTCCATGGCCTGTATAGGGATCACTTTTTTTTTTTTTTTTTAATACCTAGTAAGGATAGTTTAATAATTACAGGTGAGATGCTTGAAATCATTTCATAGAATTAAACAGTGCATTGACAACAATTTATTTGAAATCATTTAATACAATATAGTTTTAATTATAAATATTCTACCCAGGTGGACCTGGCCATTTTGAACGTACTGAGATTATAGTTTTAAAACCAGATTTAAAATGTCTTAAAACTGCCTTGGACTGATACAAGAAAATGGCTGATTAAAACAAGTAATCTTCCCTCAGTAAAATAAAAAACAAAACAAGAAAACTAAATAAAACTTTAACAAATATGAACCAAAACTAATGAACACAAAACTGTTTGGCCAAGAATGTATACCAGTACAATAAATGAATGACAGCAAGAAACACTACCAGAAAATAAAGAAGAAAATTAAATAAAGAGAAATGAAACTAAAGTAGCATACCTGCAGAGGTTTAGGCCTAGCAAGCACCAAGTAGCCTAGGTCTGTACACTTCACTGTTCTATAACTGACTGCAGGTATGCAAAAAAAAACCAAAACTGAAGAAAAACTAAACAACAAAACAAAACAAAAAAACCAAGAGAGATGAGCACCACAAACATCCAGAAGAAATAGAGCTGAATACGCGACTGAGATAGAAAAGAAGAAAAGTAATAAAATAAAAAAAATGAATATTGTAAAACGATATTGTTACAAATTACTCAACCAAATGTCAATGCAGACGACTCTTTACAATACTTCAGATCTCCTCAAACAACCTTCACACTGCACTTAGTTTCCAGTAAAGATGTGTTGCAAGTGGTGAATCAATTGAAAAACTCTGACACATGCTACTACCATGGGTTGTTGAACAATATAGTGAAAAGTGTCATTCAGTGCATTCTCCATCCTTTGACAAGGTGCATTAATTCTTCACTAGAATCAAGCATTTTTCTAACTTGTCTGAAAATATCTAAAGTAATACCTTATGACGGGCTATTCTTACTTTATACTATAAAGTTCCCTAACTTCTTGGATTAAATCTTCGCCAAAATCTGTGACGACTAATATGTGATTATTCTCAATCGTAGTATATAAGTTTACTGAACTCCTACAAAACAAGGTCACTCATACACCTGTCGTGTCATCATAACACTGCCTGCATAGTCCACATTCCAACGTTCAGTACGACTACCTTTGTCACCGGGTGATTGCAAATTTCCTACTCTCAGTCTACTTTCTCTCTCTTTTAACAAATTACCCAGTTTTGATAATATTGATGAAAATTTCTATTAACGGGCGCCATCATCAATACGCTTCCTCTTTTCTTTTTGTTATATATCAGCCCAGTCACAAATTAAATTATAGATACACAGGCTATGTACCTACATGCCCCTCGACTAGCTTTTAAATTAACAGTGGAGACGGGAGTTGGGTTCGGATTTACCTTTCGTTTTTTTTTTATTCTACTTCTTCTTTTTCTCCTTTTTCAATACTCACTACCAAAGTATGTAACTTAGCACAAAAATCAGCGACTCTCAAACCATTACAAGGATAAGGGTCAAAAATCTGAACTTCACGTTAATTTACTTTGCATAACAATAACCATAATTTATTTAATATATTGTTTTTTTTCTTTTTTCAACAATAACAATCTTATATACAATAAATTACATTTACACTACATTAACCATTCAACACTTTTATTGGTAGGATAATATTTGATTATTCAAGGTTAGTATACCCAATTTTAACTATATAAGTACGTTCTCTGTTCAACAATAACAAATCCTTAATTAATTACTTTAATTTTCTTTCTTTTTTTTTTCAGGTATCTACTAGAACGTCTTGTATTATTCTTCTAATTTACTACTGACTTGTGTAGTCATTTACATTTGCAACTTCAGGATAGTTCAATATATATATTATACTGGGTTTTTTCTCTTGAATAAATAAAGGTTTTCAATTCATAATCCAGTCCTTACTCTACAGATTACACTCAATAATCCCACCTATGTCTCCTATATTAGTCTACTAGTCAGCTTAGTCCATGAAGAATTGTATTTAAAGATAGATAGAAAAGACAGTCTCATGAAGAAAGAAATAGAAGTTTAGGCCTATACCCACAGAGTGACTGTGGCGATAGACCACCGATACAGGAGCGGCGTCTAGATCTTGAGTTACAAACAATCTGACTCCTCTCCTGCAACCGGGAAAATATTAATGGGCCGCAAACAAAAATAAAATTTTGTAAATCGATGTCAGAGGTCCCTGACACTCTCTCCTAGAGGCACGTGGGGCCGTTGTTCGCCTCCAACATCGATGGCTTTCACAATCTCTCATAAATTTCTTTTCTTTATATGTTACTGGTATAGGCCTTGCCTACTACCAGGTTTTATTTGTTTGATTCGGGATACTTCCGGCGTTCCCTCACCTCACCCTTACAATCTCTAGTACTTGCTAATAAACTACTTATCATCAGTACACTACTCACAATTACCTATTCTCCTCTTTCTAACCTAACCAATCATTTGTTGTTATCTTTCAACTCACTCTCCTCTTTCTAACCTGACCAGTCATCAGCTATTATCTTTTAACCCCTTTCTTTCTTTAAGTAGAGTTCCCTTCAACTTATACCATTGATTTAATTCACTCGGTGGTTATTCTAGTTTTCCTACTTCTTACGTTACTACTCTTTAGCATGGGCACCCAATCTTCTTTTGTCTCTAAATTCTAACTGAAACTAATTCACGCCCAGATTAGTAAGCTTCTCTATAACCCTTTTAGTGACTTCTACTTCTACCCTAACATGTAAATTTTCCAATGGTACACACCTAATGCACTACCACTCGTAGGCCTTCTTTTGCCCTTCAATCTTTCCACTTCTTATCCCCCTCTACCATATTCCATACACCTTCGCTTGTAGATAAATCTCTATAAAAAACATAACTTAACATTACAGGCCAGCATGAAATCTATTTATAGATAGTCACCCGTCACCTGAAAGAAACCCAAGTGGGAGGGGCCCTCGTAAGAAGTACTAAGCATGCCCCTTAATTACCTTTCTTCCTTACTCCCCTCGCGTCCTGTCTCAAAAATAACAAGGTTTCTATGAGCATCACCAATTACCCCTAGCTATGTATTCATTCGTGGGACAATCACCCATAAAACCCCAAAGTGAAGAGATCTATCTGTGGCATTCAACGGTTAGGCTCTTGACTGCTCTTTTATAATTAACTTAGACCAGAAATAGAAAATAGTTGGATTACTGGATTTCACCACTTTACTTCTAGAATTCTCACTTCTATATTTCTATTCTATTCTTCTATCATACCATACGGCGTCTAATCGCCATACATGACTTAGAAACCATCCTTAAAAAAAAGGAATATCTCAGTTTTCTCACTCCCCAAACAATAAGAAAAAGTCTAGACGATTATACTCAACCAGTGATGTCCAACTTATCCTCCGATCCTGAGTTGTCTTCCATTACTTCCTGATGTCCATATCTGCTCTTATTCAGAGCGAGCAGTCACGACTCACTCTCACAGCTGATGTTCGTTGTAGCGGTGTCTCATACTGGCCGACTTGGTGTATTCTTCTGATTAATGACTATCTCCATATAGTCGTGTCAAGGAAGTTCACAACCAGAATTTCCTTAGATGGAAGTCTGACACACCATCATGCCAGAACGCCTCTACCGCTGTCACACATCCCAATCTCGTCTTCTCCCTTCTGCCTTTTCAACTTCTCTCTCTCGTAGTCAGGCACGTACTCCTTACTGTCTTTTTGGGATCAGCTCTTCTCCCGTCGACTCGCCGTCGGCGCATGCGCACTTCTCTTTTTTCTGTAATTCAAAATAAATTCAGGGCAGTATCGATAGTCATAACAGGGTTCAATATCGATTAATCGAAGTCTCCCAAACCCTTCCTTTGTTTAGAAATGGTTTGCTATCGTCTATTATGCACGTAGCCATTCGCTACGTGACAACCTACCTGTGTACAAGAAAGGGAGCAAGAACGAGCCTAGTAACTACAGACCAATATCCCTAGTGCCAGTTTTCTCTACCATCTATGAAAAATTGATAAAATCTCAACTTGTCCACTACCTAGAAGAAACAAACTTGTTTTCTGAGGGTCAGTACAGTTTTAGATCTGGGAAAAGTACAGATGATGCCTTCATTGACCTCATTTTGTATGTTCTAAATGCATTCAAGAACAAGGAATTTGTTCAAGCTACTTTATGAGACCTAACCAAAGTATTCGACTGCATCAATCATAAGCTCCTTTTGTCAAAATTAGCTTGCATTGCTTTACAAGATGTGGAAAATCAACTAATAGGTTCATATCTACATGAAAGATGCCAAGTTGTCGTGGCTACTAGTAGAACTTCATTAAACATGGAGTACCCCAAGGCTCCGTTTTGGGATCATTTCCTAATAATGATCAATGATCTACCCATTAATGTGAACTCACATTCAGTGCTGTATGTTGATGACTCCACATTCTTGAACAAACACACTTCTAAAAGTAGAGATAGACCTGGTCCTCGATCACGCGGACACTTGGTTCAAAGCAAACTACTTTTTAGTAAACAGAAGTAAAACACAATCCCTCACTTTTAATTTAAGTAGGGTTGCCATATACCCGGTTTTCCCCGTACATGTCCTCTTTTTTAGAGTTATAATTTCTGTCCGGGTGGAAATTTTAATTTTGGAAAAATGTCCGGGTTTTTTGAATGGATAGGCCTACCATTAGTAGTAGTAGTAGTAGTAGTAGTAGTAGTAAGTATTCTGCCTTCCGGCAGGTTTTCAAACTTGGTACGCGAATTTTGTTTTCCAAAACTGTCTATCCTCTGCTTCCTCCTTCAGCATCCAATATTTCCGCTTTTCCCTTAAATCGTCCAACAGCTGAATTCTTCTTCTTCCAAGTCTAGTTGTACCCCCCAATCTTCCTTCTACGACATCATGTAATAAGCAGTTCCTTCTGAGAATGTTCCCAACCCAGTTTGCTTTCCTCTGACGAATTGTGTGCATGATTGACTTCTTCTCACAGACTATAAAATTCAATGTTTTTTTTTAATGAGCCAACAGGTCTCGAGCCAAACAGAGCATATTGTTAGTTCAATATAATTAAAGCATTTCACTTGTAAGGAATTCCATGCCTATGTCATAAGTATGAAACCTTTGCTGATCAAGATGAGACCTACAGAGAAATACGCTTGGTCCAATTTGATTTGATTTGATTTGATTTATTAAGTCCATCGGAACATATGCATGTTATGGGACACGTCAATATAATTACAAATACAAATATAAACTTACAGTTGAAGAAATATGTAGGCTACAGTATGAAAATTTCTTTACAGAGTATAAAATATAGATATTAGCAAATTATTGACTTATATTAATTTATAGCCTAAGTACCAGTTTTATATTCAGATAAGTAAAATTATAAAAAATAAAAATACAAAAAATACAAATACAAATACAAATACAAATACAAAGGTGCTGAGTTATCCTGTTGTTTAATTATATATCAATAGGTTATAAATACTGAATGATCTCTTCTAGTAATAAAAATTAATAATTAGGAATAGGATAAATACCTGTTAATGAAGTATTCAAATAGTAACTCATAATTACATGACAATGTAACATAATGAAGGTAAATAAATAAGTATAAAATTTAGAACAGGAAAAGTAGATGAAGGTTCCTCCAGCCTTAGCGAGCTCACTCCACCTACAAGACCCTAGCAACAGGGAACCAGAGTCAACCAAGCCGCTCTCCGAATGAAAGTCAAAGTGCATTAAATGTGAAAAATCTTGAGGCAACTGTATTTCCACGTGTACATACAGTTGCATGTAGAATAGGCCTACTGAATGTATTGAAACATAGTATTTTATTCTTTTGTCTTTTGAGTCAACATACCAGTACTTGAATATTAAAAAACTTGTTAAATGTAAACTAAATCATTTCAGTTCCATAATAGTCCAGTCAAATTATCACAAAAAAAGTCATGTGGATGCAAAATTTAGGGTAGAGCTAATTTTTTATATGATGTCTGGGATGGTTTTGAGAGTAATTTCTGACATTTTGCCAACAAAATGTTTTGCCGCCGGAGCCGCCATCTTGAAAAAACTTCAAAATTTTCTATTTTATTTCTGTTTTTGCCCATTATCTGCCAAAATACGCACCTGACAAAATGTTTTATTATCCATCCTAAAAGTGGACTAAATTTTCCACAGTTTGAGATCAAATTGAGTTTTCTACCATGAATAGTTTCGGAAATACAGCTCTCCGAATTTCAGCAACATTTTGCAAAAAATAAAAAATCTGAACTTTCAACTAGTTTTTGCTCGCTATCTTCTAAATGACCAAACCTTCAGTAAAATTTCGAAGGATAACTTTTAAACAAGAGTAAATTTGCAACAAGTTGAGTATTTAATGTTTTCATACCTATTATAGGTCACCAGATACAGAGGTATCTACAACTCCTCACATTTCAGAAAACTTATCGAAGGTACGAAAGTCTAGTTTTGCCTAGGATATTCTAAATGGCGTTTATCAGTAAAAAGCCTGTGTTGTCTTATAGTTAAGTTTTACATTGTAATTAACAACCAAAACAGTATTTCCAAGAATTTATAATGATAAAAGACTAAAAAAAAATGTAAAAAGAAAATAATAAGAAAAGTTGGTGTAGGTACAGCATTTTAATTTGGAAAGAATGGCGTTTTATTTTAGAAGAACACTTTTGCAGTGTCCTCTGAAAAAAATTACTTCCTATAGCAGATACAGTTCTCCGAAAATGGAAACATGTTATCGGAGGAATGGCGCTAAGAGGCTCTTTGTCACTGCTCCGCATACCGTTCTCTCCGGATACATCTGTTTTAATGTGTTTGTACCAGGCAACCTTAGGCATTTTGAAATATTTGCAGACACATTATGACTCAAAGGTTTCAGTTATCTTCGATGGTTATCCTTCAGATGCTAATCAAACAAGCACAAAGAATTGTGAGACTCCGACGGGCTACGAGTCCATCTCCTGATGTTGTTTTTGATAGAACTACTGTTTTGAAAAGCTCACAAGAAACGTTTCTCACCAATGAAAACAACGAGAGGTGCTTCGTAGAATTGGCAAAAGCTGGAATAGGCTGTTAAAGAAGCAGATGTCTTGATTGTTAGCACTGCCTTCTCAAAAGCATCTCAATACGACACTGTCTTTGTAGTTGGGGAGGACATAGACCTTCTTATTTCCTCACTGCATTACCATCCCATCATATAAAGAATACATATCTCCAAAAGTACGGAAGAGGCAAAGCTGCAGACATCTTCTATTCAAGGCAGTCATTTCGCCACAGCTTCTCCAACATGCTGCTATTCATCCATGCTTTCAGTGGTTGTGACACAACATCTGCAGTTTTTGGCCACGGGAAAACCCACTTCTGTTCGCTGATTTTGAAACATCCTGAACTAGAAGAGGAGCCTAATGTATTTCTGAACCCTCAAGCTACATCAGGAGAAGTGGCTGAAGTGGGCCAACATATTTTGGTTCACTTATATGGAGGAGACCCTGCTACACAAACACTTGACGAACTTCGGCACGGAATATTTGTAAAAGCTGCAGGAAGAATGAAATTTAACTTAGCGAGGTTGCCCCCAACCAGTGATGCGGCTCAACTTCATGCCATACGAACATACCACCAAGTTCAGGCATGGCTCGGTGAATACAAAGACCCTTTGAAGTGGGGCTGGGTGAACAAACCAAGAGGCCTCTTTCCCCTTAAAGCCAAAAAGGAGCCAGCTCCAGAATCAATTCTGAAAAGTATTTCCTGTACCTGCAAGAAGGGGTGTTTAAACGCTTGTGGGTGTTGTAAAGCTGGATTGAAGTGCACAACGATATGCAAACATTGCAATGGGCAGTCGTGTGAAAACATACTATTAGTCCTGTCCTCCGACAGTGAGGATGACGACACTCCTGATGAGCCAATTAATTCGTTTTTGGATGAAGACGCTGAAGAGAACTTTATCAACACTGGCTAGATTGTGAAAATCATGGACGAAATAGCAGACGTCAACTGCCCAAGTCCCTCTAAGTGCCGAAGACTATGAACAAACAAGTTATTCAATGCAATGTTTCACCAGAACTCCAGCTAAATAAAATCTTTTTGTATATAAATGAATGTTCTGTGCCGTTATTGCTCCTAACTTGTACGCACATGCAATTATTCAATCGTTGCTGTACATATATTTTTAAACCTCTGTATTTTGTGACCTGTAAGAGGTAGGATAAGTTTAAAGTACTCGACAAGTTTCAAATTACCTCTAGTTTAAGTTTTCATATGGAGTTTTACTATAGGTTTGGTCATTTAGAAGATAGCGAGCAAAAACTAGTTGAAAGTTCAGATTTTTTATTTTTTGCAAAATGTTGCTGAAATTCGGAGAGCTGTATTTCCGAAACTATTCATGGTAGAAAACTCAATTTGATCTCAAACTGTAGCAAATTTAGTCTACTTTTAGGATGGACAATAAATCATTTTTGTCAGGTGCGTATTTTGGCAGATAATGGGCAAACACAGAAATAAAATCGAAAATTTTGAAGTTTTTTCAAGATGGCGGCTCCGGCGGCAAACAATTTTGTTGGCAAAATGTCAGAAATTACTCTCAAAACCATCCCAGACATCATATAAAAAAATTAGCTCTACCCTAAATTTTGCATCCATTCTTGACAATTTGATTGGACTATAACTAATATAATTGAAAATTTGAATGCTGTTACCAACACATTATATTTCCTTCGCTCTATGAATAATAAGGGCTTTAAAATAACCTCATTTAGTTATTATGTAGATAGGTATCGACAGATGTGTCCTCTTTTTTACTCTTGGAAAATATAGGTAAAAGGTATGTAGACAATCAGAGATTCTACCTAGGTATAAATGACATTTTTAATGTTTTACAAATATATGAGTTATTTGATTCAAGCATGGAGACACATGTCTGAAATTTTACTCTATTATCTGTCGGATTGCAGACAGTGGTTTTCAATATTCCCTTTATTATTTCTGTCATCTAAGTTAAGACTAGAAGCATATTCTGTGTAAAGTTGCAACTCAATGTTTTTTGTTTGATTGGTTTCCTTCTTTCAACTGCTGTAAGTTAAATCTGAACTCAATTTGTTTCTATTGCTATTATTGTGTAGCATCAATCCTGTTTGTTATTTTGCAATATGGTGGAAACTTTTTTTTTATCTAACTTAAGCTTATCAAGTTTATTTTGTGTCTGTTATGGATTCCATGGCTTATGAATTAAATTCTGACTTCACCTAATTTTATTTAACTATAAACTTACATGCTCTCCTAAATTGAACGAAATTGTAGACTTCATAGTAAATAAAGAATTGTATCATGACCGGTATTAACAGTTTTAATTTTTGGAAAATAATGTCCCTTCAGATTTTCATTTGATTATTATTAATGTTCCACTCAGGAGGCCATGAATCTGGTAACTTCTCCCTTCTTCCACATGACCTGCCACTGCATTCAGGGTTCTCTGGCTGCTTGTTTGATGTGGAAATGAAAGCAGGAAGGACTGCAGTGGCCCTGCAGAGAACACAGGCAGCTACTGGACGAAGTGTGGGGCAGTGTGGAACAACTGAATGTCATGAGCATGCATGCCATCTTGGAGGGGCCTGCCTACATCATGGTGCCACCTATACGTATGTAGGCTAAATGCAAGGTGTATAAAAAAGGAGATGGGTCAGACTGCGGTTCTCCCCCACCACTCACCAGCTGTGATGACGCGGCTGCAGTCCCACAGTTACATCCAATGCAGTCTGAAAATCCCTAACAAAGTCTTGTTGATTAAAATGATCAGAGCAAATATAAGACGTCCCCGGGTTAAAACTGTCTTTTCATTTGCAACGCTTGATCCAAATCTTTCTTATACGTGCGTCTTTTGGAAAAAAGAAATATGAAACACCATCTGGTCGAGTTTTGGCTTTAAAATATGAATTATTACATATTGCAACCGCACATCGCATTCCTGGCATGTTGACAGTATTCTACACAAGAAACACACAAAACAGCATAGCAACATTGTCTGTGGCAGTACAAAGGCGCGTGGGTCGGGACTGCAGCTCCGTCACAAATCAGGTTTCCCCACCATGCAGAAACCAGTCTGACCCACCTCCTTTTCTATACGCCTCCACCTCCACCTCCCTGCTAAATGTACCACCTCCCTGCTAAATGTACCACCTCCCTACTAATTCTAACTGAACATCAAGCACAAAACAATATGCATATCAATATGCAAATCAATAGGCATAGTTGTTTCAGTCACCATTTTGATCAAATATAATAGTATAAATTTACCTAATAATTAAAACATGTTGGATGAAGGAGAAAATGAAGATGCAATTACCAAACTGTTTGACATAATAGGTGTTTCCATACGGTGTAATAAGAAAGAAGAAAATATTACTTTTAGGGAAGAAAGTCCAAATGTCATTAAACTTATTAATGATCCTGTGGAGTAACGCCTCAAGAAATAAGATCTGCAGGGATGTCTGCAGATGCGACATGACGCCAAGTGTGATTAGCCGGGTATCCTGGAACATCTGCAACCCTCTTGGCTAAAAGGTTTTGAGCGTGACGGGTGAGCGATGCAATCATCCCAATACTATGTAGAATCACTCCATAAATACACTGATGCGATGTTCAATTGTAAGGTGGGTAGGACTTTGTGAATTAGGTTAACTAGCAGATGTGCCGCTAAGAGTTCTAACCTCGGTATGGTGGTGCGATGGTGGACCCCCCAACTAACGATGCTAAAACATGACACGTACGCAAGGAGACGAGAATTCCAACGTGCAGTCGGACCGGAAAGACAAAGATTATATGTGGCATACAAACAACACAGACGACTATACCCACAGGCGGTACATACTGCAAAAAGAGAAGTTGGCACGACTTTGAGCCTGAACAAAGTGTCGTACACTACTGGGGATCTAATGGATCTAATCATTGTAGGGGATTGGGTTAAAATTAAAGAAGGTACAATGGAAAATAAATAGGATACATTAAAATAAATTCTCTGGTAGTAGGAGGACCATATGATAGAGCAAGAGTGGACTTAGTAGCAGATCGTGGATTTCAGGGAACCAAGGAATTATTATTGGAAAACAATCTATAACATGTCATTGAAAACTATGCACATTTATTCACACTAGTAAGCTAAAAGTTGATTAATTATGAAACTTGAATAAGAACTGATGTAAAACTAAAACTTGAACAATGAACTAGATGGCACGAAACCTTGGATTGCACCACGTGTGTGAAATTATGTAAATTTATAAATCACCAATAAATTATACATGAAAATACTTGTAGTGATGAGTACTGTTACTTGAATGTGCTTACAGCTATCAAATCTTAACAATTCACTTAATGTTTGATTCACTGATGAAACGACGGTTCAAAGTACACAACTAGCAAAACTTAAAGGAATAATCCAATAAGCCTAGAATGTGACAAAAGGCGTAAATTATTGTAGAATAATTTCGCATGATAAATAAAACTTGTATTATAAGATTTATTAGAGTAGTTCTCGGTTCATGAAACAAAGGCGAGCAAAGCCTTTGTTAGAACGCGGAAACAAGAGCAGCACAGAGCGCGACTGTCTCGTGTGTCTGCTGAGCTTAAACTGAAAAACCGAAGCGACGCTAAGCCAAGCATCCACCAAGTAGCACCTGTTCCCATTGCACACGAGACCAAAGCTGATGCAATATTGCGCTTAACTTTAGCTGAATCAGCGCGGGAGGGAACAGCAGACGATTTGAATATAAATATTCACTGGACATACATAAAATAATGGAAAAAAATGTCGCTTGCACTGACAACTGGGGAATAGCTCAGTGTATTAAAGCTGACAAACTTAAGACCAAACCGGTAACAAGTAGCCTCAGAAAAAGGGACGGGAGCCAAGCAGAGACCTGGGGCGCAATTGCAGACACAATGCTCATGACATTAATTCCAGATGATGAGATAGACAACGAAACTGATGAACAAAAATGGATACGAGCAGACTTAGTAGAGGACGTTAATAACGAAGAAAAAACCGAACCATTTGACTTAAGCAAGCACACTGTCGGGTAACACAGTAACAAATGATAGGTTTTCGGAGGACCAGGTGTTTGACACCAATTAAGATTAAACAAAGGAGAACTAGGACTGTAGGCCAGCTGGAACAGAGATTTAGATCTGATGGGTTTTGCAATAATATATTTCAGGAAGCCTGAACTCTGAATAATGAAGAATAATATAAACACTTAACAAATATGATATATGCGATTCAATACAGTTACTAATTCTAGGAGCCAAGCAATGCTCCCGCCCGATAGTATATGCAAGCGCTAGCAACAGTACTATGTATCACTGCACGTGTTGGCTAGGCTACGAAGACAATGGAATGATTGTAAATTACACTAAAAATACAATGTGATTCCCGGAACTTCACACGCTAAGCTGCCTTCACTACAGGAGCCAAATAGGTGTGGAATTGAAGATGAGCACTAGATATACAGAGCGAAAATTGTCCCGCAATCAGAAGCAATCGTGACGCTTGCCTGTACACTGTCTGGTCTCGATCTCAACTGAACTGGCACTGGCGTGGCATGGCAAGCTACAGGCCAGATCCTGCACAGGAAATGATTCAACTAGGCGGCAAATAATGGCGGTAGCGCCAATTGACACAGAGGCAAATTTAAACCATATAAACTTATAGACTCTTGATCTAACATAACTCCCGCCTAAAATCGACAGATTTTACATAACACTTTGCGGATAGATCAAGATAACACTTTACTGATTAGGCAAGGGACCCACTCTTACAATAGGCCGCTTGTATTCACCACTGGACGTACGCACTGTCACAACACGCACTAAACCGTCGTCACCAGGATGCACTGATGAGATGATTCCCAGCTTCCACTGGAGCGGTGGAGAATTATCTTCTTTTAGGAGGACAAGAGTGCCAATCTGAATGTTTTCGCTGGATGCATGTCAGCTTGGAAAAACGTAGCATAAAGTCTTCTGCAGCATGTGTGACTAGGCAGACTGTGTCACGCTGCTCACCCATGTCCTGCAGCTCAAGTTGCTGAGGCTGTTTGGGCCATGATTCAATAGGCTGTGAAATCCACATAGGCCCGTTCCACCATAAATCAATGTTTGAGATTTGTTCTGTCACCACACCTCTCGAAATCATGTCAGCGGGGTTGTGTTGGGTGGCCACATGCCGCCAAGCTGCCGTCTCTGACATCTCCTGGATTTGAGATACGCGATTAGACACAAATGTTTTCCATTTATGGGGATTAGATTTGATCCATGAGAGCACAATCATGGAATCAGACCACAGATAATTTTGTGATGTAGGCAACTTTAAGTCAGTGACAACTTTATGATACAGTTCCGCAAGTAACAAGGCACCACACAACTCGAGTCGTGGAATTGTTTGCTTCTTCAATGGGGATACCTTGGACTTGGAGCAAAGTAGTTTAGTTGTAACAAGACCACTGCTCTCAGTAGACCGTACATACACACAGGCACCATAGGCTTTCTCCGAGGCATCACAGAATCCATGTATCTGTATGTCGGTAACCGTAGCTGCTGTTAAAACATGGCGTGGGATGCGAACATTATGAATTGTAGAAAGAATGTCACAGATGTCCATCCACTTTTCCCTTAGGTGAGATGGCAACTCTTCATCCCAACTAAGCTTAGCGAGCCACAGAGATTGCAAGAACATCTTGGCATGGATTACGATAGGACTTATGAGGCCTAGAGGATCAAAGATAGAGGATGTAACAGCAAGGATATTTCTCTTGGTAAACTTGTAAGCAGGAGGTTCTTGGAGAGAGGAATGTGATTGTATCTGTAACAAATCAGTACTTGGATGCCACAAAAGTCCAAGCGCATGAGCATTTTCGCTGTTGTCGAGGGACAAAGGAAGTTGCATTTCTCTGTGCTCCACAGGCACTGCTTCCAAGATGGCCTCGTTGTTTGAACACCATTTGCGTAGTGGAAATCCTCCACTGTTTAACATGAGTATGAGTTCACTTTGCAATCGTAGAGCTTCCTGCAGATCATCATGACCTGACAGGCAATCGTCCACATAGAAAGAAGTTCGTACTGCGTCTGCAGCACGAGGATATTTAGACTCTTCTTCCTGAGCGAGTTGATTCAACGACCGTATGGCTAAGAAAGAGGCTGACTTAGTGCCATAGGTTACGGTGGTCAAGGCATAATCTTGTAGTGGCTCACTTTTATCTGGACGCCATACAATACATTGGAGATTCTGGTCTTCAGGATGTATCTGTACCCTTCTATACATTTTAGATATATCAGCTGAAAATGCATAGCGGTATGTTCTGAAGCGAAGAATAATTGATGACAAATCATCTTGAATTGTAGGACCACATTCTAAGATGTCATTCAAAGAGCATCCTGTGTCCGTCTTTGCAGAAGCATCAAACACTACTCGTGTGCGAGTTGTAGATGAAGAAGGTTTTATTACTGCATGATGAGGCAGGTAATAACATACTTCATTATCTTGAGGAGGTGAAACTCTTTTCATGTGACCCATCTGCTCGTACTCTACAAGAAATTTGGTATAGTCTTCCTTTAGAGCAGAGTCGTTCTGAAGTTTTCGCTCCAGGTAACTAAAGCGCTTAACTGCTTGTTGTCTGGACTCACCCAATGAAGTTTTATCCTGTTTCATTGGCAGACGTACCATAAAACTACCATCATCATTGCGAGTGGTATTCTCTACATAATGCTGTTCACACCGTTTCTCTTCTTGTGTTAATATTTGTTGTGGAAAGTCTTCGAGGTCCCAAAACCGTCGCAGCTGCTTGTCCACATTGTCCGTAGAGATGAAAAAGTTGTGCTGGGAACCCGCATCCAGATTGCCTTTCACAGAGGATTTAGGAATGGTTCCAGACAATATCCATCCGAGTTCTGTACTAATCAGTGTAGGAAACCCAGGATTGGTCAAGATCTTACCATGGAAAAGCTCGAAGAATAATGCTCCTCCAATAAGCAAATCAATTTCAGAAGGAATATGGAATTTAGGATCGGCTAATGGAATGTCCGAGGGAATGTTCCATGAGGATGGGTCAATTCGGACTGCAGGTAGCTTCCCTGTTATGCGAGGAAGGATTAGGCAATCTAGATTCCTCCGATAGTTGTAAACCATGGATCTCACATTAATGTTCACACTATGACTGGCATTCGATGAAGTACCATTTATACCTTTGACAGGCGTATCAGCTGTCATTGTAGGAAGTTGGAGACGCCTCGCTAGATCCGCAGACACGAAACTGGCCTGACTGGCAGAGTCTAGAAGGGCCTTACACTGTATATAATTACCATGCAGTCGCAAGTAAGACGTGAAGCACTGGCTTTATTTTCACTGAGCAATAACTCGCAGGAGCCTCAGTCCTGTTGCTATTCACTGTACCACTGCCTTCACTGGAGTGCGAAACCGTTCTCCTGTGATCACTGTTGTGCAACATCTGGCTATGCAGTTTACCACAGTTACAAAATGAAGATACGTTGCACTGATTCACTCGATGAGTATTAGAAAAGCAGTTGAAACACAGATTTTTACCTTTTACAACTTTCCATCGCTGTTCAACACTCAGCTGACGGAATTGTTTACATTTAGACAGGTTATGGCCGCTTTGACACTGAGGACATAACTGTTCAGTTGTCGACACATATGACTGACGACTGTTATTATGCTGATTCCTAGGTTCACGACATTCACTTCTAGGTTTTGATGGGCTGGACCTGTTGCAGGAATTGTTCGACAGCACCTCTAGAGAATGAGACTTCGCTTCTAGAAATAACACAAGTTCACTTAATGAAGTAAAGGTTTGAGAATCGATTCTGGATTCCCATTCACGCTGCACACTGTCTGGCAGGTGCTCCAATAACAATTGCATTAGAATGACTTCATGAAGTGACACTTCTAATTCTAACGCTTCAATAGCATGCAAGTTGTTTTGGAATTGATTCAAGAAATTTCTCAAGTCTGCAACTGTTTCTTGTCGCGCTACAGGTAGGGACAGAATATGCTTAATGTGGGATATTACTCATTGTATGTTTATAGAGCAGTACTGTATATACAAAACAGAAATCTAACAAAAAATTGTGAAATTCATAATTATAGCACAAGAAGTAGCTTAGATTATCATAGATATACATGCAAAAAGCAAATTATATTTAAGGACGTAAGTGTAATTGGAACTATATTATACAAAAAGCTACCTGTAGAAATTAAGAATGCTGACAAGAAAAATTTCAAAACAGTTCTGAAGAAATAATTAATAGAAAAATGTTTATATTCTTTAGACGAATTGTAATAACTGATTAGCACATAGGCCTATACATTATTATATTTTCATCAATCACACACTTTTATCCTTAGATCTAGGTTGTAGAAATTAGCTCTTAGTCTGTAAGCTTGACAATGTCAGAAACTTGTATCAAGTCAATTGACAGCAAATAAATTATTATTATTATTATTATTATTATTATTATTAAAAGTACCAGCAATTAAAGGCTAGGAGTGCACATTATAACTTATATGAGAATATAAAGATTAACATCATATTTAAATGTTACTGGCATCATTCCCTGGATTTTTTAGACTATATAATGAGGGCATCTACATTTTAATAATAAATCAAATATTTATACCTTAACATTTTTACTGGGTAGGCCCTACTTCTCGAAAAACTTGATTCTGACAAATAATCATGCATGCTCCATGTAGGCTACTTGCAAGTTTGAAATCTTGAAAATCCCGCAATTGATGTAGATTTTGAACTGTAGAACTGCTGATCTTGAACTGCGTTTCAATTCAGTTGGAATTTCGTTGCTTATATGATGCTCCTTCTCTGCTTCCTTCTGCCTTCCTTTATGTAAATCATCTGAAACAAATTTGCAATAGGAAATTACAGTACTGTAACGTTGAACGAACCTTCAATTATAATATGAATGCACACTTATAATACAGTATTGTGTAAAAATGATAACGTTATTTTAAGAGAACAACCAAAGGGCTTACCTAATATTATGTATGAAATATGAATGAGAATCAAAACTGCAATAACTTCTTTACATATCAAGATGGCGAATGAGGAATGACCATTACCTTCAAGGGCGCTGTGCCGATGACCTACGAACACGCCGGAAATTGCCGAAGACTGGTGAGAAGATAAATGCGATCATATTCCAACGTTGGGCCAACAATCATAACCCCAACGGTAGGGCGGGCGCGAACGCCAACCAACAAATGACTTGGCCCAAACGAGGAAATTACAACGAACCTTTTCCCAACATATCCCTACCATGCCAACCAAATCCCTCCGTTGGGCCAACGAAGTGTGCTACTAGGATTGATAATGAAAACAATTGAAGTGACTGGAAAACAAACGTGGCTCTCTCAACAGATGTATCAAAATGTCGAAATTACACGAAATATACCTTATACACAAAAAAAATGCATGAACATTTATTAATTATAGTGACAAATAGTGACACAAATGGGAAACACATGTGAGTTGTATCTAGCAAGAAATGTCTGACCTAACGTAACTTAACCTAACTCTTGCTATGGGCTGCATGTTTCAACACCAGTATGAGTGGTGCTAGGCTGCACCACATTAGAAAAGGACAAGTTTTGCGAAGACAAACCAGACTGATTCACTGAAGGTGAATTGTCCAGAACAACTTCAATGTTATTGAGATTTGAAAAAGTAACGCTTGGCAAAACAACATCGGACTGAGTCACTGAAAGTGAAACATTTGAAACAGGATTAACTTCTGGAAACCAACAAGAATTTTGTTTTGAATAGCCAAAAGAATTTACATAGCTTGGGATTCAAAGCGAGCAAAATGTATATCATGAATTTAAGATTTAACAAAAATAATAAAAAAAAGAAACTAAAGTTTATATGAAATAAATAAAGTACGTATTGCTCACCTTGAGTCCAGATTCCAGTTTGACACGCTCATGATCCAACTATACATCCTCACAGGGAGATATCCAAGCACTGCAGAATACAAAGGCCAAATGACACGACAACAACGCAGCCATGCAAGCAAGCTGCAAGGGTAATGCTTATGTAACTAAACAAAAGATATGAAAAAGATGGCACTGCCATCACATTACCAGCCGCGAGGCTATTTAAAATTTCAACCAATGGATTTATGACGGAACATGAACTACTATAGATTATAATGTAAGTACGAAACACTCCACTAGCATAATAATGAGCCTCGAATATATCCGAAACACATTATGCATATAACAAGTTATGTAATAGGCCCCATAATAAAATGCTATCCCATTACAGGTCTGGACGTACACTTATGGCCGAGTGCACCAACCTCGGTATTCAGAATACCGCGGTAAAGTTACAGTTTACCCCGGTAAAGTCATACTTTCGTTGCACCGTGCACCGCGGTAAGATGCAAACCGGACGTGAAGGAGCTGTAAAGTGAGAAAACCACTGTTTTCTTTCCAAGATGGAGATCAGCGTAATGTATCATATTTACGATATCTAGGCCAAAAGCTAATTGAACATAAAGAATAATGAGAGACAGGTGGGGTCTATTTGAAGAATGAACGATGGTTCATATCTTTGCAAATACTGTGCTGTAACATCGATTGAAATGACCTTCCTTTCTTACCTCAACCAAACCAGGTCCATCGAGTAGGCTAGTGGCGTAACACGATTAGTACGATTAGTACAGTATTTATGGTGTTTGAATTCAAAGTTTAAATTCAGATGACATATACTGTATACGCAATATAATATTCCATTTTATCCTTATGAACATTTATTATTGAACAATACGGCAACAAATAAATGAAATATGGAAAACCAGTGGTCCTAGGCCAAATTTAAGTGAATGGCTGCATGCATCACGATATAGCCTGTGTATCGGTATATAGGGTATGTAATCAATTTATCATATGAGCACTTACACGAACATAATTATAACAGCTCATTCATGGCTATGCACATGATTTTGCACCTAAAATGTCTACTAGTCGTACGGGAATAAAAGCGAGGCTATGTCAAACTCAGAGCAGAGATTTTGTGGTGTTGCTTTGCCTTGGATTGCATACGTGTGAGAATTATTCTTTAAAACATCAATGTTATTTTATTGAAATGTACAGACAGGTGGGATCTATTTGAAGAATGAACGATGGTACATATCTTTGCAAATACTGTGCTGTAACATCGATTGAAATTACCTTCCTTTCTCACCTCAACCAAACCAGTAGCAGGCGAAACCAACTCATTTCACGATTGGTACAGTATCTAGATGTAGATGTAGGTATCTCGTTCTGTAGATCCTGTGTTGAGTGAGACTCAAGGATATAGAACTTGTCAGATTACAATACACAAACAAGTAATAAATAATAATAATTATATAATATACTACACTGTAAACTTATTCAAACTGGAAATACTCACTCGTGCTTGAATTCAAAGTATGAATTCAGATGACATATATACGCAACATAATATTCCCTTTTATCCTTATGAACATCTTTTTATTGAACTATAAGGCAACAAATAAATTGAATTTGGAAAACCAGTAGCCTAGGGGAGCCACCGTGACTGGCAGACGTGCAGAGAGAGAGAACCTAGCAGCCATGGAAGAAACCATCAACGAGAATGGAGTCAGAGCATAGTAACCGCAATATTTCCAAGCATTACCAAACCGCGGTATTTTATCAATGGTGCACAGAGATTTTGAGAATACCCCGGTATTACGTTTACTGTGGTAACGAAACGGCTGAGAAAACCGGAGAATGGTGCACTCGGCCATAAGTCTTCAACACCGTGTGCCCTCATATGATATAAATACATATAAATATAGGTCTATATAAAACTGTACATATCTTAGCATATCCTCTACATAATAATAATAATAATAATAATAATAATAATAATAATAATAATAATAATAATAATAATAACAATAATTTTTAATAAATGATACCAATAGTAATAATAAAATTATGTTGCTATAGGCCTGATAAATTAAAATTAAAATAGATCTAGATTTGGTCTGAATTAACTTAATTTTAAATGTAAAATAAACCTGCATTTTGGTTCAGTAGTGCACGTTCAGAATATTTCTTGCTTGAAACATTGTAAGAAAAGTTACGTCACTGGTCGCATGATGAGAGAAATTCTCACACCATAGCACACGTTCAGACAACAGTGTACATCCATTAATCACCTCTACTACCTGATTAAACCCACATTACTCATAGTTTATGTAAAATGCTATTTCTTTTTCTGTTAAAAGTTGCTAAAAGGGATATTAAACTATGCACAAAAGACAAAAGCAGGATTCAATAATTAAATAGGCCTATATTTTGAAATAGTCTTTTTAAAATAATTTTTAAAAATAATGAACAAAAATTTGTAAGCAATTATGTTATGTTAATGCTGCACCTGGCACGACTACATAACAGCAGATGGGCACAGATAACAATGATGTGGGACCCGCGCATTGGAAAACGACTGCGACGCAGACCGGCTACAAGATGGACAGATGCATTTATGAACATCGTGGGGGTACATTGGTCCAGGACAGCAAGGAGCCAAGAAAAATGGAAGAAACTAATACCAACCTAGTCATAGTTACATTCAAGACTGATTACTTAGTGCCAAATCTTTTAAGTGTAGTGACTATCGAATTTGCACCTTCAAAAGGAAGAAACTAAATAGATTAAAATCATGTGGACCAGCTCACCACATGAGGACATTGAACGAGTTTTCCCTTAGATAGGAGGCCATTGCCCTTCATCAGATCTGCAATATATATAGGCCTACTAAAAATTGAAAACAATGTGTTCTCTTCCATGATTAACACATAGCTTACTGTAAACTGCTCTATTACAAAAAAAAAATTCTCACCTTCTCACCAGTTCATACAAGTAAAAAAGCTAGAAGAATGACTAACACTGTATTCCAATAAGATTTTTTGCTTATATAGGTAACAAATTACATAAGAAGATACAACAAGAAACACATTATAATTCTGTCTTTTTTGCAGTTGTTTATGTCCTGAAAGTCGCTTTGGTCCAACATGTGCAATGCACTTTAATCCATGTGATTCTACAAGAAGCAACTGCAGCTCTGGGTCAACCTGTGTGCCATTAGCTAATGGATACGAATGTGACTGCCCTCTTGGAAAAGCAGGGAGGTTTTGTGAAAGAGGTAATGCAAAGTATGAAATATCACTCCATATAAAATGTGACAAATGCTAAAAACGTATAATTGCATGTTAAGGTTTTCCGAGAATGTGGCATAATTAAAAGGAGACTGTATGCTCTTTTAATACATTCACACATATACAGAAGTCACTTAACGGCAAGCTTGTAAGAAGGAAAAAGTATGCTCTGTAAGTCACTATATTTAATTGAGCTTGGATAAAGTTATATACAGTATAGGGGGCCAATAAGCTCACTGTTTTCAATATATCATTTAATTAAACTTGGTTTCAATTCAACTGTTCAACAGTTCAACTACAGTTGTAGTTCAGTTCAACTGTAGTCTAGCTACTAAAGTTATATCATGTACGGTGAATCGGTATGACATGAAGCTGAAATTCGATGAGTATGAGCTTGAAACCCATTGGCCACTTTTTCTTCCTCTAATAAAATGTAAACTCTTGATGGCATTTAAAATGATTGCAATTATTACTTCCCGTGTTCTTTTCTTTTAAATTAAATTGTACTTTTCAACATATTTTAATGGAGGTTATTATTACGTTAATTACGTGAGATGGTTGACATTTAAACACATTAGACTTCACTTTTACTTACATTTTTGCAGAACGTACATTTCACGGGCTTTGCCCACATTTTCAACTACTAGTCAACTGACAAATCCTTGCTTGGAGAATACTGATGTGCCCTCTGCGGTAGATTTTATGAACCTCTTGATCAAGTTTTCCTCTTGCAGTATTTCAAAATTCATTAACCAATCTTCACACTTTTTTTATATAAACATTTTTCCCAAACTTCCAGGTCTTTATGTTTGTTTACTGGCTTCAATAATTTGGCCTCCTTACATAAGTTATGATTCTTATTCCAACATATAACATAGGCCTATTCCAAGCTAATTAATGATATACAAAGTATGGTGTTTCCTTGTAAGGTAGGAACAACTTGAAATTTTAGTGCAGGTAAAATAATAAAATTACAATCAATTCAACAACATAGGCCTATGTTGCATTCATAACCTTCACAAAAACCCTACAGTAAGGTAAGACAGCTGTAACCGCTATTTAAATCAATAATCGTTACCTTAAAGATGGCTGCCTGGATTAGGCCTACTAATGGCCGGTTTCTATAAACTCGCGAATTACCTATGGGTAAATTATCTAATGCACAGAATTTCCACAATTTACACAAGAATAACACCACACAAACACAAATAATTTAAAGATAGCAATCACTTACACTTGTGGCGAGTTTCTAGATAAATGTCCTCTAGGTAAATATGAAAATGACAGAAAAAATGTTCCTACAAACTCGGGCTAGATCTGTCCAAGGGTAAATCTTTGGGTTAATTTGTCCTTTCATGGATGGCTGGATAAAATTTAACCTTTCATAGGATCAATAACAATGAGAATCAAAGCCTTCTGAATTAAATTAACTGTACAACTCCAAGGCCTTGCTCATTATACCATTGTAGGTTAAATGGAACTAATTTGTCCATGGGTAATTTACCCATAGGTAATTCACAAGTTTGTAGAAACCGGGCATAAGAGCATCTTATGAGAACCATCTTGTAAGCAAAAATGGCCACAACCACTTGAAAACAGTCGATCTAGAAAAGTTGCCCGATATCCAAAGTTTGTTTGTCTGGGTGGAAAAGATGGTTAGGCATTGTCTTTAGGTTCCCAAACTTATGGGTTTGGTTGCACCCCAGGTCAATGGCATTTATGTGTGTGTTGAAATCCCACAGTTGTAAGTCGGTAGATTTACAGAACTCCTGTAGGCAAAATTTTGACATATTGATATTATTGGGTTTCTTCTAAAAGCTTGGGATGGTTCCAGAACTGGTTCCTGACATATCTAATTCTACAAAGTGCCATAATAATTCTCACATATCTTTATGGGTTCCTTCATAATTGGTTCCAAGATTCTGAGATTTTGACCACTTACTGACAAGTTTGTCATCAGTTATTTTCAAGAGAGACCAATCAAATTGCATCCGCAAAAGTGTCCAGCAGTCAAATAAACAAATCTCAAGATCAAGGTGTTGTGAAATTAGGATATGTAAATAATTATTGGAAATATAGGTGATGTTACTGCAGTAGTCCAACAAATGTAAACCTGCCAGATTTCCCACAAAATAACAGAAGTTCAATTTGGAGGAAATCAATAATTTACTACAGTAGAACCTCACTTATATATTCTACTTCTAAATTTTTTTAACTATACAGTAAATTTTTTAGATACCAGTACCGACATCTCTTCATTAAAATTTGATTCATTTAAACATTTCCACATTTGTATATTTACATTTTTTCAGTCCCCACATATAAAATTCTATCATTTATTCTATCATGAATATGCTGTTTTTCTTTCACTTTGTTTGAAAGGGCAAGGAATAAGGCGCTTATATGTAGATTTTTCTGTGGCCTGCAAGTAATCTCAAGTTTCTACAAACCTATTTTGAAATTATGATGCTGATTTTACTGCTTATCATGACAACAATCATTCAGACTGCTAAGTGCAGCTTGCCCCTATGAAGACAAAGAACATGTAATTTTTCTATTTATTTGGTTGTTTCCATCCTTGTTTGCTCTCAGAATGGATCCTGAAGATTTTGATTTCAAGTCGATTGTTGAGTAATTGCTATGTATTATTAGCTATATTCTCTAGGACCATCATCATGGTTAGCATTGCTGGCCACAGATTTACAAGCCTGGGTTTGACCCCTGGTACCTCCTTGGATTTTTCTGAAGTAGGGAGATCCGGAATAGGGTGCACTCAGCCTCGTGATACAAACTGAGGACCTACTTGCTACTTCTCAATCAAGTAGCTCCTTATTTTGTATCACGAGCCTGAGTAGGCTACACTTTTTTTCCAGACCTCCCTACCTCAGAAAAACCCAAGGAGGTACCGGGAATTAAACCTGGGCCTGCAAATCCATAGGCCAGCGATGCTGATCATGGGACCAAGCTGGTTGTCCAGTTCTCATGTAGATAAGGGATAATGACAACAAAAATAATATATAATAATGTCTTAATATTAATAGTGATTTCCAAGAATATTTTATATGTAAGTTAATATTAAGAATGGATTTGCTTTTACCTATCTTATTTAATTTGAGTGATAATATGGATCGATTTCAGATGAAGCACTTTCTGACGTTGCTTTCTCTGGGACACGATCATACCTTGCACTTCCACCAATGGAATTGAATCACCAGCAAACCACCATTGATATGGAAATTCGACCACTGCATGACAGAGGGATACTGCTTTATGTGGGTCATAGAGATGGCAACAGTTTCTTGTCCTTATCTCTGCAGGGTGGAGTGCTTGAGTTAAGAGTGGCTACAGGTACAATGAGCATTCTATTAAACCAAGACAACACAGACAGTCCTATGATCATGGCCCTGTGATCGAGTTTCATGCTACACATGAACAATCAAATCCTTTCTTGCCATCAAACCCAATATTATGTTGAGCAAAGCAAGTAATATTCGTCTCCTATTAATACCTGACCGTATGATCCCATGGACTCATGTTCAGCACAGCCTTCATGTCTGAGAGAGATGTTTTAGATACCCCAACACTGCATTCTAATTAATAACTTCATAGTCATTTATGGGATTTATATAATCTACCGGTACCTCCACTCATTAAACAATGCATTTACAAAATGCAGTCGAATCTGGATAATTCAAAGCTGAAGGGATCAGCAAAAAAATTAAATTAATCACAATTTCAAATTAGAAAAGTAAAGAAATGTCAAGGGACTATGCTAAAAATTCAAATTATTCACGAATTTGAATTTAAAAAGTTAGAATTATTCAAGTTTGACTGTAATATATTTTTTTAAAAGTTAAAATGAATTATTTGAGTGGTAAATAGTACAAACCTCATGGTGCCTTTAACAAAACATTTTCTCATGCAGCTGATTGTTTGTTCTATATGTATGTATATTTTATTTACTGTTAATAGGCCTCAGCAAAACCATTGAAACAGATTACATTAATTATTCAATTAATAACTAACAAGTCTAACCCTTCAAAAATCATTTAACATTAAAAACTCGAAACATTTTCAAATGGTTAAAGATAATAATTATGAATTTTTGTTATGTTGCTGTTTGTACATATTTTATTTTTCTGACATTTTCATATTCAGTGAAGAAAGGTCCATAAAGATGTGTGCAAGTGATTCACTCCAATCTTTAGTTGTCTGATTTAAGAAGAAAAATTTACCTAGATCCATTTTTTGCAGTCTACATTTAATTTTGAATTATCAGTGATTATTCCTGCCATCTTTAACCAAGCTGTGATATATACCCATGCCTTCTGTTCTGTATAAAGATTCCAACCTAGTGTTCTTTTACCTTGTTCCCAAGTTCCCTTACTTTTTCATCTCTGTGCCCTCTTCTTTTGTTAATAATTTTAGCTGCAGTATGTAGAAATCTTGAGAAGGAGTTTATTTGGTACATTCTAACTAGCCATAGGGATCCCAACTAATTGGCCATACTCCATTAGTGGATGTTAAACTAAAATAAACTCCATGGCGTTACATCCCTTGACAGACTAGGCCTGCCATCCAGGGCCGTGGAAAGAAAGCAAGGGACCCAGGGACAAATTTTTCCGAGCCCCTGTCAAATTTTTAATCCACTGCCCAACTCGCTCTTTGTAATGTATGCAACAAAAAGATTATGTAATGATATTACATAATTATTAAGTGCCAGAATGGTACCGGTACTCTATGAGATTGTCTGGTAGACAGGAAAATATCTGTCCATCTGACTGTCTGTCTGTCCGTGTGTCTGTAAGCGCGATAACTCAAATACGCTTTATCGGATTTTCAACAAAACTTGGTATACCATTTATAACGCCCGTGGGACAAAGCCTATTGATTTTGGACCAAATCAGTTAACTGATGCCGAGCACGAAACAGAAAAATACATTAAAATGTTCTAAGTTGGAACAATTTTATCTGTATGTACCAGTTTAATCTTTTGAAAATTATGATTTTAAATGCCGAACGTCAGTGAGGCCTACTGCTGAGTCCAAAAGGATTTTTCCTTATACTTTTAAAAAATAGCAATTTTTATGCAAGAATAATCCATTTCACATTAACTGATAAATTCTGTGTCACCGTTACATGACAGGACAATGCAGATAAAATACACATATAAAACATAACTTAAGTTGTTTATTGACTTAAAATCAATTTTATTTTAGAATAGCCTAAATTTAGAAAATAAAAAATAAAACCTGGTTGGTGGGCCCCCTTTTGGGGCCCGGGCCCCGGGGCTGTAGCCCTGGCTGCCCCTCCCTCTTGTCGGGCCTGCTGCCATCCGACCACTGCATCATCTACCAAAGGCAGAGGGCAGGATTGGGGGCATGTGGTCACCATGATGACACCATGACCGTTGTTGATGGCTTACTGAACCAGAGCTGCTACTTCTTTATCAAGTAGCTCCTCAGTTCGAATGTCATGTAATAGAAGTCCACTCATTAATTAAAGACTACCAAGATTTCCATACTTGATTGAACAAAAGAAATCAATGCCCAGAAAAAAACTATACAGTCAGACTCTATTATCAAAACACAATCTTTACGTCTTGCACAAATGAGGCATTGAGCCTTGCTCATACACTCAACACATTTTCTTAAACTTTTTTTTTTCACTACTCTCTTAGTAGGCCTCCATCCTATTTTTTTCCTGGGAGAATTAATATTAGGGTGTCACCTCAGAAATTTCAGCACAGCTTTCAATGAGTAGAATTCTTATTATGATTTGTTTGTTACAAGTTTTGACCAGGCTAAGCATCAGTAGAGATGGGCAGAATTCCATACAATTCAGGATTTTCAATAAAATACAGAATTTATTTCTCATTATTATACAAAAGGGGGCAAAAAATTATAAATTAATTTTTCCTGTATCCAAAGAAAATTGTCTGAGTTATATTTTGTTGTTCTTCTTTGTAGATTTTTTCTTCTAAACTCTTAAGCACATGCCATTCTGATTTAAGTCTCTCAATGCACAATATTCAGACCATCTGTAAGTTACATAACTTACAGTATATCATTGATTGAGCTCAACAATGTTGAAAATGTATTTTACAGTATTTCAGTTTACATTTTAAATCAATTATCAAGAAGAATACATTTTATTGAACAAAATGAGCTGCTTGCTTCAAGCAAGTTGCCATAGACACAGCATACCAATCAATCACTTTTGACAATAGTTCAAATGATGGTAAAAAAATGGGTAACATATAAACAATAGTTTAAATAAAACATGTAAACAATTTTTACTATATATTCTTATATATGTGGTGGTGCAATATGCCCACTGAGTCAGCAATGATGTTTTCTGCCATCTGATTTAAGGATGATAAGTCCAGTCCCAGCTTCCTAAGTACATCAGCAACCGATCGGTATACAGTACCTCTTGCTCCAAATAAAAGTCCATGGACAGTAAAATGCCGATCACCAAAATTCCTCCTATATTTCTCTTTAAAGAAAGGAATACAGCTTTCATATATATCCTTTTTTTCACGGTCTACGTTGATTGCTTGGTCGGCAGCATTATTTTCATACCTTATTGTGGGGTCAAGGATGTAAGCTTCATGTGATCCTTTCTTAAAAGCCACGATGTCGGCAAAGCGATTGGATCCTGTCCCATCAATAGCATGGACTTCCTCAAAGCATTCGTATCCTTGTTTTGTTAGCATGGTGGTAAGTGCATGCTTCAACTTGTGGTGCCTCTGGGTAATCAGGAGAGAATTGAAGGGACAAGATCCGAGCACATGGCCTGGTGTTTCAGTCTCCTTTGCACATCTGCGACAAAGGGATGTCCTGTTCGATTCACTATGATTTCCAGGAACTCCTTTCAAGTTGGCATAATTTATATTTAATTTCAAGAGGGCTGTCCATTCTGAAGAAGTGAGCTTAACTTTCTCCGCCATGAAGTTGTTAGTGGCTGTATATTCCTTAAAATGAGATACGCCGATACCTTGCCATAACATTGATGACCATTCCTCGAATGATTTCAACCGCAAAACTCTTCTAAGTTGCCGAGAGCTCATTTGAGTATTACTCGTGTCCAGTGGACTCAGCCTTGCCAAGCTCTGCTGAATCTCATTGTCATAATTAAATACTATATATATTATATTATAATATATTCCTAAGAAATAAATTCTCTTAAATTTATAACCAAAGTCTCCTGGTAAACTTTATTTTTATTTATGGTTTTCCTTTAGTTATTTATAAAATGATACAAAAGGATTTTATTTTATTAGAATTCTACAAGAAAATCTGTATAATTTTCCTTCTCCTGTTATTTTGGTTAACACTAAATAAACTTGTTAACTTCCAGTTCCTCTGATTTGATTAAAGTTTTCTCTTTCTTTCCCCTTTATTCATTTAGTTCTATTATTTCATCCTTAATTTTATGAACCTCAGAATATAACCTACAACGTATACCCTATAACCAATAATAAGAAAAAGAAAGAAAGAAAATAGGAAAGAGGCTAAGAAGAAAGAAGTTGAAATTTCGGCCTACAACCTGGAATGAACCAATGTGGTAGGCCTTCGACCTGAGGTTATGAAGGTTGTTGGGGTAACACAGGGAAAATAGGTTGAAATAAAAAGGGGGATCTAGCCTCTGGGACTAGGGTGGAGGACCAGCTAATACTAATTAGCAAATTTAAAACAGTGGACTCATAGGCGCAAATGGAACAGTGATCCAACAATTGTATGAAATACAATTTATAACATGTCCTAAAATAATGCAAACTTTATTCTCACATGTGATGCACTATGGAAATAAATGAATAAATATAGAACAACAACTGAAATAGCCACTATGTAGAAATGGCACGAAATATAGCACATGGATGTAAATGTAGGATATTTACAAACTATATTGAATTATACAATGAAACACTTGTAATAGTTGATATTGTAAGGTAATCGATGAGACTTTCTTGTAATATCAATATTAGGCATAACAGAATAATGATAGTGAATGTGAACTACTGATAGCACAATGGCATAGAAGCCTATACTAGCGTAATACATGGATATGTTAGCTGAAATGATTGATAAACTGTGGCAATTGCTGATTAGCGAATTACGAGTGTAAAACAAAACTTGATAATTTGTAGTTTTGTACGAATTCCGGGCTTAAGAGCACTGATACAAGTGTTGCACACTGACTAGAAACCGCGCGAATAATGAGTGTAGCTTCGACAGTCTGAACTGGTCGAGAGCTAGCTTAATACTGACTTGAGGTGACACTAAGGCTATGCATGAGGCATGAACGCTAGATGCACCTGCCGCTGTTACACAATATGATGAAACTAGATACAACTGCTGATTTAGCAAGCAGGAAGACTAGAGCGGGTATTTGAATGGAATAAACCACTATACATGTAGCTTGTACTAACAAAGTTTATCTTAATTCGATTCACCCTTGTTACCTCAGAGCCAGGAAAACAAAAAAAGGGTTGCAAAAATAAATAAATTTGAACATCAAGGCTGTATAGTTCCTTGCAGCCTAGTGGGGCAGATCTCAGCCCCAGACCTTGAGCAATTTGTGTTTATTCTCTCTGTTGATGTAATTAGCATCTTTTTATTATTTAATAACTATGTTGTTTTGGCTGTTTAACAATTTAATAACACAACTTGTGTTTTTGTTCGCCCTGCAATGTGTTTCTGTTTAGCTACGGCTCCGCTTTTGTTTTGGAACATGCTGGAACACCCATGCCCCCATGTGTGTAAGACTGACAACCTTACCACCCTCATGTACCATAAGTCTAAAATCTGGGAGCCTCAACCTATATAGTTTATAAACTATTCTTCCTTTACCTGTATTGAACCCTTATTATCATGATCTGTATAAAATCCTAAATTCATAGACCTATTTTTACAAAATCGTACACACAAACAGATCTATAGAATCATGAACAATTTTAGACAAAATTATTATTCAAACAGATCACCCCTTATGTATTTTTAACATCCTATTATATATGTGTACAAATCTATATTCTTGGCCAGTTTTTAACAAATTTTTCACACAGACTCTGCAGAGCTGGGAGAAATTTGAGGAAACATTAATATTCGATCAAAACACTCTTTACATATTTTCTACCACTGTTATCTATGCAAATGTACATTCTTTGACAGATTTTTACCAAGTTTACTCACAGATCATGTATAACCACTGGTAATTTCTTTACAACATTAAAATTCAAACTTCAAACTTTTTCCATATTCAACCTCAATGTAATATAATATCTATACAAAATCTATTTTCTTCGACCAATTCTTACAAAATTTTACACACTGATAGTCGAGAAATAGGAAAATTTAACAATGTTAACATTCAAACAAACTAACCCTTCTTATTTCAACCCCTATTATCTATTCTCTATACATAATATCTGTAACTTAAGCTTTCTTTTTCATTCCCTATTTGTATGTTCTTGATACCAATCTAAATCTTTTGGAAGATAATTACGGAAGCTTACACAAGGTCATTTATCTCCTTACATTTCTTCCAGTGGTGGCTCGTGACCAAGTATCCAGGGTAGGCAAACTAGAGATTAGAGAATAAATTAAGCTGAAGTGTGGTATGTTCAGTTTAGCTTAATTCACCTCAAAATCAAATAGCTGCGCCGATTTTACCTGCCAGCATAACATCTAATAACGTCATCATACCAGAATTCCTGTTTTACCAGTTGAATTAGAAGATTATGTTCAATAAACGTTGTGGTTAATGCTATTGCAAACTCTTTAAAATTCCCGCGACTTGGAATGGGTAGTTCCTGCTTACCTAACAATACCGTGACATCGGCCTTTTCATTATTTATTTATCTTTCTCCACTTTCTTGTTTTATAGCTGTGTTCCTAAATGCTCTGACAATTCGTAAATAGGATTCATTTTTTTCAATCGTTTACGACTTACGGAATTGTCCTATGTGATAACGTTTTTGTAGCATTTGATAAGTTTTTCATATTGAAGTATCCTTCTTCATTACAAAGCACCTTTCATAATTATTTCTCTGTGGCCAGCAATAGAGATTGGTTTTCAGATAACGTCCTGTGTGAATCATACCACGAAAGATTACATTTTCCAGCACTCTTCTTACAAACGCGACATACAATCGTGTTAAACATAGGGATGTGTCGACCATTGTCCAAAATCTGTCACTTTTCTAAATCGTCACGATGAGAGAACGGTGTTAAAGAACTTTAAACTTAAACTACAAAAAACCTACTTACAGAAATCACTTAAAACGATGATTTTAAATTTCATAAATATAATATCTAACGGCAAAATTTCCTACGCTTAACCTACGGAATTGAGCCCTTGTAAAGTTATAGGCTAGTTTCAGAAAGTTTCGTGAAGGATCAGGCTTTTCGTGCGTTCTTTCTTAAAAGGAATAATTATAAAAACACTTCAACCTCGCTGCAGCAACCACGCAGCAGAGTTACGTTCCTTTAAAAAGCGCACGGATTAGTCTTGATAAAGATATCGGCTAGGTTTGAACATTTCCGTGATGGGGTAGGCAGGATTTGTATTAGCTGGCCAGGGCAGTTTATGCATGCGCTGGACATGGATATTTCACACAGACAGATTGCTATGTAGCCCATCCCAGAACTCAGGAAGACAAGCACTTTCCAAATCTGCCTACATCATGACGTCATTGAAACGAAGTGAAGCAGGGAGCACTGTCTGGGCGGGCCATTCAAATTACTGTGGGCTAGCGAATTGAATTATTTTGCACGTAACATAGCAGCTGTTCATCATATTACGAAATAAAATATTAAACGCTATATGGTATATCAAAATACCAGTTGGAAAACTTTTTGAAGAATAAAAAAAGACATGTGCAGTTTTTAATGTATGAGGGTAGGCTCTGCCTACCCTGCCTACCCCAAGGAGCCGCCACTGATTTCTTCTTAGAAATTCATTTTTTTAAACTTAACTATTTGACTAGGATGACGATTTTTTAAAGTCTAGAATTATTTTTAAGGAAAATCACGTAAGCGTGGTGAACCAATAGTGGTTCGTGGTGGACAAGTACTAGCTATGGGAGAATGGCACAGAGTGATTGCTGGGAACTATGGCAGAAGAGTTTTCCTACGAGTTGATGGAATACTTCACAGTGCGGCAATGCTTCCTGGTGAAATGCTGCCATCTACAGGAACTTCACTATACCTTGGTAAGTAAATATTATTCATCAACCACTTTCTAACATGTGGCATAATTTAAAGTACTGTAATAATTTATGAAGAGTGAAGGGAATTTATTTAAAAAGTAGTGGCAAGACTTCATTCGTGTTATTTATTAGAACTATGACAAACCATGTTAGGAAAGCATGGTACGTTCAAATAGCCATAGACTTCACTAGACCTCACACCATGTGATTTATCAGTGTGGGGGATTTTGAAGGGTGACCAAGTGTTGGCTTAGTAGCCAATGAAGAATATTTTCAAATATTTAGTATTAGTGGGGGGCTTGTGTAACAAAATATTATAAAATCATTCTCTGAACAATGTCTTAAATGTATTTATTTTAATTATTTCCTGTAACAATTACGACAAAGTGTACCATACATCGAAAAATACATGGAAACAAACAAATATAAACTTAAAAAAAACTACTGTATTAGACTATGTAACAGAATAACATTGCACTTGTAAGTTGTATACACATAAGTAAACACAAGCAAAAGAATTAAATATTTAATCCATACGCATGGTTTCGAAATTTTGCCAAAGATCCTTTCAATGCTGCCAGGGCAATATCTTCCAGAATGTTTTTAGGAAGGCTAAACGTTTAGCAGACACTGGCCATTAAATGAGGAATAGTTCCTTGGGCCCCTATCATTAAACCCACCACACTGATGGAAGTCAGGTTGTATTTTTGTTTATAAAACCTACAGTTGGTTCATAAATCGGTTGTTTCTGTACATTCCACCTCTTCTGGCTGCTGTTCATAGGATTCGAACCTGATCGTAGGGTTCAGTTTACTGTATATCCTTCAGATGACGAAGGTTTTGAAGGCTATGATATCAATCCTCTTATTACTGCCTTCACTGGAAATGCCATGAACCTCTTCATACACATTGTAATCAATTTCCCTTAAAGCATTAGCAATGATGGATTGCACTGCATGATGAGGAGAATTTTGTAAAAGTTCACCATAAGAACAGGCTCCAAGGACATGTGCAAGGGTTTCAAACTCCCTTTGGCATTGCCGACAGAGGTTGTTGCCTTGGGACCTTCCAGGTACACTACAAACTGCTCACACGTTTGCCGTCATCTTGAGGACTTCCCTCCATTCATTACATGTTAGACTCTTATGGTCTCTAAACCATCTGCTTGCCAGAGTATACTGCTTGTATAATATGACACCTTTTCCTTTATGCTCATTCTTACTCCATTGTTTGAATGACTTTTCTCTCAATAGCTGTCGAACCTTTTGAGTATCGATTTTTCCATATCTATCATACAGCTTATCACACTCTGTGATATCCGATAACTCTGCGGGAATAAACAGTAAAGTGGTTAAATTAAAACAACACACTTATTTAATCACTCAACTTCACTTATTAAGTAGATTATTACCTATTACGCGTTTCACAAGCTGTAGCTTGCATCATCAGATGGACACTGCTGGTTTCACTGTATTGCTGGTAGATGGCTCTGTAGGAAGGATACATCTTGCAATCAAGTAGTTTTCATTTGGTATGTCAAAATTAACTAAATTGTTCTTGTTTCTTTGGATATAAATTCTTTCCCATACACTCAGGTCCACCAGTTTATTTACACCTTTTATTAATCTTATGTCGTCTTCAAAATCATGTTTTTCGGTCCAGTAATGATGGGCCACTGCTGATTTATCTAATTGCTTGTACCTGATATTTCTTAAATGCTCAGACACAAAGAGCTTACAAAGACTGGATATTTTAAATAAAAAGGTTTGCCTAATTTACTTAAAAGGAAGTAGCCTATATACTATGAAATTCAAGCAAAAATTCTAATTTGAATGGTTAAAATGATTCTTAGCTAAATTTAAAACAAATGGTCAATGAACAAAACTCGTTTTTATCCCCCAAAAAATAAGCACAGATGGTAACCTTACAAATGCGTCTTCATGACAGAGGTATGGATTTAAACAGTCGGTTTCTGCAATTGCTTTTGTTTACAGGAGGGGTTTCAGATCTGTCAGAACTTCCAGTTGGCTCAGTCTCTGGACTGCCAATGCCATTTAAAGGTTGTATAAGACAGCTGTCCCTAAACTGGCATCGCACATCGCTAGACAAGGACCACATTCTGGCAGCTCGTAACATTGCTGATTGTGATGGCACAGGGTGTGGAGGAGATGTATGTGACCATGGTGGAGTTTGTTGGCTTGATAAACATCATATGCCCCACTGCTCATGCCCACAGGTAAAATTTATCCCAAAATTTGTATTATTTTGTAGAATCAGTGTATTCCTTGGGCCAATTTCTAAAATTTTCGTGAAACATAGTTCTGTGGGTTCAATCTGAAAAGTCTGTAACATGAAACCATGAAGCTGTCAACTTGCACATATAATATATTTCTAATTAATGTACAGGATGACCATTATGAGATTCCAACATTTTAAACAAATATAGCGGAAAGAAATGTTTTTATATCATCGTTATTTTAAATGTAGGCAACTAGAAAATGTAAATCACAAAGTTTTCAGTGTAATTCAAACAATTCAGTTCATTTACATATGAGCATCTTTTATGGAGCAATTGGTTTTGACATTTGGTACTTCTCACAGGACAGCATGGAGGATACTTCACAAGCAGCTCCTGTATCCATATCATATTCAATGTGTGCAGGGCCTTTTGCCTGCCGATTATCCACCACGGGAAAACTTTTGCTGATGGTTTCTAGCACAAACAGCCAATCCATTGCTTGTCTCATAAATTTTGTTTACAGACGAAGCAACATTTGGGAGAGATGGAATTAAAAATTTCCACAACGAACACGTATAGGCAGGTCATAATCCTCATGCTGTAGTTCAGGCTAGACATCAGCAACAGTTTAGGATTAATGTGTGGGCTGTAATTGGAGGTGACTGTCTGGTTGGTCCATTCGTTCTACCAGCACGTCTTACAGGTACTGTCTACAGGGACTTTATCCAGAATACTCTTCTGGAATTATTTCATGAAGATGTGCCCCTGAAAATAAGACAAAACATGTGGTTTATGCATGATGGGGCTCAAGCACATTTTAGTCTCATTGTTCGAGATGCACTGACTGGTATCTACCATAACAGATGGATAGGCAGAGGAGGACCAGTTCTATGGCCTGCACGTTCTCCCAACCTCAATCCTTTGGATTTTTATCTCTGGGAGGACCTTAAACTATTGGTTTATGAAGCAGACATCCTGGATGAAGAAACTTTTCATCGGCGTGTCATGGAAGCCTACGAAACCATTCAAAACTATGCCGGAGTATTGGAAAGGGTGCGACAGTCCATGATTCGACAAGTGCATGCATCTCTAGAAGCAAAAGGAGGACATTTCAAGCATTTGTTATGAGTTTTGTGTGTTGACGTGTTATGAGTGTACCAATGTGTTGGAACAGTTCCTAACGAGAAAACAAGGATTATGGGACATATGTTCATATGAACTTTTTTCTTCTTTTGGTATAAGGAACCCATGTCTGAAGTTTGTGAAAGTATTTTTGAAACCCCCTTATATATCTTTTAATTTTAATTATTCATTATCTTCAATATCAAGAAAATATTGTTTATTGCAAGTGTTTTTCACATGTCTTCAATGAAGTTTCCCATAGTTTATAGAACATGTTATAGTTGCTTCATGGTAAGATCCATGGATCCCTGTATCCCAGTGTACCTTATTTTCCATTGCTCTCCATTTGTGCTGAACTACTCAGCTGGTCCTCCACACCTAGTTGCCAGAGCCTAGGTCCTATTTTCCTACACATACTACCCAATCTATTTCCGGTAGGTTCCTCTCTGTCCTGTGTAAATCCCTTACAACGGGGAACCCATGGCAACACCATCTTCCTGTTCATAATGCTGTATTTTGCTTTGTGCTATAAATAAAAACTAAACTAAACTCCGTGACGCGACATCCCCAAAGGGACAAGGCCTACCACCCAACTGCTGCGTCATCTACCTATAGGCAGATGGCAGGATTGGGGGCATGTGGTCAGCATGCCGACACCCACAGCCGTTAATGGTGGTTTCCATGACCGGAGCCGCTACTTCTCTATCAAGTAGCTCTTCAGTTTGAATCACGAGGCTGAGTGAACCCCTACCAGACATCCCTACCTCAGAAAAATCTGAGGAGGTACCGGGGATCAAACCTGGGCTGACGGATCCGTAGTCAGCGACGCTAACCACAAGACCATCCCGGCGGTCTTGTACTATAAATAGGCTGTGTCGAGGGCATGTTGTTTATACTGTTCCATAAACAGATTTACTATGGCTGGAGAAAGCAGGGATACCATAGCAACACCATCTTCCAGTTCATAATGCTGTATTTTCCTTTGTACTGGAAATAGGTAGATGTCAAGGTGTGTTGAAAGAGTCGAAATACGTCCTCACTAAAACTTTTACCAGTAGTTGTAGTGTGTCCTCAACCGGAACTCAGGTGAACAGGGAGACCATGTCAAAATTGATTAGTATGTCCCCTTCGTTGATGCACAGATCTTTGAGCATGTGAATGAATTCCGTAGAGTTCCTGAGATGGTGAATGCATTTAACCACCAGCGGTTAAATGTGTTGAAAAGTTCCTAACGAGAAAACAAGAATTAAGGGACATATGTTCATATGAACTTTTTTCCTTCTTTTGTTGTAAGGAATCCATGCCTTAGTTTGTGAAAGTATTTTTGAAACACTCTGTATATATCTTTCAATTTTAATTATTCATTATCTTCAATATCAAGAAAATATTGTTTATTGCAAGTGTTTTTCACGTGTCTTCAATAAAGTTTTTCATAGTTTATAGAACATGTTATGGTTGCTTCATGGTAAGATCCGTGGATCCCTGCATCCCAGCATACCTTATTTTTCAGTGGTTGGAGTAGATTGGTGAGGAGTGTGGCAAGTCAGTATGTGGGTGACTCTATGGCACTGACTATCCGATGTAATGGTACCCCATCCTTGTGTATTTTTGGTAGACCATATAGTCTGGGAGCTACCGTTCTATGAGGTGTCACTTTCTTCTTCTGTTTGCCAGGTAGATTGAAAATGCTTTTGATCGATAGAGAAGATAGAATGTGAAAAATTGGAGGAGCTGCAATATTAATAGGCCTATAGAAGAAAAAAGCATGGAAAGTAAGTTTATTGAAAGTTGTAAAATTTAAATATCATTATATATTATAATTATTAAATAAATATTATAATATAATTTAGAAAATACTTCTTTTTATATTGCTTTTTATACATTGATGTGTTCGGATAGATGTCTATTGGGATAGTGGTCTGGGTCAGAATCAGTCTACGTCTTTTGTAAGGATTCTTACTAACACCTACAGGTAACGATTTTTAGTACTGAAATTATTATTATTATTGCTATATTATTACTACATTATAGACATTATAGACATTAGTGTAGCTGTCTTCCTCTCAATCGTAGATGTTGGATCTCAGTTTAAGATTTTGTAGGCTGCATCTTTGAGGATCTCATGCACTTTTTTGTTGTAGTCTGCAGCTGATAGTCTGTACCTTTGTCTGTCGGTAATACCACAATGTCATTATCATTATGTAAAGCTTTTAGGGCTTCATGTTCATCTTTGTTTAGATTAGGTTTAGGTAATTTGGTCCTTTTCAGGGCCAGGCTAGCTTCATGGCAGATTTGATCTGCTGTTTCAGAGGTTGAGGACAAAACTGCTTTCTAAACCCCACTGATGACATCAAGTGTTGGAATGGACCTTGGGATAGGGGCAAATTAAGACCTTTGGAGATGACAGAGATAGTAGCATCATCCAGGTCTCTGTCAGTTAGGTTGACTATGATTAGTCTATTTACCTCTGTGATGTTATATTCACTCTCGTAAAGTCAAGTGAACTTGTCTTTTTGCCTCTCTGATGTCCTTCTGTGTGCCAGGTCCCTTTGGTCATTAGTCACAAGGTCAGTCCTGTTCTAATCGTGTGGAGACAAATTCTGGGCTATGTAGAGATAGAGTTGAAGGAACTCTAATATAAGATCGTAGGCTTCCGCGGCCCGAGTTGACAATAAAATCTTCTTGGCTTCCGGGTATCTGCCGCGCAGATTTTTCAAGTATGACGCGGCAGATACCCAGAAGCCAAGAAGATTTTATTGAAGGAACTCTTTGTCATTCTTATCAAGTTCGCATCTGATGTTGTGAATCTGCTCTCTAGTCAAAGCCAAGCTGGCCAGTCATAGAATTTTCCAGTTCTCCAGGTTGGTAAATTTCAAGACAATGTTGCTGTCCCGACACCTCCGTAGAATGGCTGGAGAGTTGAGTAACTTCTCTTTCTTTATCTGCATTTTCGTTAGATGTCGTGCCCTGAAGTGCATCTCATCCCAGTAAAGGTGAGTGAAGTCTCCCTGAAAATGGGGGAAGCATGTTCCTCTGAAATGTCGGAGCTCTTCCAATCACTCACCTGGCTAGCAACTCAGACCAAATGCCAGGAAACCTCAAGTCATTCATCATTCACCTTTATGGGGAGGAGATGCACCACAGGACACATCATCTAGAGAAACTGCGGATAAAGAAGGCAAAGTTACTCAACTCTCTTGGCTTTCTACAGAGGTGTCAAGACAGCAACATTTAACCAAAATTTATCAACCTATGATAACCCAAACAACATACAAGAGAGCAGGAAAATTCTATGAAGGGCCAGCTTGGCTCTGGCTAGAGAGTGGATTTACGATGTCAGAAATGTATGTGTTAAGACTGACTCCACCTCTATGTTGCCCAGAAATTTTCTCCACATGATTGGGACAGAATTGACCTCATGACTAATGCCCAAAGAGACCTGATTCACAGGAAGACAGAGAGGCAAAAAGGCAAGTTCACTCAACCTAGAATCGCAGAATGTGAATATATGCATCATAGTCAACCTAACTGACAGAAACCTCAATGACAGTACTATCTCTGTCCTCTCCAAAGGTCTTAATTTTGCCCCTACTCCAAGGTCCGTTCCAACGATTGAGATCATCAAGCAGTTGAGCAAGCAGTTATGTCCTTAACCTCTGAAACAGCTGATGAAATCTGCCATGAAGTGAGCCTGGTCCTAGAAAGGACCGAGTTATATAAACCTAATCTAAACAAAGACGAATGTGAAGCCCTAAACATTTGATGCAACGAAACTGACAATGTGGTATTACCAGCAGACAGAGGTAATGCAACTATCAGCTACACACTACAACAAAAAAGTGCACGAACTCCTTGAAGATGTGACCTACAAAACCTTAAACTGAGACCCTACATCCACAAATCGAGAGGAAGACAGCTGCACTAATAAAAAGTTCCAGGCTACCTGACAAACAGAAGAAGAAAATGACACCTCATGGAACGGTAGCCCCCAGACTATATGGTTTACCAAAAATACACAAGGATGGGGTACTGTTACATCTAATAGTCAGCAACATAGGGTCACCCACATACCAACTTTCCACACTCCTCACCAACCTACTCCAACTGCTAGTGGTTAAATGCATTCACCATGTCAGGAACTCTACGGAATTCATTCACATTCTCAAAGACCTCTGCATCAACAAAGGAGACATACTAATCAATTTTGACATGGTCTCTCTGTTCACTCAAGTTCTGGTTGAGGACATACTACAACTTCTGCTACCACATTTTAGTGAGGATGTAATTTGACTCTTTCAACACACCTTGACATTTACCTATTTCCAGTACAAAGGAAAATACAGCATTATGAACTGGAAGATGGTGTTGCTATGGTATCCCCGCTTTCTCCAGCCATAGTAAATCTGTTTATGGAACAGTTTGAACAACATGCCCTCGACACAGCCCCACTTGAACCCTCATCTTTTTACAGATGTCAATGATAACCTTTGTTATTTGGCCATATGGAACCGAAAATGTTCAGGCTTTCCTCTTACACCTCAACAGCTTGTACAAGAACGAAATGTTCTTTCACCATGGAAATTTAAAATGACAGCTGCCTTCCATTCCTGGATATCTTGATAAAATGGAGACCCAATGGTACACTAGGCCACAGCGTATACAGGAAACCCTCACATACAGACCTTTACCTCAATGGCAATAGACACCACCATCCGGCACAATGGGAGTTCCTCACACACTAATCAACAGGGCCATTGCCATCTTGGACAAAGACAGCTTACTCAGGGAACTCAACTATCTTAAGAAGGCCTTCTCACAACACAGACACAACAGTAAGGAAATTCGACTGGCCTTCAAAAGGACCATTTGGCAGGACAAAACATCTTCCTGAGAAACTACTGAACAGAGTAAAATAGCATTTTTACCTTACTGTGGGAATTTTTCCCTGAGATTGGCCTGAATACTGAGGAAATACTACATCAGGACAGTATTCAATCCATCACCAAAAATATGAAATTTCCTAAGCTCAGTAAAAGACGACATGAGCCTAAAAAATTCAGCATCTACCACATTCCATCTATTCAGGACCTGGCCATGGAATCAATTTCACCAACACAACTGTGTTTCTCAATCAGTTGGCCATTGACACAAGCTAATCAGAGAAGCCATTGAGATCAAACTGGAGTCAGACACTTTCAATCGAGATGGAGGATTTAACATGAGCCCCCCATTTGCTTTGGTTTTATTCATAATTTAAAAGACAGAAAGGAAAGCCTGGCCCAGAAAAAGACTGTTTATTCGCAGAACAAAGAGAATTCCTGATTTATCAACCCAACAGCTCCTCAATTCTAAAAAATTCGAGATGTCACCTGATTGGCTGACTCTTCCACGTCCACGGGTATAAATACCGGCACCCTCTGTCCATTTGACACTTTAATCTCCCTGAAGATGGAGGAAGCTTGTTCCTCTGAATCGTTGGAGTTCTTTCAATCACTCACATGGCTAGCAACCCGACAACATTACCCTCATCCGTAAACCTTGTTATACTAAGGAACTGATAGGTGAACAGGAATAGGCCTAAAAGAAAAAATTATCACAAAATTTCTAAGTCTTGAGAGCATTCACACCGAAGAAGCGTAGCATGCGAGTCACAATACTTGGATGCAGGTTGTGCACTACTTATTTTAAATCCCAAATAAACAAGATCAAGTCTTCACAAGCCTGGCAATAGTGCAGCTCGCAGAGTGCAACATTCTTTTCTTCAGATAGATCTGGACTTATTTCATGCGACGCTACTCAGGATGACGCATGCGTACAGTTGCCTTTTCAGCTTTTTTCTGATTGTTAAAAAAATTCAACACATACTCGCTTGTGTAGCAGTAGTTTGTGGCAAAGATGTCTTGAAAACTGCTGGAAAGAGAGCTATGTAACATAGAATTTGTACATGCGTAGACTATACTATATGGCAATCAAAACTAGTATCTAAAACTATATCTATATCTATATCCTCTTTAGGTAAATTGCATTATTTTAAATGGGTTTCTTAGTTGTCCAAGTGAAAATATATAATTTACATTAAACTGCAGATCGCATTCGCTACTTCAGTATGAATGCAAAACTGTGAACCATGCAACTCGATATGCAGCCTGCATCCAGGTAGTGCAATTCGCATGCTATGCTACTTCAGTGTGAATGAGTGCAATTCGCATGCTATGCTACTTCAGTGTGAATGCTCACTTACATGTCTGCAGTATACAATTAACTAACCAATGTTCTGTTTTATAGCAATACACTGGTTCCAAATGTGAAACCCAGGTCTCATGTGTGCAACAACATTGTCAGAATAATGGCCGATGTGTTCGAGAGACTGGTTTCTTCACTGCTCGCTGTCACTGTCCACTTGGATGGGGAGGAGATTTTTGTGAAGAAGGTTTGTGATTATTATTTCAATTGCTGGATATAAATTAGTCCAAACACTGAACATTTCATCTTAAAAACACAGGAGAGCTGGATGCCACAAAACAGAGGAAATAGGGAACATACGAGAGGTGGCAAATTTCTAGATGTTGAGGAGTGCATTTTACTGTGAAAAAATGGTTAAAATCATAATAATTGTGTGGCAGCCATTAAGGTAAGATCCACTACACAGTAATTATGTTTATTTATTGCAATGAGTTTATTTTTTCCATTTTTACAGCATTTTCATTTAAAATGTCACAGTTTGGTTAATTCAAAATTTGGATAATTCAATTTTTTTTCTAATTCCTCTTGGATTTGAATTACTAAGCGTCCACTGTACTGAATAATAGCTGAGCTTTTGGTGATTACTTAGTATTTTATAAGTGATATTTTATTTTTTATGAAGTACTGGTAATAATATTGATTCATAGGCCTACCAATTAATGCAATAAGCTATATTATATTTTCCAGCAGTGACAATGGGCTCACCCCAGTTCAAAGGGAACAGCTACCTGGTAATAGAAAAACCATCCAGAGTTGTAAGACATGGAGAAAACAGCTATCAGTCTGGGGTGGATATTAATTTCATCTACCTTAATTTTTCGACTGCTGAACTTGATGGAATGCTTCTCTGGAGTGCAAAGGTAAATACTTACCGGTACATTCATATACCAGTACTCATTCAACTATTGAGGTGAACGGATGAGGTTATGCTTAGGTGTGAAGTTTGTTGCATGGTGGATGAGTCAATGACCACTAATAATGCAAAATTGTATTTGTATTGTAATCGGATTACAAGAATTAATAGCAAGAAGATGGGTGTTGATATTACAACCTATAGAATTGAAATTTGTGATTTATGACGTGGGAAATTAAAATGTAACAACAACAATGCAAAACTTACAATGTAAGTAGGAATGTTTAGTTTGTAGAGCATGTCATTATGGCAGTGTTAATCATTGCAGGGGTTGAAACAAACCCTGGCCCTGCAATCGAGGATAACATTAGAAAAGAAATGAAGGAAGGACTCAAAGAAATGAACAGCGAAATTTGTGCAGAATTTAAAGAATATTATTACAAGCTGTGTGAGGAATTATGGAAGCCAACAGGCAGGAAATTGAGTTATTAAAAGAAGAAAACAAACAGATAAGATTCAGGTTAGCTAGCCTTGGATTCAAAAAAATAAATAGGAACTTATTGAATTTTGGAATTGAGGAACAGAGGTCTGAAAAGAAACTGGACACCCAACTGTATGTAAATAAAGGATCTAGCCTCTGGAAACTAGGGAGGAGGACCAATTACGTGATCGTAATAAAAAGGAAGGGTTTAGAGCAGTGGATACATAGGCGCAAATGGACACATGGATCCAACGAATATTATATGAAAAGCAACTTATAACATGTCCTAAAAACTATGGAAACTTGAATCTCACACGTAATGCACTAAAGAAATAAATGAAATATATAACTAATCAGAGATTGACTAACACACTATATACTTCACTTACCAATTATTTTGGTAGTACACGTTTCGCAGGTCCTTTGCCTGCATGGTCACCTACATGTTGGGAGAAGATCTACATGAGAAAGTTAAAAAATAGACTAATGAACTCCGAAGTTCCGAATGAAGACAACCTGATAGCCAAGTGAGGAGCATCGTTTCAAAACGTATTAAATGCACTTTTGGTCAAAATACAGTTTGATACGATTTCGCCATATTTCATAAGCGCTCTTTAACACTATGAACTCAGAATGGAACAATTCATGTTATATCCCGTGTTAATTCACTGTCAAAGTTGAAGTATCGGATCAAATCGTATTATGTGCACGGGAATGAACGGTTCAAAACGTATTATGTACAACTTAATTTTTACACCGGGCATTCAACCCACGTTTCGGTTGATATTTCGCAATAATTTTTATGCTGATTCGTCCGTAAGTTTAGATGTTGTATGTTATTTCATTGTATCATCATGTAAGGAAGTGAAGCTGTTCCGAAAAGATTGAAAGGAAGCAGAAAACGAACCAAGACTGGGATAACCAAACTACAGCGTGAAGTGAAAGCTAGGTAAGCGACATTTTGGTTTTTGATCAACATTGTGACAGTATTTTTATATTGTACTTTTTTAATGTGCTAATGGAGGTATGAGAAATAGTGCAACGATCAAAAAATTACATCTTAAAGGTCATAATATTCTTGTTCAAGGCATTTTATTCTTGTGCTCGCATGGCATTTCAGATTCAGTGTGAAGCCGGTATTTAAAAAAAGAATCATCTACTGGCAGATCTGGCAGCACACAAAATTCGTTTTAAAACCTTCCACAAATTAATGAGCGAGCGTCCAGCAGATAGAAGAAGTTTCTGCTTTGATTTGCAACAGGTTTGCAATTATGTTTAGCAGCAATTATCAATTGGCGAAGCTTACTATTTCCGCCAAATATCGTTTTATGCACTGTGTGTCACAGATATCAGTAAAGGAATGCAACATTCTTTAAATAGAACGAGACTGAAGGTGGCAGAGAGACGATCAAGGTAGCATCGGGTGTGATCTGTGATTTGGAAAAAGTTCATTTTGAGGATTAAGTCACCACGACTTCGCTGATGGCTGCAGAGGTCAAAATAAAAACATATAGCCTATGTAAATCATGCTTTTGTTAATTGGTCATTTTCTTCCGGGAATAGAATATTATATAATGTAGGCTCAATATTTTTACACTGGGTGACTAGTTTTAAGCATAAAGAAGAGAATTAGCAGAACATGCTTCACCATTTCGTGTTGTGGCCATTTCTAAAATGTCAGAAAGGAGGACACATTTCTTCGGTAATCTAGCATAGTATAAAACTTCGGGCATGGACGGCTGGACAGCAGATATTACATGGTATAACCCTGACTAATTTTACTTAATAACTGCATTTATATAAAATAAATGATAGTACGCTATCGTCGTATGGACAAACGTGCCATCCTTAGGAATAGATTCAGGTTTTTCCGCGGCACCAACCTTAGGATTGGCAGGAACATACGGGAAAGTACAAATTTTATTAATATGCTTTACCGATCCAACAGAGTCTCGAAAAGGGGGACAAATCAACGTCCGGCATAAAGCCGCGCCGGATGGAGGTCTGCTTAGCAAAAGGCCTTATAGTCCGGCCAAAAGTCGGACGTCTGGCCACCCTGAAAACGTAACAGAGGTAAAGGATCTAAATGTGAAGATAACTGTAGGCCTAATTTTAAACGCGTTATACGTTTTGTGAAAAGTTCGCTCAACTTTCAGTCCATAAAATTGACATGAGAGTTCACGGGAGTGTCAGAAATTAGCACATTCAGAATTCTTAAAGAGGTGAGGAACGTGTTGGATGTACAATGTGTTTGTATAGCGTGTTTGTGAAACCAGCAATTCGCAAAATTGTATGCGTCAGGAAAGATAATGTCAATAAATAAATAAATAAATAAATAAGGATGCTGAAACAGAATGAAAGCTTAGTATTGAAGCCAATAGATGTCAGGGTGAACGAAACCTATCGAATGAGGACTAGGGACTGAGCGCCCAAGAAAACGCGCCCGGGTAGCCGCTGATCACGTGTTTGGGGTAGTAAAATATCTCCGAAAATGCTCCTACATTATGACTCCTGAAAAATATAGAGAACATTAAAAGCTTGTGGGAGAAGTAAGATCACCTGGAGATGATTGGGTCATAAGAGATTATAAAATGCTCCACAAATAGTTCAATAAATTGGATGGAATAAAGGACATGAAGAGAGTAATTTTGAAGAAAAAACTATGAATCGTCACATTAAAGATGGAGCCAATGTATAGTTGTCATTGCCCTTCAAAACAATTCACAAAATTACTGAAACGAGGGACAAGTATGGAGAAGGTGTCTGAACCTCCTGTAGCTGACAAAATGAGTGCTTTGTCAGATGCAGAAAAAAGACATAGATGAACTTCTGAAAGCAAAATTTGGTGATAACTGAAGAGAGGTTGACAGTTTGCAAATGTATAACGTAGCTCTAAATTTTGATGCAGAACCTCAAAATGGCTATCCTGAGGATTTAGACTGTCTGCACGAGGAAACGGGACTTGAAAGACTGAGATGTTGGAATAGCTCTGTTCTATAATTCAAGTTGTTTCTTCTTTGCGCATGTAAAGTGCGTAAATTTTATCTTCAAAGTGTGCACTTTTTGTGTTAACAAGTGATTAATGTTAGCAGTGTTATTAATACTAATTTTTCTGCAATATATGCAATTAACGGCAATGATTTAAAAACATATTTTCTTTCTAATCCAGCTGATGTTTGACCTCCTCTCTACTTTTTACTGCCTAATCGGTTCAAAACGTATTATGTCCAGTAAATCGGTTCAAAACGTATTATGTGTAAAATTAAAACTAAAATATAATGCTCGTTAATTGAAAACCAATTTCAGTTTTTGGGGATTCTGAAACATTACCTTAATATCTAAAATTTCACGTCTTAGTTTTGCAGATATACTTCCTGGTTAGGGAGTAAATCGTTTTTTGTCTTTCCTGAAAAATGTTAACTTGTGCACTTAATACGTTTTGAAACGATACTCCTCAAGTACATAAAACCGACACCAGGGAAACAGGAAGAACCTCCGAGCAGCTTAGTTGACATGTAGGTGACCATGCAGGCAAAGGACCTGCGAAACGCGTACTACCAAAATAATTGGTAAGTGAAGTTTTTAGTGTGTTAGTCAATCTCTGATTAGTTATATGATTTCACTTCACTGTGTGAGTTCCACCAGCAATAATTTGCATTTGTTATATAAAATGAAATATATACTTGAAATCAACTAAAATATGCCCATACACAAATTGACGCGAAATTACTAGCACGTGGATGTAAATGTATGTAATTCACAATCTATGTTGAATAATACACTAAAACATTCGTAGTAGTTGATATTGTAAGGTAATTGCTGAGAATTGCTTGTAATATCACTATTAGGCATAACAGAATAAAAATAGGATGATTCACTGTGGACTACTAATAGCACAATGACATACAAGCCTATAACGAGCGTAACACACGGATATGTTAGCTGAAATGATTGTAACACTATTGAAATTACTGATGATCATTTACGAGTGTAAAACAAAACTTGATAATTTGTAGTTTTGTATGAAATTCGGAATTCTAGAGCACCGCTGCTCTGTGTTGCACAATGAATAGAAAAAACCGTGAATTGTGAGTACTGTGCTTGCACACGTCTGAACAATGTGAAGACTAACTTAAGACTGACTTGCTGCTGCGTGGCTTGCTCATGGCGTGGACAAAGCATTGCATCAGAAAAGGCGCGTATGCCGATTACACCATGTTACAAAATGCTGATTGAGCGAGCGGGAAGACTAGAGCAGTTATTTGAACAGAAAACCCCACTATACATGATGCTTGCACTAACAGTTAACAGTCATTCATTGAAATCTGTTTTGAAAATCCCACTGTACAATTGGAATGGCCTATACTAAGCATGAATAACATATCTGAGTTAACAGGCTATAAATTATTCATTTAAATTTGACTTGAAAATGTCACTAAACTAATGGAGTGGCCTATAGCAAGCATGAGTAAGCAATCTAAGTTAACAAGGTTATAAATTATTCATTTAAATCTGTCTTGAAAAATATCTACAAGATTTAAGCATGAAAATCCTTAATAGACTAGATTAGAATTCGCCAACCATTAACATACAGGCACAGCTAGTAATATCCTTGAAACAAACATGAGCTCGACCTTGAGACATGTAAGTCACACTACATTGACATATAATAAATTGGTTAACATAAGCATCTGAACATGCTAAAAGGATTTTAGTTCCTAACAATAATTATGGCTTTATTATACGATATATTTGTACGAGGAATGCACCAGCATAAATATAAGTTATGAACAGAGGTCCATTATATTGCTTTCTGGACACAAGCACGACAACTTGAAAAAATGGCGACAGTAACGCCCACCATGCTACATTGAATTCATTGAAAATAGAATTATACGCTCATTTTTAGTAGAAATACAACAGAAACAAAATTGATTAAGAGATGATACTATGGGATTGATAATATATAACTCACTCAAGCTTGAAGCATCCAGCCGCTACCAGCACTCCTTTTTTCACCAGTTGTTCACTACTGCCAAGCTTGGCACAGATTACCTCGCTAGCTGGCCACCAACCCCAGCATCGCACAAGGATGCGCACAACAGCTGCACACACGGAACCCGAGCCAAAGAGAATGCAGAACTAAGCAAGGGAAGAGAATTAATTAACGCGTCTGTGACATTACATTACAAAACATTAGTATGGTATGTAAATTCGCAGGTGCGTGGGCAAAGAGAGTTAAGTCCACCATCCTAAAAAATTGAGATATGTCGTAGAGTTATAGATAAAAATGTTCTCTACATTTGTGTTAAGTCCAGTAAGTCATATTCAAAATTGTACGGTAGTTATGGATGCGTGCCTCATGGGTACAACCATCTCTAAAGCTATGTTGGGCTGGTATAGTGTGTTAAGTCACTCTAATTTTCAGTAACAAGAAAGTGGACTTAACTCTCTTTGCCCGCTCACCCCGGAATTGATAAGAAACCAGGGTATTGATATTGTTAGACAAGAAATGTTTAGTAAAATAAGAAAATTTAAATCACCATAATATCACAGTGAAATAAAAATACAATGAGGGAGGGAAATTATTTATTTAACTGCAATAGGAAGGAGATAGAAGGATTGGCATGGCGGGAGTTAGGTATTCAGAAACTAGGAAACATTAGAGGTAACACAATGAAAGGAATTTGTCCATTATCCAATATGATATTGACAATAGATTTTTAAAAGGAATAACACCATAGCACTTAAGAAGTTCAGCAATACTATAATGTTAAACTATTAAAATATTTATATTATATTATATTATATATTATATATATATTATATATTATATTATATTATATTATATTATATTTATATTATATTTAAATATTGCCATATTAAAATCTATATAAGTAAAAATCAATTGCCACATGTATGTTGCCGCATCATGTGAGAATAGCTTGACCGATTTGGCTGATTTTTTTTATGTGTTTGTAATTGTCAGGACAAGGTTTGTAATGAAAGAAAATTTTTGGAAAATCCAAGGAAAAAGTCAGAAATGTGAAATGAGGCACAGTTTGAGAGCTATGCTGTCACATAACAAAAAAAATGATTAAAAAATAGCAGTGTGACAAAAGAAGTGTGACATATTCACAGTTTGAGAGTTCTGCTGTCACATGTTTTCATTTAAAAAAAAAAGAGTGCGAGTCTTGCAACCAAGCCAAATCGAAAGTGTGTATGTATGTATGTATGTATGTATGTATGTATGTATGTATGTATGTATGTATGTATGTATGTGAGTATGCATGTTCCCTATACAAATCTACATTTTTTGACCAATTTGTACGAAATTTTGCACACATACCCAGTTAAGCCAGGGAAGTAACGCAGTCAACATTAAAATTCAAACAAGCCACTCTTTCCCTCAAAAATTTATATAATTTCAGAAAGTATTATACTGAAAAAATGAAATGCAAATCAGTTATCATGACAACAGTGTATTGTTTACAGTGTTCAGATAGGGCTTTGGGAACTATATAATACTGGGCTTTAAAAAATTCTGATGCTATCGATGTAAAACATTTGTGAAAATAACTAATGAAGAATGAAATCCACGAAAATAAAGAACAATGTGATGCAGTGAAATAACTTTCTTTACCCTCGACATGGAAAATATTTTCTCACTTCACATTTTGATGTAGAATAAGCGGTCGTATTGCAGGGACAGCTTAAGGGTTTGCCAATGAGTATGCTATATCAGAAGTTGGTAAAAATCCTATATGTTATTCATAGCTGTAGGCTTTGTATTAGTTGAGAAATAGGGATGTTTATCAGAGGCCCTAAGCATCTAAAAGAAGACAAAATGGGATGGAATATTTTCAGTCCTATGCCCGCAGTATATTATTTTCCAGGTTTTTGGGAAGGGAAGTATGAAAGTGATATTGAATTTCTTTTTTATTTCAGCCCCGAGATGGTTGTGTGGTAATATGAAACTGAGAAATAAAATTTTCTATCAAGACAATAAAATCTTATGTAACCGGAATTTCTGTTTCTTTTTATTTCAACCCCTCCCAGGCATGCTGTGTAGAATCAACAGAATGCAACATTCGACATCCTCTATGAGCCATTGAAAAGCTATATCTAGCGTTTTCTGAGGGAATAGTTTGAGTGTGATACGTCATTCTTCCTCATTTCAAATTCTACATACATATTATATAAGGACCTAGAGTTTCAAAGTCCTCCATAAGTTAATTTCAAATTACAAAATACAAAACCCAGGCGACGCTGGGCCTTTTAAGCTAGTTAAATATAAACAATTAGCAAAAACTGAAGAGTTAGTTACACGAAAAAAGAGGCAATAAATAAATCAATAAAGATGTAGATATATAATAAATAATTAGATAAATATATAATAATTGGGTACTGTTATATTGGGGCACGCCATAGTGAGTACCAGGAGCAATCCTGGGGGTAAAGGCGGCCGGTGAGTAAGGCTGACAACCTTACCGCCTTCACGTGCCGAATGTCCAAAGTCTGGGAGCCTCAACCTCCTGGAACCCTCTGGGCCTCCATGGCCTGTATAGGGATCACTTTACCTTCACTGTTATTTTATTTATAGTTAAAAGAATCTGTTAGTAGATTAATAGAAAGGGATTCTATAGATAAGAATCTTTTTAATAATGAAGTTAATCAAAAGGTCTGTGATGACAGATGTTCTGTTCTATTTGTAGTTGGTTTGTAATGTTTTGTTTCTTTCTCCATACTTTAATGACTCTACAGAAATGCAGAAATTGTAACCGGGAGCCGTTATGTGTACTTAAATGAGAAATGAACATTATTATTATTACATTCATATACAAATGACAAGATCATAATATATAAAAATGGAATGGTTCCTCTCAGTTCATTACGATTTGTTGCAAATACTACGAACTTGGTTAACATGAACATCAGCGATGTCACAATAACAATATAAACAGATGAACATCAAAATTTTTTGCATAGTGATAAACTCAATAGAAGTAGATAAGTCTACTTGGTTACAGGACTTGACATGAATTTTGTATTAAAATAATTAACATGATAGAAACAAACATTGTATAGTGGGTCTCATGTACGAGTTAGCCGGTTGTGCAGGGATCTGTACAGTGGCAACCACTGTCTTCTCCCAAGAGATCTGGTGAAATATCTATCCAAATGATACTGCCAATGGTGTAATGATTCCAGTTCTCACAATTACAATGGAAATAAGCAAGTATCTCATCATAAGAGATGTTTGAAATCTCCTCCTCTTGCATCCACACAACACTGGCACCCTTTTAGGAAATTTTCTTTCATGCACATTAGTTCAGCTTCCAAAATGGAATTAATTTCTTTTCTGATATTGTATGTAAGTTTTTATAGAAGAACATGCTTTACTTGTAGAATATACAGTGTACTGTTTTAAAAACCCACTAAAAGTAGAGTAAATAAAAAATGTCCCCCACGAATACTGACAGATAATATGGAATGTCGGATGACCTAAAGTCAGATAATGTAGACTCTACTGTATTTTCAAATTTGCCTTAAAAATCGAGTGCTAAAAGCCTGTTTAAAAAGGGGCAAGAAACTGAAATATTTAAATTCAAATAAATCATGTTACTCGAGAATTGAAATAAATTCTAAAAAGTCCAGTTGCCATTTAGTTCAGTAGTTAGGATTTCACAAACATCCATCTTAAGGGGACTTATGAGTTTGAAATTTCATACATACAGAATTTGTATACCAGCACTGTTGTCAGGGTACAGTATTTTCAACATCTTTTTTAAGAAGGGTGGATGAAATACTAAAATTCTTTCTTTATTCTATCGTTTGAATGTTCAATGAGAGGTAAGATTTTTACAATGATCAGTTACACTATGCTGCCGGACCAACAGTACAGTACAAATCCAGTAACTTCATCTTTAGTTTGCACTGTAGGTATTTGTGGACATGCATGGCTGTTATTAGTATGATGATCTCTTACTATTTCAGCTATGGACTTGTCATTAGTCTCAGATATGGATCATACTTGTTTGTTTTCCACTCAATTTTATTTAGAAAAAAATGCTTTTGCCAATCTTACTGGTATCTTCAGTTGATGTTAATTCAAATTTTACTTGTTTGCTATTCCTGGCTTCTGAAGGAATCAATAAAAATGCTATTGGACACGTTTCAAAATTTATGTCTCTCTCTCTCTCTCTTTTATTTTTTTTTTATTTTTAAAATTTTTTTTTATTTTTTAAATGTGAATTTTTCACCAGAATGTTAATTTTATGTTCTAATATTAATATCATGAACTAATACAGTCTTATAAAATTATGTCCTTAGGGAGAAGAATTTATTGGGATTGGCGTTGACAGAGGACTGCTGAAGTTTGTATGGGGATGGAATGGGCCCACAACAAACAAACTTCTAATACCAGCTGGGTCAGTTTCTGATGGAGAATGGCACAATTTAGCAATAAGCTTCAGCTCTAACAACATAACCCTCTGGATGGATAATGCTTTGGTACATTCCAAAAGTGTCTCTCAACGTGCAAAGAATAAACCTCTCATTACAGATGGCATATTTTATATTGGTAAGAAAATAGTATAAACCTGTATCATTTTTCATAATGTTAGGACAGTAAAGGAACAATCATGTTGATGGCGTACTACAATAACTGACATGCACAGTCATGGTGATGGCGTATTGCAATGACTTCAGAGATGAGCAAGGGCCGGGCTTGGGCTGAATTAGATCTTGATTTCACTTTATGTGGACAGAATCAGTTGCAAACATGTTAGGAAGGCTGAAACATTCAAAGGCAACAGCTCCACATAAACCTCAGTGCATATATCAAAGGAATAACTCACTAATGCAGAAAAGAAGCCCTGTCATCAGTAGTAGGCCTAATGAGGACAGAGTAGGATGCAGTGTACTATGAACTGTGGCAGTTTCAAATAGTAAAAGGAAGATAATGAAATTGATGTGATATGATGTGATATTTATTGTACTAACAAATATTACGAAAGTCTACTGGATTCGACACTGATCATTTTACCAGTAGATATCTTAAAAACACAATAACATTTTTTTTATTGGAGGTATGTGATTAGACATATAGATGGTGCTTCTAAATACATAAAACATATTTCCTTCTCTACAAAAAGAGAGAAAGAAAGAAAGAGTCTGATTTCACAGAGTTTAATGATTTTCTTATATTGTCAATTGAAATACCAAATGACTTATCAATACCCTCTTGATAGCAAGCAGAAGATGTGTAATTATGCAAAACTGCAGTATTTTCACTTTCCCATTTTTAGTTCATAGCTTCTGTCAAAACATCAATAGGTATGGTACAAGGACCCCCATTGTTATCAGCATTCAAAATAGTGCAGACACACTTTTTACATTCATTATAATACTGGTACTGCAGAAGATCATAGTTATACTTTTCACGCCTTTTCTGCCTGTCTCTTTTGGAACTCCTCTCTGGATTAGTACTCTCCTTATACTTCCGGTCGTTAGTTGCAAATATTTTCTTCCATTGTCTCATTTCAAAGTATCTTCTAGCTGGATGCTTGGGTCCAGGAAGTTTATATCCTACTTCTTGCAAAACTGTTATAAATTCATTATATAGGGCATCAAAATCAGGAGGATAGGGTGGCTTCTTCAATAATTCAGAAAATCTCGTCTCAAATGGTTCAATAACTCTATGTAATTGCTGAACTTGAAAATATTCAGAGGATTCTTCTTGAGATGGTGGAAGATTATCACATGAATTTTCCTTTACAGCTGAGTTCTCAGGAAGAGCCACATGGCGCCCTACTATACCTTCTCTGTGCTTCTCAGGATGATATTTTGTTATATGCGTACTCACTCGTATAAAATGTTTTCCACAATATGGAAAACACACAGTCCATCAAATCCTTGGAAGGAAACCAATATAATTATTCCAAAATAAGATGATGCACGTAATGAAGCTTGTAGCAAACAATCATGGCCACTTAATTACAACTCCCATTTTAACATTAAACAAAAACAGGTACCCGGTTCCTCATTACCTCATAAAACTTCAACATGTGTAATGTTATGAAACTCTCTCACAATATTCACAGTCACAGCTAATGTTATATTCCTGCAGATACTTGAAAATCACATAATAAATGTAAAGGTAAAGGTAAAGTGATCCCTTATACAGGCCATGGAGGCCCAGAGGGTTCCAGGAGGTTGAGGCTCCCAGATTTTGGACATTCAGCACATGAAGGTGGTAAGGTTGTCAGCCTTATGCACCGGCCGCCTTTACCCCCATGATTGCTCCTGGTACTCATTTCTGTTAGAGGCTGAATCGACCCCAGGGCCATAGTGCCACCAGAAGGGTTGGGTCAATTGAAAAATCTCAACGAACTCATCGGGAATCGAACCCACGACCGTCCAGTTTGTAGCGCAGCGCCTCAACCACTAGGCTACAGCGTACCCCACATAATAAATGTACCAGTTGCTTTTAATTAATGTCCTCATAGAGGTTGAGAGAAAGCAGAAAATGTCAAGACATATTTATGAATAGTTTATGAAACAAACTGCCTCAATAGATTTAACTTTATCTAGTACAATTTATATAAAAGTGGGTTTTATATTGTACATCTTTCAGGAGGATTCCCAAGCAACAAATCAATGAACGAAGAAACAGCAGGTCACTTCACATCAAAATTTAGTGGGTGCTTGAAAGAATTTGCATGGACCGAGGATGCAGTAATCACCGACTTTTCAAGATATCGGGGTGAAAACATTGGAAGGTGTGACCTCCTACAACCGTGACTATTTCATTTGACAAGCAGAACAGGGTGCATGAGGTTCAAAGGATGGTAATATAATTGTAAATGGTATGAAGGAGAAGGTGCTTAAAGTACAAATCCACTGCCAATATAACAGTGATTAATATTTTTTAGCATTTCACTGCCAAGATTAAGGGGCAAATTGTACGTTTATAATTAAAACAAATTTCAAACAATGGAAAAAAATTGTGTGTAATAAATTGAAACTTGAGAGGGAGGTTTAACATACGTAACTCCACTTAATTCAAAGTGAATTAAGTGAAGTTACGTATGTTAAACCTCCATCTCAAGTTTCAATTGATTATAACTTCACTATATAAACTTCCTACAAATTCTAGGATTGCGTGTAATAGTTCAGCTTCTTTCACATATACCTTACTGCAGATGTCCATAGTCTATACAATGTTCAAGACAAAAGATTGAGATGTACAGTAACTTGCTACTTGATGCCTACTTACAGGGCATTTACAGTATTGTTCATGGATCCATTTGTAAAGCCTTTTTAGTGTAAAATGGAGGGTATGTGATATTTATGTATATGTGTTAATGTGAATGGAACCAACAATTTTTTAAGGCTAATTTACACGATGGCACTAGGTTTCATAACTACTTTCATGAAAGTGATTTTGTTAAACTAATTATACCAGTAGCCTACTCATTTTCTTCAAAACTAATTCCAGGGCAACTGCATGTTTCATCTTATTTCTGAAGTTCAGTTGCTGAAATCCCATATGCACATTTGAAACACATATGAATCCAGGCATTTCACAGTTTCCTCACTTCCCTTTTCATTTTACAAAATGCAAACATGCTAAATAAGCCTATAATCTCAAAATGACTATTATAGTTTCGTGAAGAGTTGGAATCAGTCGAAACTGCATAGTGTCGTAACTCATTGTCACTAGTACATCTTGTGCTTTATGCATTCAAATAAAAAACAGTTGCAAAACTTTGTTACAAAACCAAATTTCGTCATGTAAATTAGCCTTAAGTTGTTGTTTTTAACATAAATTTTAAAGGTATTTTTTCTGCACACCTTATATAACAATATACAAAACAAAGGGAAAAATGCGATAAATTAAGTACTTGCCTTATTCATTGAGTACCAGTATTTAAAATTCAGGTGGTCAGTTTGATAATGAAAAATATTGTGTGCCATTATTTCTTTTTCCCAAGTTGATTGCAATTCCTGAAAAACATTCTTCTGAGGTAATTTTCCACTTGTCCATTATTTTTAATGAAAAATGATTCTAATGTAATGTAACTATTAAACCAGAAGCTGGTTTAGAACAATGTTTTATTGGAGCATAGTGCCATTCTTCTCTGGAAAGTATGAATCTCTTTGATCTGCTTAACCTATTCTCCCCTAAATAAAATTATGGTTGTAAAAATGAGGAGAATGTCATTACCACACGATATCACATCCCCAAAGGAAACATAACCCAAATAACATGTGATTAATGCACTCACGTAACTTTCTTTACTCTAAGCAAGGGCAATATATCTTTCTCACTTCACATTCTGATGCAGAATAAGAGGCCATATTGCAAAGAGCGCGTATTCAGTTGTTTCAACCCGATGCAAATCTTTACTGTTCACCAGGCAAGACAGAGTTTCTACAACCAGTGGGTGGCTTATATTTATCTTTCAGAGAATTTTTTTCAAAAAAATGTTTCAAATAAAAGTTTAAGCTCTACTACGTTTGCTTTTACTTGGCACAAAATTCAGCAGGTAGCCAAAAGTTTCTCACTCCACTATTCCAGTGAGCTCAGCATAGGGTTGTATAGAAAAAATGTAGAAAAACCAGAAATCCCCCATTTAAGTAATTGACAGTTGTGTTTCACCTCTCACATTGTCGTACATAAAAACGGCTTTTTACTGTGAATGGTGTTTGTCTAAAATATTTATTTTATATTTTTGAAAATACATTGTAATATTCACCTTTATTCAACGTTGGGGTTTATTGCGTTATTTTATTCCAATGACATTTCTAATGAAAGTGTAATAATAAATCACGCTTTTCTAAACGATAATATAAAAACTGAAACACATGTGGCAATCACGTATGTGATTTGTACATGTTACACTCCCTTTATATATATTATATCGTACTATAAGAAAATTTGTTTAACGGTACCAAAAGGGAGCTGTGCAAGGTGCTAGAGCAATAAAAATTCCAGTGTGTAAAAAAAATAATCAGGGGCAAAACACTTTTATTGAGAGATCTGATGTGGTAGTAAGACGATTTACATACTTACGGAAACTCAAAAACTTACATAATTCTAACCGTCTCAATATTTATTTCGGGGAAACGTGGGTTAATATAGGAGTAAAGAAATAGTGGTACATGAGGACTCTGAATCTGGCTTTATCCCTAATGCTATGTTATGTTGCAAATCTAAATTCATCATGGAACAGATGAATGCAACGGTCTTCAAAAATGATTTGATCACAATTCAATTCCTAATATTCCTCTAAATTCAATAACACTAACGGATAATGCTAGCTACAAATCAAAATAAACCTCCTACCTACCTCCTTACTTACTTACTCAATGGCAGTAGACAATTCCTCATTAAGCTAAAGGAATATTATCTATTTTATGGAACCAAGGTTCATTGCCGCACTTACCTGAGCCCGCCATTCAACTCTATTCTGTGCTAACTCCATCCAACCATCCCTCGCAAATCCTACTACCCTTAAATCTATTCTAATATTGTCCTACCACCTATGTCTAGGTCTTCCAAGAAGTCTTTTCTCTACAGGTCTCCCATTCAATGTGATAATGTAAAGAGAAGCTTGATTTCTTAGTATATCAGGCATGGCTGGTGTAATTTTTGGTTTTGAAACTAACCAGAATTCACTCTGTAATAGGGTTGCCAATCCTCCCATGTTTTCCTGGTTCCCCATATTTTCCCCAAATTTTGTTTACTATCCGGGCTCCTGCATTTTGTAAAATAGTTTTGGGTGATTAAATTTTTTGCATGCAAAATGTTTGAAAATAAAGTTCTGCACACTATCAAGCATAGATAAACACCTTTATTTGATTTTCAATGTTAGACTTACTTATGGTATATGGATATAATTTATATAATCGGTTAGTTGTTATTTGTTATAGATTCTTTGCTTGGGTTAACAAGAAATATAATTTTTTTCAGTGAACAGAAAATGGACAGATTATGTAAGAAATAGGAGCAGTGGTGACATGATCAAATCAGAGTAAAAGAGTGCTGCCAATTTTTATTATTCTTGTCAAAATTCTTTCATTCTTGTGAAAACATTCAAAATTAATATAAAACTGTTGAGAAATATAAACAATGTTTTGACTGAAAATAAGTGTGTTCATGTAAGTTATTGTCCATTCTTTTAAATAGGTGTTGTTACACAGGTCCTCACACCCACAGCCAGCTTAGTAACTTTGTTAATATGTTAAACCACATAACAAAATTATGCCATTAATATTGTAAAGTCTCCCTTATTTTCATGTTCAAAAGTTGACAACACTATTCTTATGTTCATGTATAATATTAAACTCTCTCTATTATATTGTTTACAAATTCTTAGATTTAAGTTTTTTTTTTTTATGACGCCTATACAGTCTTTACTTTTGTAAAGTATTGTTTATGGGAAAAAAGAGATTTGACTTGATTTGATTTTATGTACACACAAGAAAAAATATATACTTCACAAAAATAGTAGTCTCAAGGGAAAAAGAAATTTCACTGCTTTTTCAGTTATTGCTGAGTCTTCCTGTTTTATTTGAGACTCAGATATCAGGTAGGACTGCTCTAGGAAAGTCTGGTACCGGTATAGTCCTGAATTGTATATTAGCTCAATCAGATCTTCTTTACAAGCTTAGATTAATTTTGAGGCAGTCGAGTTTCTTTAATCAAAATTCTGTGAAATAATTCTTAAATTTGTTTGTTGAGTGTTGATGATGCTCCTAATTCTCAGCAACTAGGACCCAATTCAACTGAATGCCATTTTCTTCAATTAAGCTTTTATGAAGAGAAAGTATTGGCATTTAATTATTTAAAATACCAGTATGCATCATTTTGAAATACCAGTACATTATCATAGGCGTAACCAGGCCGACCATATGGGGGGGGGGTTATAAAATCCGCGGGGTCTGGGGCCCTCCCCCGGAAAATTTTAAAAATTAAGACGCAAAATAACGAGTTTTAAGCTTCCGGGGATCCACCCCCGGAAAATTTTAAAAATTAAGACGCAAAATTACGAGTTTTAAGATTCCGGGGGTCCACCCCCGGAAAATTTTAAAAATTAAGGCGCAAAATAACGAGTTTTAAGCTTCCCACGCTTTATACTTGTATTAAGTAATTTATGGGCAGACTTTAAAAAATCATACAATTTTCCTTTTTTTAATCAATGGGGGGGGGGGGGGGTTCAAACCCCCAAACCCCCCCCCCCTCGGTACGCCTATGTACATTATATCAATGTATTAATATTGTTATGAATTTTAGATCATGCCACATATGTATACTGTGGTTTTAACTATGAATCTTGTAGCCTATAGTTATGAAGTACATAATACAACACTGATGGTACTGTGAAAGTATTCACTTCAGAACGCTTTAGTTCATGATCCTAATAACCATAGCCCGGATTTTGATGACATGTCATCTTTTAACTGGCACATCATGGATGTTGCCCACTAGTGCAGATATTCTGATCATGACTCCTAGATTACAACAATGGTAATTTTTAAGGGCACTTTTGGTCATTTTCCCCAATTTTCTATTTTTAGGTATTTTTCTTTTTTTTAGAATTCAATGTCATTATGGCCATTTTACGGTCTTTTTTCCACATTTCATATTTTTAGGCAACTTTTAAAATAGAAAGTCATTATTTTCTCGTTTTGTGTTGTTTTGATTATGTAGAGTTTTTATGCATTTACTTGCAATGGATAATGTCAGAACTCTAAATAAGGATGAACAAATAGATCTTGTTATAATTTATATTGAACACATTGCTGTTTACGTTTAACTATATCTATATGTACCAACTAATTAATTATAAGCCTATAATTGAGTCAACAAGATAATGTAGAATAGACACAAACCTGATGAATAAACTAGTATTTTCATACAAATTTTTGGGTAATTTTTCTTGGTGTTTGGACCATTCTTTTATTTTTGCAGTCACATTGACCTCATTTTTTAAGTATTTTTAAATCATCAAAATCCGGGCCCTGCTAATAACACAACTTTAAGGAAAGGGAATAGCTGTCTTACTGTTTAATGAAATAAAACAAATATAAACGGACAAAGAACATAAACTGTTTAACTACAATAGAGGGCACAGAAACCTCCAGACAATGATCTTTGTTTACTTAGCAACTGAAGGTGTGGATAATTTCCATGAAACATGATTTACATTTAAAAATAATTGTCAGTAAAAATTGAGTAAAGTTTCTGTGTTATTAACAATAATTTATTTATATAATAAACATAAACTGTGTTTTAATTATCATCAATGGAAGCCCATGGAACATGTAGACAATAACTCGCTCTGATTGTTGGGGCTCTGCCTCTAAACTCTCGCTGAGATTCTCGGAGGTTTTTTTAATGAACTGACACCAAATCGGAGATAGAGTCCATGTATTTCCTGCTTTGTTTTATTTTACAGTTGTGAACATACTGTAGGCTAACCATAGTCCCTGTCCCTGGAGAACAAATGTCCCCAGTCTTGTCTTTCCCCTCTCAACAAATGTCCCCAGTTTTGTTGCTGGTCATTCCCTAGTAGCACAGATCGTTGGGCCAATGTTGGGAAATGATCGCCATGTTTCGTTGGCAAACGGTTAGGAATGTCCGTTGGGGTTCCGTTGGCAAAGTGCATTTTACCCAACCAATTGCCAACTGTAGCCAACCAATATCCAACAAAATCCCAACAGTTGGGAATGTTCGTTGGCGATCTGTTGGGCCATCAATGTAATGCCAACAGAATGCCAACTGTTGCCATCCGAATTCCATCCATAAGCCAACCAAAATCCAACGATTTCCCTACATTCCTCCATTGGGTTCTGCTTTTTGCCTTGGTTTCATGTTTATTTTGTCAAAATTAGGTAGTTGATAAAATATTTACCCCAGCAACTGCAATTTAAGAATGACTTATAAATCCATGCAAATCTTTCGCACTTCACCCCTTTTGATAATAGTCCAAGAAAACCAAGTATTTAGCTAACTAATAAATTCACTCATACAGATTCACAAAACACAGTATACAGTTCATATGTTGCTCTTAATTCAACCGTATACTGTATTTTGTGAATGTATAAGAATGAATTTATTAGTTAGCTAAATGCCTAGTTTTCCTGGGCACCTATCAAAAGGGGCGAAGTGCGAAAGATTTGCATGGACTTGCTAATCATTCTTAAATTGCAGTTGCTGAGGAAAATATTTTATCAACTACCTAATTATGATAAAATATACATGAAACCAAGACAAAAAGCAGAACCTAATGGAGGAATATAGGGAAATCATTGGATTTGGATGGCTTATTGATGGTTATACAGTGCTTTCACTGTACGACTTGGCCGGCAATCGCACGGGCCGCTCCACCGTCACAGATAAACCGCATGCGGGGCCAGGCGCATGACATATCACGGTACTCCCGGCGAATCGTATATATTTCCGTAATTGTAATCACAATAAAATATGAAAATATAAAATAAAAATACAAACTTGCCTTATCACAGGAGATGTTGGAAATGCCATCCTTCTGCATCATTACATCTACGGCACCTTTTGAGGAAATTGCTATTCACATGCAGTAGTTCTAATGTATAATTATGTCGTGGCATTTTTAAAACACTTCAAGCAAAACTAAAAACTACTTTAACCATAAAAAAACACAAACACTGCTGTAATAATTATTCACGTGTGAACGCAATCAGATCACATGCTAGACTTCAGCGGTGAGACAACGAGGCATCACTTGAGCGCTTGATGCATGAGTCACGGATAGTCGGCCCGTGCGATTGCCGGCCAAGTCGTACAGTGAAAGCACTGAAATACTAATGGTCGAGAACTTCATCCCATGAGGGGACAAGGCCTACTACCCATGTTGCATCTTCTTCCTCCATTCTTCTACATTGGCAGATGGTGGTCTTCATGACTGAAGCCGCTATTTCTTTATCAAGTGGCTCCTCGTCTTCATGAGGCTATGTGCACCCTGGTCCAGAATTCTATATCTCAGAAAAATGGTGATACATGGTATAACATAAGGAAAGAATCTTGGCTATAGGCTAAATAAAATTCAGAGAAATGAATAATGAATAGTTTATTGTTATTGCTGCTTTACAAGTTATGGATAAGTCAGATATATATATTATGAACTACATAACATATATTAATAAACTTCATTTTTATGTAATGTGAGAAGAGTTGATTTATGTAAGTTGATCTTTCCACCTTATGCCCTCAATATAGTCTAGGGAATCCAAGAATGTTACCATTAACGTTTACAATATTATATGGTGTTAATCTATATTCTCATATAAGTAACAATGTGCAATCTTTTAGCCTACTGTGATTAGTTAATTTGTTATACAGCTGTCTTGTGACCAGTTATAGCATCACCATTATTAGGCCTATACGTTAGAAATATAATCAACTCTATCAAGTAACTTCCATTCTATTTGCCTGTATAATTTAAAAACATAGTTCATAACAGGGTTAAAAGGCGTATTTACATTATGTTTGAAAAACAGTCTAATCTGATTAGCTTAACCTGTAAGAGCTTTATTTCTAAAATGCTGTTCCATCTATTCCTATGCACTTAGATTAGCTTATTCATTATCAAATAATATTTAAAAGACTTCAATATAGGCTTAAAAAAGCTTTAAAAATTTGTGTAAAATCTCTTCAAAATTCATAATAATTCTATTTATTATATTCTTAATTTACATTCAATTACAATTTTGATTGTAAGATGCAGTTTGTAACATAATCTGAGTGTGTTCGAAAACAGGCTGCTTAGGAAAATATTTGGGCCTATGGGAGAGATGAAAATGGGGACTGGAGGAAACTGCATAACGACGAGCTTCATAATCTGTACTCGCCACCAGATATAGTAAGGGAAATTAAATCACAGGGAATGAAATGGGCTAAACATGTTGTGCGTATGGGGGGGAAAGACATCTAAAAAATGCTGAGTGGGAGACCCACTTGGAAGACTTAGACGTAGGTGGAAAGAAAATATTAGGATGTAGATTTAAGGGAAATAGGATTTGTGGGGGATAGTAGGATGGAATTAGTACAGAATTGGGTTGAATGCCAGGTGCAAGGGTATTTTATTTTTATTGTGAAATATTAGGTGACATGCCAATCGCAATTACGCATTACCGGCGTTGAGCAGTGGCTACAGGCATGATGGCATGACCTGTGGGGAAGCAGGGCAGGCAGCAAGCGGGAAGCAGCCAGGCGAGTGGAAAGGGGAACTCGTGGGGCGCAAAGTTCCATTATTCCCATTTTATTCCATAATCTAGTAATATTTTACTTTTACAAAGACTGATGTTAGGATCATTAGCGAAATTGATTAGGCCTACACACAACATTTTAGACTTAATTTTAAATTTGATTCTACAAACTGTAGCCTATTGGGGTTATAACCAAAATTGTGACTGAATGTAGGCCATTCACAAAGTACAGTTGCAGTCAGCAGTCGAGAAATTCATCTTCGACTACCGACTGCAAGTTACATATTACGAGATTGAAAATTATTTACTAGTGCAAAGAAATAGCCCTATCAGCCTAATGTCCACCCTATATAAACTTTTTTCGACCATAATCACAAGAAGAATAAGCAAATGCTTGAACGAGAATCAACCCGTAGAGCAAGCGGGCTTTCGTGCTGGCTTCTCCACCACAGATCATATGCAAACGGTATCCCAAATTATGGAAAAAGTTCAGGAATTCAACCTAGAGCTCTACTTGGCTTTCATAGATTTCACCAAAGCCTTTGACTCCGTCGAACATGTACCAATCTTGAACGCCCTACAAAATCAAGGACTAGAGGAAAAATACATCAGGATACTCGCCAAACTATATTCAAACATGCAAGCTAAGATCCAATTAGAGACAGAGGGCAATACTTTTAAACTGGAAAGAGGAGTAAGGCAAGGAGACCCCATATCCCCTAGTCTGTTTATCAGCACACTAGAAGATATCTTCCAGAGAATGAAATTGAAAGGTGGAATCAAAATTGATGGAAAACCACTCCGAGAACTGAGGTTTGCAGATGATATCATCCTATTTGCATCTTCAGCAGAAGAACTAAGACGGAACATCCATGAACTATCCCACAAGAGCAAGGAAGCAGGACTGGAACTGAACCCTCACAAAACAAAACTAATGACAAACAGTACCGAAAAAATTATCAAGGTTAACAACGAAGAACTACAATATGTCAATGAATACATTTACCTTGGCCAAATTATGTCATTCGGAAACGCCACCCGCAAAGAAGTTCAGAGACGCATCTCTACAGCATGGTCCAAATTCTGGAGTTTGAAATTTATTCTCACAAGTAAGGCCTATAACATCAGATTAAAGAAAGACATATTGGACACTTGCATCTTACCCATCCTTCTGTACGGAGCCCAAACCTGGGCCCTGACAGTTAAAGAAAGGAAAATGTTAGAAACATGCCAGAGGAAAATGGAGAGAAAAATCCTAGATGTTAAACTCCAAGACAGAATCCGCAACGAAGACTTAAGGGCAATGACAAACATCAAAGACATAACAACATCGGCCATATCTCTGAAAAGAAAGTGGGCAGGTCACGTCATGAGGATGGATCACAACAGATGGACGCATATAACAACAGCTTGGGACCCACGAATCGGCCACAGAACAGTAGGACGACAGAAGAGAAGATGGGCAGAAGACCTAAAGCTTCACCTTGGGACAAACTGGACTACGAAGGCCAAAGATCGAAGGGAATGGAGGCGACTGACAGAAGCAACATAAGAGGAATGAGGACCTTTCCCGCAGTGGCTAAGCGGGACTGCCGAAACAGCCACCTTGCCAGTCAAGAGGCCCTTGCCCTTTAGGGATGAAACGGGCTAATTCTAATAATTCTAATTGTGCGCTATAAATCGATTCCTTCCCATTATTTGTACTGTAAAATGTTTCCCTAACCTCAATGTTGGCTCAACTTACTGGCAACATTCCCTGGATTTCTTAGACTATATAATGAGGGCATAACGTGGAAAGACTTACATAAATTTATATAACATGCGTTTACATGAAATACTAAGGCCTACGGTAACATGCACGGTATAATAAATCGAAATACTTGATTCTGACACATAACTGCAAGCTCCATGTATGCAGGTTTGAAATCTTGAAAATCCCAATTGATCTTGCGAACTGTTCCAATTTAGTTGGAATTTCGTTGCTTATGCTCCTCCTCTGCTTTGATTTCCTTCTGCCTTGATTTCAGTAAATCATCTGAAACAAATAAAGGTACCTCTTCAATTATAATGTAAATTTCGAATAGCCTATAAATGATAGGCCTATTGGATTTTTAGAGGCTGTATTTCATGCAACACTCATAATACAGTATTGTGTAAAAATGATAACGTTATATATTCAGAGAACAATCAAAGGGCTTACCTAATATTATGTATGAAATATGAATGAGAATCAAAACAGTTAACTTCTGTACATATCAAGATGGCGAATGAGGAATGACCGTTGACCGTTACGGCCTGTGCCGAGACCTACGAACACGCCCGGAAATTGCCGAAGACTGGTGAGAAGATAAATGCGATCATATTCCAACGTTGGCCCAACAATCATAAGCCCAACGGTAGGGCGGTAGGTAAACGCCAACCAAAAAATGAATGGGCCCAAAGGAGGAAATTACAACGAACCTTTTCCCAACATATCCCTACCATGCCAACCAAATCCCTCCATTGGGCCAACGAAGTGTGCTACTAGGGTTGCTAAGTAAATAAAAAGATAGTATTTTTTTTTTTGTAAAAAAGACAATTCAACATTTTCTTAAAATAGTGTCATTACTCATTAATAATGTGTCACGTTATGAGCAGCTTTCTCCACAATGAACCTAATGTAGACTGCTGGAAAGTCAGGAATGAAAGTTAAAGCATTTTCACAAGTGAAAGCAAATTTTCACTTTTCTTGTGAAAAACAGTGTGAAGCTAGTTGATTATTCTTTGTTTTCCTTCTTTTAATGAATAGATCCTTGTCAATTGAGAGCATAGGCCTATATATTTAAATTTTAAACATCATAACAATATTGCGAAAGATTTCCCTGATATTGTACCATGATTAATGCATATTTCATTTTAATACTAAGCATTGCCATTGTTCCTAGTTGAAGCTTTCCAGTTTTGCACAATTAAGTGCTGCATGTTACATTCAGTTCTTGAAATTATTGTCGAAGTCCCCTTTTTTACCAGAAAAAATTTGGCTAGTAGTTGCAGTTTAATTTTCATAACAGTACTGTAAGTCTACTATTATAATAATTGACAGAAATATTACTGTATAGTGAAATATTTTTGCACCGTTAGTTGTACCACTGTACTTCAAACTCTTCAATATTTTTTTTTGTTTTGTAAGGTAAGATATTGACATTAAACAACACAATTATTTTAAAACCCGCATCCCTATAATATAAAGCTGCTTGGCTGACTCACTCACTCACTGACATTAATGTTTGCCCACATCCAGATGAGCCAGAAAGTTAAAATTTGGCACACTTATAGCTTTTAGCTTGTAACTGACGGGAAAATCCCCAAAAAGTTCAATTTTTTAATCCTAAAATAGCTATTTATGTATCAAGTACACAAAATAATGTTTTAGCGAACAAATCTAGTATAGCAGCCGAGGTGAAAGCCGAGGCTGAAATACTGGATGAGTCCAATAAAGTTTTTGCGTACGTGGTGCATACAATATTTTTTAGTAAAAGCTCTCTAAATTATATGAATTGAAACAAAAATACCGTGTAAAATTAATTATAATGAAAGATAGTCAGCCATTTGTCATATTCTCACCGCCCCTTGAATCGGGAACGACAATGAACGGTACGTACCAATATGAAATGCGATATGGATGCAATATGAGTTGTTTTTTGTAAAAATAATGCATACGAACTAGTATTTATAAAAAGCTTGTGAAAATATGAGCGAAAATCCCAAGGAAATTTCAGTCCAAGCCAGAAATATTGAATTGGAGCTGGTGCCAGCAACATCACGGCAGCAGTTGTAGACTATGAGAAGGTATATAAGCTTATTCCAATTATATGCTGGTGCACTCATGTTTTTCATGTGAACGAAAATGTGAAAAGTTGTTGGCTTGTATTTGTTGTTATATGATGAAGTGGGCTACCGTGTTTTGCGAAAAATCCTGGTAAAGTTTATGATTATCATAAAGAAATGTGTTGATTTAAATTTGTTGTTTTATGACCAATTATATGCGTAAATCCATGTTAAAGTTGGTGTGACTGGTCAATGCCATCTGGGTTTTGTTTATAGATTGCCATGACGACTTTAAAGGACAAGGCCGATAAAACTGCATTTTGAATGCAGTTCGAATGCACTTTTATGCAATTTTAATGGCCTTGGTTGATAAAATGCAATTTTTTGGCATGTTACCAGTCTGATAAACAGCTGTTTTAGAGAGTGTGTACTAAAAAAACCTTTAAAAAGAGCATACACAGCTTTAAAGCCTCTACTCAGTCCTTATGACAACAATATTACTTACAGTATTCACATAGGGCTTTGGAAGTTGTAATACACTGAAGTTGAAGACATGCTAGCGATAGAAATGATTTCCATAAACCGAGCGAGGTGGCCTAGATGGACTCGCATTCAGGAGGTCCCAGGTTCAAATCCCATAGCCGGGAGGTTCAATTTGACATGGGGTTTTTCATGGTTTCCCCAGTTATAAAGGCAAATGCTGAATTGAATATTTACATACCATGAATCATCCTATATCATATCCATTTAAATTAATATGAGTTGAAATTTACTCCATTAAACACACCATTAATTTTAACAACTTCCAGATGAACTAGAAACCTGAGATTTGGCAGGCTTATACCTTTCACATTGTAACCAACAGCAAAATTCCGGAAAGTTTAAATTTTTATGTTTTACCCTCTGAAAATTCTAAAGTTTTCCCACACTTTTTTAGGTTTATTATGGTTAAATGGCAATAGGCTATAAAGCATTAATGTCTTAATTATCTGTTAATGTCTAATCATGTAATAGATCAAAGCTTCTCGGGATTGTGGGTTCAGCTTTCTTACCCGGTGGAATCCCGAGAAGCATTGATCTATAATCAATGCTGGAAACACTTAAAGTCTCTTAGTCATAAAATGTAATCAGCACCAGAATTAGCAGATCTAGAATCTACAGTTTAATATATTTAGTTTTCTTTATATGTTTTGCAGGGTTCTGCATGTTATGTAGGCTTAGTTACTATTATGGTGTCTAGTCATTACTTTATGCTTAATATTGTATTTGTATGTTACTGATTTTATTAAATGTTGTAATAAATAATGTTCAAATCTTATTTTTGACCATTTTTTCTTGCTGTTCACTTCTTGAGTTCAGGAAGAACACTTGACTACCTAACAATTGTGTACCTGACCTTACAAAGGGGCTAAGTGCCAAAATTAAGCTTCTGAGGTAATCAACAATCCTTGTAAAGAAATAGCATTGGTCCTAACCTGTGGTGCAACTTTGCAACCATACTATTATGAATTTCACTTAGTGCTTTTCTAGGGCAATGCAGGATGCCATGTACCACCGTTGTATAGTAAAAAGTAAATGGCGGTTAGCCCCTTTGTAAGGTCAGGTACACAATTGAGGAGCTTATGTACAAAAAGTCTCTTGTCCATCTAAAAAAAAAAAAATTGTTGGAATGTTGGGAAATTGTGAAAACATTGAAGTAATGTATAATGCACAAAATTTAATATTTACGATTGCAATTTGAGACTTATTCTGTTGCCTAGTAATCTGGGCCAGTTAAATGCTTTTTAGTACTTATATTTATCTCAGATGGATTGGAGTATTCTGAAAACTGATAAAGGATGCAGTTTTGATAATTTTATTTACATATTTATTAATGGTCTTGATGAGTGTTTTCCTATAAAGATTGTTAAATTTAGAAAGGATTCTCAGTGTATGAATAGCATCTAATGAGATATCTTACTAATTTAAAATGCTACAAAGATTGGTGCAGATGCTATCACGTCAATGTGGAAGAAGCAGCTGCAAAGTATAATAGTGCTAGGAGGAACTATCGTGAGGAATTATCTGAAGCCAATTGATCCTATAATCTTGAATATATAAATAAATCAAATAATAAGTGTAAAACTGCATGGAACGTGATAAACTCTTGTCGAGTTAATGTGGCGAATAATGCCAAATGTAACCTAAAGCCTGATGAATTCAATCAATATTTTGTCAACTCTGTTAAGGAAATTCAGCAGAACTTGGCTAGTTCCAATCAGGAAGCTATGACTTTATTAACAGCATTCTCAAAACAAAATACTATTTTCAGATGGAAACTGGTCTCAACAGAGGATGTTTTTAGGACAGTTAATGGAATAAAAAATGTAAATAATAAAGATATATATGACATTAATGGCACTTTAATCAAACAAGTAATTCATTGCATTAAGTTACATACCTTCAAATTACTGTATCAATAAATGTGTTATAGATGTCGTGTTTCCGGATTCTCTTAAAATAGTAAAAATTGTACCAGTGTTTAAGAAAGGTGATCATTCTAAGCCGGAGAATTATTGACCTATTTCAATTGTGCCAGCATTTTCTAAAATTATTGAAACTATTGTGCATAATCAATTAACAGAATACTTTGAGTTCAACTCTCTATTCACAAAATACCAATATGGTTTCAGGAAGAAATTATGAGGGCTATTCTTTTTTCAAGGTCTGATCGGCCGTGAGATTAAAACCAAAGTGACAATGAAAAATATTTTATTTGCATCTTGCAGATTCACCTTTCAGTTACTTCTCTACCTATTCGCAGCTCCGACTTATACTTTTTTCATAGTGTGGTACCAATTTTCCAATACCCTCGTCATATAAGACAGCCTCCTGTGCTTTCAGCCAGTTGTTTACGCTGATCTACAGCTCAATCTCTGTGTCAAAATGCTTTCCTAGACACCGTTTCATGTGAGAAAGAGAAGAAAAGCAGAGGGAGCCAAGACCGGACTGAATGGGGGGTGATTGAACATGTTCCATCGAAAACACTGCAGGAGCATCCTTGTTACAGCTGCAGTGTGTGGCTGAGCATTGTCATGAAGGAGGACATGCCTGATGACAACATTCCTCTTCGCTTGTTCTGAATTGCCCTTTGTAGACGTTGAAGAGTCATGCTGTATGAGGCTGCAGTGATGGTCGTGCCATGTTCCATGATTTCAACCAAGAGAACTCTTTTCTGGTCCCAGAACACAGTAGCCATACACTTTCTCATGAAGAAGGATCACTTGAACTTCTTTGGTTTACTTGGGGAATGAGAATGCATCCACTGTTTGGATGCTGTTTTGTTTCTTCATTTTCAAAATGGACCCATGTCTCGTCCCCTGTGACAATTTTGTTCATAAAGTCTTCTCCTTCATCATGGTAGCGCTGGAGAAACATTAAGGTGGCACCCATTTGCTGTGTTTTGTGATGGTCGGACAGCATCTTGGGAACCCATCTAGCACAGAGTTTGCAGTACTGAAGTCTGTCACTCACGATGTTATAGAGAGCTGACCTTGAAATTTCGGGAAACGAATCGCTCAACACAGAAATTGTGAATCAACGATTTTCTTGAATCACCTGATCCACTTGCTGAACAAGATCATCAGCTGACACTCGTTTCCTTCCCTGAATTCCTGCATCATGAATGTCTGTATATCCTGCTTCAAAGTTGCTGCACCATTGCTGCACTTTGCTGTCACTCATGAAAGTTTCACTGTACACATTACTCATTCATCAATGAATTTCGGCTGCACTGGACTCCTCAGCATGAAGAAATCAAATTACAGTACGCACTTCACATTTGGCGGGAGACACTATCGTTCTAGGCATGTTTACACACTCACTCCGCGCTCAGAACTGATACGTGCGACGTGATGTGATCGAAAGGCATACTAGAGATACTGCACAACATATCTGTGCAAAGCTTCATCTGATTGTTGCTGTGTTTTTTATTCTCATGACTGATCGGACCTTGAAAAAATATAGCCCTCGTATCTACCGTTAATGCTGTAGAAGATTTTGTTACACCAATAATGACTGGCTTTGAAAATCATAACAATATCTTAGCTGTCTTATGTGATCTTTCCAAAGCCTTTGACTGTATATCACATGACATTATTATATCAAAATTAGAATATTATGGAATCTTTGGCTGTCTTTTGCAGCTGATAAGTTCTTACTTGTTTAATCGTATTCAGACTGTATACTTCAATGGCGGTAATTATTCTGATATATCTACCCTCGACAGTAGTGTCTCTCAAGGGTCAGTTTTGGGTCCTCTGTTGTTTTTAATAATGAGTAATGATTTACCATGTAATGTTAGTTGTCAAACAGTACTCTTTGCCAATGACACTACTCTTTGTGTAACAAATAGTGATATTAATGACTTAAATAGAGACACGTCTTTTTTTTTTACTGAAGTCAGTCAATGGTTTTCTGCTAATAGTTTTTGCCTTAACGCTAGCAAAACACAAATAATTTTGTTTGCACTGAAAGATCATCATAATGCTGCCACTGAGCCAAATGTAAAATTATAAAATTATTAGGCATTATAATTGATTCTAAACTGTCCTGGGAACCTCACACAGACCACGTGTGTAGGAGGTTATCTAGTGCGATACAGCTTTTAAGAGAACTCAAGCCTTTAGTGTCCATGAGTTATCTTAAAAATGCATATTTTGCATTTTTTATAGTGCAATGAGATATGATATAACCATTTGGGGCAATGGTAATGCCATTATCAAATTTTTAAAATTGCAAAAGTGTGACGGCTTGAGGCCGCCACCATCGCTCTTCTTTCTATTATCTTTGGTGTTTTATTTCCCCCTCTCCTCCCCTTGTCAGTCCGGTGGGGTGAGTTAGCTTTTCTCGTGACTCATGATTGAAATAAGTCAGATGGTGGAGATGGGAGTCATCAGTCAAACACCGGTCATATTCCAGCTGGAGTTCAAAATGAGCTAACATTAAAGCATTTAAGCTGGATCGGAGCAGCTACACAGTCTAGCCTTCAAGATGTAGTTTCAGTATATTAAGCAGTGCGTCGTTTGGGGATAGAGGATGTTTGGGTAAGTCATGAATATTTTAAGTTACATTCATATGACAGTTATATTGGCCAGTTAGTGTTTTATGTTGTATCGTAGAATCTGTTGTCCAAGTAAATTCATAGGATCCCGTAAGTTGTTGTAATTTATCTTTAAAGTTAATTTGAGGCTAAATCTAGTTTCATTATGTAATATAAACAGTTGCTTCATACCTGCTTGCTATCAGATTGGAGGCTTCACCTCTCTGTGTGTTAGGCTATTCGAAATGGTTTCTATCCTTATTTCCTTTTATTTTTCTACATATACAGCTCGATACTTTTGGTCACGCAAATGTGATTGGTATAATATATTGGATGGGGCAAGTTTTATTCATAACGTAAAGTTCATATGATGTGATGGTATAGCAGTTCTGGTATATTCTGAAGGACGCCATTTTGAATTATTTGGGACACTCCCCCAGTCACAACTGATTTGTAAATTGTTCTACGGTCCCTTATTAAAGCTAGGAAATGCCTGTTACCTAATAATTTAGTATTGATATTCAGAATGATATAATCGCTTTTCATGTTTTTCCATTTTGCTATTATATTCTCTTATGTCATTCCTTGAAAGTATTGCAAATTTTGCTCTTACATTCATATTCATGATAGAGATATTGCTGTGGATTTCCGGTAAAATAAATAAATAAATATAGATATATATATATATATATATATATATATATATATATATATATATATATATACATACAGTATAGCCTATATATGTGAATTAGGATTTAATCAGATTTTCTCTAGATACTCCCGTTTCATATATTATAATTTCTAGTGCTTGAACATAAATGATCGTTTCTCGGTGTTGAATTCAGTTAATTATTATTTAATTGGTCTCTTCTTTACTTATTCTGAAATAACTTGATGTGTTCTTATAAATAAATCTGCCATAGTCTATTGTCATATAAATTCATGCTTTTTCTAACGTTAGCTTGCTCTTGGTATTTATAGTATATTTGTATATTCACTCATTATTTATATTCTGGTTTCATTCTTTGGAGTTTTTCATATCATTCTGGATATACAGTGATTTATGACATTGTAGGACTACAGAAGTTCAATCAGGCATTCACGTTAAATTCTTCAATTATGTATTTGCAAGTGTAACTTACGCTATTTTATCGTCTCTCAATTTGTGCTTCATGTCAGATTTGCTTCCATAATTTCTTAATTCATAATCTTATTTATTCTACATTGTTGCATTATTTCTACTGTTACCAGTCCATTAAGAAATTAATAAATGGACAAATGTTGTGAAAAATTATTCTTCTTTGCCATGCTTTTCCTACCCTCCCTTACCTCTTGTTCATGGAGCCGATCTCATACAGACTCTGGAGTGGGCCATCCATCTAAATTTCTTATTTACATTAATTGTGAGTTTCTCAGTACTAATAAAGTTTCTATAATCACCGAAATGTTGCAAAAGAGTACTATTCACATTTTAACTAACTCGGCATATGACATGCATTGCAAGCCATTATTTATGTGGGAAGGAGTTTTAACTGTATTTAATGTCTATATATATATATAAATATCTACAAAATATAAAGAAGATTTGAGTAACCATAACAGTGTATCTTTTGTACACAGTTATTCTTCTGGGAATAATTTTAATCTTGTTGAACCCAGGCGCGGTTCTACCTATAGGTCACAGGGTCACGTGCCCCCCCCCCCCAACCCCATCTATTTTGAATATAAACTGTACTGCATTTATAGCAACGAATAAAATAACTTAACATCCATCTATTTCAAACTTCGCGCGTTTGCTTTCCTGGTAAAGTTCGGCAACATAGCATGGGTCAAATTTCCGTCGTGCCCAGCCATCTCTCATCCCTTTAACATTTTCCCTTTCTAAAGCTGACGGAATGCAGGGAGGGGTTGTGGCTAGTTTAAGTTGTACAGGGTCACAGTAATTTTGCGACTTCACACAAATCAGCGCTGTCTGCACTCTTGAAGTCCTCCGCCAGATGGAGTGGTATGCATTATTATTACTCTGTAGTTGAGAACATATTTACGTGTCGAGAGAGACAGAATACTGTATAGCCAACTCTCTTACTCCTCCCAGGGTATCAGAATACAATAACATCTTACCCGTAAAACCTGTCCAGTTGGGAAAAGGCGAGTGCAAAAATGCTGTTTTCCTACCCTCTTCCCCAACTCAAATAAGCTAAAGCCGGAAGTTTTTTCTTGTTGAGTGTTAGTGCGTGCTTCTGATTTTTCCTTAGTTAGTAAAGTATTTTTTACATAGTGATAGTTAAATGAATGAGATAAGATACAAAATAAAATTCTAAATTTCGAGGACCGGTTTTTAGCCAAAAAATTAGGCCGGCCTAGACCAGAGCTTAGGATAAATCTAACTCATAAAGACAAAAACGAGTGTCCAACACGAATTTCAATAAATATGTATATCAAAAAGTTGAAGTGGATGTGCGGGTGACCGAAAACTAATGCAATATTTTGTTTTCCGTGTATTCTATTCGGTGGAGAAGATGCATGGACTAAAACTGGTAAATATTTACCCGATAGATGTAAGCACAGTTTGTCAACACGCCATTTAGACAATGAAATGAGTCTCGCTGTCTTAGGGAAGGCTGATATCAGGGTGCAACTTGATGATGGGTATAGAACGTGTGTCCGTAAGCATAATGATGTTGTTGACAAAAACATATATATTTTGTCACGCATTCTTGATGCCATTAAATTTTGCGGGCAATTTGAATTGGCCTTGCGTGGGCATAATGAGATAGAGAGTTCTGATAACCCAAGTGTTTTCAAAGGTCTCATTAACTACACTGCGACACTTGACAATGTCCTTTAAGAATAGTATTGTTATACAAAAAATGAAACAGAAAGGTAAGTTTTAGCTTAAGTGCGAGTTCTGTTTTCCTCTAACATCTATGGCTTATATTTGTATGTGACCCACCCCTATGGAACCTCACGAGCCGCCACTGGTTGAACCATATGTTAGACTAGCCAAGTCTAAAAAACCGGTGTAGTTCCATTGCCAGTTCCATGTTTACTAAATTGCCCCAGCAGTGTCACAAATGGCTTTACTGAATTTAAAAAATCTCTTCACAAATAGCTACTAGATAACCCCTTTTATTCTGTTAAAGAATATTTTTACTCTGATCAAAGCAGTATAATTTAATTTTACATGTTAATGTGGTACATTTATTGTTTCTTATGTATCTGACATCTCTCTTTGGCCACTGAAAATGAAAACTGGGGTGAATACAGGAGGACATACACAGTTAAAGCCTTCAAAGAACACAGGACCCAAAGTAGTTATGATTGGCGATAGCCATGCCCCCCCCCCCCCAACGCTCTAAAGGCATCATGGGGAAGATGAAGAAGAAGAAGAAGATAGCCACGCCAGGGGATTCGCGTCGGAACTGAACACTGAACTAGGCAAGGACTACATTGTTTGTGGATTTGTGAACCCAGGATCAACTCTACCAAACATAGCAAAATCAGCACAGAAGGAAATAAACAGTTTAAGCACAAGTGACACGGTGATAGTGATTGGAGGCACAAATGACGTAGAACGAAATCAATCAGACTTGGGCTTAAGACACTTTACAATTTCTTTAATTTCTTGGCGATTTAGCACAACTGTTTTTCAACTTTTTGAAGTGCTTCTGTATTTTCAGTTAATTGTTTATGACCTGATTCTAGAACCTGAGCTGCTAATATTTCCTGCATATCTCTGTCTTATAAGCATGTGAAACCCTGCTGTTTATCTCCCTAATTAGGCAATGACTTGATTGAATAGATGTTTGCAATGATTTTATTTCTTTCTCCAAATCTTCTGACCTTTCAGAACACTTTCCTTTTTGATGCACGATCACGCTCTTCATCCTCATTCTTCTTGCAAGCTTGTAAGTAAGCCTTGTATTTGCTGTTGGTTTCTCTGTAAAACTTGAAGCACATTGGCAATAGAGGCACCTGACAAACACCACCTCTTGCCTTTATTCTACACTGTACTGTAAGGAGACCATTGATTGTTTCCTCAGTCAATAATAAATGGGATGGAGTAAAAATGCTTGTTAACAGAAAAGCCACGTTCAACATCTGCTTGTCCATGTGAAAATGTTAGAGCTGCTTTAACTAAACAAGAAAGGAATACTGTCTTCATCTATTTTTTCACTCATGTACACTTTTAATTCATTACATAGCATTTTTATGTCACAACCTTTAACCCATGAGTGGTCGCCTGCATGAATGCAATGCCAGTGGTCACATGTGAGATTTTCTCTCACACTCAAATATTTCCAGAAACATTTTGCCATCACTCTTCAATGGTACAATTAACAATTTTGAGGAGCTATGCATTGTGTTGTCGGCTGCGGTGGTCTAGAGGTAGCGTGCCAGCCTCTAGATCCGAAGGTCGCGGGATCAAACCCGGCCGCAGTCGATGGGTTTTTCAGGACGTAAAAATCCTGGGCACGGAGTCCTCCGGGAGGGACTTTAAGCTGGGGGGCCCGCGTCGTAGATTTACGGCATGTAAAAGAACTCCAAGCCTAAATTAGAGCCTCTGGACAAAATTTCTCGGCCCTTTCACGTCCAAGTAATACCTTAGTATCCGGAGAGGGGTTCAGGGGCGATGGGCTTATCACCTGTCCCTCTGCCCTCTCTAGGAAAATAAGCATAACAAAATTCACACAGGTACAGAAACCTCCGCTTGGAGGCCCTACGCCCCAACAAGGGGCACAGGATTCGAGAGATGCATTGTGTTCCTTAAGACTCGGTTTTCAGTTTGACATAAAATACAATGCCTGCGTTTCAAGTTGCTAATTTTATTGCTTTATCTTGTACTTGGAAATCTGTTCACTATTGTGTGAGCTCTCTTGTCACAATAACTAAGGATAAACATTAGGGAAAACTAAGCTGTAAAAAATAAATATACAAAGAATTAAGATAATATTAGAAAATGGAATTTTGTTTCCACAGCATAGGCCTACATGTGAATTTATATCACTCTTGCATTTTGCATTCAGGGCATATATTAGACGAATGTTTACTACAGGTAAATTCCCTGCAAGTTTTGCAATTTTATTTTGTTCTTTGGTTTTCACACTAACAAACTCAATATATGGTTATATAATAAAAATATATCCCATTACAGGTCTGGACATACAATAATCTGTGTCATCGTGTGCCCTCTTTATATGATATAAATACAAATAAATATAGGTGTATTTAAAACTGTTCCTATCTTTGCATATCCTCAACATAATAATAATAATAATAATAATAATAATAATAATAATAATAATAATTTTTAATAATACCAATAATAATAAAATTACGTTGCTATAGGCCTGATACATGAAAATGAAAATAAGATCTAGATCTGTTCTGAATTAACTTAATTTTAAATGTAAAACTTAACCTGCATTTTGGTTCAGTAGTGCATATTCAGAATATTTCTCGCTTGAAACATCGTAAGAAAAGTAACATCACTGATCGCGTGATGAGAAAAATTCTCACACCATAGCACACGATTGGACAACAGTGTATATACAGGGTCCGGCATTTATCGTTTCCCATTTTCAAAACCGTGTAAAATATTTATTTAGCATAGAAATAAGATACATTGAACATTTTTAAATGTCTTATAGTTTTGGATTTCCAATGCTGGTCTTACTTTTTGAATATGATGTCCTTGAGATGCTCTCCATTAATTTCAACTCATTGCTGCAATCTCCCTCGTACACTGGTCATTACGCGATGTATGGTGTCAGCGTAACACTTGCAAAATTCCTGCAAATCCTCGCATAATCCACAAGCGGTTACTTCACAGTCCTAAGGTCATGGTGTGGTGTGCCATCGCAGCGCAGGGTATTATTGGCCCTTTTGGTGCTTCGGTGACTGTCAACTCTGAACGTTACAATCGCATGCTGCAAACTTTCTTCCTACCAGAGTTGACACATGGTAACTTGGATAATGAGAGATTGAGGTTTCAACAGGATGGTGCTGCAGCACAAACTGCACGTTTTTCAGTGGACACGCTACATGAGGCTTTCCCCGGCCGAATTCTTCCCAGGTTTGGCAAAATCCAATGGCCCTCCAAATCCAAATCTCCCGACCTTACTTCACCAGATTTTTTCTGTGGGGCTATCTGAAGTTTAAAGTTTTCGCTCTTGCCCTCCCTGACATTAACAGTCTTAAAAATGCAATTCAGCAGGAAATTTCAAATGTTACGCGAGACACCACACGTCGCGTAATGGCCAGAGTACAAGGGAGATTGCAGCAATGTGTTGAAGTTAATGGAGGGCATCTCAAGGACAATATGTTCAAAAAGTAAGACCAGAATTGTGAATCCAAGCCTGTAAGACATTATAAAATGTTCAGTGTAGCTTATTCCTATGTTAAGTAAATGTTTCATATAGTTTTGAAGATGGGAAATGATGAATGCCGCACCCTGTATATAATAAATAAATAAATAAAATTAGCCTAGACATCCCAAAGGGCAATGGCCTCCTGCGGATTGCAGAGCAAGCTCATATACTTCTCGTTAGGTGAGCTAATCCTAGCGAGAGTTAATTCTAGCGAGAGTTTTTGTGCATGGTTGGATTGCTTCTGTATTTCCACTATTCACTTGGGGTGGAGGTTTCTCCCATTTTCTTCCACTCTTTTCTATTCCTCGCTACTCGAGACCATATAGTGAAATACAAATAGTGAATATGAGTATTTACAGTCATATGAAAGAAGGCATTTCAAAAGTCAGGTAGACAGACGGATAAGCCCATCCCTTCCACCTAATCTTTATAATAAAGGTATGAACTTTTGTGTGAGAAGAATGCTCATAAGGCGACCACTCGCGGGTTAACAACTATGGGCATTTTTTCTGCTACTGTTTGTAAACACTTTAACAGGGAAGACTCACCCCGCAGCAATGGATGTAGGTACTGAATGTTGTGCAGGAGCCTATTATTCAAAGGTACTTTATCAAGTATGTACTCTATAACACAAGCGATGAATTTTTTAGCTTCATGAAAGAAAATTACTCTTTCTTTGTCTTTGAGTTTCACAGCCTCCTTTCTTATGAGAATTCCAACGTCAATTTCTTCTGATGAAAAATCACTTTCACTTTTTTTAAGGTCAATATTTCTGGATCTATCCAAAACAATTTTATGATGGCGCAGTATTCCACTTTTTCCTTTTGGACGAAACATACACCACATCTATTTTCAATAGCCATACAAACACAACCATTCGATAGAAAGTAGATCAAGTTGCAACTTGCCTTATGTTATTCTGAAAGATTAATTAGTTGGACGTTATGCATAATTTTTATTGTTGGGGACCTGTTTTCTAAGCAAAGAGCACAACTGCTTGCAGAGAGATACAATGAGTTGAAGATGTCCGATCTAGAAAATCTGTTTGGAATTTAACAGTCAAATATTAATATCCATTGTATTTTTGTAAAAGTTTTTATTTTAGGTAAGCAGCAGCAGACATTCGTTAATCAATTATGATTTGTTTTCAAGTGTTCTGTATAGTACATTTATATTTTTTCCTGAATTGTCTCTTCAATTGCTATTTTTCCCTTATGTTCACAAAAAAAAAAGTTAAAAGAATAAGGACTGAAAAAGGATAAATGATGAACACAGATAGAATGGAATGGTACAGTAAAAGGAAAATGATAAAGACAATACACAGAAGGGTGTATTACCCTATAAGAGGTAAAGGTCCCACTAACTGCCCACTTTTAATATTTAAATATTTAATTTAAAAATATATAGGACATGCTGAAAAATAGGAAATAAAGGACACATGCTGAAAAAATAGGACAAGTGGGAGCCCTGGATGTAGGCCTACTATATTTGCAAGAGCCTTATAATATTGCTAATAAAATTTTTAGCACGCCTGTTAGTGCAAGCAACTGTTCAGTGAGTTTAGTGCTTTATCCTAGTCAAATAGCCACCTTCTGCTGCCCGTGCTAACGTAAGCATTTCATGTCATTGTGTAAGAGGTTTCCCGCTATTAGATGATGTAATTCTGTGTCATAGAGCGTCACCACGCGACGCCGATTATTCAGTGCTTGGCCGCAGTTCATTGCAGGTGGACGTATTTAGTCAACTCTCCAATTCGCGTGGTTTTCTTCATTGTTTTAATGCTAGAAATACTCCGAATTGCTTCAAGTTTTGTGTATTATCTGCAATTAATTCTACAATTGCAAAAGTATTAGATTCGTCACAGCTAGCATCAGTGTTACGCTGTATTAAGATAGAGTGTCATTGTGAAATACCTGTTTTCAAGTGCTCCATTCTTAAAGTGAAATTTACATGTAACATTCATAAATTTGTTATTTAACACAAATCAACAAACTGCAAGTCTTTTAATATATAAATTATATATTTTAATTACATATTTTTCTAGACAGGTGCGGATCAGTTCCCGCCAATATTACATCATATATAATACTCATCTAAGAAGCATATATTTCAGTTTATTTCAACTATATCATTACAACCATTTATCATTTCACGTGTGATTAAAGTGCATTGTTTTGTAACATGTTGTGATTGTAATTCAACTTAGATTCCTGGATCCCTGGCTTAGTGACCTCGATAAGTCCATTGTTCTACCAACTTCTACCTATCAATCATTTTACGGTCCTCCAACTACCAGAGTGTTTTATTCCTTATATTTCTAAGGTAATCCTCCCCCAAACAACGCCAGTAACATCTACCTAGGTAGATTGAAGTTTTTATTTCAACTTTCAACTTTACTGTCTGTTAAATGTTTCTTGTATTCAAATATTTATCAGATGTCACCGAACTTGCTCTAAACTGCTTAAGAAATTAAATAGTTATTTATGATACAAGTGGTAAAAGAGATATTTTATTTTGTGCATGGTTATCCTACAAGTAAAATACTATGAGTCCACACTTTTTGTTTAATCTTTCGTAGGTTGGCTGTATTGCTTTGTGCTCGGGCACGTTGACATGTTGTTTATTTGTCTCCACTTGTGGAATGTTTGATCATTATGACTCTACTGCAGTGACCGGCATGTTCCGTGCTCTGTGACGTCATACTACAGAGCATCCGCGCTCTTTGCTCGGCAATATCTCCGTACTGAGCGTGGAGGAAGGGTTCAACTGGCCAGTGGCGGAACGACGCCTATGCATTGACAGAGTGCGCTCCGATCTTCGTAGATAGTATGGGAATAGCACAATTACAATGCATTTGTACGAAAACAAAATAGTACAACTGTGATAAATCAATGTAACAGAACAGTTTTGTTTGTAATGAAATTTAATATAGGCCCTACTTACACTAATCTGAAATGCATCCAGGTGCGGAAGCGTCAGATTATTTAAATGAGGCTCCGAAACTACTATAAACATACAAATACATAAAACATAAGAATACTTTAAGGAGTACTGCAAAACTTTGTCTACTCGGAAACTGAAAAATGTTAAAGTATAAAAATATACAAAATACACAAAATATACAAATTAAACTATACACCTTTGTGAGCACTATGCCAAGTATAGGCCTATTCAGACTTTTGATACACACCCTTACTTTGTGTCACTATCGTGCCCAAGCTCAAGGCATTGTCGAGATTTTTTCCCTCTTTTCTCGCGCACTAATTTTGCAATATTAGGAGACATAGTCTGGCTAACACACAAACGAGAACATTTTTCATGTTCTGATCAGATAGGCGGTTTCCATGTTGTGGTTTGCAGATCTTCATACAAGAAAAGAACTATTCACATACATACATCGATACAAATATACTCAACATTCTAGCAGCAAATATATTATGTAGTTGCCTGGGGAAATCTTCTATAAAATATAGATAGATCCTTTTTGTTTTGAAAGCGGTCTTTCATTTCAATATTATTTTGCAAATCAATGACTTCTAGTTGCAATGACGTTGGAACACTGTCAACATCCACAGAAAATGGTGTCGCAAATATGCAAATATCGGATTGGAGTTTTGCAAAATCTTGAAATCCGTAATAAAATATCCTGATCCAGTTCTTCTAATATTTGTACATAATTATTAATGTCTGTAATTGAATGACATACTGTAGACAACTTTGGAAAATATGGCGTGTCTCCGAGGGTGACCTGACGTTTCCGTAAGTCTAGGATTAATCTGAATGCACTAAATTTACCATACATTTCACTGATTAACTGACCTCTGCACCCTTGCCATGGTTAATGCACGCAATTCAATGTACCATCACGGCTCACCTTAACCCTACTGCTGCACTGAACGCCACTGCGCTAGTGCGTATTAACAGGAATGCAAGTCAACTGCTCGCTCTCTCAAGCTCTTCCGAGATGATCGGCTCTTACGTCACAACTGCAGCATCTGCCGGACACTGCTCTACTGCATGTTGCACATTAAACATGGCTGCACCACTCAAGTGTTTGCAAAGAAGAACAGCTTGCAGTGATCCATTTTTTGTCATCTGAAGGTGTACCAGGAGCCAAAATCCATCAAAGATTTTCTGCACAGTAATATGGGGGCAATGCTTTACCACGGCGAAGAGTGTACGAATGGATTGAAAAGTTAAAAAAAATAGTTGGACAAGTGTGAAGAATGAGGAAGAACATTCGTACATCCTTTGCTGTGGTAAAACATTGCCCCCATATTGTGCCGAAAGTCTTTGATGGATTTTGGCTCCTGATATACCTTAGGACAACAAAAAACAGATCACTGCATGCTAATCTTCTTTGGTGAAAAATGCTGAGTGGTGCAGCCTTGTTTAATGTGCAACAACACAACACGCAGTGGAGTCACAACAGTGAAACATTCCACAAGCGAAGACAAATGAACAACAGGTAGACATGCATGAGCCAGAGGTGTCCACACCCCCCCCAAAACTTCATTGCTCACCCCCCAACCTGATTGGTTGTTGACAAGGGTGCTCATATGATATTTCCTAGGCGGGGGGAGGGGGGGGGCAAATTTTTAATTAATTAATTTTTTGTCGCTTTAACTTCTTAGGCCACTTTGTAACATTATATTAATAATATAATAAGTGCAACAATGACATAGCAAACAATGCAGGGAGGGTCAAAAGTGCCAGGGGGGATTGGAATACCCCCAAAAAAAGGGAGTCGGGGTCCATCCCCAGAAAATTTTTAAATATTGAACTAATGAAAATCATATTTTACGCTATTTTAGCACAGAAAAACTAGTTAGGAAATTTGTTTACCATACACTAAGACATGCCAATGTAAATAAGAAATCATTATCTCAGTGAGGGGTCCACCCCCGGAAAATTTGTAAATATTGAACTAATGAAAATCACATTTTACGCTATTTTAGCACTACAAAATTAGTTAGTAAATTTGTTTACCATAGTCTAAGACATGCCAATGTAAACAAGAAGTTGTTACCTAAGTCGGGCGTCCACCCCTGGGAAATTATTAAATACTGAACTAATGAAAATCACATTTTACGCTATTTTAGCACAGAAAAACTAGTTATGAAATTTGTTTACCATACTCTAAGACATGCCAATGTAAACAAGAAATTGTTACCTAAGTCGAGTGTCCACCCCGGGAAATTTTTAAATATTGAACTAATGAAAAACACATTTTACGCTATTTTAGCAATGAAAAACTAGTTAACAAATTTGTTTACTATACTCTAAGACATGGCAACTTAAACACGAAATTGTTACCTAAGTTACAATACTTATTGTTATTACTATTTACAAGAAACGTTAAATAACACATGGAACAGTGAACATGGCCTACTCATTATGTTATGAAAAGAAAATAATTGCTACATCATATCAGACACACCAACAAATCTTGTTTAATTAAATAGGTATATATATATATATATATATATATATATATATATATATATATATATATATTAAATACAAATATAGAATTTTAGGTTTTTACTTTTGGGGTCCAAACCCCTTTCCTAATCCACTGTGGATTCTGCTTAAATGATGTCGATTTGGTAAAACTTCTGCAAACTTTTTTTGTCTCAACTTACTTTCAAATAATTGTCTTAAAAGAAAAACACCTGACTATAATTATTAATATACATTTTTTTCCTTTTCCTTAAAGCTAGGGGGGGGGGGGGCACGGCCCCCTCCCCCATCCCCGGGTATGGGCGCCCATGGCTGTCGAAATTCTTCATCTTTATCTTGAAGATTCTGCTTGGGATTTACATACAGTAATATTCAGTTTCCATTTATCTTCGCCACTGCTTTTACTTTCTTGTATTTTATATCTAAATTATATTTCAGTTTATACGGATGCTTCTTTCTGCAGTGATCTTGACATTTGTCATGCCTAATAATGGCATTGCACAATAATTCTAAACACTCATATTAAAATTGCTGTTGTTTTTTCGGCATTTTCGAGATGCCGAGATGGATTGAAACCAGTAGCCATAACCTCAAGTTTCAAATTAAGAATGCAGCATTGGTTATAGACAGATTTTTCCATGCCTTCCCTCCCCTTCTTATAAGGTGGCACGTGCTTTTGAGTGCAGTAAAATCACTTCCTAGAATAAATAATATTATTTTTGCAGGTGGCATTGTACAAAGACTGTAATAACCCAGTAAGAACTAATACTCCAATTTCTACCTGCATGTGAGGGAGATGGGGGCCAACAATGGTTCAGTTTGCAGTCGCCACTATCGGCACAGAGTGATTGATTTCGTTGGCGCGGCAGTTGTTTACAAGCAAATGCATTTCACTAATTTATTGACTATTCACTTCTAAAGAATTAGAAGAGACCTTTTGAAGTTATAAAACTTGACCGTTTTTATTTTTAACATATAAAACGCTAATTTTGCAACAACTTTCAACCCCCCCCAGAAAATTCATAAAACGCTAATATTTTGCCCCCCCCCCCCAGAAATTTCAATGACGCACTCTGCATCTTAACCCCCCCCCCCGTGGGCACCCCTGCATGTGCACAAAGTGGTACAGACAACCTACAAAAGATTAAATCACAAGTGTCGATACTTATTGACTTCCCTCATTTCATTTACCATGAGTATCAGGCATTATATTGGAGCCTTAAGCTGCCCTGCTGTTTACCGCACATAGAGGTTATTGATTTTCTGGTGCATGGCTGCCAATATAAGGAATGGAGTCGACAATGCCTTTCAACCACGAAGTATGATTATTTTTGCAACCACCGTGGAAAATGTAACAATTAAAAAGGCACAATTATTTTTAAGATTTTCAATTTTTATCAAACTGAATCTACATAATACTCATATTCAAATATTCCTATCCAAAACAGCATTTTCCATGTGAATGAAATTCAAGTTGGTTACAATGGATTTTTTAGCACAAGTGTAATAATGTGCTACTTTTATTTTGCTTGTATTGTGTTTGAAGTTTTATAAACTACCATACTTTACGGACCATAAGATGAAAACAGAGCCTTGAAAGTTGGGTGCGTCTAATAGTCCGAAGTACACAAAAAAAAAAATATATGGAAAATATTGCCGCAACACCATAGTTATAAACAAGGTGTTATAAACGATAAGATAGTTATAAATGTTGGCACAGACTGTACATTAGTGCATTGTCACAATCGTACAATGAGGGTAGCAAGAAATCAGGTATACAATGCAAAAAGAAAGGAATGTTGAGTTGTTTTATACAAAATGAGTTGTCTCCATCGCGTATTTTAAATGAAGGCAGTGACCTCTAAACAGCCTTGTCCCATTACACTTACTGTATGGTGAATTGAGGGTTAGAGGGTGTAAAAGTATTTTCAGTCTTTCATGAGAAGTCAGTTTAGTAGTTAAAATTTATGCGATGCCACAGAAGAGATTTTCGTACAATGCAGGTTTAAAGTTAGAAGTGATTTTCACCGATTCCATTGTACAAGGTTATAATTTGTTTATGCATTGAAGTACAGTATTCCCTTTAAACTTTGTCATTTAGAATCGCATTAAATTTCTTTTCCTTTAAATTTTCATTCTAAATTCAAGGTGTCTTATGGTCCGGAGCGTTTTATAGTCCGTAAAATACAGTACATTTTTTAGGTAGATTTTCGAAGAAAAATCTACCTATTGCAATGGATACCACTTTATGATTTTCGAAAAATTCTTTCATATCTTTACGTTTCATGCTCCCCTAAGTACGAAACCACCGCCCGTTCAAAAAAAAATTTTGTGATATTTATATATATATTTATATATATATATATATTTATATATATATATATATTTATATATATCTTTACACGATAGCGGCCGTAATTTTGAAGATATTTGAACCAAATTTTATTATGTTATTTCTAGGCTCAATAGTTCGGACAAGTTCGTTAATGGGCAAAATTGGCCCAAGGGGGTGGTCGGGGGAGGGGGTTGAAATTTTAAAACATTTATATCTCGGCCCCTATGAAGTATAGAGGGAAACTTTGTTTGAATAAATTAGAGTACTCCCTATGGAGTTCACAGTGACACCAACAATTCGGGGGTTCGAGTGAGGGTGGGGGTGGGGGATGAAAATTCGAAACTTTTGAAACCACGTCTTGTGGGGTATCGTTGAAAAGCTCTTGATGAGTACTCTACAAATCAATAAATAGTTTCTTCATAGCTCTCATATGACGCGAGATTTTAATGTTTGAAAATAATAACACTTAAAAGAATTATTATAATATCATAATTTTGTCTTGTTTAGCGGCTTTACTAATTTTATTCATTGCTGATCTTGCGCACGGCCTCCCAGAATATTATATCCTATTCTTGTTGTCAAAACAAATGATTGTAGGCTCTTCCTCTTTACCGAATTCAGTTCTTATTACTGCAGGTTTACCATGCCAAGGCTAAAGAAAAAGAGTGCTATGCAGCGACAATAAATTAAACCAAAAGCACTTCGAAATATACCTCCGCCTGTAGGCCTGCCTAAAGGGATTTTTTAATATGTGGTGTTTCTTTATATAACTTTTGACTAACTAAATACATTTATAAGAGGCTTTTATTGAAAAAATATACAGATTTGAGTTATTATTATATGAATATAATGTTGTAGTATTAAATTGATTCTTCAGAAATTTTATTTCCTGCAGTTGTCATCACACTTAATAACAGAAGTCTGCTATTAATTTATAAACTTGGTACAGGATAATATTATAATTATGTAGGTTGACATTTAAAAATCCTTCAGATCTCAGCATGGATTTTGGAATGCATTTTCAAATATACATGTTGGTGCGCCACTGTTTTCTGGAAGCCCATTATGGATTTAGCCAAAAAAAAGAGGTGGTGAAAAACATAAATAGCATGCATTGTTGATCACAGAGAAAGTGGAAATGTTAAAAAAACTTCATAGTTGTATGTCTGTGTGAGCCATCTGTGAAACATACGATATTGGCTCTTCAACAATGTACTATAAAAAGTATGCATAAAAATCTGGCACTCCTCATGTTCAGAGATTGCTAGATTTTTTAATGCCAACCTGCACTAGAACCTCAATAACATGTTCTGGTTACTGCTTAATGCAAATTTTAGAAAATGTTGACCTTTTATTTTCAGGAATAAAATATTTTACTACAGACTCATTAACATCTAAGAAGTGAAACACAGTAAAACAATAAAAGTTGCAGTAAGTAGTAAATTTAGAATTCCATGCTTTCTAATCACCTCAGGCAAAGTTTTCAATATGAATTTGGCCCCTACAAGTGGAAACTTTCAGTCACAACTCTTCCCTCTTAAGCAAATTTCTAGCAGTTTTTGCCACGTCAAACATTACTTCTTCAAGGATGCTAGTTTTATCCCTTGTACCTTCAATCACCGTTAGGTCAGAAACCTGCTGGAAAACTTGGTCTCGGTGTTTTACATACTCTGGCCACACATAAAGATCAAAATAACCAGGTACATCAGGAGGATCATAGGTTCTGGCACTTCTTCTTGACAAACACTCATCTCTATCAAGTGTCAGAAAATATTTTTTGTGACACAGATCAGCTATCTTTTTGTCATTAAAAATAATAAAACCCTCAACAACGAGAATGTGGATGCCAGGGGTAGTTTCTGTCACAGAGCATTTGTTTTCTGTTTTAATCTCACTGATGTTATTTACAGTTTGTGTGGTGCCGGGTGCTTGACACAATTGCTGTACCTTCCCTCTACCAGCATTGAATAAAATAGAGTCTATTGTAGAAAGATGCACAAGTGTGGCATTTTCTGAAGAAAGAATCTTGTCCAAAGCCTGATGCATTTTGTCCATATCCAAGCTGGTCATGATCTCCCAATTGAAATGATTTAAAGCTGGGATCAATGTATGTCGCTCACTGTCAACTGGTAAAAAGAAATCATCCTGGCAAATCAGCACTGAACCTGGGAAAGCTTTACTAAGTGAATTGGCCAATGATGATTTGCCACTACATGTAGCACCAGACACACCAATTATGAGCCACATTTTGCATCTACTTTCCTTCAGTAGTAAATTAGATCAAGGGAGTTAGTCTATTGTTGCACATTCACCCTTATTTGACAATATCAAATAAAATGAGAGTTGTTATATTCACTGCAACCGATCTACCACACACCTTTAAAAAATATGGTTATTCCTCAGTAATCATCACTCTTATGTAAAGAATCCTGTTAAAAGGAAATGTTTAACTTAACAAGTTAATCCACTAAGCTTATCACAAAAATATTAAAACATATTACTGAAAAAGTGAAGGTACAAAAATTCCCAAATAAATATTTCATTTAACAAGAATGTTCAACGTATATGGCATATCGTAAATAAAACTAGGCCACCAACAAACACCAGACTCATAGAAGCAGGAATTATCAAGGCATAACTAACTGAAGGAAATAGTTGGTTAATGATATGGTCTGGATCTGAGAAAGGTAGCATAATAACCCAGACAGTATAATAGCAGAATAACAGACAGCTTGTGATAAGCAGTGTCTTACCCAGAACCTGATCACTCATCTTCAATATCACAATTTCTTCCCAAATTTCTCAGTTCAAATTCTTGAGCTTGCATTGCTAAATTGAAAGAAATATTGATGTTGACAAGTTCTGTTATTAACCAGTCTACTCATGACTTCACAAATCGCCTTGACTCAGTTTTGAAGATAATAATCACTGCTTGCTGGTGTTTACAATAGCTGCTGTTGTAATACCAAACCTGATTAATAATGCAACCTACTGAAGAATACAGTCACAGAATATGGTCGTGTATGAAATCACGTTTCTTTATAAAATTATTACTCTTTTATAAGAGAAAATACTCCATATATGCAGTTGTTATGATGCACTCTTCACCAAATAAAATATTTTTCAAGTTTCCTTAAATCCTCATCTGTAGCCTAAGTACTGGTACTGAAGATTCATCTTTAGGTTCAGTTTAAATTTTGCCCTTTACTGTTCTTTCAAGCTGAAAAAAAAAATGAATACAGTATTATAAATAATAATATAAAACTTTTTCTTATCCTAAAACATAACTAATCATAACAGTCGGGCCATTTATAGAAGTTAATAGCTTTATCCAAAGATAAAGGTCCTTTCATTGATCATTATTTTGTCTACTGAACCACAGCAGAACAACATTTTCTAAAGAATAGCTAAAAATACATTTACTTCATTCTTGGATGGGAGATAGTGCCTTTATGAGTGCTGTTGAACCTGCCCACCCTAAATGATACACTTTTTTACACAAGGAACAGGTAGAAAGTGGCTACGTTGCCAACATATTTAGTTTTGTGAACTAACAAGAAACACAAGACTGAACATTCCAACTCTCATGGCATGATTTCACAAACCTTGAAAATATATGACACAGAATGACTAACAAAAAGACACACATGTGCATTTCAATATGCCACTGCTATTGTTAACTTAGCCTACCTTGAACTGTCACTTATCAAGAATCTACAGAAGATACAGAAGGATCAATAGACATCCTGCTTCACACCAGAATTAGCAACATGGTAGTCTCCATGTGAATTGAGATTGAGAACTCTGATTAAGCTAGCCTAAAGGAGCCAACTAGTAGTAAAGCTATGGGCTCGTACTACATCTGCATGGTGCAAGAATATTGCATATAGTCGCACACTATCATCGTCTCCAGAAGTGCTGTCTTTGAAGTGTTTTCATTTCATGAAAGAAGGACACACTCTTTAATAGCTGTGTGCTTAAGTGTTGTCATGTCTCAGTCAGAAAGGAGATTCAAAGAAATGCCAAAATTTTGTATTATACGAGGGAGAATCAAATGAAAACTACACTTAATTTTTTACATTATTTTACTGCTGGAAGAATGCTTGCTTGTACGTTATTTTTCCACATAGTCCCCTCCCAGATCAATGCACTTGCACCATCGGATAGGAAGTGCTATGATACCGTGTGAGAAAAATTATTTTGGTTGATGCTGTAGCCACTCGTGCCTGCCTATTGGATGTCTTCATCAGACTTGAACGTCTGCCCTCCAAGGTGTTCCTTTTAATGGACCAAAGATGAGGAAATCTGATGGTGACAAATCTGGCGAGTATGGATGATGTGGGAGGCACTTGAAGCGATTGTCATCGATGGTTTTCATGGTTGCACGAGCAGTATGAGGATGGGCTTTATCATGTTGAAGCAAAACATCTGCACTCAGCAATCCCCTTCACTTTGGCACCATCAGACTTCCACATCTTTGGTCCATTAAAGGAGCACCTTGGAGAGCATAAGTTCAAGTCTGATTAAGACATCCAATCGGAGGTGCATGAGTGGCTACAGCGTCAACCAAAATAATTTTTTTCATGCAGTATCGAAGCACTTCCTATCCAATGGCGCAAGTCCATTGAACTGGGAGGTGACTATGTGGAAAAATAATGTGCAAGCAAACATTCTTCCTGCAGTAAAATAGTAGAAAAAAATTAATTGCGGTTTTCATTTGATTCTCCTTCGTATTACTAATGTTATTAAATTGAAGAAAGTACCATGCTGAGATAACAAAACTGTGTTCATGCTGTTAAGGAATTAATATTATTATTATTGTATTATTATAATAATATTATATTATTGTATTGTTATAATATAAGTACTAAATAATTACTACAATTAATTTGGGAATAAGTACTAAACATTTTCTCATGCCAACTTGATATTTTGGTAAATTTATTATGAAAAAAAATAAAATAAAAAATATTGTTAAGATCTGTCTTTATGTTTTCAATTAGGATAAAAATTATTTGCTTTCTGTTGTAGTTTTAAGCTAGTGTTCTGTGGCAAAACAGTATTGTAACCGAGAGCTCCCTGTATGTGTAAATGGAAAGATGAAATAAACTTACCTGTCTACCTACCTACTAGTGTTAGATCGACTTGGCAACAGAGTCTGCCACCTGCTTGGATTTGAGAATGTAAACTCACTGTTTACCATCAATAAACAATAATATATATTCCAGCAGATTGCAAAAAGAAATGCTGATGTTTGACTCGCTGAGTGAGGATGATGGAAACGAGAGCACTATAACTTACTTAAGCTGGCCCCGCCTATTTGAGACAATGACCTGTTTTAAGTGAGAATGATTGTTTTGAATGTTTTTCCATATTCTCTTTATATTAAAAAAAATATTCGAAAAAGGGCTTGAAAAAATTTGGTCCCCTATCCTTTTTGTGATAATTAGCCTGCACAGGAAACATACCATTTCAAGAGTGTTAGCTTAATTACCTTAGGATGGGAGGAGCTAGAAGACATGTAGTCTGTGCTTATCAAATGGTTATCACATAATGAATGCTGTTAACTTCTTAACCCTCTCAGAGCTGAATTTCTGTATTAATATACACAATTGTCAAGTGAAATCATCAGTCATCTGAAATCAATAAAGAAAATTAATAGCATTTTCTTGTGCTACTTATTTGTTAGTACGCCATCCGAAACAATTAGGGACAGAGGGTTTCCAGAAAACTGATTTTTCTGATAACCAACATGAAACAATATGAAATGAAGAAATACTGATATTAAACACAAAACTGCATATATATTTTGTGACACACGTCTTACAAGATCGCAGAGAGCTGACTACCCTAGTTTTGACAAGTTCAAACTGGCCATTAAAATAGGCCCACGGTTTAGGAAAATAACTGTTATTTTTTGGCTCTTTAGGGAGGGAAAACTGCCGAACCAACTGGCCCAGTGCTAGCGGAACTTCTACATGGTGCGCATACAAATTTGAATTTCCCAACCTGAATGCTTTCAGTTGACAAATATTTTGGTTGATCGGTATTTGGATACTGTAGTCCCAAACTTGGCTAAATTTTTCTAAGTGCTACAAAACACAGAAGTTTTTATCTGTATTCAGACATATAACTGCAAGGTAATACGGGTGTCCACCAAGTAATGCTGAGAAATTCCCGACTTATTCCCATATTCAGGACCGTCGCGTGGTTTGTTGGCGCCCGGGACAAGATTTCTTCAGCCCCCCCCCCCCCAACTCAATCCCACGTGCATCCACCAGACATTCCACCTATCTGTAAGGATTTAAGGCCCACAGTAGAGTTCATTATTAGGCTATTATTATTAACAGTATATAAGTAAATCCAGCTGCTCAATTTTGAGCAAATATTTATTTTGGGATAACTTAGCAAATATAAAGTTATTGGTGTCAAATATTTATTTGCTCAATAAATTCATACAACGTAATATTTAAAATTCAGTTTTACCTAACTTCAAAAAATAAGTTATGTACATTTAACTTATTTTTTCAAATTTTGTTGTTTCATTTTTGCCGTTGCCACGGCGCCCCCCTGGTTGCAGCGCCCGGGGCAATCGCCCCTGCCGCCCCGCCCACGCGACGGCCCTGCCCTTATTTTCATTGATCATTTCAGAAATTCCCGACCAAAGTATGAATATGAAGCAGTTTTTAATAACTGTGTAAAAAAAATTATAGGATTATACATACTTTAAATAAGAAAAACTTTTAGTAACAAAAGTAATTGCAAACAATAATTACTAAGATACAGATACAAAAGTAAGGAACAGTAAAATAAATTAAATATACCTTCATATAGGCCTATTATTGTCTAGAAGGCGCTGAGCAACTATGGATTCTTCTTTCAGGTTTTCACCAAAATGTCACTGTTAGAGAAGCCAAGTTTGTCACTGTTAGAGAAGCCAAGTTCCAAAGAAGCATTTCCATGTGAAATTGGAAGTAATAAACAAAATACTTTCCTTAACTTAGGAGTGTCATAACTACCAAGCGTTTTCATCCAAAATTTGTCCAACCTTGTGTTTTTAGAGTAAGATTTGAACTCAACTGCTACAGTTTCCTTCGAAATAAAATCCCTATAGGCCTATTCAGGATCTGCATTCTGAGCAATAGAGGGAGTAATCAAATTCGACTGAATCAAAATATCCTTTGTAGATACCATCTGCGAAACAGCCTCTTCTGGAGTGAAGATGATTTTGTCAGGACTCATAAAAGACAAACCCTGAGTTAAGGGGTACTCCATCAGCTTGTCAACAACACATTCAGACAGTCTCTGCACTTCCTTCGAAACATTAACACGTCTAAATCCTTAAGTCCATGAAACTTTCTTAATGCAGACCTTGTGCCATAACCAAGGTCAACATCTCAGGCTCTCAAATTTTCAATTTTGTTCAGTTCGATGTCTTGAAGACAAGTCTTTTTTAGAATGTCGTCTTTCACAACTCTAACTTTCGTCTTTTTCAACTTCTTACTTTATGGCAAAATTTTCAATTGTTTATAAAACCTTTAAACTGAAAAGAAGAAGATCTACTTTTCAGGGAATGTAGTACTGTTTGGTACTGATCAACCATAACAAAAAAAAAAAACAAAAAAAAAAATTGGGATTAGCATTTAAAAATATATATATATTTTTGATTTATCACAAAAAAATTCAGAAGGCTAAAACAAAACACCCTTTATATGCATTTCCAAACTTAGGATATCATTTTAAGCAGAACATTATTATCTTTAAAAAAAAAGAAACAAAATATCTTGAACCGTTCCAGAAATAGAGCATTTTAAAATTTCTTCTGAAAATCACACTCGAGAAATGGCATCAGAGACGCTATCTTTGGTGGCCTGTATCTTGGCCCAGGAATTTTTTTGGACAAAAGAAAGTAAATGGATTTGTTACTTTGTTCTGAATTTTAACATGTATTAAATTCATTAACACCTGAGACTATGAAGGTAAGCCCCTGCCTGAATTGACATGGATTATGCCTCTTTACAATTTTCAGGAGGTCACCATGTAGGAAAGGGGCCATTGGAGTGTCAGCTTGAAACTCTTTTAGAAATGGTTGTAAATCTTCTGCTAAAGATAAGAAGAAAGCAATTTTTGGCAGGAGAAGTTTATCTTCAAGAGCAGCTGAGATTTTTTGGAAGCTTGTATTCATTTTCACCTGTATTATGTGGGCCACAAATTTTTCGAATTTTCCCGGATATTTTAACAAATTTATTGACTTTTCCCGGATTTTCCCGACCATACACAGTTCCCGGCCTTTTCCCGACCAGTGGACATCCTGTAATATGAACTTTACATGCTAACACTTTATTTAGTATCATATGAAATAGGGTCGGAACTTTAATCTAGCACTCATAAGCTGATTGCTATAGATGCCAACCTTGCTGGAATGGTGTACCTTAGGTCATGCAAAGAAACTGAACCACAATAATAACTTTAAAATAAGGCTTCAAGGAAACAGGCTGCTCAGAAAACAGAATGCTATATGATCTATTCCAAAACAGAAATTTTTCAACCTTCATGACACTGCTACTACTACTATAACTACTGTATGTTTTTCACTAAATAAATTACACATAAGTTAATGTATGGTACTTAAATTCATATTAAGCCTAGAAAACAATATTGATCTATCCCCCAGAAAAAATTTTAATATTTTGAGTCCTGGGTTTGCCTTCATAGAGACAATTTTAGCACATTAATGTATAATTTATTCATTTCTAATTGAGGAGTGTTTTTTCAAAACTCAATAAAGCACAATATCATAATTTTACAAAAAAACATTTTTTTATTTCTTGCACTTAACCTTTTATTGCATTAATTTCTTATACAGTATTATAAGTCTTCCCCTTGAAACAATTTCAGGGAGCATTGAATGGTCCAGTATTTCTTCACGATTAAATCAAAATGGTGAACTAGCCTATGTTACATCCAACATATTCCACTCACTAAGATATCTATGTTCCAGGTGCTAGATCTTTAAAATAAGGGGTTTGCCCCCCAAATAATATGAAGGAAACATTTAATTTCAGAACAAGAATCTTGTAAACAAATTATCATATAATCAGTAATAATTGAAGTCAGTGGCATGCACGAACCAAGTTGAAAACTATTGTACGCAAACTGTAAATTACATTTTGTCTAAGTTCGTTTCTCAACAAGCTCTAGACTGATAATAATCCAAAGGTTCATGGGTCAAATCATGACCTATGCAAGGTAAATTTGATAAACATCAATTTAATAGGCCTAGGCCTACTTGTAACAGTAAGGTCCATGTTACACAGACCGAAAAAACGCATCCGAATATTCGGGATGAGACCGGCAGATTTTGAGCATGTTATATGAGCCGAATTTCGGTCGCTGAATTTCAGCGACCGAAACACGTGATGCATGTTACACAGGCAGAATATTGACTGAAAATACGCAAGCTGGAATTCTTTTGAGGGCAAAATGTATGAGGGTTGGAAGTTTAATGTAATGTAATCAGTGATGGGAAGTAATTGAGTAAAAGTAATCGGATTACAATAACGATTCCTTTTTTGGTCCCATTTACTTGTAATCGTTACTTTTTTGAAAATGTAATTTTTACTTGTAATTTACTTCTGGAAATAAAATTGTAATTGTTACAATTAAGTAGTCGTTAGTATTAGTATCATTCTCGCTTGCTATATAGTCACCACTACTGTTTTTGCAACTATTATCCAAATTAGAGTTAATATTAACAAAAAGTTACTCAGTGTTTCCGAAAATATTATCGTTGATGTGTTTTTTTTTTTGGAAACTACCAGTGTGGTTTCAGAAAAGAGAAGTCGACCACCGATCAGATACATGCATTAAGACAGATCCTACAGAAGACCCGGGAGTACAAAATTACCACACACCATCTGTTTATTGATTTCAAATCAGCATACGACAGTATAAAACGGGATAAGTTACTCAGTGCAATGCAAGAACTTGGTATTCCAGAAAAGCTTGTAGCTTTAACAAGAGCATCTCTCAGCACAGTCCGATGTAGAGTTAAATTACAAAGAAACCTTTCAGAACCATTTTGCACACAGAAGGGTCTCAGGCAGGGAGATGCCTTGGCATGTTTGCTGTTTAATATTGTGCTAGAAAAGGTCATTTGAGATTCTGGAATTGAAAGGAGGGGCACAATATTCCATAAATCAGTGCAAATTTTAGCATATGCTGATGACGTCGATATTATTGGAAGATCTGAAAGAGATATTAAATAGTCCAGTCAAAAAACTTAAAAAAATGACCCAACCTCTAAAAAAATCCGAAAGTTTTGAAACTTTGCACACTTATTTAATGATACCTTGGGATGAATATACCAAAAGTCCTCATGAATATGAGGCGAGCTCTAGCGGCAATTAGCGAAAACAGGACCCCTATTTTTGTTTTTCGTTAATATCTCGAGAACCGTTGGTCTGAGGTAAAAGTTGCCTATATACGTAATTAAAGCCTATTAAATTTGGAACATAAATGATTATGTACATTTTTCTCGTATTCCTAATGTTTACCGAGTTATGGGGCGCTAAAGGATAGCGTTTTTTCTAAAACCGTCGAGGAGCGCACGATGGTGCAAATTAAAGTAGGTACCTACCGTACTATTTCACCATTGTGTTTATTTGAGGAGGCAGGAATGTGGAATACCAAGAAATCTACCTTGTACGATGCCTATTCCATTAAAAGAAGAAATAAACCTAGTCTATATTGACATTGTTTTGGTTGAAGGCTTACTATTACACAATTAAATTACACAAGGTGGTGTGGCCCAAAGATTCGCCAACAATCTCAACCATCTGCTAGTGTTATGTAGCCTATGTTCTCAAGCATTATGGTGGCAACGGCTGCACGGTGGTGTTTGATGTTTATTCAGCTACCCGATCCAGTACAAAGAGAGCTGAACAGAACCGAAGGGACAAAACAAAGAGGTCAGTTGACATAAACTTTGGAGAGAAAACAATAGTCACAGTCAAACAGGATGATTTTCTTTCTAACGAAAAGAATAAATGTAGACTAATTTCATTCCTCATAATTGCCCTTACCAGCCATGAAGTTGAAACAGAACAAGCATCCAGTGATGCTGACACATTGATCGTCCGAACAGCACTCGTGAAGTCCTTCACTTGTGACGAAGTAACAATAGTCGGGTGAAGATGTAGATCTTATTATTCTCCTCATGGTCTTAACTCCGACTGAACAAAACATATTATTTGTGAAACCAAGCCATGGAAAAGTAGGAAGGCAAGTATATTGAAACCAGCAATTGCAAACTTTGGGAATGAAGAACAGCATACTTCTTGTGCATGCGTTCAGCGGATGTGATACGACTTCGGCTGCATATCGAAATGGGAAACATTCCTGATTAAAATTGTTCAAGAAGCAAGCTGTACTGCAAGGTATTGCTGATATATTTAACAGCCCAAGTTCATCCCGTGAGGCTGTAGCTGCTGCTGGAAACAAAATATTCCTGGCATTGTACAATGCACCCAGGAAGAAAACATCTCTTAACATGCACCGCTACAATGCTTTCACCAAATCTGTATCCAATGCTAAACCCGACCTTTCTGCTCTGCCGCCCACAAAAGGAGCAGCAAGACAACACGCATTTCGAGTGTACCATCAAATTCAATTTTGGCTTGGGAATGAACTTCTTCCTGTGCAGTGTGGTTGGAAGTTGGAAAGCGATCGGCTGATCCCTGTAACAACAGAGAATCCAGCAGCACCTGAAGCTGTCCTCAACCTCATTTGTTGCAAATGTACAGGTGGATGTGGGAACAGATGTGGCTGTCGAAAAGTCAGGAATAATGTGTACAAGCATTTGTCACAACTACCATGGCGAATACTTGAATGGTGTTACTTCCACCCTCGAAGAAGACTTTGATGACCCTGATGATCCCGATGCCATATACCTTGAAGAAACAGACCGTTCAGTGCAAAGCACAAACACTGAACATTTGGTACATGAAGATCAAAACACTGTGCTTGCTGGACGCTTAACCAGAAGTCAGGTGAGATTGCACATTTGTATTTTTTTGTTATTCATTTTCCTTGAAATAGTATACATAAATTGGTCGTCATGTTCATACGTTGTTTTACCGCTCGCTTACCTACTTTCTTTTACCTACATGTTCTTAATCTGTATAATGGTTCTCTCACATCATCATATCATGCATAGTTAACTCTTCTTACTGTGTTTAGGGCAGCAAGTTCAGAAGCTGACCAAGATGAGCAGATTGCAGGACCTTCTACCAAGAAGCGATCAAGAGTTGATTGATTTTTCTGTACACAGTTTTCCTTGGAATATCCTCAGCATTTTTTTTTTTTTTGTTCATGTATTTCATTGTTTAATATACATCATGTCTTCCTTTTTATAGAAACCTGTGAAATGTATCTCCTGAATCATCCTTGGTATAAAAAAAATGGTAAACCATTGTCAAATATTATTAGAAATGCCATATTGTACCGCGCTAGCGTAGTTTTTCAAAAAAACGCTATCCTTTAGCGCCCTATAACTCGGTAACCATTGGAAATACAAGAAAAATGTATATAATCATTTTTGTTGAAAATGTAATAAGCTTCAATTATGTATATAGCAAACTTTTACCTCCGACCAACGGTTCTCGAGGTATTAACAAAAAACAAAAATAAGTGCCCTGTTTTCGGTAATTGCCACTAGAGCTCGCCTCATATTCACGAGGACTTTTGGTATATTCATCCTTAGGTACCTTTAAATAAGTGTGCAAAGTTTCAAAACTTTCGGATTTTTTCTTAGGTTAAACCTTGTTTTGACTGGACTATAAAGAAGCATTTACTCGGTTGGAAGTTGAATCCAAACGGATGGGACTCATGGTAAATGAGGAAAAGACAAAATACAGGGAATCCATTTTATGTGGAAACTTTTTAACAGCGTTGCTCCTGCTCACACTTTCCCCGCTGTTGCGCTTGCACCGGCCGGGACCGTGTTCCGTTACTGCCGGCAAATCAAGACTTTAGAAACAATACAAAATAGAATAACTCAACCAATTTATTATCAAAATAGGCCTACATGTAGAGGCTTATTACTCACCATTTTGTACGGATGGTACAGTCAGGATATTTACGAGAAAATCTCCGAACGCGCCTTCTATGGTTATTTCTCAATAAGTAACATTCCACCAAATAAATTCGCTGTTCAACCGTATACATTTTCGATTATTGTCTTACGTAACACACCACAATAGACAAGCGTCTCACTACAAGACACAAGACACCGAAGCAACTAACCGCTTGTAGGGTCTATGCTTTGTACAATGCTAGCGCGGCAATGCGGCAGTGATGCGAGGTTTCCTCATAAAATGGACTCACTGTATATGGTAGTGTCAGAAAACCCAACAAGATCGAAGTGTCTTGAGATTGGTGATTATAAATTTGGAAAGGTGACTGAATTTAAGTATTTAGGCTCCCTGATAACATCAGACAACAAAGTTAGTGCAGAAATCCACAATAGACTACTAACAGCAAATAGATGTTACTACGGACTTAAAGGAAAGCTAACATCACGTCACATCAGTCGTAGTTCTAAGTGCAAAATGTATAAGACCTTAATAAGACCAGTGTTGCTGTATGGCTCTGAAACTTGGGCTTTTGGGACCACTGACATGAACAGATTGAGAGGAAGGTGTTGCGGAAGATTTATGGAGCAGTCAATGATCATGGCTGCTGGCGAATAAAGTACAACCAGGAACTATTCAAACTGATCAAGGAACATGATGTTGTTAGTGAAATCAAAGCAAGGAGAGTGAAATGGTTAGGGCATGTTTATAGAAAGGATGGAAATGACCCTTGTAGGAAGGTGACCTTTACTGAACCTTATGGCACCAAGAGAGTAGGACGACCCCCACTGAGATGGTTGGATGAAGTAGAGAAAGACATAAGGGAAGCAGGAGTTAGAGGATGGAAGATGAAAACAGAGTAACGGGTAATCTGGAAGCGTATCGTTGAGGTGGTCAAGGCTGGAATTTGGCTGTAGAACCAATGAAGAAGAAGAAGTGTTTTTTTGATGTTTGTTCATTAATAATTTGGGCTTGTGCCCAAAACATACCAAAAACAAGGAATTTTTAGGTACTGCCATTTTGTAAAGTAATTGTAAATGTAATTGTAATTTTACTGATTACTTTTTGAAAAAGTAATTTGTAATTGTAATTAAGTAAAATGTCTCTCAGGTAATTGTAATTCAGCCCAATTACTTTCTTTTTGTACTTTTCCCATCACTGAATGTAATGTATGTAATGTATAGGCTATTTATTGTCACAAAATTTGTTTACATGTTTCAGCTTAAGCTGGTAAACTGGTGACTCGTCAGGGTTTAGAACTTACATGCTAAAATAAAAAAAAGTAAAGGAATTCTAATTCTATATCATATGAAAGTTACAATTTGTATGATTAAATAAGTCCTTTGCAATATTTCACAATATATCTTCTATTTACAATTTAACAATAAGTACTCTGTGACATGCACACAAATTTATTTTACTGTAGTTTATATTGACATTTCATCTTCGAGATATTCTTTAATTGAATATGTTTTATGTAGCAGCCAGTTTTTTATTTTATTTTTGAACATTCTTGTGTTTAATGTTTTTGTTTCATTTGACAGTCTGTTGTATGTTTTTATACCCATGTATTGTGGGCTGCATTCTAGCAGGGTGAGTCTATGAGCGGGGAATTTCAACATTAGTTTACTCCTGGTGTCAAGTGAGTGGGGCTGTTGATTGTTGAATTAATGACAATTTGCGTGAACATGGATTAATAGTTCTAATATATAGCCTACATTGAGGGGAAGGTCAGTATTTCTAGAGTTCTGAATAGTGGATTACATGATTCTCTGTAACACGAGAGACATTATTCTTATTACTCTTTTTTGTGTCTTGAAAATACTCACTGCAGTTTCCCCAAGCTATCACTCTATAGGTCAGTACAGAGTGAAAATATTGCAAACTAGTTATGTATGCAAGATGTGACATATTAAAACAGGCCTTGTTTAGTTTTTTTACACTGTACTGAACATGACTTTTCCAATTTAGAGTATTGTCTAAAATGATGCCTAACTATTTAGCTGTATTTTGTACCTCTGTATTGGTATACTTCATCATATCTAATTCTGGTTGTGCTTCACTTTGGGTTTTAAAAACCATTATTATTATTTTATATATATATATATATTGAGTTTTAGTCCATTAGCTTGAAATCATGTACTCAGGTTCTCCACAGCTTGTAATACACTTCTTCCAAGAGACAATAAACTTTGCTCTTTTAACAATACTGTAGTGTTGTCCGCATAAAGGATTACGTCCTCCTGCAAATATTCTGGGAGATCATTAGTGTAAATAATAAATAGTAGGGGGCCTAGAACCGATCCTTGAGGCACACCAGATACCCCTTCTTTCCGCTCTGACTGTAATGTGGTTCCAGCTACGTTCCAGTAAACTTTTTGTTTCCGGTTTTTTAAGTAGGATTTAAACCAGCTTAAGGGTCATTCCATGCCAAATCATCACAGCTCCCAACCCGACCATCTCAGATTTACATGAAATTCGGTAAGAAGTTAAAATACATGAAGTTGTACACACACGCAAAATTTTACCCCTCAGTGATTTACGATATTCATACAGCAGGGTTGCAAACATGACAAAAATTGTAAAATTTTCCCTTGCATGCTCTGCAAAAATAAATCATAACTTTACTTCTAATTGAGGTAGAACCTTCATGTTGGTCTCATTTTGAAGCTAAAGGTACATAGTTTTCATTAAAAATAGTTGCATTTCAAAATATTAATTTTTTCATTCCAAGGTCAAAAGGTGTAACCTTTGACCTTGAGTATCTAAGAAACTGTACCTTTAATTTTATTGAAGAAAAGATATGTTAGGCAGTTAAATGCATTCTATCTATGGTACAAATTTCATTTTGGGATGGCTTTGGGAACAGGAGAAAAAAATTTCCCTATAATATAAAGTCACATGGATGATTCACTCACTCACTCACTGACATTAATTTTTGCCCAATTTTAGATGAGCTAGAAACTTGAAATTTGGTACACGTATAGCATTTAGGCTGTAAACCACATAAAAATTCCAAAAAGGTTATTTTTTTATTTTTAGCCCTAAAAACCCCCCGAAAAGCGCTCGGCTCGGCTCACTGACATTAATGTTTGGTCACTTCCAGATGAGCCAGAAACTTGAAATTTGACACACTTTTAGGCTTTTTAAATTTTAGGCTGTAAACCACAGGAAAATTCCAAAAAGTTAATATTTTAATTATTTTTAGCCCTAAAAACTCCAGAGAAAAGGCTCGGCTCTGCTCACTGACATTAATGTTCACCCACTTCCAGATGAGCTAGAAACTTGAAATTTGGTACACGTATAGCGTTTAGGCTGTAAACCATAGGGAAATTCCAAAAAAAAAATTTTTTAATTTGTGTGGGTTTCTGCCTCGCGGCAGCTGCAGCTCTAACTCTTGACCGATTGGGTGAAATATCTAAAAATTAAAAAAATTAACTTTTTGGAATTTTTCTGTGGTTTACAGCCTGAAAGCTATAAGTGTACCAAATTTCAAGTTTCTAGCTTATCTGGAAGTGAACAAACATTATTGTCAGTGAGCCGAGCCGAGCCCTTTTTCGGGAGTTTTTAGGGCTAAAAATTAAACAATATAAACTTTTGGAATTTTCGTGTGGTTTACAGCCTAAAAGCTATAAGTGTACCAAATTTCAAGTTTCTAGCTCATCTGGAAGTGGGCAAACATTAATGTCAGTGAGCCGACCCAAGCCCTTTTCGGGGGGGGGGGGGGGTTTAGGGCTACAAATTTAAAACAAAACTTTTTTGGAATTTTCCTGTGGTTTACAGCCTAAATGCTATACGTGTACCAAATTTCAAGTTTCTAGCTCATCTGGAAGTGGGTAAACATTAATGTCAGTGAGTAGAGCCGAGTCCTTTTTCGGGAGTTTTTAGGGCTAGAAATAATAAAAAAAATAACTTTTTGGAATTTTCCTGTGGTTTACAGCCTAAAATTTAGAAAGCCTAAAAGTGTATCAAATTTCAAGTTTCTGGCTCATCTGGAAGTGGTTAAACATTAATGTCAGTGAGCCGAGCCCTTTTTCAGGGGGTTTTTAGGGCTAAAAATAAAATAAATAACCTTTTTGGAATGTGTATATGGTTTACAGCCTAAACGCTATATGTGTACCAAATTTCAAGTTTCTAGTTAATCTGAAAGTGGGCAAACATTAATGTCAGTGAGTGAGTGAGTGAGTCAGCCATGTGGCTTTTTATTATAGGGACATTTTTTTCTCCTGTTCCCAAAGCCATCCCAAAATGAAATTTGTACCATAGATAGAATGCATTTAACTGCCTAATATATCTTTTCTTCAATAAAATTAAAGATACAGTTTCTCAGATACTCAAGGTCGAAGGTTACACCTTTTGACCTTGGAATGAAAAAATTAATATTTTGAAATGCAACTATTTTTAATGAAAACTATGTATCTTTAGCTTCAAAATGAGACCAACATGAAGGTTCTACCTCAATTAGAAGTAAAGTTATGATTTATTTTTGCAGAGCATGCAAGGGAAAATTTTACAATTTTTGTCATGTTTGCAACCCTGCTGTATGAATATCGTAAATCACTGAGGGGTAAAATTTTGCGTGTGTGTACAACTTCATGTATTTTAACTTCTTACCGAATTTCATGTAAATCTGAGATGGTCGGGTTGGAAATTACACTTTTTTGTGATGATTTGGCATGGAATGACCCTTAAGGTTATGTTTCTTACTCCGTACAGTTGTAGTTTTTTTAAATAATATTTTGTGGTCGACACAGTCGAAAGCTTTCGATATATCACAAATCAAGCCAGACGTATTTTGACCGTTATCTAATAAATTTGAGATGTCGTTAACTAGTTTTATTATAGCCAAGTTTGTTGATTTTTTTTTTTACCTAAAGCTTTGCTGACATGTGGTTATTTTATTGTTGTTCTCTAGAAATGACAGTAGTTGAGCATGCACTATTCTTTCTAGGGTTAAGGAGAAACTGCATAGTAATGATATAGGTCGGTAATTTAAATCCACCCTTATGGATCAGTTTTATTATTGCATATTTCATCCTACCTGGAAAAATTTCGGATTGTAGAGATTGATTTATAATTTTAGAGAGGGGATCATAAATTTCTTCTTTTACTTGTTTTATGAGAAAAGGAGATATCTCATTCCATCCGGAGGATCTTTTTGGTTTTAGTTACTCTATACTTTGTTTGACCATTTGTGGAGTTACTGATTCAAAAGAGAAGGAATCATGTGCTTTAAAAGATGAGGTTAATTTCGAAGTGTTTATTATGGCTTGTTCCATTGCTATTGGGGCATTTCGTGTTCTGTTAACTGTGTTAATGAAGAAGTCATTTATTGTGTTTGCTATGTTCTTCTCTTCAATGATTTTCCCGGCAACGCATCTATAAAATCTTCTACGTGCATGCATTCGGTCAATATTCTGCTCGTATAAAAGGCCCATGTTACACGGAGACCGAAAAAATGCAGCCGATTGCCAGCGACCAAAAAGCGTATCCATTGGGTCAATGGGTAGGTAACATTATAAATTATATGAACCTTGCCTTCAGATGGTAAAAACTACCATAGGCGGTTTTTACGCCTAGTGACCGGCAAAATTGCAGAATGACGACCGAATCCAAGCTCACGGAGGATTTTATAGATGAGTTGCCAATATTAAATTTCCAACTCTCGTATATTTTTGTAGGGTAAATCCGGGTGAGGTGGCCATTTTTTTAAGTGCTCAATAACTTGAAGGACTTTCACGATAATTCATGTGCAAAATGTTCAATTAAGTCCTTGGATGTACACATTTTCATAATATGTTTTATGGAGAAAAAATTAATTTAGGGTGAGAAACCCCAACATTTAAAAAAATGGTATGTTAACCGTCTCACCCAAGGTGTCAGGGAGAGATTGCCATAGGACACACGGACAGTTGGCCACACCATTTTCGAAGCTAGAAACTAAAGATAAAAGAGTAGAAAGACTAGGCTGCTGTACTTCTATAAAAATATAAAACAAAATAAACTTCAGTGCTAAAATAAGTTATCACTACATAGAAATAGACATATTCTCGAATTAAGAAAACAGAATCAGTTCTGATACATTCCTGAAAATATAACTAAATTCTACTGCGTGCCACTACACCTGATGGAGGGGAAGGGCCTACCATGTAACCTCTAAGTTGTTTATCTCCATCTTTCGACTTCATTAGTAGATGACAGGATCGAGAGCACCTGGTCTCGAGAGGACTTCCATGGTCGGTTTTGATGGTTTTCTTCACCAGATCCATATTGTACTTCTTTATCGAATAGGCTTAGATTCTCAGTTGTCCTAACAAGGTTAATTGCATCCCGTTCCAGCTACCACTACGGTATCTTAGAAAAATTCGAGATGGTCCCAGGGGTGGAACTCGGGTCATCAGAACCATAATCAGCAATAGATTTTGGAAGAGATCTCCAAAACATCAACATTTTCAATGTTTCTTATAGTAGTCATGACTCATCAATCTTCCATAGATTATAAAATCGTAAATATGAAAACAATATAGTGGAGCCACCTTTGGCATAGAAACACGAGTCCAGTCCACTTTTTAAGCACATGAATAATTTTGAAAATGAATTGAATAATTTATTTAATTAGGGATACATTGTCACAGTCGATATATTTACACATATCTTTCTGGATTGGATTTTCAAAATTGTTTCATTAAGGTATATATATTAATATGTTCATTTAGTTCATCTCCCATGCATAATAATAAATAAGTAATTGAGAATCGAAGCCTTGGGTTTCCAGTTTGATGGAAATTTGTCCCAAGTGAAAAATCAATTCATGTTAGAAAAATCAGAAGATTGCTGACCTCGTAAGTTGCTGGCCAACTCTCCCGGAAAAAAATGGGCCACCTCTCCCATTTGTAAATATGAAATGGCCACAGTCATTAGTTAAAAATGGAGAGGTTTAGAACAGAACATGCAATACAAGTGAAATATAATGTAAGGTTCGCTCACCTCACACAGTAAGTATCGTTTAACTGGTGAGTGACAATGTCAGACTTCATCTATTTCATTCAGCATACACAAAATAAATGACCCATTAGAAAACATAATGTTAAATCAATCGCGGATTTGTAAATACAAACAGCGCAGGTGTTCAACAATCGACTCTTAGTACCAAAGGCTTGCCACCTACAAAGTTACATTCAAATACGTTTATCGGCCTTGAAAACAAAGCGATTGGTCTTCTCCCCCGCATGGCCGTCTCTCCCAGAATTACTGTAACTAAGGAAGTGCAAATAACAATAATAGAGGTAAAGAGAGAGATATTGTTGTAGTTAATGATTAAAACAGTAATAGTGGTAAATGATTAATGACAGACTTACTTCAAGGTGAAGACAAGTCTATCAGCACCTCCTATGCTTCTTCTCATATTAGGTAGATGCACCAATGCCTGACCATCTAAGAAATATTTTACCTTTAAATTGTTGTAGAATATATGGAAGACACCATATGATGTTGATTAATATACCACTAGAAACTACATTTCTTTCTTTACTAAAGCACTTCTTAAGAAAGCATGAAGATTTACATTTTCAAGAGAAATCATAATAAAAAACAAAATGTGATAATGTACCTGTACCTGACCGCATGATTTGCGCCTGCTCCTTAAGGTGACCAATTTTGTTCCAGTGGCTGACCTAGGCTCTTTTCCCACATTATATACATA